>JAOCZM010000206.1:0-1238654 GCA_026122235.1 Vinca minor | reverse complement strand
GTATTCTGTTTATGTTAAAGGTTATGTTTTTGTTAAAATAAGTGAAATATGTCTGAAATTCTGTAAGATTCTAAAAATAGTTTTATTTCAAAAGAATTTTGTTTAAAATATAGTTCTGCAAGAATGTCTGTTTGCTTTTGAAAAATATATATGTAACCAAATTTCTCCTGAGAGGCGTTTTTATACACACTGAGTTGGAGCTCACCTCAAGCATATTTTTTTAGATTACGAATCAGAGATGTACGATAGTCCATACGAGGACGAGTGGGAGTAAATATTGTTTTAGAGATGTTTCTTAGTATTTTTAATTCTGATAAATGTCTAGACTTATGAAGCTTTGTTAGTTTGACTTTTTCCCTTATTTAATTTGTAATAAAGTCTTCCTAAGAGTTTAAGGATTTTATATCTTTGGATAATTAATGCTATATTTACTCTCTGGAAATAGATTATCTGAATGCAAGGACCTGGTATTCGTGGAGTTTACTTTGAGAATACGATATTGTCGAGTTTAGTGGTATTCGTGGAGTTTAATTTGAGAATACAGACTTATAGACCCGGGTTCAGGGTATGACACTTAGTGGTATCAGAGCCTAAGGTTCAAATCGTTGGGAACTGACTTAGGCTTCAAATCTTTTAGGAAAGATAGTATGGCATAAGTGAGTTAAGGTTTGATCTTCTGGACAGTTTTTAGGTAGTGTTATGTAAGCTTAAATTTGTAAGTTGTTAGTGGTGCTTTAGATGTATTAATGAGCATAGGGTTCAATCTTCAGAATTAGCTTAGGCATTATGATGCTTAGGAATATAAGATGGGTAAAGCTAAGTCAAAAATATGGTACGGTATCACATGTTGTATGGTCGTGTATGGTTATTGATTGTGTAGTTACATGTTACCACATTTGTTTACAACACATTTGATCTTTTAGCGATGATTGTTTGCGAATGCTAGTGACGTGATGGATAGGAACCTTGTTTATATCTAAACATATATATCTAGATTATGAATCGCAATGGCGGCGAAGGTGTGGAGAACTCAACCACTACACGGCTCAATGAAGGAATAATTAGCAGGGTGGTCAAACCAGTCGACCCAAGGAACATAAAAACATTGCCACTAGAGTTCCACCTGAACTGACTACGACCCTCAACATTCTAGCACAAGTGGTACAAAACCAACAACACATGTTTGAATAGTAGAAGAGGACACAACAGCAACAACAACCGTGACAAGGCCCTATGCTCTCCCAATGGAATGTGTAGATGCTGTGGCTATCTACGAGCGAATGAAGAAGGAGAATGTGCTGACTTTTGCTATTAGCCCTGACCCGGAAGCGGTTGATAAGTGTCTTTGTGAGATGGAACTAGTCCAGGGAGTCGTCGGGGCCAAGTGACATGGTAAAGAGACATATTCCAGCAATCGAACAAGATAAGGTTTTCGTCACAGCCGGGAGCATCGACAAGAGCGACATGAAAGGAATGTGGATACTGTCATCGAATTCACGACGGCGAGTGTAGATAGAAATATGACGTATGTATTCTTTGTGGCAAACCGAGACATAGAGTCGGCAAGTGTCCTTCACTAGCTCCAGAACCTGTGAAATCAACAAACCCGAAATAGGGTGTTCGCATTGACTGAGCAGGAAGCTGAAGCATCAGACGAAGTAACGGAACACAGCTGCCGATCATCACCTCTATGCAAAAGCAACGAGACCCACGAAAAGTTGGCACTGTATACTTAGTGTATGATGTGGATGCAAATGAAGAAGTCCCAAAGTTTGAAGACATTCCAGTGGTTTAGGAGTATCCCAACGTGTTCCCGGAATCACTACCCGAAATATCACAGTGGGAGAGAATCAAGTGAAAATGATATAATATTCATCATCACGAACTTGATATTCTACCATTCTTGGGGAATTCAATTTTGTTACTTCTAGTTTCTTCTGCTAGAGGAATAACCTAGTCTAAAACAAGTTATGCAGCGGAAATAAAACGACCCGCCTCTAATAGGATCTTTCACGAGTAAGAACCTTAGACTACGGGATAGCATTATACCTTTCGAAGTAGGTTTGTTGTCACGAACGGAACGCCACCAACGCAGGCTCCGCCTCTCCCAATATCCACTCAATCTTCCGGGGATGGTCCTCTACCGCTTGGTGCTAGCCAACGCCTCGTAGAAGTCTTGAAGACACTCTTCAAGATGGAGTATATATTTATGGTGGATATAGGACTTAAAAGAAGATCAAGAAACAGTTTTCTTACTTCTTTTCTATTAGCTAAAGCTAGAAAACAAGTATATAGAAAAGTTGTCTTTTGTTTCTATTCAATCTCTATTGAATGCTCTCTCTCTTTCTCTCTTCTCTAACCTTTCAAAAGCTGGAGAATAATGACTTAGAATGCTAAGAAAAATCAGCATTTTTCTTAGTCATTCAAGGGAAAATGGGGGGAGAGAAAGGGGGAAGTGGGAGATCATGGAGGAAACCACTCCTCCACATTCTCCACCATTTCAACCTCTTTCTAAGAGATAAGAGCTGAAAATATATCCAATTTTCCAGCCATAAGGTCGGTCCAAATGGTTTGGTCGGCCCAACCCGATTAAGGGCCCAATCCAATCCCCGGCCCGGCCCAATCGAATTGGCGCACCTTAGATTAAATGTACTCCAACAAGCCCAATCCAGTTGATCTATGAGTGTGACCCAGGAGGTATCTATGATGTTGGTCGTGACATCATATGTCACAGGTAATGAGAGGTATATAGCAACGCATCATTACCCCCAATTCATAAATATCTGGTGACTATCATAATCACACCATTTGACATTTGTATTTAAATCCTTATGTCCTTGATATCTAGATTGAACACAAGTCATGGAAAAAGTCACACTTGTATTGTCCAATCTTTTAGTTTCTTGATTCGCGAGTAGACTTTTCAAATGACATCAATATCATATACTGATTCATTTGTTCATGGCCATGAATTAGTCAGACTCCATCAAAGGGGCCCAAGATATCGCTCCTGCTATATGGGAGGGACAAATCCTTTTTGCATCCCATTCATCCTGAACAAGATTCGTGATATACCCAATAAATGCCTTTATTGCTCACCCTGTTAGTGATAGCGCTTAACATTATCAAAGCATAACACTAGCCATGCAAGAACTCTTGTGAGACCTCAAGTCGAAGGATCTCATATACAACCCAGTCAAAAATTGAGAAACACCGTTGACTATTATATAACAACCCATAGTGTGTTTCTCATGTCGGGTCTGTCCAGTATAATGATTCTCTAATCATATATATCCATGTGACGATCCGATATCTTATATCAATCACTGCACATACTAGTCTTACACATTATTATTGTCCTCGAAGATTCCATAATATTGTTCGACTAGGGACGTTTCAGAATCATAACAATTATGAATACTGTTCTAAGGACATATTATTTCATTATGTTTTTATGAACGCAGAAACATATTGAAATAATACTGGAATTTATGCCTTTTTATTCATCAAAATGAAAATTACATAAATACGATACAATAGTCTCCCACTTGCACTAAAGACCCAAATCATCTACTGATTGGTCTTTAAGGGCATACTAATGACTGTCTCTAAAGAAAAGATCAGCCCTCTAGATATCGGATACCCATGGAGCTAGTGTGACGATCATGCTGCTGCTGCGACAGTGTCTTCGTCAGTGGATCGGCGACATTGTCTGCCGAATCTACTATACATATATGCACATCACCTCTTTATATAATCTCGCGGATTAGGTGAAAACGCTGTAGTACATGTTTGGACCTCTGGTGAGATCTGGGTTCCCTAGATTGTGAAATAGCCCCATTGTTGTCACAATAGAGGTCTATCGGGTTAGCAATACTAGGAACCACATCGAGGTCGGATATAAATTTCCTGATCCAAACTGCCTCCTTAGCTGCTTCACATGCTGCTATGTACTCGGCCTCTGTCGTAGAATCTGCGATGGTCGATTGCTTTGAACTGCGCCAGCTCACAGCACCTTCATTCAAGTTAAACACATATCCCGATTGCGATCAGAAATCATCTCTATCGGTTTGGAAACTAGCATCGGTGCAACCACTTACAACGAGCTCATCCCCCCTCCATAAATCAAGAATGTATCCTTAGTCCTTCGTAAGTACTTGAGGATATTCTTGACTGAGATCCAGTGACGTTCACCGTAATTAGACTGGTATCTGCTCGTAAGGCTTAAGCCAAACGAGACATCTGGGCGAGTACATAACATGGTGTACATGATGGATCCTATGGCAGAAGCATAAGGGATCTCTTTCATGCGTTCTAATTCGGCAGGCGTTTTAGAACACTGTTTGTTTGACAAAACAGTACAATGTGCCAAAGGACAAAGGCCCTTCTTAGACTCTTGCATGCTAAACCGCTTTAGCACCTTGTCTATATATGTACTCTGACTTAGGCCAATGAGTCTCCTGGATCTATCTCTATAGATCTTGACTCCCAGAATATAGCTGGCATCGCCTAAGTCTTTCATAGAAAAAACAAGAACTCAACCAAGCCTTGACAAAATTTAAGGTTGGTATGTCGTTTCCAATGAGTAGTATGTCATCTACATACAAAACCAGGAATACGATTGAGCTCCCACTTACCTTCTTGTAAACACAAGGCTCATCCTCATTTCTAATGAAGCCAAACTCACGGACGGCATCATTAAAACGGATGTTCCAGCTTCGAGAAGCCTGCTTGAGTCCATAAATGGATCTCTGAAGCTTACATACTTTTCCAGCATTCTCTGGAGTGACAAAACCTTCAGGCTGTGTCATATACACATCCCCTGTTAGTAGTGCCCTAGGACCATTAGCACATGTTGTGCGTTTTATTATATTTTGAGCATGTAATTGAATAGTTAATTTTGCTTTTGATTATCAAATGTGTGATTTGATAGTAAAACTCATTAGCTTATGTAATTACTATTCTAGAAGTCCCCAGTTTTATGTAATGCTTAATTACTATGAAATAAAACTAGTATGATTGTTGATTGATGATCTTGTTTTACTGATCATGTGTAATGGATACAAATCACATCATAGATGCAATATATAGGGATACATTGTATTGGACGTGATCCGTCAGAGAAGTAATACTTCATGGTCTTAAGTCATAAGTATTACTTCTTCAATACTATTTTAGAATCCTTAGACCTTATGTCTTCATTGATTCTAGTATGAATGGAGCCACGTTTTGACTCAGTCGGACGTTACTTGTAACAGAGTAATCAATATGACTGATGATCGGATGTAGTGTCCTATCATAGCTTGAATGTGAGAGACATTGTAAGGATTTTGTCCCTCTCTATTATTAGAGAGAGATATCCATGGGCCCCTCGATAGGGAAAGACTGTTTAAATGCATGGCCGTGCTCAAATGTATTTGATAAAGTGGTTATCAAATGCTATTTGACGAAAGAGTCTACCTGGAGATCGAGCATAAATACAATTAAGCTTAATAAGGGTGACAACCACCATGCCTTATGCTTAATTAGGATATCGTGAGACAAAGGGATTAAATAGTGGATTGATATTAGGTTCCGTTGTATATTCATTCACTTTGGGTAGTCACAATGTCCATATCGTGAGACAAAGGGATTAAATAGTGGATTGATATTAGGTTCTGTTGTATATTCATTCACTTTGGGTAGTCACAATGTCCTGCTAGGGACCGCTTGTGATTTATGAACTCACACTACTACTAAGTGTGTTTTCATTGCCATTGTGAGATGAACCTACAAGGTCACACGCATAGACGAGCTAACGAGCTTCATGTCCAGATTCAATGAATCTAGAATGTGTCTAGGTTCATTGTATCTGACATTCACTTTTCTGAGAATAATAAAGTGTTATTATTCGAATTACGAGATAAGGAGCATTTTCGGTATAGCTGGAATTACGTGGGAGTTATTATCCGATAAAGACTCCCACTACCAGCAGAAGTCTAGGGGACGTGGAAGTTGAGGACTCCCACTGCCGAGAGGAGTTGAGGATGTGTGAGTTAGTTGTGGGAACAAACTGTCATACCTTATATAATGTTCTCTTGGCCGAAACCCTAGCCTATGTTTTTCAGCCGAAATAATACATAGAATCAGAAAACCGTTTTCTATTCTTGCCTCTCCCTTTTCTCTCTAATTCCCAAATCTCAGAAAACGATGAGCTAGCAATCGATGCCCGTTTCGTCGCGTGGATGCCGGTAGAGGGACTTTCCGCAAAGGGAGATCAATCGGTAGCAGCATCCGATCCAAGAAACGTCATCCTCCATTCAAGAAGTAGCTTCTTGAATCCTAAACGTAAGTTTTTCTTGCTGTTTTTCGAATTGTTTCATGTGAGCGGATCCTTCAGGGGAGGATCCATGGGTGTTTGGACGAGTTTCCGCCCATGAATCCCTTCATCCTCTTCAAGTTTTCCATTAAGGAAAGCGGTTTTGACATTCATTTTCCAGATTTCATAGTCATAGTAAGCTGCAATAGCAAGCAAAATTCGAATGGACTTGAACATAACTACGTTTGTATATTCGAAGGTCTCGTCATAGTCAATACCATGAACTTGTTTGAAACCTTTCGTGACCAGTCACCCCTTGTACGTTTGTATATTCCCTTCCATGTCGGTTTTAATCTTAAAAACCATTTGCACCCTATGGGAGTTACCCCTTCAGGTGGATCAACCAAGATCCAGACTTGGTTTGTGTACATGGAGTCCATTTCAGATCTCATGGCCTCAAGCCATTTCTCGAAATCGGGCTATTAATTGCCCTGTTTGTAGGTTGAAGGTTCATCGTGATCCACAAACATAACATCACCACGTTCTGCTATGAAAAAACCAAAATTTTTTCCCGAGGTGGACGACTGAACTCTACCGGACTCTACGCAATTCTTGTGTTTCTTGAGCTAGTGCTGGGCTGCATAACTGTTTGTGGCACTCGCTGCACAACAACTTGTGGAGTCTGTTCAATTTCAATCTTATCATTAGTGCTAGTTTGAGAGTCTGGAACTTTAGTAAGTTCTACGCTACTCCCACTCGTGTTTCTAGAAACAAATTCTTTTTCTAGAAAGACTCCCGTGAGAGCAACAAACACTTTGTTTTCGTTAGGGATATAAAAGTAGTATCCTTTAGTTTCCTTAGGATAACCTACAAATATGCACTTTTCAGATTTTGGAGCCAGTTTATCAGAAGCTGAGCGTTTTCACAAAAGCTTCACAGCCCCAAATCTTGAGGAAAGACAAATTGGGACGCTTCCCAGTCCATAACTCGTATGGCGTCTTTGCAACTGACTTAGATGGAAAGCGGTTAAGTGTTAAAGCTGCTGTCTCTAGTGCGTGCCCCCAAAAAGAATTCGGCAGGCTTGTGTGACTCATCATAGAACGAACCATATCTAATAAGGTTATGTTCCTCCTTTCAGATACACCATTCCATTGTGGAGTAGCTGGAGGAGAAAGTTGTGAAACGATTCCACAATCCTTTAGATAGTCATAGAATTCTTGACTCAAGTATTCTCCTCCTCGATCAGATCGAAGAACCTTAATACTCTTGCCAAGTTGGTTTTCTACTTCTAGTTTAAACTCTTTAAACTGAAGTAGAGGTAACCACCCCTTGCATGTATATTAAAAGGGCCACATACATCACTATGTATTAGTCCTAATAAAGCATCGGCTCTCTCACCTAGCTTAGTGAAAGGTGATGTTGTCATCTTACCCAACAAACAAGATTCGCATCGATCATAAGACATGAAGTCAAATGATTCCAACAGCCCATCTTTATGGAGCTTGGATATGCGGTCTTCGTTTATGTGGCCTAAGCGACAATGCCAGAGGTATGTCGGATTAGAATCATTAGTCTTAATCCTTTATGTATTTATATTTAAAATTGGCATATCAAGGTCTAAAATATATAGACCATTAATCAAAGAGGCGCTTGCATAAAAAATATTATCCAAAACTAACGATAATCGTTGGTTTTTGATTGAAATCTCAAAACCTTTCTTGTCCAAACAAGAAACTGAAATAATATTCTTAGTTAAACTTGGTACATAGAAACAGTTTTCTAAACCCAAAACAAGCCCTGAAGGAAAAGTAAAAGTACAAGTCCCTACAGCTAGGGCTGCAACACGTGCTCCGTTGCCAACTCGTAGTTCCACTTCACCCTTTGCCAACTCTCTACTCCTTTGTAGTCCCTGCACATTAGTACAAATGTGAGAACCACATCCGGTATCAAGTTCCCAAGAAGTAGTTGTATTTAAATTGATATCAATCATATTAGTATCAACAACATAAATACCTGAGCCCGAAGCAACATTTGCTTTCTCCTTTTCCAGCCTTTTTCCTGCAACATAACTTTTGCAGTTCCTTTTCCAGTGACCCTTTTCACCACAGTGATCACAGATAGAGTCCTTGGCTACACCACCCTTAGATTTCAGTGCATTGTTGAAAGTGGTTTGCTTGCCCTTGGGCTTACATTTCGGTTTGCCTTTGGATTTCACAAAACCTTTGCCTTTGCCCTTTTGCACCATCAGTATGGTGTTGGGCTTGGACTTGCCTATTTCCTTCTCGGCAGTCCTCAGCATGTTCAAAAACTCAGGCAATGGCTTGTCAATTTCATTCATGTGATAATTCAGAATGAACTGACTGAATGACTCAGGCAACGATTGCAAGATCAAATCAGTCGACAACTCTTGCCCCAAAGGAAATCCCAGTTTTTCAAGGTTCTGAACATAACCTATCATCTTAAGAACGTGAGTTCCTACTGGCATTCCTTCTGACATTTTGCATTGAAAAAGAGATTTCGATACGTCGAATCTTTCCTGGCGTGCTTGTCCCTGATATAGTTGCTTCAGGTGAGCCAGCATCTCATAAGCCCCCATGTCCTAATGTTGCTTCTGAAGCTCAGAGTTCATGGTGACAAGCATGAGGCTAGACACATATAAAGCATCACTACAATGCTTCTGATAAGCACTTCTTTCAGTGGCCGAAGTGCGAGCCTCTGGTGTATCAGGAATAGGCTGCTCTAGAACATACAACTTTCTTTCATGCTTGAGAACGATTCTCAAGTACCTGAACCAGTCGAGGAAGTTAACTCCCTCTAATTTTTCCTTCTCAAGGACAGAACGCAGTGATAGTGTTTGGTTTGAATTTTCCATTTTTCTACAACAAAATACATATGCAAAGTAAGTACCGATAAAAATCATTATTAGGTCTTTTATCTTTTTTTAATGATTTCTCCCACTATTTTCTTCGAGTGAATAACCCTCATTATCAACTGGTAAAGTTCGTTAACTTTCTAGCGGGCCAAGATCCATATTTCACCTCGTTCTGAGTCAGCTTTGGCTGATCGCCCAAAACTTAGTTATTTAGGTAGGCAACGTTTGCCAATTACATCAAATTATGTAATTCTTGGTTAGTTGAGTGAATAACATTTATTCAAGCGTATCATTATACACTTTTCTCAACTCTTTTGACTCTAGATCCTCAATCCATTTATTGTGATAATCCAGTTAACTAGGACCCTAAGTTTTTTCCGGTGGATATCACAAATTATCCTTCGCGCCTCACCCGGATAGACACGTATGTACAGCTTTGGCATGTCCCATACTAATGTCGATCTAGGCCTTGACGAGGGCCAAACTTAGGAAGGCACTAATTAATATTTAATTGAGGGGTTTTGTTTTTAACAATCTCACCAGAAAAGCATAAAATGAAACAGTTTATGCTTATATACATATGCATCCAATACATAAAAGAAAAAATGCAATAGTAATCGTCATATCCTATTCGGTTTTTCCAAGGCAATGAAAAAACTGTGAAGTCAATCTAAGGGTATGAAAAGAAAACATTCTATTTTACACTGTCTTGACCTTCAGGTGGTTGTCTCAAATCATCATCACAGCTGTACCTTCTCCTAATCTAGAATTACATAATTCTAAGGAAACCTCGAGTTACATTCGAGGGGATTTGATGAGAAGAGAATTACAACTTTTGATAAAAAGAGATAGGCACGATACGCAGATCGTATTTGTAAAATAAACCAATAGGGTAAAGGCGATTACTATGCATCATGCTCAACTAACATAACAATTTATGAAAAATGAGCAACCAGCAAAATGAACATTTCATATTCTGTTTCAGATTCGGTGGACCGGCCACCCCGCTCGGTGGACCGGGTAACTAGTGGCTGAATCGACCTATCTCCCAATCGTCCGAACAAGATACTGAGAATACTCGGTTGACCAAAACAGGCATTTCGGTAGACCGAAAATCTCGACTCTCATACATACAAAATGATGCAAAAACATGTCATACATGATATACAACATTTCTAGCAATCCTAAGGCATGCAAAATATAGATTCATAATCCATATTAAAATACTATAGCACATTAAGTCTATAGGGAACTCGTGAGTGGCTCTGATACCATTGTTAGAGTAATAACCGGGTCTAAAACAAGTTATGCAGCGGAAATAAAACGACCCGCCTCTAATAGGATCTTTCACGAGTAAGAACCTTAGACTACGGGATAGCATTATACCTTTCGAAGTAGGTTTGTTGTCACGAACGGAACGCCACCAACGCAGTCTCCGCCTCTCCCAATATCCACTCGATCTTCCGGGAATGGTCCTCTACTGCTTGGTGTTAGCCAACGCCTCGTAGAAGTCTTGAAGATACTCTTCAAGATGGAGTATGTTAGCCCTAAGGGCGATCGAACTCGGTTTTTGATAATGGACAAACACTTGATGTTGTGTCTAATGTTTATATCTTTGTGATAGAATATCGGAACATATATTGGAAGCTCTAAGTACTTCAATCAAGCCATGATCAAGATTCAAAGTCGCATTATTCAAGGCTCATCTATCAAGATTGAAGATTGAAGACTTAGGTTTGGTTAGATTAGCTTTGTCGTTATAAGTCTTTATCTTATAAAGCTCTAACCAAAGCTCTCATGAACATAAGCTCTACACTCTAGTCTTGCATGTTTTCATAAACACGTTTTCAAAAGGCTTAAGTTTCAAAATGATCTTTACATGGGTTCTTATCCAAAAAGCCTTTGATTTCATAGATAAGTCTTTTAGAAAAGTTTTCCAAGTGTTCTTACTTGTTACCTTTTAGGAAAACCCTTTTAGACTTCAATAGACTTCAAAAGATTTCAAAACGTGTGAAAAATCACTTTGGAAGTTCGGTCAACCGAGCTCAAGTTCGGTTCAACCGTCGAGAAACTGAGAGCATAACTAAGGAAGGTCGGTCGACCTATACACTACCTCGGTCGACCGAGGCACCCAAAGTGGATCCGAAGTTCACCTTCGGTCAACCGAACTCTGTTTTCTACTAGCCGTTTTTTGACCGCTGGAGACTCGATTTTCAGCCAAATTTTGAAATGTATATATACTCCAAAGCTAGAGAATCATTCTAAGACTTGCAAATACATTTGACATTGATTTCTTATCAAGTCTAAACCCCTTCAAAGCAAAAACACTTGATCTCCATGATCTAAATCATTCAAAGGTGTTCTTTCAAAAAGCAAGACAAAGAGTGGACTTTCATATATTCAAAGAGCTATAATTGTTTGTGCTACAAAGGTATATATTCTCACTTAGAAGAGTGATTTATCTTGTTCTTTAAACATTCAATTCCCTTTCTAAGTGATTGGGTAATTCTTGTAAAAGTCCTACTTTGTGTGGGCAATTTGTAAAGTCCTACTTAGTGTGGGCAAGCTCTTAGTGAGTTTTTCATTGTGTGGTTGTGTTGTAAAACTCTTAGTGAGTTAGCCACATTTGTAAACATTCTTCTTAGTGAAGTTGTTTGAAATCCTTGGGTGCGGCTCAAGGTAGTGGATGTAGATTCTAAGTGAATCGAACCACTCTAAATCCTTTGTCTTGTTGTTGGGTTTTGCATTGCTATTATTCATCTTGTTCAAACTCCCACTTGCATTGCAAAGATTCGAAAAAGTTAGCAAGTTTAGTTAAAACCCAATTCACCCCCCCCCCCCCCTCTTGTGTTTTACAATTGGTATCAGAGCTTAGTCTTCATTTTTAGTCTAACCACTTGAAGAAAAGATTATGGCCGGTAATTCCGCATTGGCGTATTTAGAGGGGTCTTCCACCAATAGGCCACCACTTTTTGATGGAAATAATTATGAGGCTTGGAAAGAACGGTTCAAGATATATGTGTGCTCAATAGATTATTCTTTATGGCATATATTTGAAAATGGTCCATATGTGGCTATGAAAATGGTGGAAGGTGTTCAAGTGCCAAAACCGGACAAGGAGTTAAATGAGCTTGAGTCCAAGAAGATGACTCAAAATTACAAGGCAATGAACATACTTAGTTGTGCCTTAAGTCAAGATGAGTACAACCGTGTGCTTGGAAGAAAATCCGCACACTCAATGTGGAAAATGCTTGAGGTTACTCATGAAGGCACAAATCAAATCAAGGAGTCAAAGTTAAATTTGCTCGTTAGAGAATATGAGCTCTTCTCCATGAAGCCAAATGAGTCAATAAATGAGATGAGCACAAGATTCACAAATGTGATAAATGGCTTGAAGTCTTATGGCAAAGAGTACACCATGGGTGAAATGAATAGGAAGATTCTCAATTCTCTTCCTAAAAGTTGGGAAAATAAAGCCCTTGCCATTGAAGAGTCCAAGAATTTAAAGACCTATTCAACGGAGGAACTTCTTGGTTCACTACTAGCCTTTGAAATGAAGATAAAGAAAAATTGTTCTACAAAGAGTAGTAATCTTGAGTCCATCATCAATAATGAAGAAGGAGAGAACTTGTTCTTCAATCTCAAAAATGCAAAGTGCTTGTTAAGCCATTGGGATGAAGAAGAAAGTGATGATGATCAAGAAGAATATGATCACACATGTCTTATGGCATTTGATAATGAGGTACATCCTTCTCCCTCCACTTCAATTTCTAATGATGATGATGAGGATGATCCTAATGAGCTTTTATGTGACATGTTTGATCAATTGAAAAAATGTGCAAAGCAAAACAAAGACATGAAGCTTAAAATTGAATCTTTGCTTGAAGATAAATCTAGGTTGTCTAGTGAGAATAAAAAGCTATGTGATGATGTTGATTGCATGAAAATTGAAAAAGAAAAGCTTATTTCTACTTGCAACACTTCATCATTAAAGTACCTAGAAACCTATGATAAATTGACATCTCTTGAACTCAAACTTGTTGAATTTGATCTTTTGGAGAACAAAGTTAAAGATCTTACCCTTCTTGTTGAAAGCTTTACAAAGGGTAAGAAAAATCTTGATCAAATTCTTTGTGTGCAACGTGCTTCACATGATAAACATGGTCTTGGTTATAATGCTAATCACAATGATCATGCTAGCTCTTCTAAGTTGCCTAAGAATCAATTTGTGCATGCTAGTACCTCACATAGGCAAATTAGATATCATGAGCATGTTCACAATTCTTCTAAGCCACACATTTGTTGCACATATTGTGGAAAACATGGTCATACTAATGCTAGATGCCATGTTAAGAAGAAGATTGAAAAAGGGGTAAAAACTATTTGGAAAGTTAAACGTATTTCAACTAACCCCCATGGACCCAAACAAAAGTGGGTACCAAAAGCTACTCCTCCCTTGATCCTATAGGTTCTTATAAGATTAAATGGATGCCACAAAGCTTCAATGAACTTGATTCGAAGAGAAGTGGCATTGGGGAGAAGCTAAAGGAGATGTGCCAAAGGAAGAAATTCAAAAGCACTCCTTAACACTTGGATTCTCTAAGCTCAAAATGTTAATCAATTGAGAACCAAGTTGGTTAGATACAAAGAGCAAAGCATCAAGTGATGACAAGAGCCAAAATTGTCAAGCTAATATCTTCATCACTTGGTAAGATAGCAAAGGTATCAAATCACTTTCTCTTAACACTTCATTGTGTTTAAGTGTTGTTGGTTTATATATTTTTATATGCATGCTCTTGTACATGTTGCATCTCACCTTCTTGAATTTTAATTTATATAGATAACCTTTAGCATGTTCTTTATTGTCCATGTTGAGTTTAGCTAAGGTATCTATGAGATGTAGCTTATACAACTTGTTTGATTCTTGGTTTATCATGTCATATTCATGTAAGAATCAATCTAGTTGTTTTGGTTTTTGATTTGCATGATCTTTAAGCATATATGTGGTTACTTGAGATTTTGAGCTAATCATGAAGGACCTTTGAAAAGGTACCACATTAGTTCTCAAGAATTCCTTGTAGGTAACAAAGAGTTCTAAACTTCAAGTAGAAGATATAAACTACAAGGAATGGCACAAGTGAGCTAAGACTCCAAGAAAAGAGTCAAATGCTAAGGATTACAAGATTGTAGAGGGTTCATCAAGAAAAGAAAAGTCACCCATCAATGATGACTCTACACTTGTCATGAAAAGAAGAGGAGATTGCATTCATCTCATCAATCAATGATGAACATCAAAGAAATTGGAGCAATCACATGTCAACCTCTCAATGAGCTTCAAAAGATAATGATCACACAAAAGGCCTCTATGGACTTGATTGATAAAGAAGATCAACCAATGTGGTAGAAGTCCAAGCTCAAAGAGCTTTGAGGTACAAGGCTTAACTCATCCATTGTTAGTGATCATTGTTTTGTTTTTGATCCTTTTGTGCTCAACTTATACCCTCCTCCCTCTTTTTATTTAGTGTCTTATGCTATGGGGAGTTTGTTATATGCTATGCTTTGTTTTCACTTGATCTTTATAGCATATAGGGGTTTGTGTTTATATTCAAGTCTATAGCATGAATCTTATGTGGTTGATCGTCTAGATGCTTGACTTAGGATGTAAACTATGTATGTGGCATTGATTATGCCATGTGTTGTGTCTATTTGAATGTTTGGAAGTGGCACAACCTAAGAGGGAGTTTTTCAAATGTTTTCAACTCATACCTCCCTCAAAATATTGTGATGTATGCTAAATTGTTCATATTTTACATCATCACATCACTTGTTGGCTTGCCTTTCATCTTTTATCTCTTAGCCAACTTGTGTAAGTTATTTTGGAAGTTATATGTGTTATAGATGTTTATGTCTTCAATTGGTATCACATATACTCTTCCTTAATAACATTGAGATCATATTCTTCATTCTCTTATCCTTGTGATCTCATTATAGTTTTTGGTTAGTATTACTTTAAGAGTTGTTACACTCATTTAGCTAACCATTAACTTGTTAGAGGAATGTACTCCAAGTGTTTTCTTACACTTCCTCTACTTCTTTTGGTTGTGATACATGTGCTTTTCTTATGTATTCATGGTATCACTTCCACTAGTACTTTGTTAGCTATATTTTCAAACGTGTTTTACAATTGGCTATATTTACAATTGGTATCATGTTTTACAATTGGTCAATTGGTATCAAAACTTGATTTTATCTCAAATAGCTAACATCGTATGTTTGATAAACGGGGAGATTGTTCTTTAAGGTTTATTCGATATCTCCTTTGTTTTTAGCTTAGGTTTATATTCTTTTTGAGCCATACATGACCATCTTTTGGATTTATGTGTTATTATGGACTCCTTGTTTTTTTTTTTAAGAAATCAACCAAGCTTATTCAATGAGTAATCCTTCTTCATAATTATTTTTGGTCTTTAGAATTGATCTTTTGGTTCTTATTTTATCAATCTACAAGACCATCAAGTTGTTTCCATGGTTTTTAAGTATGTCTTTATATGGGGAGGATTATTAAAATTTCATCAAGCTTCTCCAAAATTAATCTTTACTTTTCGTTAAAATGCTTTTCTTATTGGCGCTCTGATATCCCTTTTTGATTTTGACAAAAAGAGGGAGAATTTTTAGTGTTGCAAATGTGCCAAGAGAAGTTATTTACAAAAGGAGAAAGCTTAGAACTTGCAAAATGGGAGAGATAAGGGATTCTTTAATACAGGGGGAGTAGATTTTTTTTGAGAAAACATCTACTTGCTTGGATCCTTAATATCCTTATCTCGTGCATACATTTGGTATCTTATTTTTTTTGCATATTATTCCCATTTGCATCAATGTTTTGTCATCATCAAAAAGGGGGAGATTGTTAGCCTGAAGGGCAAAATATCCTATGTTGTTTTGATGACAACAAACCATTGATAGTTCTAATGTTCGTGTGAGCATGTTCTTCTTAATAGGATCCTTAGCACTCACATCAACATTGATGAAAATGGTAAGTTAGCTTCTTGTGTAAACTTAAGGTATGTATATTACACACAAGAATGCTATTATATGGAAGGAAGGAGGCAAGGAGGTTGGTTGGGAAATAGGGCTCTTCAAAGAGTCCCTAATGCATATGGCATAAGAACTTAACATGCTAGTGCTTATGTTTCTTGTTCTATCTTGGTTTATCTTATAAGCACTTAGCTTTACACTTAATTGTTCTTATATCCTTTTGCCATGCTTCCTTGTACTTAATATTGTCCATATCCTATCTAATTACATCAAAGTTTGTCATAATCAAAAAGGGGGAGATTGTTAGCCCTAAGGGCGATCGAACTCGGTTTTTGATAATGGACAAACACTTGATGTTGTGTCTAATGTTTATATCTTTGTGATAGAATATCGGAACATATATTGGAAGCTCTAAGTACTTCAATCAAGCCATGATCAAGATTCAAAGTCGCATTATTCAAGGCTCATCTATCAAGATTGAAGATTGAAGACTTAGGTTTGGTTAGATTAGCTTTGTCGTTATAAGTCTTTATCTTATAAAGCTCTAACCAAAGCTCTCATGAACATAAGCTCTACACTCTAGTCTTGCATGTTTTCATAAACACGTTTTCAAAAGGCTTAAGTTTCAAAATGATCTTTACATGGGTTCTTATCCAAAAAGCCTTTGATTTCATAGATAAGTCTTTTAGAAAAGTTTTCCAAGTGTTCTTACTTGTTACCTTTTAGGAAAACCTTTTTAGACTTCAATAGACTTCAAAAGATTTCAAAACGTGTGAAAAAACACTTTGGAAGTTCGGTCAACCGAGCTCAAGTTCGGTTCAACCGTCGAGAAACTGAGAGCATAACTAAGGAAGGTCGGTCGACCTATACACTACCTCGGTCGACCGAGGTACCCAAAGTGGATCCGAAGTTCACCTTCGGTCAACCGAACTCTGTTTTCTACTAGCCATTTTTTGACCGCTGGAGACTCGATTTTCAGCCAAATTTTGAAATGTATATATACTCCAAAGCTAGAGAATCATTCTAAGACTTGCAAATACATTTGACATTGATTTCTTATCAAGTCTAAACCCCTTCAAAGCAAAAACACTTGATCTCCATGATCTAAATCATTCAAAGGTGTTCTTTCAAAAAGCAAGACAAAGAGTGGACTTTCATATGTTCAAAGAGCTATAATTGTTTGTGCTACAAAGGTATATATTCTCACTTAGAAGAGTGATTTATCTTGTTCTTTAAACATTCAATTCCCTTTCTAAGTGATTGGGTAATTCTTGTAAAAGTCCTACTTTGTGTGGGCAATTTGTAAAGTCCTACTTAGTGTGGGCAAGCTCTTAGTGAGTTTTTCATTGTGTGGTTGTGTTGTAAAACTCTTAGTGAGTTAGCCACATTTGTAAACATTCTTCTTAGTGAAGTTGTTTGAAATCCTTGGGTGCGGCTCAAGGTAGTGGATGTAGATTCTAAGTGAATCGAACCACTCTAAATCCTTTGTCTTGTTGTTGGGTTTTGCATTGCTATTATTCATCTTGTTCAAACTCCCACTTGCATTGCAAAGATTCGAAAAAGTTAGCAAGTTTAGTTAAAACCCAATTCACCCCCCCCCCCCCTCTTGTGTTTTACAGAGTATATATTTATGGTGGATATATGACCTAAAAGAAGAACAAGAAACCGTTTTCTTACTTCTTTTCTATTGGCCAAAGCTAGAAAACAAGTATATAGAAAAGCTATCTTTTCTTTCTATTCAATCTCTATTGAATGCTCTCTCTTTTTCTCTCTTCTCTAACCTTTCAAAAGATGGAGAATAATGACTTAGAATGTTAAGAAAAATCAGCATTTTTCTTAGTCATTCAAGGGAGAGTGGGGGGACAGAAAGGGGGAAGTGGGAGATCATGGAGGAAACCACTCCTCCACATTCTCCACCATTTCAACCTCCTTATAAGAGATAAGAGCTGAAAATATATCCAATTTTCCAGCCATAAGGTCGGTCCAAATGGGTTGGTCGGCTCAACCCGATTAAGGGCCCAATCCAATCCCGGCCCGGCCCAATCGAATTGGTGCACCTTAGATTAAATGTACTCCAACAAGCCCAATCCAGTTGATCTATGAGTGCGACCCAGGAGGTATCTATGATGTTGGCCGTGACATCATATGTCACAGGTAATGAGAGGTATCTAGCAACGCATCATTACCCCCAATTCATAAATATCTGGTGACTATCATAATCACACCATTTGACATTTGTATTTAAATCCTTTTGTCCTTGATATCTAGATTGAACACAAGTCATGGAAAAAGTCACACTTGTATTGTCCAATCTTTTAGTTTCTTGATTCGCGAGTAGACTAATCAAATGACATCAATATCATATACTGATTCATTTGTTCATGGCCATGAATTAGTCAGACTCCATCAAAGGGGCCCAAGATATCGCTCCTGCTATATAGGAGGGACAAATCCTTTCTGCATCAACTATTGATTAAGAAGTGAAATGAAATAGTGGGGTGAAAAATAATTCACTCATTACTTCCACTTTCCCCTCAAAAGGCTCCCATGATCCCTACTACACAACCCCTCACATAGCTGGTTTTGACCGGTTCTTGGACATATTTATCGGTTCAACAAATCTGTTATGGTTCAACAAACCGATTCAACCTGATCGGTTTGACCTATCGATTATTGGTCGGGCCAATTCAATTAACTGCACAATCCAATTGGAGCACCTATATCAAATTTAAATTGAACAAGCCCAATCCTATTGATCATAGTGTGCGACCCATTAGGTATTTGCTATATTGGTCGTGACAACAATTTTCAACAGTAATGAGAGGTATCTAGTAACACATCATTAGTCCCAATTGACAAATATTCCAATGATTCAAGTAATCAATGTTATGATCTTTTGTACTAATCCCTTTGTCCTCGATATGTTGAACACAAGTCATGGAGAATGTCACACTTGTATAGTTCAATCGATCAGTTTATTATGTAAGACGTAGTATATGGTTTCTTTTGCAATTACAAGAGCATAATGGAGTCAATCAAACGGAGGAAATCACATGGAGGGTGAAGACAATAGATTAGATTTATTATTTTTCACCTTAGACAAACTTATGATTTTCCATTGGCTTGGAAAATCCGCATAGAGGGCTATTACTATTCGTGTTTTATTTACTGTTTTGATGCATGTTTTACAGTTTTGAAGCATTAGATGCATGTTTTCCAGTTGTATAAACAGTTTATACAAACGTTTGGTGAAATTATTTAAAATTAAATCCCTCAATTTTAAGTATATTAAGTCTATGCCTTCCTCGATTTTTCCCTCATCAAGGCCTAGATCGACAGTAATGCAGAATTGCGAGAAATATGCACCTGTCTATCCGGGTGAGGCGCGAAGAATAAGTTAGTGATATCCGCTCTTGGGTCATACTTAACCGAATTATCTCAATAAATGGACTGAGGATCTGGAGGCAAAAGAGTTGAGGTGTGCATAATGATGTGCTAAGAATAATTGTTATTTACTCAACTAACCCATCTTCCCATAACGATCAAGATTCGAGGACGAATCTTTTTGAAGAAAGGGAGAGTGATGAGGACTTGGACAGCATTGCGACAATTTGGTGTAATGGGAATACCTTTTGATCTAGGAATCCAATAGATCTTATTCAAGTTGCATTGGAAAGCTAAGAGGCAGATCTACAATTTTCATAAAGACCACAAGATCCGATTTTGCCGTTTTGGTATCCTAAATTGTCTCTCAAGTTGCTACAACAAACTGTCCATATTTCTAGGCGAATTTATATCTTGTTTTCCAAGTTTAGTTAGTATTTAATTTTCAGCTTTTACTATTTTAATAAATTCAAATTTTAGCTTTAATAAAGGACATGTTGTTCATTAGTTATTTAGTTTATAGCAAGTACTAGTTTATGTTAGCTTACTATACTTGTGTTTGCTTAGTTTTAGTCCAATTAAGACTCTTTGTAAGTTCCTAGCCGAAATTCTCTTCTCTATTTAAGAGATATTTCAGCCTCATTATTAATTAGATTACGTTTTTATACAATATATTTTTGGAATATAATGTGATGTTTAGACCTTTCATGGTTCTTTTGAGAATCAAGGCTTTCGGAGTGGATTCTTTGCTTAGTTTGAGCTACTAATCAACAAGTCTAGTTTCGCTTGTTGTGATGTTTCAGCCTCTATTGAAATCAAACTACTTAGTGTTGCGTTGATTTATTCCCCCGTATACTATTTCAAGAAGAGAAAGATCCGACTTCAACCTTTTGTGTTGAATCTTGATACAAGTTATCAAGGTTCTTCATCACATTCTCTCATAGTAGGTTCCAAGGTCCACATCATTAATTGGTCCCCTTGCCATCCCCACATTCTGATTACCCTGAGTCTGCTGATTCTGTAAAACTTGTGCCAACAAAGGTAATGTTGTTATCAATTCAGTCGGAATGTCCATAGTTGCCGGTGGCGGCGGTGGCACAACGTTCTCATCCCCGACGGTTTTTCCATTGTCGGTATATGTTGACTATTTGAGGATTCGGGCGCCGTATCCGGTCTACGACAACTCCTATTTCCTTGGGGGAGAAATTAGTGATCGATATACCGAGGTCATCGTTGTTGATGTTTTGGTGATCCATGTTATATAAGTACGATTCAAATAGATAAGAAACCAACTCAAATTACAGGTAAGCACAATATATCAATCTCAATAACATATAAAGCGAGTACCTAAACATATATGCTCTATTCCAAAATTTCTACCCTGAGATTACATCTTCAGTTATCTAAGGAATCCATTATAAGTTCATGCCATACTTAACTTCTAACAAGAGATTTAAGTCTAAGGTTTGACCGTCTTTGATATCACTTATGTCACACCTCGTAACTGACTGATGACCTGGCAGCATCTCATTTACCAATGAGACACCGAACCCATAACAGAATAAAATATTTTCCAAATTATAAACCATAATCTGAATATAACTTACAACATTCCTATTAAATGAACTTCAACATAATCCTTAAATGTAAATACATAAACATTGTTCCACTATTGTTCAAATAGAAATAAGTAATTAAGTTCTTCTATTATAGTCCTCAAGATATTCTATTAATCAATTTCCCCTTCCTAAGATTCTTCAACGTCATCTTCCACATAATCATCTGCAAAAGAGGTAAAGGAATGAGCTACACTAGCCCAGTAAGGATAAAACACCTTTGAGATGAAGTATCAAATAAGACTCAAATGTTTCCTGTTTTCCCAAAATACTTGAAAATATAGCTTGACATAAATTGTATTGAAATAAACTTTAAAATGCGTGTAATACACTTGAAATATCTTATTACATACTTGAATTGAAAACATAACATAAAAAATCCAGAAATCACAAAAATGCCCCTGCGGACGAAGCCTCAGACGATGCTTCATCCAGACTTATCGTCCGCGGGTATATTGCCACACATTTCAAGTACTCATAGTATCACCCCAGACGAAGCACGCGGACGAATGGTTCATCCGCGGAAAGGCCAGAAGCCTCAGTAGTTATGCGGACGATACATTCATTTGCAACTTGCAAAAATGACATTTTTAAGTGTTAAATAACAAAGGAAACCCAATTTTCTGAAATCCAACTTTCCCAACCTAGAAAACGCATCCTTTGACCTTCTCAAACATACAATAACAATACATATAACATTGTACAAACCATATTCATCCATAACTGAACTTATACATCAGAAATTGTGTTACGAGCAACATAAATTGTTCATAACATATCAGTCAATCATACTGTAAATAAGATATTCCAAGTATCGTCCATACATGCAAGAATTAATTCACACAACCGAGTTCAATTGCTTGGCTAGAACTCTATTTCACTGTTAACAACCCAAAATTATTATTGCCCGTTAAGGAGTGACTCAGTCAGTGATTCGGGTACATCCCACCGAGTAAACGACCATCGTTTAAGAATACACCTCATTATGTCATCGCCCACCCTTGTGAACTCCACAATAACTGTTAACAACCCTAACGTTTTACTCATGCTAAGGTACGGACCAGTTAGTCAGTATATAGTGCTCCCGAGCACTTAGTATAGTAATACATGGCAGGATATATCCTGTTATAGGGTCGCCAACAGACAAGAGCTCTAAATTGGTAATAAACACATTGACTCGACCAAATGACGATCAACCAGATAGGCAACAACATACACGAATAAATCCCAACAATCATACATACAAGTAATGTAATTATAATTCAACACTTCATCATTTTTATGCAATAAAACAATGTAAAAATCATTTCATCCAAGTTCCATAACATAACATAAGATCATTTCATGATTGTTGACAGAAATTTATAAGTATAAGATCCTTACCATATATGCTTAACAATTCCTTCAAAGATATCAACACTTCACAATATTTCAGATTCTCAGGCCTAGGTTCCGAAGGCTATAACTCTAAATTTGACCGTTGGAATCCAATCTCCACTGTTCTGATTGTAGTCTTATGAGTCTTCTAACTTTAACAACAAGAATGAGGTCGATCGGACTTTGTTTTATCCTTCAACTTGGCGTTCTACGATTAACACTTTTTTCCCCCATAAATTCTCTTTTCTTCTTTTCTCTTCTTTTCCTTATTACAATGAAAATACCAGCAATAACTAACTTAACTTATACCCTTTCAATTCTAACATAACTGCCTAAGACTTTCTAACATGACACTTAGGTTCCTCTACTTCCTAAACACATCAATGCTCCCCTAAACAAATAATGTAAACAACACTTAACACATAAAACAATTAAACACATATACATCACATAAATTCATGCAAATTACTTAGGAAAAAGAGTCTTAGGTATCACACTCACCTCCAAGCCTTATATGACTGTGAGCTCATGTGATCAGTCCATGTCCTTTCCTAGAATCAGAGGTTTATTTCTTGCCCAGACCTTTTATGAGGTCGGGTTTTTTATAGCCTTGGTCCCTTGGTTATTTAAAGCTCAGGAGTGAGAGACTAGTCTAGGTTTTTTCCTCGCTCAATCCTTTAGCTATTTAAGCTTGGAAGTGAGAGACGAGGTTGGGTTTTACCCTGATTCATTGTGGAAGGTTTTTCTTGATTGAAGGTTAATTCGTGACATATAAAGAATACATAAAAAAAAACAAGTTAAGTAATTGGAAAATACAACATTACAATAAGTAAAATTCCTTTCATTTAATTATGAAGAAGATTCCCGACAACTTTTGATTAGCTCGACCTTCGAAAAGACCGAAGTGAGCTTTCTTGATTGAGGGTTTTATATTCCCACAATAATCAGACATAGAGTTATTGTCACACCTCGTAACCAGGTCGATGATATGGCAGTGTCTCATTGGTTAATGAAACACCAAAGCCGACAAATAGAGTTATTAAAAAGAAATTCAATTATGAATTAATCTGAAATAAGAGTTCAACAGCGGAAACTAATTATTACAAATGAAATTGTTTAACGAAACTAATAATGAAATAAACAAAATTCTTTAATTGAAACCGGTTATGAATCACTCTTCATAATCCCTATCCCAGATGCCATCATCTTCGTAGTGTTCCCCGTCACCTAAATCATCTGCACAGTAAAAGTGGAAGGACTGAACTACGGTGCTATGACACACAATCCCGCCACATGAGCTGACTCATCTATTCACTCCCAATCAACAATAACAGTAATGGCCTTAGCAATTATCCGAGCTAGGACAAGTCAGAAAATGCAGGCGCGGGTTTGGTCATCAATCACCACAGTGGACTCAACAAAGCCATTACCTTCCCAATGATAACCTCATCGGATGAGGTTTCAGAGACGCGTATAACAGAAGACCTTTCGGGTCACAGAATCAGTATCAGAATGCATTAGCGAACGAATCCTGCTAATTAGTCGTTCCTAGCCAAGAGCTCAGTAAGGGCGACTACTCGGTCAACCAAACCACATATGATTAAAATCAACGACTCCCAAATATGACAACCAAAGCGGTAACATTTATGCAAGTTCATTATAAGCCTAATTAATCCAAGAATCACAATTATCAGATAATTATGACAATTTACATAAAGCAATAATAAGAACACAGTAATCAATTTACGAATCAGATTATAATGAATTTAAGTAATGCCCAAAACAGTTTATACAATATCGAAAGCAATAAACATAATTCGTGCAACTATTTAGTAAATTGAATAGTTTATCCGCATTTACTGTGCAATAATTAATCACCCAACAGTCCCAAAATGTAAACCCAATATTATACATAATTATATGCGAGAATTAAATGACATAGGAGGTCCCTACCTTGTCAAAAAAATAATTAAAAATAATCAAACCCGAAATTGTTTGCCTCTGATCCTTGTATATTATAATATCCTTTTTGTTTTGTTTGGTGATTCTAATGATTCCCTCTGCCCCTGATCTTATATATATATATATATATATATATATACACACACACACACACACGCACACATAATATATGTCAGCGATAACATATAAAGCGATAAGGAAATAAAATCAAGTTATACATGTAATATAGAAACAAGTATGACAGAGTACAATAAAAAAAATAAGAATAATATAAAATAGCACGAAAAAATAATATATAAAGCGATAAGTAAACAAAAGTACATTCTAATCCAGTGTCTCTACCCATCTCACATCTCAAATTAAATGTTTTTGTTTTCCTAAGTTCATTCCATAATTTTAATCCCTAAGGTTGGACCTGCTCTGATACCACTTCTGTCACACCCTGTAACCAGGGTCGATGACATGGCAGTGTCTCATTGGTTAATGAAACACCAAAGCCGACAAATAGAGTTACTAAAAAGAAATACAATTATGAAATAATCTGAAATAAGAGTTCAACAGCAGAAACTAATTATTACAAATAAAATTGTTTAACGAAACTAATAATGAAATAAACTAAATTCTTTAATTGAAACCGGTTATGAATCACTCTTCATAATCCCCATCCCAGATGCCATTATCTTCGTAGTGTTGCTCGTCGCCTAAATCATCTGCACAGTAAAAGTGGATGGACTGAGCTACGGTGCTCAGTAGGGACCAATAAAAAGAACGAACAAGTATGAAACAACAAATAAGTTAAGTATCCATATTCTTCGCATCTAAACGTTTACATAACCGAGTGCACAACAAGCACCACGCATTGCTCATACACTACACTCGATTACAACACCATTAAACACTAAGAAGTAAGAACATCACTACCGCTATGACACACAATCCCGCCACATAAGCTGATTCATCTATTCACTCACATTCAACAATAACGGTAATGACCCTAGCTATTATCCGAGCTAGGACGACTTAGAAAATGCAGGCGTAAGTTTGGTACGGTCCCCTAAATGATGGGCCCAGGGTTTAAGGATCCATTTTTTTTATTGTGTCATCAACCACCACAGAGGACTCAACAAAGCCATTATTGTCCCAATAATAACCTCATCGGGTGAGGGTTCAGAGACGCGTATAACAGAAGACCTTTTGGGTCACAGAATCAGTATCATAATGCATTAGCGAACGAATCCTGCTAATTAGTCGGTCCAAGACAAGAGCTCAGTAGGGGCGACGACTCGATCGACCAAACCACATATGACTAAAATCAGCGAATCCCAAATATGACGACCAAAGCGGTAACATTTATGCAAGTTCAATATAAGCCCAATTAATCCAAAAATCACAATTATCAGATAATTATGACAATTTACATAAAACAATAATAAGAACACAGTAATTAATTTACGAATCAGATTATAATGAATTTAAATAATGCCCAAAACAGTTTATACAATATCGAAAGTAATAAACATAATTCGTGCAACTATTTCGTAGACTGAATAGTTTATCCGCTTTTACTGTGTAATAATTAATCACCCAACAGTCCCAAAATGTAAACCCAATATTATACATAATTATATGCGATAATTAAATGACGTTGGGTCCCTACCTTGTCAAAAATAATTAAAAATAATCAAACCCGAAATCAGAAATTTTCTAGAAATCTGCCCCGCTCCTGGTGCGATATCTTTCCGCTCCAAACTCCGAATTGACTACCGTCTACGTTTCACTCGTAGCTATCGCGAACGCCGTCGTATCAGTATATTATAAGATGAAAACGGACAAATAATGCTCCCTCGGTGATCTCTCAAAGTATGCCCAGAAATTAAAACTCTCAATCTGTTCACTGTGACTTGCGGCTTAAGAAGCCACTGGCTGCCTAACTTTCTGCTTCTCTAATTGCTTGCCTCTGATCCTTGTATATTATAATCTCCTTTTTGTTTTGTTTGGTGGATTCCCTCTGCTCCTGATCATACACACACTATACCTCTATTTTACATATACATAACCCCCGTCTCTTCTTCTACTTTGTATTTATACTACATAAATGTACCCCACGTCTCCCCAATCCCCATGTTACTGACCCCCCTTAATCTCTCCTCCTCAACCCACGACTTGCTAAATGATACCATGATATGCATTCTCTTTTATTTTATTTTATCTAATTATTCAAATCCCAATCAAAATACTAACTAATTATCTAATTAAATTACTACTCTAGGTGAATCAAAATTAAATCCTTAATTACGATACGTGTACGTAACGTCCCTCACAAACGTACCCAAAAAGTAACACGTAACATGTTATAAAAATAAATAGACATGTAAACACAATCACGCAAAATAAATTACACCTACTCAATAAATCACACAAAAATAAATTGAATGTAAAATAACACGTAAGTAAAAGTTACGGGTTTCACAGTTATATTTTACACTAATATCTTTTGTGTTATGCTATTTTACATTCTTTATTACTTATGGGGGACCAGGCATTTTAACCCGGTAGAATTTGTATAAGAAATCTGAGATCCGAAGTCCACAATCATTCTAGGGTCTAGATATTAATACCACCTTACGCCCTTCAAAACTTCGATATTAGAGAAATATAGAAGCTCTTTTTCTCAAATACCACCTTAGGAAGAGCACTCTGGTTGAGACAATTTAGGAAAATCCTCATGAGCCAGCTTAGGAAGAGCCTCTTTGAACGAGCCAGCTTAGGAAGAGCTTCTTTGGGAAGGACCTTTGTTCAGATGAATTTCTCCGAAGATGAACTTTGTTCAGAAGAATTTTCCCTGAGGGTGAGTCAATTGCGGATGGGGCGTCTTGATTAACTTTATAAAATTCCAAAAGGTGGTAAAATTTTGACTTCCTGATGATAGGACGAGCTCTAGGAGTGTGAGAGTTAGCCAATAGCCCAGTGCAAGACGTTGCCGCCCGCGACCGGTAGTGCTCCGGATTCGATACCCTCCGCCTGCGTGCGGTAAGCTTTATTCTACCTTATCTAGGGTGTCCTCTCATCCCAATGTGGGGCAATCGTCCATCGTGGCGTCAAAAAATAAAAAAAAAAAAAAAATAAATAAAAAAAGAGTGTGAGAGTAATATTCTTTTTATCATTATTTTTTTTTTCTGAAAAATTGAAGGTATAAAATGTAGAAAAGTGAAATGAGTAAATTATTTAAAGAAATTATTTCTCAAATAACACTTGATCATTATGGTGGCTCGAGTTCGTTTTTTAGCCCAGACATTTCGCTCATTTGTCCAACGAGGTATAATAAGTGGTATTTTGATCTCGAAGATCAATCAGGGATAAAAGAGAAATACATAATATTTCCGGGGTTTAGAAGTGTAAATAGTGTAAAATGAAAGGCATAATTGTAAATAAGCCTATAATAAATGTCTTTTTTGTCACTTTCTTTACCAAGATGCACATGTCAGAAGCTCGAGAGGTTGATCCCCCTTCCTTTCGGCGATATGGGTTTCTTATTTTCATGCAGTTGTGAATAGCGTGTCGTTCACGTCGAAAATTGGTTCGGATTTTTCCCTTGATTGCTCTTCTACAAATTGGAGAAGAAGAGACTGGTATCTTAGTCCCTTATTCTTCTACCAGTACCAGCAAAAGAAATTTCAGAACTAATTTTGAATCAACTAGATTGGATTTGACGTTAGAATTTTCTTCTTGTAATTAAAATTTGCCCAATGTTTCCTCGGGCTTTCCGCAGCTCTCAAAGGTTAGTTTTTTTTTTCCACAAGGTCCATAACCCAAAGTGAAAGTATGCAAATTTACCACGACTCGGCGTCGTGCTGCTCGATACCCTCTCAATATATTTGGAAAGACGCTTTAAATTTTCCTTTTTTAGTGCTTCTCTTCCTCTCATGGTATGACACTTTCTATCTCCCTTTCATAAGACCAACCGCCCAGCTGGGGCTTTAAAAAAAAAAAAAAAAAGGTTAGTTTTTTAATCTTAGTTGATTTTGAACAATCATACTACAAGTTTCAAATTTGGAGAAGGCCCCAACCTCACTGTGATATTTAAGTTAATCTTGGGACCAAGACAAAAAGATAAAATAAGGTATTCAAAAAGAAATATCATGTTGTTCAGTAAATGAGAATGAGGAGTATTTATAGTAGAAAATTTTCAAAGGATATTCTAGTGCATTTGTATGAAATGAAGGAATGACCGAATGAGGATTGTAGCTTTGTTCAGATTTAAACGGTTAGGATCGTGGATGGTTATTACGATTCTGCCCTTAGATCTTATGCGAAGGCTTTTGACTCCGTTGGACCTACAGCTTTTGACCCAATGTTGTTATTGACTGGACCAAGTCTTTATCAGATTTGGCCTTAAAGACAAGTACTCTGTATAACAGCATTGTGTGTGCAATTAAAAAATATTACAATTTAGATTATATATTATATCAAAAGGGCATGTGAAATTTTTTGAAATAACAAAAAATCATGCACATTTTTTTTTGGCAGAGTATGCACAATAAATTCTATAGTAGTAAAAATTGCACCGTCAATTCCAATACTGAATCCTTTCATGATTGGAATACAAAATGCCCAAAGCATAATGTTCATTCATTTTTATCATCAAAAGATACAATAATTGCAGTAAAAAGAAAAAGAAGAAAGATGGTAATTTAAAGTTACTATGAAGATTTCGAAGTTACTAGTAAGTACTATATTAATCAAAGAAGAACATAATCATCACGCGTGGTCTGAGTTAAGCTTTTATTTGGCCTCAGAAGTCTAAGAAATGGCCCCACAGCGGCACTCGTGTCATGTCTGATGTAACAAACTACGTATTGGGCCCTTCCTGCCTTGTGTATTCATTTGTAGTGGCCCATATCCATTTGCCGCTCCGTCACATATTTAACTTGGGTAATGACGAGAAAAAGTTCAGAGAAAATATTTATATATGCTTAAATAATTTATGTTTTTTCTTCTTTTTTACTACAATTTTTTATTTTAATATTTTCTGTATATAAATAACTTTTTTTATCCCTTTTTTTTTTTGTCAAATTATTGACGAGAAGGTTATTTCCTACAAGATTTGATCACCCATTTTTTTTTAAGTATGGACAAATTTAAGGTTAAATTAGTCATTTAAAACTAGTAAACTGGGAGCTATGCAAAGTGCGTGATCAAATCTCGTCTAAGATCACCACATAATCACTAATTTGATAAAGTAAATTATTTATACATAAAAAACACTAAAATAAAAGTTTACAAGCAGGTAAAAAAACGTAAACTATTTATGCATGTTTATGTTATATATATTTCTCTAAAAGGTTAGAAATTTTAATGTTTTTCACTAGGTTCAACTTACATAGTTTTAATTTTTTTTCCTGAGCAATTTGTTTTTTGAAAAGAAATGAAAACTTTTTTTTTGTGGGATGGGTCGCTATCGTGACGAAGGCGGGTAAGTTGGTGTGGGGGGGCTAAACTACTAAAATTCTTGGGGGAGGGGGCAATAAAAAGGGCAAAAAAAAATTCTTGGGGGCGAAATTGATAAAATTTTCCAAAATACACATGAAATTTCGATGAATAGTAGTATTTTTAAAAATCTTGGGGGGGTCCCCCCTGTCTTCGTCATTGCTGGCTATGGCAGTAGTGCAACGTTAAAGTGATCCGCGAGAGTCCGAGTAGCAAGCTACTCATTGAACACTCCCATAAAAAAATAGAGTTAATATCGTGTCACCCAATGAGGCAGTGTAAAATATTAAATTGATAAAAACATATACTACACTTGATCTTAGACAAAAGAAATGAAACTACTTGTGAAACAATGAGACAAAAAGAAAAATGTATTGCTCATTTTGAAGGAATCGGGTATGAATAAGCAAAAAGAAAGGAGAAAGAAACCGTGAAAGGACAAAACTGTTTCAATAAATTTATTTTTTGAAAATTTTTTTTTGGAAAAAACTAATACAACTTGGAAAATAATTTATTTTAAAATAAATCACTAAATTAAAACAGAAAAGAAAAGAACCTTATACCATGATACCCTGCTGCCCCTGTGGGCAGGGTATCATAGCAACAAGTATACATTGACAAGAAAATTGTTGAAATACGGTCTTCGTTCTACTAAATTTGAATTTATCTACTATTTATAGTTTTTTTTTAGTAGGGGTTTGAGGATTTTTTTTTTTTTTTATTTTTTATTAAGGGCGCAACAATCAAGTATCGATCTCAGGGTAAAATACCTGAGGGAGCTCAACACTACCACTGGGTAATCTCCATCGACTAGTAATTTATAGTTGAACAGTGTAATATTACTTTATTCGTTTCATAATAAATGGCTTTTTATTATTTTACATCTATTTTTCTATAATATATGACATTTTTCAAATTTTAAAAATCTATTTCTACAATTACTTTTACTATAGAGAGAAGTGAAGAAGTTGGTATGCAAGAACAACCTATATCTTTTAAGAGTAAAAAAATCTATTATTTTCATCTTTAAATCTATGCTAAACTACAATATGGTGAAATTGAGGGAGTAGCTGGAAAGCAAGCTTAGGTTTATGGAAAATTCTGATATAGACCTGGGTTATATGTAGGGTTGTGGACCACTTGGTCCACAATCAACCACATCACCTCTTTTCATTAAATAAATCTTCATAGAGCCCACCTATTTTTATTATTTTAATCAAAACTCGCGATGCGATCGAATACTGAATGCAGTTTGCCCTATGATCACTTGCAGAGCCTCAGCCCACAACGTAACCATTCTAGGTTTATACTCCTCGACGGAAATAAATTAAGAAAGTAAGTGCCAAAGACTAACCAACATCACATCACCCCATCAAACTAATCATTCATGATGATAATTTTATTCCATTTGTTACGTCAAAATCTCTACTTTATCATATGTCCCACTTTATGGTTAATCGAATTGTCTTAGCCATTCTACAATAATGAAGAATTCTTAAACCAGATATTAATTTCCCTACTTTCAAAATAATGTAAATTATTCTCAAGTTTCAAATTAAATATCTTATTAATATTTTAGTTTGTTTATAATAAATATTCATTTTCTTAAAATGGATATACTTTTAAACTTTCATAACTAATTTTCTACTTCGTCTATTTCATTATGTTAAAAATTGATTTGTGTTTAACTCAATCTCTCAAAATATACCTCAAGAGGGGAATGATTGTTCAAGCCTTATATATTGCAAATATGCACACAAGTTATCTGATGTGGGATTCTCAACACACACCCTCACGTCTAAGACTGGACATCTAGAGCGTGAACATCAATAGGGTCCAACATCAGACTAGATGACTCTGGAGAAATTTTATTTTGATAGGTGAGTAAGTTTAAAACTTACATACAAGCCAATGAATATAATACACGTAGGCCAAAAAGTCAATTCTTTTTCCTATGAATTTGCACTTTTGGTCTACGTGTATTATATTCATTGGCTTGAATGTAAGTTTTAAACTTACTCACCTACCAAGATAAAAGTTCTCAATGACTCTGATACCATGTTAAAAATTGACTTGCGCCTAACTCAATTCCTCAAAAGATACTTTAAGAGGGGGAGGATTGCCCAAGCTTTATATATTGCAAATATGCACACAAGCTAGTCGATGTGGGATTCTCAACATATTATATAAGTCATTCTAAGTACTACCTCCATTCCTTAATATAATACTTTCATTACATGTTGCGAAAATTAAAGAAGCAAAAATTAAGATATTTTTTTAATCAAAATATCAATATTACTCTCTTCAATAAAATTAATGGTATACAAGTCCTATTTAAGAGAATAATATTTGTATTTTAACTAACAAAGTATCTTGTTTTTTTATTCCTTAATTTTTGCAATATGTAATGAAGTCTTATATTAAAGAATTGAGGGAGTAGTTCTTAAGTTTCATTATGTAAGTAACTTTAAATAGTTTTCATTCTCCCATGTTTTATTTTTAATTATACCTTTATTTGACTCAAAATATTTCCACTTAATAAGAAATTTAAGGGTAATATTGGTATTTTGTGTTAAAAAGTACCTTAATTTTAATTTACTTAATTTCTATAATAATGCCCTAAATAGCAAATATTATGAAAGCAAGTATTTTTAAGCGATGCAAGTTGCACTGACTTATTAGTCATACAATTAGTTTCAAGGAATGAAGATATTGTGGTAAATCACTTTAATCAATATATTCTTCTTAATTATGGTGAAACCCAAATGTAAACATTCAATTCAAGGAGCATTAGATAAAATGAAATCATTACCTTTCCGTTAAATAAAAGTGTTTTATGAATCGATGTTATAGTTTATCTTATATTATCTAGCTTGTGCATGTAAACTTCCTCATAAGATATATGGATATATGGATAGAGTTAGGCCTACATCATATGTTTCTATATCCTATTAGAGTTACTTAGTACAATATTGAGTTGCAGTCAATTCTTTTCTCATGATGTACCCTTTGGATAGAATTATGTACCAGTTGTAAACGTGATTATCGAGAGATTGGATTTTTGAAAATATGTTTAAATTTTAGATTCTGCTTTTTTAATTCATTTTTTGTTGGAATTATTAAATCAAACTCATTATTTAGGAGAATATTTAGTTTTAGTAATTATTAGTTTTATTGTATTATGATTGCTTTAGTAGTTTCCTAATAAGTTTATATTTTCTAAATATCTTCGAGATTCTAGTAGGTTTTACTCCTATATAAATAGGAAAGTTGTCTACGTATTCTGTGTGACTTTGAGTGTGGTCTGGAGTAGCATTGTGGTGTGGTTAGAATTATTGATCCTTATGAATTTGAGAGTTGATGCAAAGAATATTGTCTACTCCCCTCTGTAGTATTGTTGTGAGATTTGATATCTCTGTGTTTGTACTCCAAACACCCACCACCAAAATATATTTGATTCCGCATTTAATTTTTTTTACAATTGGTATCAGAGCTAGTGTTATGTGATGAATCCTTATGTCATAGATCCCTATATGATGGATCACATTTTTGTCTTTGATGGCAAAAATGATTTTGCTATTTGGCAAAAATATATGAAAATTTATTTTGAAAGTCTTCAAGTTTGGAATATTATAGAAGAAGGTTTTGAAAAAAAAAAAAAAGAAAAAAAGAAGAAGAAGGTTTTGAATAACCTCCTTCCAATCACCAATTGATTGATGAAGACGAGAAAAAGAGGGAGAACTGTTTGCGTTGGAGGTTGATGGAGGCTGAAACACCACAACAAGAGAAACTAATTCTTGCTGATACAATAACTCAAAGAATGAATGAATTCTTAAAAGAAGTTCAGACACGAGAAGCTAAGGAATAACCTTACCAAAATATCAATATATCTAACGTAACTAAAATGTAGGCCGAACCATCTGTTAAATAGAGAGATTTCGGTTACAAACAACAAATAAAAGAAGATTCCTTGAAGAAGTAGGACTCTTGAACAACAACTTGCTATCAAGTAAACCACTAACAAGATAATGGACAACATTTCCTATTATCTAGCATCTAGGCGCCTAAAATAACTAAACATGGCTGAAAATAACTAATAATGTGAAGAGTCCTAGAAGACGAGGGACTCTTAACAACTAGATAACCAACCATTCAACCACTATAGACAAAATGTCCTTTATTATAACAAGTACTTTCTATACACGCCTAAAATAACATAAATAAAGTAATTAAATATGCTGAAAATAATTAAAGTCTAAAGTAGACTTTAATTGTACAAAAAGACTAAAATGCCCTTTTTAGCCACTTTGCTTGTTTGGGCCGATTTGTATGCTTTTGAAAGTTAAGAGGTTGACTTTGTCATCATCTTCTAGTTGAAGTTTCACTTCCTCTTTAACATTAATATCTCGGATCAATGTTGCAATATTCTCTAAAGTCCTTCTTGTCTATGTTCTTGTCATCGGTCCTTGAATGTTGACAAGTGGATCTTTTAAGTAGGGCATCCCTTGGGTTGGTACGCATCATCCCCTCCCCCCTTGAAAAGCATTATTCGTCCCCGAATCATCATCCAGATCAGCAACATAATCTGTATCAAAATCGAAAGGAGATAAGTCAGAAACATTAAAGTAGAATGTATGTCGTACTCACCTTTTAAGTCTATCTTGTATGCATTATCATTGATCTTTGCAAAGAATTGGAAGGGTCCATCTCCTCTTGGATGTAATTTACTCTTTATTTCATTGGGAAACTGATCTTTCCGAAGGTGTAACCAAACCCAATCACCAACTTCAAAAGAAATTTTCTTGCGGCCTTTGTTGGCTTGATTTGCTACTTGTTCATTAATTTTCTTGATATTCTCAGCTGCTTGTTGATGTAATCTTTGTATATAATCAGCCCTAGAATCACCTTCTACATTATAATATTCATCAACAGGTAAAGGAATTAGATCCAACGGGGTTAAGGGATTAAATCCATAAACAACATCAAAAGGAGAATTATTTGTAGTAGAATGTAAAGTTATATTACATGCTAATTCAACAATAGGTAAACATTCTTCCCACCTTTTTAAGTTCTTTTGAATTAAAGCTCAAAGTAAAACCCCTAAAGTTCTATTTGTTACCTCAGTTTGGCCATCGGTTTGGGGATGATTAGATGTAGAAAATAGAAATTTAGTCCCCAACTTACTCCATAATGTCTTCCAAAAGTAACTCAAGAATTTTACGTCCCTATCACTTACTATGGTTCTCGGAAACCCATGAAGCAGCACCACCTCCTTCAGAAATAAATCTGCAACATGACTTGCATTGCTTGTTTTCCTGCAAGGAATAAAGTGAGACATTTTAGAAAAACGATCTACGACAACTATTATACTATCATTACCTCTTTGAGACCTCGGCAAGCCTGGAATAAAATACATGGACAAGTCAATCCAAGGTGAAGAGGGAATAGGTAAAGGCATGTATAATCCATGAGCTTTGTTTGTACTTTTAGCCTGTTTACATTTAAAGCAAAGTTCTTATGTTTTCCTAACATCCTTTTTCATCGTGGGCCAATAAAAGTGTTCTTGTAAAATATCCAAAGTTTTAAAAACACCAAAATGTCCCATTAAGCTACCACAATGTGTTTCCCTAACAATTAGATCTCGAATAGAACAGGATGGAATGCACAATCTATTGCCTTTAAACAAAAAAATTTCAAACCGGAAAAAATCTTTTTGAGCCGAGAGCCCATCTAGTTATGGACGGCGTTTGCCACCATCAAATCATATCATTAGCCATGTAGGAAATCTTGTGTGATTTTAAGTCGAAGGATTCATATACAAACATAAGCATTATAAGAAACACATTTGACATTCATATAACAATCCATGAAGTGTTCTTATAGCGAGTCGGTCCATTATTATGATATCTAATATCACATACTCATGTGTTGATTTGATATCCAATATCAATCACGAAACATACTAGTATTAACATATTATTATTGTCCTAAGAATTCCACAATAATGATCAACTAGGGACACTTAGAATAGTTCAATGTAACAATTACAATAACTACTCAAAGGAAGTTATTATTTTTAATACAATTACACAGTAGTAATACAACATAATAATGAAAAATTTCCATCAATATTTCATCACAATGAAAAAGATACATCTCCCACTTGTACTAAAGATAACAAGCTTGCTTTTTAGTGCATATTATTGTACATAAGACGATCATGTTGTTCTTCTGTCAGCGGTTTCGTCAGTGGGTTGTCAATATTATCGTCCGTTTGTACTTTACAAATATTTACATCACCCCTATCAATAATCTATAGGATTAGGTGATATCGCCTGGTATATATGTTTGGACCTTTGGTGAGATCTTGATTCCTTTGACTGAGATATGGCCCCATTGTTGTCACAATATAGATCAATCGCATTCGCAATGCTAGGTACCACACCAAGTTCATAAATAAACTTCCAAATCCAAACTGGCTCCTTAGCAGTATCTGATACAGCTATATACTCAGCTTAAGTTGTAAAATCTGCAACTATTTCCTGCTTTGAACTCCTCCAGGTCATATCATCTCCGTTAAGGCAAGATACATAACCCGACTACGATCGATAGTCGTCTCTATCGTTTGGAAACTAGCATCATTATAACCACTTATAATGAACTCGTCTTCACCACCAAAGATTAAGGACGTATCCTTAGTCCTTCACAAGTACTTTAGGATATTCTTTACGGCTATAAAGTGACGCTCACTGTATGTAGACTGGTATCTGTTCGTTATACTCAAAGCATACGAGACATCCGAGCGAGTACACAACATTGCACACATGATAGATCCAATTGCCGAAGCATATGAAATATCACTCATGCGTTCTTTGTCATCCAGTGTCTTAGCACACTGCTGTCTTGAAAGAATCGTATCAAGTTCTATATGACAAGGCCATTCTTGGACTCTTGCATGCTAAACCGATTTAACACTTTGTCTATATACGTACTCTGACTTAGACAAAGGATTCTACGTGATCTATCTCTATAGATCGTGACCCCTAAGATGAAGTTGGCTTCACCTAAGTCCTTCATAGAGAAACATCACCCCAACCAGACCTTTATAGATTATAATATTGGAATGTCATTCCCTATAAGTAGTATTTCATCCACATACAAAATTAGGAACACAATCGAGGTCCACTAAGAATCTTATAAACACAAGGTTCATCAAATATTTTGATAAAATTGAACTCGCGTACGCTTCGTCTAAACATCGATTCCATCTTCTAGAATCATGCCTTAGTCCATAAATGGACCTGTTTAGCTTACATACTTTATTGGAATTATTTGGATAAAAAAAAACCTTCGGGATGTACCATATACACATCCTCGTCAAGGTTTCTATTAAGGAAATATGTTTTCACATTCATTTGTCGGATCTCATAACCATAGTATGCTGATATTGCAAGAAAGATACGAATAGATTTGAACATAACTACATGGGGAAAATTTTCATTATAGTCAATACCATGAATTTGTTTAAAACCTTTTGCGACAAGTCAACCCTTGTACGTTTGAATGTTTCGTTCCATGTTGGTTTTTAATTTAAAAACCCACTTGCACCCTATTGGTTAGTATACATGGAATCCATTTCAGATCTAATGGCTTTAACCCATTTCTTAAAATCTGGACTACTAATTTCTTGTTTGTAGATTGTAGGCTAATCATTATCAATAAACATAACATCGCCATGTTCTGTTAAAAGAAATCCAAATTTCTCTGGTGATCTACGAGTTTTACTAGATCTACGCAATTCTTGTGTTTCTGGAACCGGCTGTACAACATCTTGTGAAGCTTGTGAAGGGATTCATGGGCGGAAAATCGTTCCAAACACCCATGGTCCTCCCCTGAAGGATCCGCTCATACAAGACGAATCGAAAAACAGCAATAAAAGACTTACTTTTTGGGTTCGAGAATCGGATTCTTGAATGGAAGAAGCTGTTTCTTGGATCGGATGCTGCCACCGATTGATCTCCCTTTGCGGAAAGTCCCTCTACCGGTATCCACGCGACGAAACGGGCAGCGATTGCTAGCTCTTCGTTTTTCTGAGTTTCGGGAATTAGAGAGAAAAAGGGAGAGAGCAGAAAAACTGTTTTATGGATTTCTTAGTATTTCGGCTGAAATTGTCTAACCCTAGGGTTTCGGCCAAGAGAGGCTTTTATAGGGAGTGAGAGGTTGTTTCCAGAACAACTCCCACGTCTACTCAACCTCTTATGGCAGTGTTCGGCTGGTAGTGGGAGTCCTTATCGGATAATAACTCCCACGTAATCCCAGCTATACCAATAATGCCCCTTATCTCTAATTCAAATAATAACACTTTATTATCCTCAGAAAAGTGAATGTCAGATACAATGAACCAAGACACATTCTAGATTCATTGAATCTGGACATGAAGCTCGTTAGCTCGTCTATGCGTGTGACCCTGTAGGTTCATATCACAATGGCAATGAAAACACACTTAGTAGTAGTGTGAGTTCATAAATCACAAGCGGTCCCTAGCAGGACATTGTGACTACCCAAAGTGAATGAATATACAATGGAACCTAATATCAATGTACTATTTAATCCCTTTGTCTCGCGATATCCTAATTAAGCATAAGGCATGGTGGTCGTCACCCTTATTAAGCTTAATTGTATTTATGCTCGATCTCCAAGTAGACTGTTTCGACAAATAGCATTTGATAACCACTTTATCAAATACATTTGAGCACGGCCATGCATTTAAACAGTCTTTCCCTATCGAGGGGCCCATGGATATCTCTCTCTAGTAATAGAGAGGGACAAATTCCTTACAATGTCTCTCACATTCAAGCTATGATAGGACACTACATCCGATCATCAGTCATTGCCTTTTCTGTTACAAGTAACGTCCGACTGAGTCAAAACGTGGCTCCATTCATACTAGAATCAATGAAGACATAAGGTCTAAGGATTCTAAAATAGTATTGAAGAAGTAATACTTATGACTTAAGACCATGAAGTATTACTTCTCTGACGGATCACGTCAATACAATGTATCCCTATATATTGCATCTATGATGTGATTTGTATCCATTACACATGATCAGTAAAACAAGATCATCAATCAACAATCATACTAGTTTTATTTCATAGTAATTAAGCATTACATAAAACTAGGGACTTCTAGAATAGTAATTACATAAGCTAATGAGTTTTACTATCAAATCACACATTTGATAATCAAAAGCAAAATTAACTATTCAATTACATGCTCAAAAGATAACAAAACGCACAACAATTGCTAATGGTCGTAGGGCACTACTAACAATAAACACTTAATCGACTTAGGACTAAGCTTGTCCAAAGATGGACTTTTCACAAACGCCTTACAACCCTAAATCTTAATGAAAGACATACTAAGGTATTTCCCAGTCCATATTTCATATGGTGTCTTTTCAATATATTTTGATGGAACTCTGTTTAGTGTTAAATCTTATGCTTCTAAAGCATGTCCCCAAAAGGAGTTTAGAAGGCTCGCATGACTCATCATAGAGTTTGATTTCTCCTTTCGGATACACCATTCCATTGTGGTGTAGCCGGTGGAGAAAGTTGTGAAACAATTTCACAATCATTTAGATAATCACGGAATTCTTGACTTAAGTATTCCCCACCTCGATCGGATCGAAGCATCTTTATACTTTTGCCAAGCTGGTTATCTACTTCTTATACACTTGGAACTTTTCAAAGGATTCAGACTTGTGTTTCATAAGAAACACGTATCCAAAACTACTGTAATCGTCAGTAAAAGTAATGAAATATAGATAACCACCTATAGTAATGATATTGAACGGACCACATACATCACTATGTATTAGTTCCAATAAATCATTTTCTCGTTCTTGAGTTCTAGTAAAAGGAGAATCAGTCATCTTACCCATTAAACATGGTTTGCATGTATCATACGATTCAAAATCAAACGATTCCAACCATCCATCTTTATGGAGTCTGGAAATGCGGTTCTCATTTATATGGCATAAGCGACAATGCCAGAGGTATGTAGGATTTGAATCATTATTCTTAATCCTTTTCGTATTTATGTTATATGCTGGTGAATCGAGGTCTAACATATATAAACCATTCACCAAAGTTGCACTACGATAAAACAATATTATTCAATGATAACGACATTTGTTGGTTTTGAATATTAATATTAAAACCGAGCTTGTCCAAACAAGATATTGAAATAATATTCTTTGTTAAAGTAGGTATATAAGACAATTCTCTAAATCTAGGATAATCCCAGATGACAAAGTAATACAGTAGGTTCCTACAGCTAAGGTAACAGCTCTTGCTTCGTTGCGAACTCGTAGGTCTACTTCACCCTTTGTCAGTTCTCCACTCATTTGCAGCCTCTGCACATTCATACAAATGTGAGAACCATAGACAGTATCTAATATCTAAGAGAAAGTAGTAATAGACAAGTTTATTTCTATAACAAAAATACTTGAGCCAGAAGCAACATTTGCCCTCTTTCCAAGTTTCCCTCCTACAAGATAGCTCTTACAGTTCCTTTTCCAATGTCCTCGCTCACCATAATGGTGACAAGTATCATCATTATCCACAACGCCCTTGTCTTTCAGTGCTTTCCCGAATTGGCTAGACTTGCCTTTAGGTTTGCCATAAGGCATGCCTTTGGGCTTACCAACACCCTTGCCTCTGTTATTAACCATCATTATGGCTTTGGACTTGCCTATTTCCTTCTCAGCAGTCCTTAACAGATTCAAAAATTTAGGAAGTGATTTGTCTATCTCATTCATGTTATAGTTTAAGACAACCTGACTGTACGATTCAGGCAACGATTACATAATCAAGTAAGTGGATAACTCCTAGCCAATAGGAAATCCCAATATGCCTAGGTTCTAAATATAACCTATCACATTCAGAACTTGAGTTCCAACTGGTGTTCCCTCTACCATCTTGCACCAAAGCAGAGACTTTGATAGTCAAATTTCTCCTTGCGAGCTTGACCATGAAAGAGTTGCTTTAAATGATTAATCATGTCTAATGTACCCATTTTCTCGTGTTGATTCTGAACCTCAGATGTCATGGTTAACAACATTAAACTTGACTATGTGGAGTAGGATTTGGATCAGATGGAGTTTATGGTCCCGACGCTTGTTTCAGACGATGACAACAAAAGACTAGACCAACTGCCTTCTCGGTTGGAGGTCTGGTCCGCTATTTTTGCTATTTGTCCAACAAGTGTTGTGGGACCTGACGGCTTCCCAGGAAAAAAAATTCAGTAATGCTGGGAGATTGTAGGTGACGATGTTACGCAATCGGTGAAGGATTTTTTGGCAGTACTTCATATTCCGAAATCCATGGCTAGTGCTTTTCTAGTCCTTCTTCCAAAGGCTGACCTTACAAATTTTTGCGGAGTTTCAAACCTATTTCCTTATGTAATTTCTCCAGCAAAGTAATTTCAAAGGTCCTGTCAAACCGTCTCGCAAGTATTCTTCCTTCCTTAATTAGTCCTAATCAGACTGGTTTTGTGAGCGGTAGGGAAATTACTGACAATATTTTGCTAGCTACGGAAATGGTGGGTTCACTTAATAAGAAAGTTCGGGGGGGGGGGGAATATGATAGGGGGTTAAACAAGGCGATCCCATGTCACCTCTCATTTTTGTTCTTGCTGCTAAATGGAGGAAAACGGGGACTGCAGAATATGATGCGATTTATTGATTCATATGAGCAAGCTTCGGGTCAGAAGATCAATACAGTCAAAAGTTCCTTCAACATTTCAAGAAGAACACAACAATCTCAAACACAAATGGTATCTCATGTTACAGGTTTTTCTCAAGGTACAAATCCTTTCACCTATCTTGGTTGTCCTTTATACACGGGACGGTCGAAGGTCTCATATTATGTTCCGCTTGTGGAAAAAGTGATGATGCGGGTGGAGGGTTGGCAACAGAAGTTGTTAGGTTTTGGCGGTCGGTTAATTTTGATTCGCCTTGTTTTGATTTCAATGACCTTTTGTATATTAGCCTCGGCTGATCCACCAAAAAAGATTTTAGATGATATTATGGGGTCAATCAATCTATGGTAATAAGCGGGATTGGATGTCTTGGTCACGACTGAGTAATGATGTGTTAAATAATGGTCTGGGTTTTATTTCATTACCGGATCTTCAAAAGGCATTTTCAATTAAATTATGGTGGAAATTCCAGTCAACTGACTCTATATGGCGAGATTTTCTTCTTGATAAATATTGCAGGGATCAACCACATCCAAACCTGGTTCACTTAACCGCTACAGACTTGGCTGTCTGGCGAAGAGTGATCAAGAGCCGAGAGTGTGCTGAGGTGAATATGGGAGTCTTGGTAAGGGGTGGTGTCTCTTCTTTTTTGGCATGGCAATTTCACCTTGAAGGGACGATTATCCATGGTCCGCCAAGCAGATTCTTCTGCAACGATCAGCGAATTCCTTAGCCTAAGTGGCTGGTCTTCTTTACCGTCCAGTCTTCCAATGGGGCAGTCTTCCTAGGATAGTGGCTGGAGAATGGGAGGATAAATGGGTGTGGAAGCCTGAGTCTGGAGGCAAATTTACGGTTACATCGGCCATTAAAGTTCTACAACCATTTGCTCTAATACAAGGTACTCGTCGTATTTTATGGAACTCACATCTTCCTATGTTCTTGTGTTTATTTATGTGGCGTTTCTTTAATGGCTTTCTCACTTTTGATATGATTAGACAAGCGTGGGGTGTTTCTTTGGCTTCATGGTATAGTTGTGGGAGGGGAGACATAGTATTATGCATATATTTCTAGACTGTCCTCTTGCTAGTTTTTTGTGGAAGAAATGTTGTGGGTTTATGGGCGTAGATTGGCGTTTACTACATTGTGACACTCCGATTTCTCTTATCAAAATGTTATGGTGGAAAGGTGATGGGAAATGGCAGGATATTTATGTGATTGTCAGTTCAGGAATATGTTGGATGTTGTGGCGTGCAAGATGTCGATTTAATTATGAAGGAACTATTGCAAATAATTGGGGGTTCTGGAAAGAATTTGAGTATTTTATGTTAGTAGTGCCCAAGGACCATTAGCATATGTTGTACATTTTATATCTTTTTGAGCATTTCATCTGAATAGTTAATTTTGCTTATGAACATCAAATGCTTGATTTGATAGTAAAACTCATTTGCTTATGTAATTACTATTCTAGTTGTCCATAGTTTTATGTAATCTACTTTACAATGAAATAAAACTAGTATGATGTTTGATTGATGATTATGTTTTACTAATCATGTGTAATGAGTACAAATCATATCATAGATGCAATATATTGAGATATATCGTATCGGACGTGATCCGTTAGAGAAGTAATACTTCATGGTCCTTAGTCATAAGTATTACTTCCTCATTACTATTTTAGAATCCTTAGACCTTATGTCTCCATTGATTCTAGCATGAATGGAGCCACGTTTTGACTCGCCGCGACGCTGCTTTTAATCGAGTAATCAATACGACTGATGATCGGATGTAGTGTCCTATCATGGCTTGAATGTGAGAGGCATTGTAAGGAATTTGTCCCTCTCTTATTAGAGAGAGATATCCATAGGCCCCTCGATAAGGAAAAACTGTTTAAATGCATGGTCGTGCTCAAATATATTTGATAAAGTAGTTATCAAATACTATTTGTTGTAACAGTTTACCCGGAGATCGAGATAAATACAATTAAGTTTAATAAGGGTGACGACTACCATGCCTTATGCTTAATTAGGATATCGCGAGACAAAGGGATTAAATATTGGATTGATATTAGGTTCCGTTGTATATTCATTCACTTTGGGTAGTCACAAGGTCCTGCTAGGGACCGCTTGTGATTTATGAACTCACACTACTACTAAGTGTGTTTTCATTGCCATTGTGGTATGAACCTACAGGGTCACACACATAGACGAGCTAACGAGCTTTATGTCCAGATTCAATTAATCTAGAATGTGTCTAGGTTCATTGTATCTGACATTCATTTTTCTGAGAATAATAAAGCGTTATTATTCCAATTAGAGATAAGGGGCATTTTCGGTATAGCTGGGATTACGTGGGAGTTATTATCCGATAAAGACTCCCACTACCAGTAGAAGTCTAGAGGACGTGGGAGTTATAGAGTCCCACTGCCAAAGGAGGTGGATAGGACATGGGAGTTGTGCTTGAAACAACCTCTCACTCCCTATATAAACTTCTCTTGGCCGAAACCCTAGGCGTTAATGCTTTTCAGCCGAAATACTAAAAGTCCTAGAAAATTAGATTTTCTATTCTGCCTCTCCCTTTTTCTCTCTAATTCCCGAAGCTCAGAAAAAATGAAGAGCTAGCAATCACTCTTCGTTTCGTCGAGTGGATACCGGTAGAGGGACATTCCGCAAAAGGGAAATCCATTGGTGGCAGCAACGTATCCAAGAAACAGCAACTTCCATTCAAAAATCAGATTCTTGAACTCGAAAAGTAAGTTTCTATCTAGATTTTTCGATTCCTATGGTATGAGCGGATCCTTCGGGGGAGGACTCATGGGTGTTTAGAACGAGTTTCTACCCATGAATCCCTTCATTTTATTTCCCCAATTCTATAATCTGTGGGATTGTATGATCACTATATAGGTCGGAGATCACCAACCTGGAACATTAGAGGTATGGCTTTGGCGGTGAAATGGTTGGGTGAGGACTCTTCGGGGTTGCGCATACTAAATATTGACGGTGCTTCTAGGGGCAATCCCAGTTGTGTAGGTGCCGGTGGAGTATTGCGTCGCAATAATGGTGATTTTGTCTTTGCTTATTATCGTTATTTGGGGGATGACCTTACAAATTCTGAAGCTGAGATATATACAATGGTGTCGGGGATTCAACTTTTGACTAGTTTGGGACACAATCAGATTTCGATTCAGTCCGACTCCAAATTTTTGGTGGATTCAATTCATTCTCGGCACATTCACAGTTGGAAGTTAGATGTGCTATTTCAAACTTTGCTCAAGCTCATTAATCAACATTCAGTTAAACACATTTACAGAGAGGCCAATAAGGTCGCAAACTTGCTTGCTAATGAGGCTTGTGACACGAATGCTTCTTGTAATTTTTCTACTTTTATACATCTACATTTATCAATTAGATTACAATGTAAATATGATAGGAATGGTCTGCCAAATTTGCGATTTCGTCAAAGGCCATAATTTAGATAAAGGTTTCACTTCGATTCCGCTTTCACTGTGAGGCAGTTCTCATGATTGTACTGTTCTGGTTTTTCCATTTTCAATAAAATCATATTTTTGGTTAAAAATAAAGTTAGTTCCCTTGTTATGGTGTTTCATCCTCCATTTAGAATTCTTTTGCCACAGTTGTTTAATGCTCATGCAATCTTGAGGTCTTGCATGTCGAATTCTCTTAAAGCCTTTCTGCTAGGATTACTAGGTGCTCGTGCTTCTTAGAGGTCTTAGTGACAGCATTCACGTGAACTAATCACAAGAAGAGAAAGATTCATCAAATCCCTTTTGTGTTGAATCTTGATAAATCCAATTGTCAAGATTCTTCATCAAAATCTTGGTTAATTGAGTAAATAACATTTATTCTTAATACATCACGATGCACATCTCAACTCTTTTCCCTCCAGATCCTCAATCCATTTATTGAGATAATTCGGTTAAGTATGACCCAAGATTTGCACCAACGGATATCACTAACTTATCTTTCGCGCCTCAACCGGATAGACATGTGCATATTGCCTCACAATTCTACACTATTGTCGATGTAGGACTTGGCGAGGACCAAATCGAGGAAGACATCGACTTAATATATTAAAATTTGAGGGATTTAATAAAAAATGATCTCACCAAACGTTTGTAGCTGAAAACATGAATCAAAACTGCAAAACATGTATCTCATTAATAAAAAATAGTAAATAAAATGTGAATAGTAATAGCTCCTTATGCGGATTTTTCCAAGCCAATGGAAAATCCTGAGTCTTTCTAAGGTGACAATAAATCTAATATATTGTCTTCAGCTTCCATGTGTTTTCCTCCATCTGATTGATTACATTATGCTCTTCTAATTACATAAGAAATCATATACTATGTCTTACATAATAAAGAAAAGAATTCTTGAGTTACATTTGAGAAATAAATTACAACGTGAATTTCAATAGAGAAGGCACGACACGGAGGCCATATTATAATAAAAAAAATCACTTGGTCAAGGGCTATTACTATGCACCATGCTTATAACAAGACAATCATGTTAATAAAAACACAAATATACACTGCATGCCCCTGTCCGGTCGACCGAGGCCACATCCCTGTCGACCACAATAAAGGCAGTAACTAAATAGTGTAAAAATAGGCCACCTCGGCCGACCGAAAACATTTTTCGGTCGATCGAGAACCACTTTCGGTCGACTGAGCCTTTCCCATAAAATAGAAATACAGCCAAAAACACGAACGAACTATTCGTTTAATACTTAAACATTATCCTAGAGGCTGTAAAAAAAACATCATATGACATGCATTAAACGCCTACTATAAATGAGAAACACATAAAAGAACGATTGGGTACTCGTGATTGGCTCTGATACCACTAAAAGAATGAAATTCGAATTCCTAAAATAAACGCAGTGGAAAGTAAAATTGCGGAATCCTTTTTAATAGGATCATTCACGAGTAAGTACCAACGAACTTAGATATAGGATATTTGACTTTAAACTACGTAATAACTAAAACATTTTCTGTTTGATTTTGCTTCGGTAATCACCAACAGCAACTGATCTTATCGACTCCTGTCTCTAGCGGTATCCACACGATCAACTTGAACTTGTTCTTTGTGTCTCTAATGCTAGTCAAAGAAGTCCAAAGCTTAAAGATAATCTTCAAGAATTTGGTGTATATAGGTTCAAGTTAAAACCCGTAAAGAAAGAACGTAAATTATGATCTGTCTTCTATCTTTTTTATGTTTTTGGTAGTGTGTTTTCTTGGCTGATTTTAAGCTGCCTCAAGGAGAGTATTAGAGAGTAATTGTGTAATCAACAATTCATTGCATAGAGAAATGAATAGAGGGCTGAAAATTAATTCATCCACTAAGCTTTCCCCTTTATTTGCTCATCCATGATGTCCCACTACACACACCTCACATGTCGATTTTGACCCATTCAAACCGGTTCAATCGGATCGGTTTGACCAATCCAGTATTGGTCGGCCCAATTAAATTGGAGCACCTATATAAAATTTAAATTCCAACACGATCACCCACTATCAAGAAACCATTTTGTCGGGATTGCTTTCTTTCCATGTTGAATCTATATAGAAGGTAGAATAGTGACTTTTGGTACCCATATTTTCTTGGGTCCTTGGGGGCTAGTTAAACCACGTTTAATACGCCAAATAGTCTTAACACCTGTTCTACCTTATGTTTAACATAGCATCTTGTCACCTTGAGACCATGTTTGCCACAATATGTTGAACTTATATGAGGCATGCTATATGATGAAGTTCTTGATGCATAACTTTTGTATTTAGCAATTGAAGTGTTATGCACATAACCAGTACATGTTCTATTATGAGCATATTGTTTATGTGGCATGCTAGATGAAGAAGTGTTAGCACAAAGTGATTTGTCACTGCCCTTATGAATGTACCCCAGGCCACTCTTGTCGTGTGCAATGCGTTGGGAACCAAGGAGTCATTCCAAATTCTTTTTTCTATATTTGAATTTGTTTACAAGAGAACTGAGGTCAACAACCTTTTTCTTTAAAGCATCATGATTGAAAAGATTTTTCTCAAGAATCACCATTTTATCAAAAACTTCCTTATGTTGCAAAGATGATGATTGTACGGTAGTAATAAGAAATGTTTTTCAATTTTTAAACAATCCAAAGATTCATTAAGACGTTTGTTTTCACAAAACAAGTTTGAGTTATCATTAATTAAAGATTCAATTTTAAGTTTCATCTCATTGTTTTGTTTAGCAATTTTCTTAAGTTGAGCATACATGTCACATAGCATATTGTGAGGATCATCCTCATCACAATTAACTTCACAACTATATAAAGAAGAAGAAGAGGAGGAGGAGGAGGATTGTACCTCATCCTCAAGTACCATGAAGCAAACGTTTACATTTTCATTGCTTGGGGTGATATTCGTCATCATCACTATCATATTTATCCCAAGTGTCTATAATGCCTTTCCATTCTTTGAACTAAAGAATCTCTTCTTCTTTCCATCCTTGTACTCTTTGTTTTTTCCTTTGGGGAAATCCCCAATGAAGTGCTCCATACTTCCATATTCATAGCATCTCATGCCATTAGGATTTTGAGAAAATTGTCTTTTCTTGGCTTGAAATTGCTTTTTCACCTTTCCTCCATAGAATATTTTCACATTCTTCTCACCACCATAGACACGGTCTCATCATCTCGATCAACATCTTCATCATCACTTGTTTTCTCCTCATGATCATTTTTATTCTCACTAGCTTTGAGAGCAATTCCTTTTGGTGCCTTGACACCATGTTTCAAGCTAGTTTGTCTTTTAATTTCTATCTCATTAGTGAGAAGAGATCCAATAAGTTCTTCTGTCGGATAAGCCTTTAAATCTTTAGCCTCTTCAATGGTTAATGCTTTTGCTTCCCAAGCCTTTGGAAGGGCATTGAGAATTTTCATATTGACTTCACCAATAGAGTATTTCTTTCCATAGGCCTTTACCCATTAATAATGTTGGTGAATCTTGTGTTCATGTCACTAATGTTCTCATTTGATTTCATAGAGAACAATTCATAATCCCTCACAAGCATATTGAGCTTAAACTCTTTTACTTGATTAGTACCCTCATGAGTAACTTCAAGAGTTTTCCACATGTCATGAACCGTATCACTTCCGCTTAAACGATTGTACTCATTTTGATGAAGAGCAAAACTTATTATATTCATTTCTTGGAAGTTCATGGTCATCTTCTTAACTTCGAATTCGGAAAACTCATGTTTAGCCTTTTCGATTGTAACACCAATATCTTCTTTCATAGGGAAATAAGGTCCATCTTAAATCACACTCCACAACTCAAACTTAATGGATCAAACATAGATACGAAATTATTTTTCCAACAATTGCAATTTGTTTCATCAAATAAAGAAGGTCGATTTGTGGAAGACCCCTCTAAATAAGCAAGATCTGAATTAGTTTTCGTAAACTTTTAAAACTTTCTTGCAAGTGAAGAGAAATGAGCTAAACAAAATAAAGAGTTGTAAGCTTGAAAGAGAATATCAAAGACACAATTTATAGTGGTTCAATTCACTAAGAATCTACGTCCACTACCTTGAGACTAACCTAAGGATTTCAACAAAACACCAACTTTCCTTTACAACTTAATGATGGTGGGATCAAACCAATATTACACAAGTGGCTAACTCACTAAGAGTTTTACACAACAACCACTTCACAAGCTTACAAAGAGCACAACTCACAAAGAACTTACAATCTCATAAAGAGTACAATTCACTAAGAACTTAAAACTCACGAGAGAGAGAGAGAACTGTTTAACCAAGGTAATCACACTTTATGTGATGGATAGATACAAATTTATAGCTCAAACTTTCTAAGCTCAAATTATATTGATCACACTTGTTTAACACATGAAAGTGTAATAAATGAGTATTGAATGCTTGTAGAAAATACTAGAACTTGAATGCACTTAATAGCTTGGTTGGATTGCAATAAATCAGCATTGGGTACTTATAGGAGTTTCAAAATCGAGCTGCATTTAATGCTTCAACGGCAAGTATCTACCACCTGATTGGACAGTTTGGTTGACCGACATTAATTTCGGTCTACCGAGGCTCGTCCAAACATTTTTAGATGGTCTACTTGATACATGCAGTTGACCTTAATAGGGGGCCTTGGCCAACCGGAGTCACACATCGGTCGTCTGGCTTTAGATCAAGGTCGAACATAAAAACTAGCCATTGGAGTTCAAGAACATTCAAAGTTACCAAGTGAAACTTGACACTTTGATCAACCTTACCACAATGGTCGGTCGATCGACCTTCATCAAGTAAACCGAGCTCTAGTTTCGGCAGACCTAGGTGGTGGTCATAAGTGGATTTTCCACTAAATCTCAATTCAAATGAACTCTAACTCACACCAAAACCTTTTGTGCTATTGGAAAACCTTTGAAAATCCTTTTCAAATATATTTTAACTTTGTAGATCGAAGGATAAAAAATATGGTTTTCAAAACAAAAGGCATTCTAAATTAAAATATTTTGTGTGTATGCATGACATGTGTTCGGCATACAACTTGGGCTTAGATCTTACAATTTTACAAGATGTAGGAAAAATAATATAACCTATTATACGTTGGAGTTTACATTTGATATAGGTTCTCAGTTGGATTGGGCAGGCTCAATTCGATTGGATTGGGCAAAACAGGACTCGGTTGGACCGAACCTGGTCGACCGAGAGCTTTCTCGGGTCGACCGAACCGGTTTGTCTCTCCGGTCGACCGAGAACCTTTTCTCCGGTCGACCGGACCAGGTCTAAACTGGCACATCTAAATGTGTGAGGGAGTGTGTGTGTGTGTGTGTGTGTGTGTGTGAAAGTTGTGAATGCTTGTAGTGGGAGAGAAATAAGGGGAGAGTGAGGTTAGTGGGTAATTCCACTTATACCACATTTGATGAAGAATTGTTCTTCATTCTTAACTCTCATTTAATTCAATTTTCTCTCTAGTTTTTCATATCATAGCAGACGAAACTTAAGAAAGAAAAATCTGGGATTTTTCTTCTTGATTTTATTCACACTCTTAAGAACAATCAAAAGAGAAGAAAATACGATTTTTTTTATCTCTTTGATTTCCGGTTTTCCTAAGTTATCTATACTTTGTGGATTCCAACAAAAGCGTTTTCAAACTTCGGAGTTCTTCGGACTAGCATCTGAGACGCGGAGTAACAAGCTCAGAGGTTGGTGTGTGCTTTTTGTGGTTCTTAGTAGCAGAATCTGGGCAACGTCAATTAGATCGACATAAAGATATACTTCCTATCACACCGTGTTGGTTCTTTCTCATGAGTAGATCCTTTAAAGGAACGTAATCCCGCGCTATTTATTTCCGCTGCGTTTTGGGGATTACAAATTTTTCCTTCAAAGTGGTATCAGGGCTTATCACGAGAACCCAAAAACTTTGATTATGTGTTATCTTGATTTTAGTAGTATGATTAAACAGATTCATGGTATTGACTATGATCAGACATTTTCCCCTATAGTTATGTTCAAATACATTCGTATCTTGCTTGCTATAGCTGCACACTACGATTATGAAATTTGGCAAATAGATGTCAAAACACCTTTTCTTAATGGAAACCTAGAAGAGGACATGTATATGATACATCCCGAAGGTTTTTGTCGATCCAAATAATGTCAATAATGTATGTAAGCTATTGAAGTCAATTTATGGACTAAAGCAAGCTTCTAGAAGCTGGAATCGACTTTTTGACGAAGCCGTACGCGAGTTCGGTTTTATCAAGAACGTTGATAAACCTTATGTTTATAAGAAGTTTAGTGAAAATTCGGTTGTATTCCTGGTTTTGTATGTAGATGACATACTATTCATAGGGAATGACATTCCAACCTTAGAATCTGTAAAGGTCTGGTTGGGCAATCTTTCTCTATGAAAGACTTGGGTAAAGCAAGCTTCATCCTAGGAGTCAAGATCTATAGAGATAGATCACGTAGACTTCTTGGCCTAAGTCAGAGTACTTATATAGACAAAGTGCTAAATCGGTATAGCATGCAAGAGTCCAAAAAGGACCTTTGTCCTTTAGAACTTGGTACGGTTCTTTCAAGACAACAGTGTGCTTTGACACTTGATGAGAAAGAACGCATGAGTGAGATTCCATATGCAGATACCCGCCCAGATGTCTCGTATGCTTTGAGTATAACGAGCAGATACCAATATACTTACGGTGAACGTCATTGGATAGCCGTCAAGAACATCGTTAAATACTTGTGAAGGACTAAGGACACGTTCTTAATCTATGGTGGGGAATACGAGCTCATTGTAAGTGGTTACACTGATTCTAGTTTCCAAACCGATATAGATGGATTTAGATCGCAATCAAGATATGTGTCTTTCCTAAACTACAACCGAAGCCGAGTATATAGCTGCATTAGATGTTGCTTAGAAAATTTGGATCCGAAATGATGAGGGACCATCCAAGGGGCTACCCTACAAAGATCCAATGACAAAGCTTCACGGACCAATGACAAGACAAAGAACCAAGTTGGTGAATCAACTTATTTCAAGATTGGTCCGAGACATCAAGGTTAAAGAGGAAACTATACTTCAACTTAAAGATGATGACAAAGTCAAGCTCTTAACTCTTCAAAGTGTGCAAAACGGCCCAAACAAGCAAAGTGACTAAGAAAGGGCATTTTAGTCTTTTTATGTACAATTAAAGTCTATACTAGACTTTAATTATTTTCAGCATATTATTTACATTGTTTAGGGGTGTGATAGCAAGTAGATGCTATAATAAAGGACATGTTGTCCATGTGTTAGTTAGTTGGTTATTAAGAGCCCTAATGAAACTAGGACTCTTCATAAGTTTGTTAGCTTATACTAGAATAGCCGCTTAGTTTTACAAGAGTTCTACTTGATACCAAGTTGTTTGTTCAAGAGTCCTAATTCTTCAAGGACTCTTATTTATTATTGCTTGTAACCAAATTGTTACTCTATTTAATAGAGGGTTCGGCTAAGATGTAAAGGTACGTTAGATATATTGATATTTTGGTAAGGTTATTCCTTAGCTTCTCGTGTTTGAACTTCTAAGTAGAAATTCATTCATTCTTGAGTTACTGTTTCAACAAGAATAGTTTCTCTTGTTGTGGTGTTTCAGCCTCCATTGTTAATTAGCCATCCTTAGCGTTGCGTTGATTAAATTCCCTTAGAAACTAGTTCGAGAATTGAAGAAAGATCGGGCTCAAACTTAAAGTCGAACTCTTTGGTACATTGTACCATTCGGTTCTTCATCACGAAAGTTCATTGCTGAACTTGGCGTGGTACCTAGCATTTCGAATGCGATTGATCTCTATTATGACAACAATTGAGTAATATCACAATCAAAGGAACCACGGTCTCACCAAGGTTCACAAGGACGATAACATCGCCGACCCACTAACGAAGCCACTGACACAACAACAACATGATCTCCATACTTGTAGCATGAGAATTAGATACCAAGAGAACTGGTATTATAGATAGTTCGTATGTACAACATACACTAAAAGGCAAGGTTGTTGTCTTTAGTTTAAGTGGGAGATTGTTGTATTTTCTTTCACGTGATGAAATATTAAAGCATGAATTCCATTAGTATTATTTTGAATACGGTTGTGCTTTTGTATTAAAACATATAATAACGTCCTTAGATAGTTATGTAATTGTTACATTGAACTATTCTAAAATGTCCCTAGTCAATCATTATTGTGGAATTTTGAGGACAACAATAATGTGTGTAGATTAGTATGTGTTGTGATTAAATATGTGATATTAAATCAAACACATGGGTATTTGATACTGGACAGACCCGCTCATACGAACACTGTAAGCCCTAAGGGCAAACAAACTCAGTTTTTGATAATGTACAAACATCTGATGTTGTATCTAATGGTTTCATTCGTTGTGATAGAATAATGGTTCACTAAAGTGGAAGCTCTAAGTACTTCAATCAAGCCGTGCTCAAGACTAAATGATTACATTCCTTAAGGCACATCTCTCAAGACTTGAAGATTGAAGGCTTAGGTGTGGTTAGAATAGCTTAGCATATCGTTATATATATCTTAAAGCTCTAACCATTGCTCACATGAACTTAGGATCACAACACTATTGTCTTGCACTTTTAAAAATAGTTTTTTTAAAAGCTCAGTTTCAAAAATGGTCTTTAAAACTTGTTCCCTTCTCAAAAGCCATTGGTTTCATTGTCTAAGACTTTGAAAATTGTTTTTCAAGTATTAGTTATCCTTTTGAGAAAACCATTTTGACCTTAAAAGATTTCAAAACTTGTGAAAAATCAACATCTCTTGAATCCATGAAATTCGGATCATCCGAGCTTAGCACGGATCATCCGGACCGAAACAGAGAGTTGAGTTTTTGGGAACAAGTTGTCCCGGTCGACCTAGGAAAACTTAGGATCGTTCGATCCTTTTTATCGGATCATCCGAGGTCACTTGCGGTCAACCGAACTCTGCGAAAACTAGCCGTTATATGACCGTTTTAAAAGTTGTTTTTTGGATTCTTTTGAAAAGTATAAAAGCTCTATTGCAGAGGAATCCTCTTACAACAACCAGAGAGAATATACATTGATTATACAAAAAGCTTTAGCACTTTCAAAGGATATCCAACTTTATTCATGTGTTGAAAAGTTCAAAATCACCATCTCTCTTGCAAGACACAAGTTGTTGAGTCATAAGTTCTAAGAGCATTAAAGTAAGATATTTTAAGGTATCTATACTCCACTTTTTGAGTGTGTAACTTTCTCTTTATATCTCCATCTTTCCCTCTCTTAATGATAGGGTATTTATTGTGTCAAGTCCTACTTGGTGTGGGCTTTGTACTCTTAGTGAGTGGAGTTTATAATTGTGGTTATTTGTGTAAAACTCTTTGTGAGTTAGCCACTTCTGTAATTACTTTTCTTAGTGAAGTTATTAAAAATCCTTGTGTGAAGCTCAAGGTAGTGGACGTAGATTCTTTGTGAATCGAACCACTCTAAATCACATGTCTTGCTTTCCTTGTTTTTATTTGTGCTTCATTTTCTCCAAACTACAAATACAAGTTTCACATTCAAGCATTTTGAAAATAAAAAGAAGCCACTTTTATAAAACCCAATTCAGCCCCCCCCCCCCCTCCCTTGTGTTTTTCAATTGGTATCAGAGCCTCGTCTTCACCTTTAGCTTAACCGCTTGAAATAAAGATCATGGTCCTTAGTCATAAGTATTACTTCCTCAATACTATTTTAGAATCCTTAGACCTTATGTCTCCATTGATTCTAGCATGAATGGAGCCACGTTTTGACTCAGTCGTACGTTGCTTTTAATCGAGTAATCAATACGACTGATGATCGGATGTAGTGTCCTATCATGGCTTGAATGTGAGAGGCATTGTAAGGAATTTGTCTCTCTCTTATTAGAGAGAGATAATATCCATGGTCCCCTCGATAGGGAAAGACTGTCTAAATGCATGGCCGTGCTCAAATGTATTTGATAAAGTGGCTATCAGATATTATTTGTTGGAACAGTCTACCTGGAAATCGAGCATAAATACAATTAAGATTAATAAGGGTGACGACTACCATGCCTTATGCTTAATTAGGATATCGCGAGACAAAGGGATTAAATAGTGGATTGATATTAGATTCCACCGTAAATTCATTCACATTGGGTAGTCACAATGTCCTGCTAGGGACCGCTTGTGATTTATGAACTCACACTACTACTAAATGTGTTTTCATTGCCATTGTGATATGAACCTACAGGGTCACACGCATAGACGAGTTAACGAGCTTCATGTCTAGATTCAATGAATCTAGAATGTGTCTAGGTTCATTGTATCTGACATTTATTTTCTGAGAATAATAAAATTGTTATATTTTGAATTAGAGATAATGAGGGGTATTTTTGGTATTTGGTTTTAACTGGGATTACGTGGGAGTTATTATCCGATAAAGACTCCCACTACCAGTAGTAGTCTAGGGGACGTGGGAGTTGAAGACTCCCACTGCCAAAAGAGGTGGATAGGACGTGGGAGTTGTTCTTGAAACAATCTCTCACAACCTATATAAACCACTCTTAGCCGAAACCCTAGAACTAATGCTTGAGCCGCAATAAACCAATTTCTCCCGAAATCAGATTTCTGGATTTCTGCCCTTCCCTTCTTTCTATATTCCCGAAGCACAGAATCGAAGAGCTAGCACTCTCTGCTCGTTTCGTCGCGTGGATACCGGTAGAAAGCTATTCCGCAAGGGAAGGCTTTTGGTGGCAGCAGCACACATCCGAAAGACAACAGCAATATCATCCATTGATCCGATAGAGGGACAGAAACAACCAAATCCGCAAACACAGCAATATCATCCATTGATCCGGCTATAGCTAAGCTTCCATCCTCTTCAACTCCAGACGGTTGCTCGAGCGCATCAAGGTACTCCGGGTCAGCACACATCCTTTTCGGTTCCCACTTCTACTTCAGGTATCCGAGATGGGCCTTCAATACTGGGGTCCAGATCACCAGAGCTTGTCCCCGAACATCCCCCCAACAACTACATCACCCGTGGATAGCATAACAAGCTCTGGAACAATATCGGGCAAAACTGCCGAAACAGGGGAATTTTCCACGGGTCTGCTGTCCGAAACAAGAGAAAACCCCACTGGTATACTGTTCGAAACATGGGACTTGTGCAAAAGGCTACTGTCCGAAACAGAGGATTGTTCTCCTGCATTTCTGGTCTTGCCGCCCGGGTCCAGCAAAATCGGCAGCTGAACCGGCAGACTTAGGCGAGGCGGTAGTATAATTTTAAATGCCCGGAGTTCATCCAAGACTGCTGAATTTGCCCGTTTTACTGGAATTGCTCATGCAGATTGATAAACTCTAGGAATATGAATAGGCAATTTGACACAGCCCACGCGAATGTCGTCAAAACCTCTTGAAGCCAAAATAGATTTTTCCATAGTTGGAAATGGTGATACCGAGGATTGATCTTGAATTGACTTTGACAATTCCAAATTATCTGATTTCTCATTGTCCATAGAATCCAAAATGACTAATTCATGATAATTACTTTGTACCGTTATTGGGGATTTGGAAACCGGGGCTTGAGACGGGGTTGCCCAGTCGCCAGAGGAAGCGCCTTAACCACCACTCTAGCAGTTGTCCCAGCTTCAGTTGATGTCCCTGATGGACTCGGTTCTTTCTTCTTACCGGCCCAGATCCATTGATTTTTGACGATCAGTTGTACTGCCACAGCCGGGGCTATGGTTCTTCGTTCAATAATCTTTTTTCCCTTGTTAAGCGGCGCCGCTGGTCTTACCTGTGCAACCAGCTTCGGCTTAGGGGTAACTGGGGGTAGGACAACATAAATAGTCTTACCACACTGCGATATATAATGCCCAATTCGATTTCACCCTTGACAATAAACTGGGAGATCATCATAAATAACTGATTGCCAAAAACCTTTTCATGTTTTAGCATGAGTTACCCGGATTTGATTCGGCAAATCCGATAAAATATCAAGTTCAACACAAACCTTGGCGATTCTCGGGCGGGAGGCAGCGGAGGTGGGGCCGTCTAGAGCTAGCGGTTTCCCCACTGTTGTTGCAAGAGGAAAAGGTTTTGATTTGTTGTATAAATGAATGGGTAAACCTTCAAAGCCAATCCAAATTGGAACAATCGAGGGTTCAACATTGACATCAAAATCATAAGCCTACTTGAATGCCCTCATTGTGAGACCAAAACAATTCCAAATTCCCTGCCGCCAAAGGCGGAAATAATCTTCCTCGAGATCAAAACATGACGTGGGTCAATCCTTCCAATCCAAAAATTCCCCTTAAAGCTAACCTTATGAAAAGACTTTCGCAAGGATTCTAAAATCGGTGCATACATATGGAATTTACCAACAAGAGCAAAATGCCAAGGGAGAATTAAAATATCATGAGCATCCGTAGGGATGACGAGATTCAGTTCACCTTTGAAAACCTCCAATGGAGTAATTGGAAGATTGATTATTTAGTTTGAGGTGTTGAGAGCAATTTCGGGAAACTTTTCTGTTTCCACGGTGAAGAGACAGGGGAGGGAGCCACAGAAGAAAAGGGGGAGACGAAAAGGGGCTCCGAGATTTTCCCCCAGAAGAAACCTCATAGTCTTTGTTGAAAGACATAAGTGTTTGGAGCCCTCTCTTACCTCCATTTTGAAAATTCATCACATCATCCGCATACGCCAAATGTGAAACCACAATAGTAGACCGAGGAATCGAATATGGTGCAAGGCTCCCATTAATCATTAGCGTTTCAAGACCCATTGAAAAGACATCTGCGACAATTAAGAACAACAAAGGGGATAACGGATCGCCTTTCTTCACACCTCTACCCGATCGGAAAAATCAATAATGTCTGCAATTTATCAGAATTGAGAACCAATTGTTTTCTAACAAGTTTCGAATCATGTGCACGAAATTCTCATTGAACTCAAATCATTGAAAAACTGAGATAATAAATGAATGAGATACTAGGTCGAAGGCCTTAATCATATCGAGTTTGAAATTATATTACCAACCAGTACTTTTTTATTTAATGATCCAACCATCTCCATTGCCATAAGTATGTTATCATTTACCACCCGCCCCTTGACAAAGCCAAATTGATGTCTACTGATGAGTGAGTTTAATAAACCAGACAAATGGTTTGCTACCACTTTAGAGATAATCTTGCTAGAGAAAGTACAAAAAGAAATAGGGTGAAACTCACCAAACTGAGAGGGGTTGTCCACCTTAGGGATCAAGACAAGGAACGAGCTGAACATAGATCTCGGCAGAGGAAGGCCTGCCCAAAAGTCACGTACCGCTTGGACTACATTATCACCAATAATGTCCTAAAAGGATTGGAAGAAGCGCCCCATGAAGCCATCCGGGCCTGCTGCACTCTCTGGACTAAGGCCAAGACCTCGGGCCTAGAAGGCAAAGCATCAAGAGAGTTGTTATCTGATTGAGTAACAGGGCGGAGAATAACCTCCAAAAGCCGTGGGTCTGGATGGGGCAAATGATCGAATACAAATAAGTCTACAAAGAACTGAGAGCCTTCCTGACCGATTTCCTCGGGCGTGGCTACCCAAGAACCATTGGATGTTTGAATTTTTGTTATGTGCATGCGTTTTTGTCGGTTCCTTAAAAGAGATTGAATTTTTTTGTGTTAGCATCTCCCTCTTTTATCCACCTTTGTCTAGTTTTTTTACCGCCAAAAGGTTTCTTCAAGTACAAGACATCTTGCATAAGCTCTTCATGCAATTGAGTTGTTGGAGCCGAGTCATACAAGGACTCGATTCGTTCCAAATCCAAGCGTGAAGACCGAAGATTTGTATTGATGTTACCAAAAACATTACGAATCGAGGCACTCATAGTAACTTTGCTTGTAAGAAGAACATCCCCGAGTTCTCCACTTCTATGGACCAGGATTCTCGTACCACTGCCATAAAACTGTCATGTTTGAGACACATATCTTGAAACTGAAAAGCGAATCCTTGTCTATCCATAGTTAGCCATGTAGAGACTAGCAAAAGACAGTGATCCGAAATGGTTCTTGCTAGAAGAGAGATCTATGTGTGCTCAAAAAACGTGTTCCAATTTGTATTAACAAGTATACGATCAAGCCGTCATAGCAAGGGACGTACTCCACCTATGGACCACGTAAAAGCACTCCCTAAGCTTGGAGTCTCCATTAAACCACAATCACTGATAGTATCTGCGAACTCTTGCATAGGGAGGAGCGCCGACCTCAACCCTTGGCTTTCAGACACTCGAAGAACTACATTAAAATCCCCTTCTACCAGTCGCGTATGATCATGTTGCATGTAAAAGGAGCAAAGTTAATCCCAGAGTGTCTTGCGTTGCACATGAGAACACTTTGTATAGACAAAAGAGCAATAAATTGGTGAGCCAGAGAAAGAGTTGATTTGACAATGAACCACTTGATCCGTATCACCCAAAACAACCAAATCCAAAGAAGCATCCCACATTAACCATATTTTACTAGAGAAATTACTAAAGCTGTAATCATACCCCAGACGACGAGGATAAACAGAAAAATCATCTAATCCCACCATAGGTTCTAACAAAGTAATAAGATTTAAATGATTTTCCCGTTTTAGCTGACTAAGGCTAGCAATGGTGCTATCATTTGCAATACCCCGAAAATTCCAAAGTATCCAATTCATAAAAATAATTATATTAAAGGATCAAAAGTAGCAAAGCTAATTAGTATGTGAAGACGAACCCGTCTGAGCTAAACGAGGAGAGCGTCTTACTATCGGCGGATGAGTCGGCACTGGGATTACCTCTGGAAAGATATGAATATCAATTGAAATACTATTGATAGGGAAAACCTTGTGTTGAATTATTTCAACTGCTTCTTTCTGTGAGACCGGTTGTTCCGGGCCTTCGGGCGAGGAGTAAAGGACCATCTCCAAACCAATGGTTTCCAGGACCTCTCCTGCATTCGGGTTAGGCTTTGTTCGAGTCTGGTCGGGTCAAGGGTCACCGAATCAGAATCTGATAACTCACCCGAATTGTCTTGTTCAGTTGGGTTCTGGGCAGACGACAGGGATTTTGCCAAACTACTCACAAATTACCCGTAATCAATGTCATAGGTTGCGTCAATTCTAGTTTATCTCCAGCAGATTGTACCAAAAACACAGTTTCTTCCACCGGAGCATGACACCTGATTTTAATATTATCTTCATTTTTTGGGTTGATCCGTTTGGGATGGGCTCTTGTATTGTTGGGGAAACCTAATGTTCTAGTGTGATACGGTACCAACCTCGGGGCTGCCCAAGTCAAAGGAGCGCATACATAGACTAATGACGAGACCTAGAACGCGAAACATGATTCAACTAACTACATCATTAACCCGAGTTATAAAGTATAAAGAGGATGCTAAGTTACATCTATGAATGTTGTACGAGTTAACCTCTTAAGTCCACAAGTGTACATTTAGGCCCTACCCAGCAAAGAGGCTAAGAAGGACATTTTAGTAATCTTACAAGTTGATGGACAGCTTTGCGACAGTTTGGTATAATGTTCATAACTTACGATCTATATATCCAATGGACCTGATTCCAGTTGCAAATTAAAGATAAGAGGCAGATCTACAACTTTGATAAGACCAGAAGATCAGATTCTGTCAAATTGGGGTCCGAAATCGCCACGCAACCTGATCCAACAATCTGTCCAGAATTAGGGACGAATTTTAGTCTTTTTGTAAATTAAAGTCAATACTAGACTTTAATTATTTTTCAGCTAAATTATTTACTTTGTTTAGAGTATTTAGGCATGTATAGAAAGTAGTTTCTATAATAAAGGACATGTTGTCCATAGTGGTTGAATAGTTGGTTATCTAGTTGTTAAGAGTCTCACGTCTACTAGGACTCTTCACAAGATTAGTTATTTTCAGCCATACTTAGTTAATAAAGCTTCCTAGATACTAGATAATAGGACATGTTGTCCATTATCTTGTTTAAGTGTTTTACTTGATAGCAAGTTGTTTTCCAAGAGTCCTACTTCTTTAAGGACTCTTCTTCCTCTTATTTTTTGGAACCGAAAACTATCTTTTTAAGAGATGGTTCGTTCTACATATTATTTACGTTAGATATAATGATATTTTGGTAAGGTTATTCCTTAGCTTCTCGTGTCTGAACTTCTTTTTAAGAATTCATTCATCTTTGAGTTATTGTATCAACAAGATTAATTTCTCTTAGCGTTGCGTTGATTATATTCCTTAGAAACTAGTTCGAGAATTAGAGAAAGATCCGGCACAATCAAAGCTGTCGAGCCTTTTGGTACTTAGTACCTCACGGTTTTTCATCAGGTGGTATCAGAGCAAAAGGTTCATCTCAATTCCCGGTGTACATTTATCGTTTTTCATAAAAAAATTCTTGTTTGCAGAATTGACAGAAAATCAGAAAAAGAATTACGTCATATACAAAAAAGCAGCCAATTTTAAAAGCCTCTCAGTGTAAAGAAATTGGCAGCCGAGTTAGTATAAATTGAATATCGAACTATAAAGCCATAAGCAAACTTCTTGGATTGATAGCGTAGGCGCCTTCGTCCAAGAATTGGCAAACGTTCCTCCTTTATTTTGAGCCCTTTTTAAACATTAATAAGCATCAAGAATTGATAGCGTTGGCACCTCATTCTTTGATAACTCTCGGCCAAAGGTAAGGAAATATTCAAGAAAGTCAGTTTACTGTTCACGTTACTGTTCATCCGAATCAAGAACATCAATAACATCAAGACGATCAAGAAAGACAAGAACCGGTTTCCATTCTCGATTAGGATTTCGTTTCTTCATCTTTTTCTTTCTAAAGCTTTTCGTTTAAGTCAAAAATAGGCTTTATTTCCTTATTTTGCAGCTTTGTGTCAACGCAACAAGTTAGGAACCCATTCTTTAATCTAGAGTTTGAAGTTCTATGCGAGCGATGCTGGAATAAAGAGTGAATCTTTCTTTGCTATCAAACATTTTTTAGTGCTTTTCTTACATTATAAATATGTCTTTTCAGGGATCTCCATCCAAGAAAGGTGAAGCCTTTGATCCGGAAAAGTTATATATGATGATGGCGGATATGGCGAGAAACGTGGCTGATATGACGGGGTATATGGAAGAAATAGAGATTCAACATCAGCAACATAATGATCGGGACAATACCGAGAATAATGATCAAACGGTTGGAGCTAATGAACCGCCACAGGTACCACCATTGCCGAGGGCAAATCTTGCAATTTCGGCAATTCAAGCAAATCGGATTATCAACAATCCATTATATCAGCCGAGAATAGGAGATTATATTCAGCATGTTGACAATAATCTTTGTTCCATAAAGACTAAGATTCCCTCTTTTGAAGGTACCAATGATCCCGAATTGTTTTTAGATTGAATTCGTAAAATTAACCATGTTTTTGCTGTTCATAACTTCGGAAGAAAAGAAAGTAAAACTAGCAGCCATGGAGTTTTATGGATATGATTCAATTTGGTGGGACAAAGAAACCGAGACAAGGGCAAAAGTGGAACAACTGAAAATTGCCACTTGGATCGAGATGAAAGCGGTGATGAAATGGCGTTTTGTTCCTCTAAATTACTTAAGGGAACTTTACAACTGTTTGCAAAGATTAAAGAAAGGTGATAGAACGGTCGATGAATACTACAAGGCAATGGAAATTGCAATGATTCGGGCCGATATTAGTGAAGGAGATGAGGCAACAATGTCTCGGGTTCTTGGCTGGTCTAAACGACAAAATCCGGACAAAGGTAGAACGTGCTAATCTTGATAATATTATGTCTATGTTATATTATGCAGAGCAGATCGAAAGACAGCAACAGGAAAAGAGTTTAAGGGCAAAACCGGTAACTTTCCAACCTTGGAAGAAGCCGAATCCACCCCAGAATTTTTCTACTGTTTTGCAGAGCCAAAGCAAGGGTAAAGAGGTCTTTAATGGTGGAAAAACAGCCACGGGGAAGTTTGGGGAAGTAAGGTCTCAAAATCCATCAAATACGGCCAATACGAAGGTAAATTCGCCTCCAAATCTTGTTCGTGAATGTTTTAAATGTAGGGGCAAAGGACACTTTGCTAGGGACTTCCCTAACAAGAGTAAAATGATCATGTTGGACGATGGATCGTGGGTGAGTGATGAGGAAACCGAAGAAGCAGAATATGAGGAAGAAACCGAGGCATTTAAGGAAACTCCGTCTTCCGATAATCAACTTTTGGTTACGATCTTCATCAACATAGAAGTAATCTCTTTCAAACCAAGTGCAACTTTAAAGGCAAGTCAATTTTAGTAATTATTGATGATGGAAGTTGTACTAACGTTTGTTCTTATGATATGGTTTCCGCACTTGAATTACCATGTAAGGCACATCATATGCCGTATAAGCTATCTTGGTTGAATAATAGTGGTGATATGAAAGTGGATAAGCAAGTTGAGATAGAATTCAGAATTGGGAGATATAAGGATTCGGTTTTGTGTGATATGGTTCCAATGACCGCAAGTCACATGATTTTAGGGAGGCCATGGAAATACGATCGAAGTGCCAATCATATGGGAAGAGAAAATATATGTATATAAGCTTACGAAGGATAATATCAAGTTTATTTTAACTCCTCTGTCTTTGAATGAAGCATGTGAGGTACATAAACAAATGACCATAAATAGAGAGAAGAGGGAAATAGAGAAAAAAGAGCGAGAGAGAAAAGAAATGAGTGATCCTACCCATGAGGTAAAATCTGAGGTAAGAATCCAAGAAAAAGCCGAGCCAAAAGTGAGAAAAAAGGCAATCGCTCTAAAAGTTGGAAAAGAATATTTATACATTAATCTTGTAAAGGTAGATAGGGAAATTCAAGCAAAACAACTTGTTGTTTTGTCAGATTTGAAAGGAACCGCAAGGAACCTTTTTACTAACGCCTTTTCTTTTACTCTAACATCTTTTTCTACATCTAGTCTTGCTATTTTTCAGAAGTTTCATGAAGTCTTCCCTAGGGAGTTACCGAGAAGGTTATTTATGAGCCTTCAAAATCGTAAATGGTATAAACCATCTTCGGTTAAAAATCAGAAAATATGAAACCAAGGTGAGTTAATTCTTGCAAGGAAGAAGGCAAGTAAGTCTTTAAATGCTTATATTAATCCGGGAAATATTGTACTAAAGCATGAGGGGACTTTTAGAATATATATGGATAGTCTAAATATTAATCACATAACTGTTAATGATAGACATCCGAATAATTGCTTAAATAATATATTTATTTATAGTCAAAAAGTAATTTAGTGAACATCTTAGGGCTATTTTTTCTATAATAAATACACAAACCTTGGATGCTAAGATGGAAAAGTATGTTTATTACACTCATTCTATTAACCTTCTTAGTTGCATCATGAGTTTTCAAGGTATTAAAGTTGAACCGGCAGAAGTTAAAACAATTGAGGAATGGCCGAACACAACTTCGTTCATCATTTGAGTTGACAAGCTTTTGTAAGCGTTTTGTTCGTGATCTTAGCAATCTTTCTGCCACAATGGAGAAAAGAGAGATACAATTCTTTTGGGACAGCCGCCATAAAATCAATTTAATAGGTAAGCACGGTACATATTCTACTTTCTATATTTCTAACTTGCTCCCTTTGCAAAATTTTCAGATTATGTGGCTGATCGTGATGATGATTTGAGGACGAATCAGGCTTTTCAAGGAGCAGGGGATGATACAGTACCAACCTCGGGGCTGCCCAAGTCAAAGGAACGCATACATAGACTAATGACGAGACCTAGAACACGAAACGTGATTCAACTAACTACATCATTGACCCGAGTTCTAAAGTATAAAGAGGATGCTAATTTACATCTAGGAATGTTGTACGAGTCAACCTCTTAAGTTCACAAGTGTACAATTAGACCCTACCCAGCAAAGAGGCTAAGAAGGGTATTTTAGTAATCTTACAAGTTGATGGACAACTTTGCGACAGTTTAGTATAATGATCATAACTTACGATCTATGTATCCAATGGACCTGATTCCAGTTGCAAATTAAAGCTAAGAGACAGATCTACAACTTTGATGAGACCAGAAGATCAGATTTTGCCAGCATGGAGTCCGAAATTGCCACGGAACCTGATCCAACAATCTGTCCAGAATTAGGGACGAATTTTAGTCTTTTTGTACAATTAAAGTCTATGCTAGGCTTTAATTATTTTCCAGCTATATTATTTACTTTATTTAGAGTATTTAGGCATGTATAGAAAGTAGTTTCTATAATAAAGGACATGTTGTCCATAGTAGTTGAATAGTTGGTTATCTAGTTGTTAAGAGTCCCACGTCTACTAGGACTCTTCACAAGATTAGTTATTTTCAGCCATACTTAGTTAATAATTCCGCCTAGATACTAGATAGTAGGGCATGTTGTCCATTATCTTGTTTAAGTGTTTTACTTGATAGCAAGTTGTTTTCCAAGAGTCCTACTTCTTCAAGGACTCTTCTTCCTCTTGTTGTTTAGAACCGAAAACTCTCTATTTAAGAGATGGTTCGGCCTACATATTATTTACATTAGATATATTGATATTTTTGGAAGGTTATTCCTTAGCTTCTAGTGTCTGAACTTCTTTTTAAGAATTCATTCATCTTTGAGTTACTGTATCAACAAGATTAGTTTCTCTTGTTGTGGTGTTTCAACCTCCATCGATAAATAGCCTTCCATAGCGTTGCGTTGATTATATTCCCTAGAAACTAGTTTGAGAATTAGAGAAAGATCCGGCACAATCAAAGTTGTCAAACTTTTTGGAACTTAGTACCTCACGGCTCTTCATCATAGTGTGTCAATCATCGTTGAGGGTTCAAATGGGGCGACCGGCGACGGAACCACCACAACCGCTGGCTCGGACGGCGTCGGATTATGAGCCGGTGCTTGGCGAGATGGGCTAAGGTCATGCCGATGTTGATTTGTTGTAGGAACCTAAATATTATTGATCTTTCTTTACGGAAAATATACTATTTTTCTAGAGGCTAAAATTTTAGGAGCCACGTCCGACTACTTGTTAGCCTTTTCAGCCATCTTGGTGAGAATCGTTGGGGGTGCGCGGCGGCAGTTTCTGGCACTGACTGTGAACATGTTCAATTTTCATGTAATATAAACAATAATCTGGCAAATAATCATAGGTTATGGGTTGCCAAATCCATTTCCCCGTTTTGACGTGTCTGATCCTAATTCGTTGTGGAAGATCAGCAAAGAGATCTGCCTCCACACATACCTTTGCAATGCTAGGCCTCGTAGCATTCGTTGCTGAAGCATCTAGGGCAATCGGTTTTCCTACTGCTTGGGCCAAAGAAAACAACTTGGATTTGTTGAACAGATGTATCGGTAAACCCTCAAATCCAATCCAAACGGGGCACAATGGACGGCTCCTCATGTACGTTGAAATCATATGTCCACTTGAATACCCCGCATGCTCAATCCACCGAAAGTCCATAATCCCTGCCTCCATAGGCGACAATAATCCTCTTCCAAATCGAAACGAATAAGCACATGGCGGGGATCCATCCAACCAATCCAAAATTACACTTAAAGCCTTCCTTATGAAAAGCTTTCCGCAATGAATCCATACTCAGAGCATGCTTTTGGAATTTCCCAACAAGAGCAAATTGCCATGGACTCACAAGAGAATTGTGTTCATCCGCGAGGATGATCAGATTAGGTTCCCCTTGTATGTGTCCAATGGCGTTATGGGAAGTGATGAGGTAACAGTGGCTGGTCGAGAAAGGAGATCGGCGAAACTTTTTTTTGGCCATAGGAAGGGGCTGATGAGGCCTTCTGGCCGGCAACCATGAGAATCCGCAATATGAGATGTTGACGTGAAGTAGGGCTCTATTCTAGAGAGAGTATTTCCCCTTTAGATTGACCTTAGATTTTCCGTTTGCTCGAAAATCCGCAAAGGGGCTATTACTATGTCACGGTTTATTTACTGTTTTATGTATTTTGCATGAGATGCTTGATGCATGTTTATGTATTTTTTAGCATGCAATGCATGTTCAAAGCGTATAATCAGATTATACACCGTTTGATGAGACAATTTAAAATCAAATTTTAAGTATTAAGTTTATTGCCTTCCAAGCGGGGGCCCTTGTCAAGGCCAAGATCGACACTAGTGTGAACTTCCAAGTGGAATAAGCGCATGTCTATCCTGGTGAGGCGCGAAGGATAAGTTAGTGATTTCCAACGGTCAACCTTGGGTCATATTTAGCCGGATTACCTCATTGGTTGAAATCCGGAGGCAAAAGGGTTAAGATGTGCATTTATGTACTAAGGGTAATCGTTTCCTACTTAACCAACCAAGAGTCACATTGATGATGTGATTAGCAAGCGTTGCTTACCTAAAGCGTCTTCTTGAGTATAGTAGCCAAAGCTGATTGGAGAATGATGAAATATGGATCTTGGTCCTACAAGAAAGTTTTAATAATTTCTGCAAAATAATAATTTCAGCAATGAATAAGAATGAACAGTAATGAATAGTAAACAACAATAATTTTAACAGGTTAAAATATATATTAGATTTTAGCAAAAACTAGATAACACTGAGTCTGGTCGACCGCAAAATAGCCTCAGGTCGATCGAGCTGCTGAGGTCGACCGATGTACCTAGTCCAATAGACCGAACTTATGGAAAAAAGACTAAAATCCTGCAAAAAGCAATACAATGCAAGTCCAAAATGTCAAAAAACATCTTAAGGCATATATCAATGTCAAACCAACAATTTATAGCTCAAGTTAAGATATAGACGATCATCCAAATAGAGCATATAATTAACACTTGAAGATATAAGCAAATAACACCCCATGCTATATGGATCAAGTAAAACACAAAACATAGCATCTAAAACTCCCCCATAGGCATATAACGAAAAGAAATGAGGGGAGTGGGTTTAAGGATGAGCTTTCATCTCAAAGATTCAATCATTAAGCTCTCTAAAACACATGCATATATAATCAAAAACATAAATAATAGCATGTTATATAACATATATCCCTCAAAAGCAATTCTTAAAAAGATATGGAATCTTAAGAACAACAATTGCTAGAGTAGGGATACATGGGGATAACATAAAAGGGAAAACTATAAATAGTTAGGGAATTCTCATGGATTTGAAGTGGCTTCTTGCACTTTGAGTTTTTCATGAGATTATTGCATACTTCAACCCACTAAGTCTCTTGATCACCATCTTTTTTGGATGAGTGTTCTTCAATTCCATGTTATTCTTTTTTTCCTTGTCTTCTTCCTCTTCAACATCATCCTCCTTTTCACCATCATCACATAAGGATCATTATCATAATCATGATCACTATCTAGAGTTGAATTTCAGATTTGTACCTCATTACTCATGGATTTTTTATTTTGAATTTCAATTTGATCTTCATCATCAATAAGTCAAATGAGGCATCTTGTATGATCTTTGTCTTGATCATCACTTTCACTAATTTTTTTAAGAGTTTATCCGTTGATTGCTTCATTTTTTTCTTTTGCTCATATGTAGCCAATGCAATGGAAACAATCTTCTCTTCTTTCATGACATGTGTAGAGTCATCATTGATATATAAATTTTATTTTCTTTATGAGCTCTCTACACTTTTGTTTTCATTGGCATGTGACTCTTTTCTTGGGGTCATAGCTCGTTTTTGTCATTCCTTGTAGTTCATATCTTCATTATGAAGCTTAGAACGTTTTGTACCGACAAGGAAATCTTGAGAAGTGCTTGGTATCTTTTGAGAAGGTCCTTTATGCTTAATGTTGTTTCTCAAGGGGCAAGTGTATGCACAAGGATCAACCGAATCAAAAACGCAAAAAGTATGACTATTAGATGAGCTATGCATATAAGAACAAGAATCATACATGTTGATTATGTTACACCTCATAGATAACTTATCTAAAGAGACATATAGCATATGGAGATCATGCTTCAAGTTATCTACGTGGATATGATCATCAAGAGTAAAAGATGTAACATAAAAAAGATTACAATTTACAAGCATAAAGATCAAACTCACTTTTCAACTTTTAAATATCATCAACTAAAGAACTATGATAAAGTGAAGTTTATACCTTTACTTTCTTACCAAGTGATGAAGAATATGGATTGTCATTGAGGCTTTTGACATCACTTGAGTTATTGATTTGAGTCTTTAGGCATCATGGTTCTTTGATAGGTGTAACATTTGAGGTTTGAGAATACCAAGTGCCATGGAGAGTTTTCGACTTTTTCTTTTTGAAATATCTCCTTTGAAAATCTTCATTCTCCATAGAATGATCAAGCATTATGCCACTTCTTTTAGAATCTTTATCTTTGAAGCTTAGTGGAAAGTTCTTTCTTTTCCTTGAACATAATGATTGATCTTCATTGTCTCCATCATAGTTTTACTCCTTATTAAGATCATCATCTTGTGAAGTGCATTTCACCAATTTTTCGATGTTCTCATCTTTTGAAGGCTCTATATATGTGTTATCTTTCAAGCTCATAGTGGAAGGACATTTGGATTCTCTTTTATCACACTCATTGAATATTTAAAAGTTTGATTGAGGTGTGATTGAGATGTCTTCCCTTCCTTCAAAAGATTGATCCTCTAACTCTTTATTTTTAATATGCTACAAGCATTTTACGCATTGAATGTGCATCTTCAAACTCATGAACTTTGTTGAGAGGTTTTTCATTTAGTGCACAACAAAGAACATTCATGGGTTTGAAGTTGAGCGTCATCTTTGAGAGGTCTTCTTCATTGAATCCTCTTCTTGTCTGACACATATTAAGATAATTGAAGGAACATATGATCCTTCTTCTATAATGATCAACAAAGTGAAATCATTAGACAACAAAAAGAGTTTAAACATCGATTGCCAACAAGAGAAGTTGGAGCAATCAAACAAGGGTGGCCTAGATGGAGAGGAATTCTCTAAGGAATATGTAGAAAAGCATGTAACCATAGATCCTTCTAGGACGTAAAGCCTAACAAAAATGAGACTAGGCTCTGATACTAAATAAAATACCGAAATGGGAGAACCTAAGCTGGGGGTGAATTAGGTTATCAAACTTTTTCGCTTTTCTACCAAATTCTTTTCCTAAGTGTTCACCTTAACAACAAGTATGTTGATTAAGAACATAAGTTGAGTTAAAGAATAAACAACTTAGATGACTAGTGAGTTTAGATGTAATACATAGGAATTCAAGACAATGAATATGATTAAGGATAAGCTAAGTCAAGAGTCATAAATACAAAGCTTGTAAGATCAAACAACACAAGTCATAGGACCAACACCAAGCAAGATATATAAATTTTCTAAGATCACTTAGTGCAAGTCAAAAGGTCAAGCCAAGGAAAGATATAACAAACAAGATATGTAACTCAATATAAACACATAAAGCTCAAACAAACAAGTTCTTATGAAATATGAGCACAATGAATAATATAAGAGCTTGAAAGTAAAGAGGTGGAATTAGAAGATCAAACAGAGCGATTTAGAGTTGTTCGATCACAAAGATCTATATCCTCTACCTTAGAACACACCCAAGGATTTTGGCAACTTAACTAGCTTCCCTTTACAACAAATCAAGGTGGGATCAACCTCTTTTACATAAGTGGACGACTCACAATGAGTTTTACCTTGAACCACTTCTGTAGCTCACAAGCCTAACTCACAAAGAGCTTTTCTAACTCACCAAGAGCTAAGCTCACTAACAGATAATCTCAAAAAGAGATAGTCTCACCAAGAGAACAAACTCACAAAGAGCTAAGCTCAATAAGAGCTAATATGACAAAGAGATAGTGTCACATAGAGAAACATTCGCCTCAACAAAAGAGACTTCACCATTTACGCTCAAGATATCAAATTCCTTTATGGATTGGATATTACAAATGATAGCTCTAATTCAAATTGAGAACAGAAGAGTATGTATATGAAGCTCTTACTCAAAATGATGTATTTTGATCAAGGTAAAAGAATGTAGATCTTGAAAGTGTTTGATTGCTTGTTTAAAGTGTATAGAATGAAGGCCCTCTTATGACTTGGTTAAATATGAAAATTCAGCCTTAAAGGGTTGATATAGAGGCCAAACATGACAAGAAAACAAGGTTACAACAATTATATTGTGCATGTGACAATACAAATCCGGTAGACCAAACTAGCAGGTAGGTCGACCGGGGAGCTTCTGATTCAGCCTAGACAGGCTACTAGACACATTGTGGTCGGCTGCAAAGAGGGGTCCAGATGTCCAGAGCATAAGCTCGGTCGACCGACTTAAACCATGGTCATCCCTACAATATAACTGTTGTAGTCTTGGAACATTTAAAATTTACTAAGTGTAAAAGACACTTCAGTCGACCGGACAACAAATGTTCAACGACTGACCTTCAATAGGTCACCTTGGTCTAAACCTTAGATGTTACGACTGAAGGGATTCATGGGCAGAAACTCGTTCTAAACACCCATGAGTCCTCCACCCGAAGGATCCGCACATACCAAAACGAATTGAAAATTACTTACAAAAGACTTACATATTTCTGCTAAAGATGATATCTTTTGGATGTAAGCTGCTGCTGCCACCAGAGTCCTCCCTTACGAAATTACTCCCTACCGGTATCCACGCGACGAATCAAGTAGCGAGTGCTAGCTCTTCGTTTTTCTGAGATTTTGGAATCTAGAGAGAAAATGAGGCTCAAAAACCAGAAATCTGATTTCGGTTTTTAGGAATTTTTGCGGTTCAAAAAATTAGTATCTAGAGTTTCGGCCAAGAGAGGTTTATATAGGTTGTGAGAGATTTTTTCAAAAACAACTCCCACGTCCTATCCACCTCTTTTGGCAGTGGGAGTCTTTAACTCCCACGTCCTCTGGGCTTCAGTTGGTAGTGGGAGTCTTTATCGGATAATAACTCCCACGTAATCTCAGCCATAACTAAATACCGAAAATGCCTCTTATTAATCTCTAATTCGAATAATAACATTTCAATATTCTCAGAAGAATAAATGTCAGATACAATGAACCTAGGCACATTCTATATTCATTGAATCTGGACATGAAGCTCGTTAACTCGTCTATGCGTGTGACCCTGTAGGTTCATATCACAATGGCAATGAAAACACACTTAGTAGTAGTATGTGTTCATAAATCACAAGCGGTCCCTAGCAAGACATTGTGACTACCCGAGTGAATGAATGTACGGTGGAACCTAATATCAAACCACTATTTAATCCCTTTGTCTCGCGATATCCTAATTAAGCATAAGGCATGGTAGTCTTCACCATTATAAAGCTTAATTGTATTTATGCTCGATCTCCAGGTAGACTGTTCCAACAAATAGTATTTAATAACCACTTTGTCAAATACATTTGAGCAGGCCATGCATTTATACAGTCTTCCCTATCGAGGGGCCCATGGATATCTCTCTCTATAGAGAGGGACAAATCCCAAACAATGCCTCTCACATTCAAGCCATGATGCGACACTACATCCGATCATCAATCGTATTGATTACTCAATTAAAAGTAACGTCCGACTGAGTCAAAACGTGGCTTCATTCATGCTAGAATCAATGGATACATAAGGTCTAAGGATTCCAAAATAGTATTGAGAAAGTAAGACTAATGACTAAGGACCATGAAGTATTACTTCTCTAACGTATCACGTCCGATACAATATATCCCAGTATATGATATGATTTGTATCCATTACACATGATTAGTAAAACGTAATCATCAATCAAACATCATACTAGTTTTATTTCATTGTAAAGAACCTGACATAAAACTAGGGACAACTAGAATAGCAATTACATAAGCTAATGAGTTTTACTATCAAATCACGCATTTGATGTTCAGAAGCAAAATTAACTATTCGAATGACATACTCAAAAGATATATATGCTAATGGTCCTAGGGCACTACTAACAATCTCCCACTTGCCCTAGGTCCAATCATACATGATCTTCATTCCCATTGACCTAGTGTGACTCTCATGTTTAGGTTGCGGGAGTGGCTTGGTCAATAGATCTACAATGTTGTCGTCTGTACGAACTTTGCAAATTTTAACGTCTCATATATCAATGATCTCTCTAATCAGATGGAAACGTCTGAGGATGTGTTTAGATCGTTGGTGAGATCTAGGTTCCTTAGCTTGTGAAATGGCACCAGTACTATCACAATAAAGGTCAGCTGGGTTCACAATGCTAGGGACGACACCTAATTCATCAACAAATTTTCTGATCCAAATAGTTTTTTTAGCTACTTCAGAGGCAGCCAGATACTCAGCTTTTGTTGAGAGTCGGCCACTGTTTCTTGCTTTGAGCTCTTCCAGCTCACAGCACCTCCATTCAAACAAAACACAAAACCTAATTGCGATCTAAAGTCATCTACGTCGGTCTGGAAACTTGCGTCTATGTAACCATTTACAACCAGACTTCCTTCCTGACCTCCGTAAACCATGAAAATGTCTTTAGTCCTTCTCAAGTACTTAAGAATTCTCTTGACTACAGTCTAATGTGACTCTCCCGGGTCTGGTTGATATCTGCTAGTCATACTTAAAGTGAATGAGACATCCGGGCGAGTGCATATCATGTCATACATAATAGACCTAATGGCTGAAGCATATGGGATCTTACTCATGTGCTCTTGGTCTTCCTTAGTGGAAGGTCCTTGAGTTCTGCTGAGTTTAATGCCATGTGACATGGGTAAGAATCCCTTTTTGGAATCTTGCAGATTGAACCGTTTCAGTACCTTGTCAATGTCCCCACTCTGGCTTAAGCCAATCATTTTGTTAGATCTATCTCTATAGATTCTTATACCCAAAATGTATGTAGCCTAGCCTAAGTCTTTCAAGGAAAAACATTTCCTTAACCAAGCTTTTACACTTTGTAATGTGGGAATGTCGTTTCCAATCAGTAAGATGTCATCCACATAAAGCACAAGGAACACTACTGCAGTATTCGTTACTTTCTTATAAACACAAGGCTCGTCTTCGTCTTTGACGAAACCAAATTCTTTAATTGCTTCATCAAAGCGACGATTCCAGCTTCGAGATGTTTGCTTCAATCCATAAATGGACCTTTGAAGCTTACACACTTTGCTAGGATTTGACGGATCAACAAACCCCTCAGGTTGTATCATATACACATCCTCGAGAAGGTTTCCATTAAGAAACGCAGTCTTAACGTCCATTTGCCATATCTCATAGTCATAATATGCGGCTATGACAAGTAAAATCCTAATAGACTTTATCATAACGACAGGAGAAAAGGTTTCATCATAGTCAATACCATGAATTTGTCTATAACCTTTAACTACTAGTCGAGATTTAAAGGTGTGTACATTACCATCCATGTCGGTTTTCTTTTTGAAACACCATTTGTTATCAATGACCTTACACCCTTCAGGTGGGTCAATCAAAGTCCACACTTCGTTATCGTACATGGATTGCATCTCAGACTTCATAACTTCTAGCCACTTATCTGACCCAGAATTGCGGATTGCCTCTTTGTAGGTAGTGGGTTCATCTTGATCAATCAGTTCAATGTGATGATCATCAGTCACGAGAAATTCATATCTCTCAGGTTGTTGATGTACCCGACTTGACCTCCGTGGGCCTTGTGTCAAAGATTGAAGCTCAGTATCAGCACGTGAGCTTGTTTGAAGTTCCAAAGTTGGTTCAGATGTTGTTTGGGGATCTTGAATTTCCTCAAGATGGATCTTACTCCCACTATCCTTTTTGGAAATAAATTCCCTTTCAAGGAATAAACCATTACGAGCAACAAACACTTTGTTCTCTGATGGAAGATAGAAGTAATATCCTTTAGTTTCCTTAGGATATCCCACAAACAAACACCTGTTAGATTTAGGGGCGAGTTTATCAGATAACAAGCGTTTTACATACGCCTCGCATCCCCAAATTTTGAGAAATGACAAACTAGGTTGTTTCCCAATCCATATCTCATATGGAGTTTTCTGAACCGTTTTAGAAGGAACTCTATTCAATATAAATGCAGCAGTTTCTAGGGCGTAGGCCCAAAAGGAAATTGGAAGACTGGTTTGACTCATCATAGATCGAACCATATCTAGTAATGTGCGATTCCTCCGTTTTGAACACCATTCCATTATGGTGTGTCAGGAGGAGTTAATTATGAAACAATTCCACAACCCCTAAGATGTTCATCAAACTCTTGGTTAAGGTATTCGCCACCTCGATCTGATCGAAGCATCTTAATACTTTTACCAAGTAGATTTTGTACTTCATTTTGAAATTCTTTGAATCTTCCAAAAGATTCTGATTTATGTTTCATTAGATAGACGTGGCCATATCCGCTGAAATCATCTGTAAATGTGATGAAGTACTGAAAACCTCCTCTAGCACTTGTGTTTATCGGTCCACATACATCTGTATGTATGAGGCCCAACAAATCAGAAGCTCTCTCACTTTGTCCAGTAAATGGAGCTTTAGTCATTTTGCCTAACAAGCAAGAATCACATGTCTCATAAGACTCTAAGTCGAATGATATCAAAATTCCATCTTGATGGAGTTTTGATATGCGTTTCTCATTTATGTGGCCCAAGTGATAGTGCCAAAATTAGGTTTGGTTTAAGTCATTTGATTTAAACCTCTTTGTATTAATGTTATATATGGACCTTTTAATGGATTCATCGAGGTTAAGAATATAAAGCCCATTCATCAAAGAGACATCTCCATAGAAGATACGATCTTTAGGAATGGTGCAAATTTTATTCATAATAATATTAATTTCAAACCATCAATATCCAAACAAGAAACTCAAATAATATTCCTACTCAAAGTTGGAACATAAAGACAATTATTCAGTTCTATAATAAGGCCACTTGGCAAAACTAAATTAAATGTCCTGGTAGCTACAGCAACAACTCTTGCTCCGTTCGCCACTCTCAGGTCCACTTCTCATTTTGCCAGTGATCTACTTCTTTTGAACCCCTGCACATTTGTACAAATGTGAGATCCACAATCGGTATCTAATACCCATGAAGTAGGAGCAGACATGTTAATTTCAATAACATAAATACCTGGATAGACAGTCAAACTGGCTTTCCCCTTTTTCTTCTCTTCCAAGTAGAGTTTGCAGTTCCGTTTCCAATGACCTGGTTCATTGCAATGGAAGCAAACTCCTTTCTTTGGTGTCTTGGTCTTGGGTTTGGGCTTGTTATTGCCTTTGCCCTTCTTGGCCATGGGCTTTCCCTTTCCTTTATTCTTGAAATTTCCTTTTTGAACCATTAAGACTTCAGGGGTCTTCTTAATGTTCAGTTCAGCCTGCTTGAACATCCCGTGTATCTCAATGGCATGCATGTTGAAGTTCATCACAAATTGGTCATACTCCGGTGGGAGTGAGCCCAAGATCATATATGTGGCCATTTCAGGACCTACGGGAGCCCCAAGCTTCTCAAGTTGGTCAAGATAACCCTTCATCTTAAGAACATGTGCACTTACAGACGTGCCAGGGGCCATCTTGCAACTATTCAACGCCTTAGCGGTGAGGAATCTTTCTTGACGGGCTTGCTCTTGGAACATTTCCTTGAGCTGGCCCATCATCTGGAAAGCCTCAACCCCTTCAAACTGATTTTGAAGATCAGTGCTCATTGTGACTAACATGAGACAAGTCACATCATTAGAGTCATCACAATGCTTCTTCCAAGCATTTTTTTAGCTCTAGGGGCGTTGTTTGCAGGTTGTTCAGGAATATCCGTATCAAGAACGTATAGCTTTCTTTCCAGCTTAAGGACAATCCTTAAGTTGCGGGCCCAATCAAGGAAATTGGTCCCGCTTAGTTTTTCCTTCTCAAGGACGGATCGCAATGAATTGTGTGCAGTGTTGGTTGCCATTATCTACATTAAATAATTTGCAAAGTTATTAGTTTTGAGCAAAAACTTTCCACAATTTCAACACTTGATAAATAGTGGAGAAAACCATTTTACGATAGTTATAAGTAAGCTTTGGCTTAACACTCATAATTAAAGTAAAATCAACTCTTGGGAACGACATCTATATGTCCCGGCTATTTCCCATTTTATGCCCTAGGCTCAAAAATATTTTGGTAGCCTAGTTAAGTCCAACCATGTCTAAGCACATGGACATCACTATTTTCCCATCTCTTTTTGCTTAGATAACTATTTATCTGTTGCTTTGGCAAGCAGACAAAATGATGATCCAAGCTCAAGGAGTGCTTAGGATATGGTAGGCATTTTAAGACTTAATTAAAAGGATTTAATGTGACGTATAATATCAAGCCCCATAATACATAAAATAAGCATCACATGCAAGATATAAAGCGCAACTGTAAATGTGACATAGCATGGCCTAATCCTATGATGACTCCCACGAGCCTTGTGGGATCCAAAGGTCAATCTAAGTCAATATCCATCTCATGGATAAAGTCTTCAATCCAGCGTCCTCCAGTCTTGTTACATAATTGCATGGGCATACCCAGCCTTCAATGTAAAGCAATAAAACTAATCTAAAAAAGCGATTACAATTTTACAACATTGAAAAATGACTCGCATGCCGTATTGTAAAATTACAACCCAAAAATGTAAAAACAAGAAGGGGTATAGTAGGCCATGCTATTCACCATGCTAAAACTCACACAAAGCATAATAAATACGGTAATTAGTACATATACAAAAGACACTTCAGTCGACCGGACAACAAATGTTCGTCGACCGACCTTCATTAGGTTACCATGGTCTAAACCTTAGATGTTACGACTGAAGGGATTCATGGGCAAAAACTTGTTCTAAACACCCATGAGTCCTCCCCCGAAGGATCCGTTCGTACCAAAACGAATCGAAAATTACTTACGAAAGACTTAAATTTTTGGCTAAAGACGATATCTTTCGGATGTGTGCTGCTGCTGCCACCAGAGTCCTCCCTTGCGGAATTACTCCCTACCGGTATCCATGCGACGAAATGAGCAGCGAGTGCTAGCTCTTCATTTTTCAGAGATTTTGGAATCCATAGAGAAAAAGAGGCTGAAAAACCATAAATCCTATTTCGGGTTTTAGGTATTTTTGCGGCTCAAAAAATTAGTATCTAGGATTTCGGCCGAGAGAGGTTTATATAGGTTGTGAGAGTTTTTTTCAAAAACAACTCCCACGTCCTATCCACCTCTTTTGGCAGTGGGAGTCTTTAACTCCCACGTCCTCTAAACTTCTGCTGGTAGTGGGAGTCTTTATCGGATAATAACTCCCACGTAATCCCAACCATAACTAAATAACGAACCCTTATTAATCTCTAATTCGAATAATAACGTTTTATTATTCTCAGAAGAATAAATGTCAGATACAATGAACCTAGACACATTCTAGATTCATTGAATCTGGACATAAAGCTCGTTAACTCGTCTATGCCTGTGACCCTGTAGGTTCATATCACAATGGCAATGAAGACACACGTAGTAGTAGTATGTGTTCATAAATCACAAGCGGTCCCTAGCAAGACATTGTGGTTACCCAGTGTGAATGAATGTACGGTGGAACCTAATATCAAACCACTATTTAATCCCTTTGTCTCGCGATATCCTAATTAAGCATAAGGCATGGTAGTCGTCACCCTTATAAAGCTTAATTGTATTTATGCTCGATCTCCAGGTAGACTGTTCCAACAAATAATATTTCATAACCATTTTATCAAATACATTTGAGCACGGCCGTGAATTTAGACAGTCTTCCCTATCGAGGGGCCCATAGATATCTCTCTCTAATAATAGAGAGGGACAAATCCCTAACAATGCCTCTCACATTCAAGCCATGATGGGACACTACATCCGATCATCAGTCGTATTGATTACTCAATTAAAAGTAACGTCCGACTGAGTCAAAACGTGGCTCCATTCATGCTAGAATCAATGGAGACATAAGGTCTAAAGATTCCAAAATAGTATTGAGGAAGTAATACTTATGACTAAGGACCATGAAGTATTACTTCTCTAACGGATCACGTCCGATACAATATATCCCAATATATTGCATCTATGATATGATTTGTATTCATTACACATGATTAGTAAAACGTAATCATCAATCAAACATCATACTAGTTTTATTTCATTGTAAAGAACCTTACATAAAACTAGGGACAACTAGAATAACAATTACATAAGCTAATGAGTTTTACTATCAAATCACGCGTTTGATGTTCAGAAGCAAAATTAACTATTCGAATGACATGCTCAAAAGATATAAAAACGTACAACATATGCTAATGGTCCTAGAGCACTACTAACAATGACATCCATATCCATTAGTAACAATAGAATAAAGGCCATGAAGACAATCTTTAGGGTTGACACATTATGGTCATGTGTTCTAATCCCGCCTTACAAGAGTATTCAAAGAAAAAACTCATTTCTCTTTAGTTGCGGCCTCATGCCAATACTCAAATAGTTGGAAATTTCTAAGAATGCACTCCTAACATCCTGTCTAAAAAGACTTGATTCCATTAAGTGTACAAATACTTTTACTAGATTTTCATTTATGCACCTTCCAATCTTTCAGGAGAATATACTAAGATACATAAGTATCAATCTATAAATCAGATGTCCGATTCACCCAACCAGCTTGTTTATACCTCATTGAATCGCCTTGTGTAATCTCCAATTGGTAGAACGGGTTACCACTGCAGGTGAATCATTGATGGGTTTTCAGTCTTATTCCTAACCTTGATTTAACGAATAATGTAGCTTTTAATCCTTTGTAAGAGGGTCTACAATGTTTTTTTTAGATCAAACAAATCAACAGACATCACCATGTATATTTTAGTCTAACTTGGATATGCTTCTTTGTCTTTTAATTATACTTGGTACTCTTTATCTTAGCAATTATGATTTGACTATAACAATGCACATATATTGATGAAGAACCTTTAATAACTTGTATCAAGATTCAACACAAATGTTGAATTTCGAATCTTTCTCTTCTTGAAATAGCTTACGGGGGTAATAAATCAACGCAACACTAAGTAGTTTGATTTCAATGGAGGCTGAAACACCACAACAAACGAAACTAGACTTGTTGATTAGTAGCTCAAGAATGAATGAAAATCTAATAAGAAGTTCAATTCACAAGTATCTAAGGAATAACCTTACCAAATATAATATATCTAACTTAATTACAATGTGGCTGAATCTCTCTTTAAATAGATGAGATTTCGGCTAAGAGGCTCTCAAAGAGTCCTAATCTTACCTAAACTACTAAAAGCATTATCAAAAGAAACTAGGAAAGAGAGTACTTGCCTTAAACTAAATGACTAATGGACCACATGTCCTTCGTTTAAGGGAGTACTCTTATGTGCCGAATTAATAAGATAAATAACAAAAATACATGGCTAAATATATTAAAGTTTAGAATAGACTTTAATAGGAACTTTCCTAAAAAGGTACTTTAGTCATTTTCCTTCCAATTGTGCACTTTGCCTTCAAAAGAGATTAGATGGATTTGATCTTTATGTCTTGCATTCTTTGAAGGTTTCTTTGTTACATGAATCTTTAGACTAAATCCTTTAAGAACTTGATTCATAGGCTTTCTTCAGGAACTTGGACTTGGAATGAATAAGTTAAGAACATGATCATTTGGATGAATGATCTTGGGCAGCTTTAAGGATGAGTCTTTTAGCTTCAAGAATGTGCTCTCATCATATATGGCCAGAATGGGTTTAAAGATCATTTGTAATGAGGACATAAGTGTATACAAGCACTCATATTTCGTTCCAGTAGTATCCAAGGCACATAACTAAGCTTTGAAGGTAGATCGGGATATCAAATTTTGTGTACAAGACTTTGAGGCAACAACACTACCGTCCAAGGTAAAAACATACCCAATGCAATCATTGCTATAAGATTTCTTGATAATCCATCTTGCACCAATGTACCCTTGAAGTACTTTAAGTAATTTTCCATAATGTAGCTCAAGGTAAACTGTTCCCTTAAGGTACCTAAGTACCCTATGCAATGCCTCCCAATGAGTCTGATTAGAACAACTTGTATATCTCGCCAACTTAGACACAAAAAAATAAAACATTTGATCTTGTGCTACAAGATATTGCAAGCTACATATTATTTAAGAATACTTTAATTGAGACACATGAACACCACTTTCATTCTTGAACAAAGCTACACAAGGGTTACTTGGAGTTTTAGCAGCCTGCAATTCTTATAACCATATTTCTCAAGAATGTTCTTCTTAACATAGTGAGACAGAGAAATAGTTATTCCTTCAATTGTGCGAATCACCTTAAGGTTAATAATCATATTTCCTTCTCTAATATCCTCATTTCAAACCTACTTTTCTAGAATGATTTCGTCTCATTAGTAATCTCAATATTAAACCCAAACAACAAAATATGAAGCCAAATGATAAAATTGTTTTATCAAAATTCTAATGTGATTTTTTGGGTGCTTGTTTTAATCTATATTATGACTTAACAAGTTTACATACATTATGTCAAGAGGTCCACAGCCCAGTGGGGCTATGGCTTGCCCACGACCGTGAGGTCGAGGGTTCGACACCTCTCCCCTACATGGGGCAAATAAATACTCCCTTCCTAGGGCGGTCCTCCTCCTCTGGTGAGGCTAAAAAAAAAAGTTTACATACCTTATGCTCATTTCTCTTGGATACATATCCTTCAAGATGATCCATATAAATCTATTCTTTAAGATCTCTATGAAGAAAACCCGTATTCACATGCATTTGATGGAAGATGAAATCATGTATGAAGGCCAATACTACTAGCACTCGGATTATATTCAAACAAGAAATAGGAGAATAAGTATCAAAATAATCAATACCCACATTTTTTCTAAAATCCTTGACAAATAATCTGGATTTATACTTATTTATGGAACAATCTAAGTGATAATTTTTTTCCAAAATACTTAATTGCATCCAATAGTAGTATACCCAAGAGGAATATCAACTAATTCAGATGTCCTAATAAAAGTAATATAATGCATCTCACTTTTGATAGCATCATTCAAATGCTTAGGCTCAGGAGATCAGTCCATTGAATCACAATAACTTCCAAAATCATTTACTACCCTTACTCTCTACTCCTTTTACGTTCTTATGAGTTCTCTGTTTGAGGATTTGAACTACTTGGAACTACCCCTACATCTATCATCATTTCCACATGATTATGAATGGAACTAGATGTTAATGCATAGTCTAAAGTAAAAACACCTTAAGCAAACCAGTTTTCATGGAAAACAAACAAAGAATGTAGCATCACAATATTCAACTACTGTGTTTAGGATTAATTACTAAAAATATCATGACGTAGCTAGTTTCCAACTTTTAAACCATGTTTTCCTCTTGTATTTAGGGATTAGTACTTTTGTAAGACAACCTCATAGACACAAATACTTTATGTTAAGTTTTGTTCCTTTCCAGACTTCAAACAGAGTTTCTTCTTTACACTTAAGAGCGACTCTAATAAGAATATGACAAATCGTATTCAGAGCCTCCCCCTACATATACTTTAGAATTCAAAAAGAGATTGTTGGTCATATCTTTAAATGTTATTTTTTTTCCATTTATCTATCTCGTTTGGCTGAGGTGAGTAAGAGGTGGTTTCCTCATGAATTATATCATTACTTTGACAATATTAAAAAAACGGATTAGACTCTTACTCTTCATATCTATCAGCTCTTAACTGTTTAAACTTCTTGACAGTTTGAGTTTCACCGTCATTTTTAAATATGAGAAACTTATTTAAGTAAATAAACATAACAGTATTTACTACAATCATCAATAAATGTGAGACAGTATTTCTTTTGATCATATGTTAACAACACATGGAATTTACAAATATATGTGTGAACTAACTCTTAATTCTAGCAACTTTGATTCCCTTTCAAGTGAATGAAATGGTTTCCTTATTGTTTTAGCTTTGACACACACTTGACATTTATTTTTCGTAATCATGTCATATTTAGTAATCAAATTTAAATTCACCATTCTTTTGAATAATCTGAATTTAAACTTCCATGTCTAATATGCCAATCAGTGGACATGCACAAATTTTTCTGGTCGTCTTCATTGATCTGCAACAGACCCTTAACGCCCAGCCTCACTCCGTCTCTGTTTTCCCCCAATACCCATCTAATTTCCTTTCCACCCTCTATATATTTTTCTTTTCCAAATGCTAGCCCATGCCCTATTCCTTGTTTTCAGACCCCGACACCCCCATCCCTTGTCCCCTTTCATTTTCCTTTTATCTTTTCCGTCCAACATCACCCCCTTCCTGTATTTCCGAGTTTTGTTTATGTTGTTTTTAATTAGGTTGGGATGGGGTTTTAGATATAAATTTTCCATTTGCCTCTGATTTGCTCTGTTTAAATTTATTCCGGAAAACCACTGCAGAGGGGTGACCATTGCTAAATCATCAAATAATTAATAGTTATAGAATATATAAATGAAATTATAAAAAAAATGACAGTGCTCGGACAAAATTAATAGTCACTGACCTATTATTGCAATTTAATCAATTAACAACAAAAACTATAATAAATTGTAAACAACACTAGGAATATATATATATATATATATATATATATAGTCACACACCTATTATGTTGCTGGAAACTAGTGATTTGTTTACAATAAAAGTAAGTTGCCTTTCGGAAAAAGTAGCAAAATTTAAGCAGCTTGCTTCATAAATCGAATGCAAGCTGTCTAGGCCGCGGGTAGTACCAAAATTTTGGTGATCTTATTAAATATTATAGCAAATATTTTTGTTGATTTTAAATTTCTTTAAATAAGTTAATAACTATTATAGATACTAAACTATTCACGAATTTTATTTTCTATCACACTATTCTTTGATAAAAAGTTATATAATAAGTAAAAGAGTTTCTTAATATAATTAAAACATGTCTACTTGCTCTACGCGACTGCGTGGGGATGATGGAGTTGTGAGAAAGATTGTTAACACGAACTACCTGAATAAATTCCAATCTTTTGGACATATTGAGGAGTGGATAGACTGGAACATGGCTCGAGTTGACAACAAGAGGAATGGAGGTATATCTTTCGAAAAGCGGTAAGCACAGTCTAGATTTCGAGGAACAAGAAAATATTTGAAGAACTAGACAGTATTCCGGAAACTAAGGAACTAGTTCAAGTCATTAAAATCAGAGGGAAGTAGATCTGGCAAGCTTTCCAAATCCAGCTTGGTCAACAAGTGGTAGAAACTTTTTGTACAAAGGAGGTTTCAATTTAGTTTGTTAGTTGGTTGCTTATGTTAGGCTCTGTTAGCTTTTTGGGAATGGCCCGAAGCCTCCTACACACTTTGTGTTGTACATTTTTCACATGGTTAAAAAAATATAGGTAGATTGGTGAAATACGTCCCTAACTCCGATGATCAGCCAATCTGACATCCAGTAACAAAGGGGTGCAGGAGACAACGGAGGAGCGGTGGCCGATGACTGATTTGGGAGGGGGGGAGGGGGTGGAATTAAAAAGCAGATTCAGTGGACAGTGGAGGTGGAGTCCTCGAAATGCTCCGAAATTTCCTTCAGAAAACCATGGTGATAGCGAAATGATCATTGAAAAACGATTTTCGTCCAGAAGTGAGAAGATCAACAAGATGACAAAATCCATGTTCTATCATCCCTTTTATACTTGAAATCTGACAGCAAATGTTAAAATCATCAACAAATTGTAAGAAACTGTATGTATCTAACTTCTAAATTGTTCAAGGAGTTTCTAAATTACTTTCAAAATTGTTCAATAATTCCTCCTTGAGCTGTTTTTGCGGTTGTTCTTGTTCTTCCCATAATACCCTTCTCATTATTGAATTTTCATTTATTTTTTTGCCCTTTAACAAAATACCTTAACAGTTCTGGACGGAAGAACTACCTTCACCAAATCACAAATTGTTTGAAGAGTGTAATACAAAGAAATATAAAACGGGGACCATGAACGCGAACGTGTATAAGTTTGAGGACTATTTCACCAATCTGCCTAAAATATAATGATCTCGTATTTAACAAAAAAAAAGAGTTCCTTAAAAACAAAAACACATTCATTTAACCCAAACAAAGTAACATAATATCTGTATTTTCAACTAAATTAATAAATAATAGTTACTTTTAAAAACAAAAACTTGATATTTTAATTTGTGATGGAGGAATTATCTCTTTTTTTCCCTCAAAAAGTAAATGAAAATTTGAATAAAGAACGTAAGCTTTGGATACCGAGTAAAAGCACTCAAAATGCTCATAAAAGTTGGCAGCAGATGAATGTATAATTACCATATTGCAGTTTTTACAGCATTATGATATTCTAAATGTAAGAAAAAATCATTAGGAATAATTAGGATACCCAATTTCTTTCAAATCATTATACACACAGAAACTTACTCATGCAAATTCTATGGCTTTCTCTTTTCTCCAGTACAATAAAGAACTTTAATTCCCTCAATTATGCCGCAGCTACAGAGTAAAATAATGATTACTCCAAAAACAAATAGTAAAATTTCTATTTTCCATTTTCCTTTTAAGTAATTCACAATTTTATAATTCGTACTTTATTTCACAAAATTAAATATCCACTTTCTAAGTTGACTAATTCACTATACATGTAAAATGGAAGAAAAACACCCTTTCACAAAATTTATATGAAATCTTGACAAACATTAACCAAATTGGAAAAATATTTTCTGTTTTTTTATTTTATGATAATCAATCTCTCTCTCTCTCTCATTTTTTTTTTTATAATCAATCTCTTGACAAGTAAAAAAGAACAAGACAAAAATGGAGAAAATATTGAATAATAAAAGACTGTTCCAAAACGTACAATTTTCCCATGCCTCTACGGATACATTTCTACTATTATAAATGAGTACGAAATTAAGACATTACGTGCACAACTGCAACAAATCACATACGATATTCATTCAATTCACCCTGCAATAAATGTCCAAATGTACAGTTCATTGATTGAAATTTTACTAACTCCTCCCACAAAAATTATGTGACCATATCCACCATCAATCATAACATATATTTTCATCATTAATTCGAACTCAAAATAGAAAAAGGAAAAGGAAAAAAAAAAAATTACATTCTACAAAAAAACCAAAGAGAGATGAATTCCTTATGAAAAAAATAACTACCAGTCAAATTCTACGGACGGAACAAAAGTAGAGTTTGAATTAGTCTCTACCAGTCACAACTAGTGATTCCACCAATCCCCCACAATGGGATAAAGAAAAACAAAGAGAGATGAATTTGCTAAGAAATATATCAATCTCTTCTTCTATATGGAAATGTATTTATATTTACATAAATCATCCCAATAGAACTATAAAGAAAAAGAAAAAAATATTATTTTTTTGAGTGATATCCAGTGATATTTTTTTTCCTCCATGAGAATGGAGAAAAAAAAAGGGAAAATAGTTTCACCACATGGGAGATTAAACCCAACACAGCAAACCTTGTTATCAAAGCTAAAGACTATCAGTACCGATCAACAAAAAGTCCACCACCACCATCTGCTGCATTATCATGATCTTCATCCACCACCATTTTTCTTCAAGAAGAAGTGATCAAAAGAACCATCATGAACTATTTTTTTCCTTCCTTTGTTATCCCAAAAAAATATTATATTACTAATTATAGTATGTTTGGAAACTTGATCTTCATATCATCAAGGTAGTCTCCAACTTTGTAGCCCAATCTCATTATGTTTTCGTGACGGACCGGAGGCAGGAATTGGAAACCTTTTAGGCATGAAGTTGAAGAAATGGCCTGAATTCTGATTATTTGGGTTGAATTTGAAGAGTTGATGAGATGTTCTTGTTCCATTGATGCGACCGGTCACAAAGACTAAAACCACCAAGAACCAAAGAAGTAAGATTAAAGATCTTCTAGAGCAGTGGTTCATTTTTTTTTTTTTTTTTTCTTTGAGCTATTGGAGAATGGGAGTAGTAGAAGAAATTTTCTGTTGCAAGTAATAGGTGTTTTGGTGGAAAAAAGAAAGGGTCAGCAAAAGAGCGGAAAACATGGACAATTGATCAATGCAGATTCTTGGGGGTGGGGTTGGAAAAGGGAGGGAGAGAAGAGGAAGAAAGGGTTAATGAAATCAGATGGTTCTAACAACTGGTGGTGATATTAGAAGTAGAAAGTTGAAAAGCTTTGGAAAGCTTTTTGAAAGGGTAATAAGGGGATGTTAGTACACTCGCAATAGAAGCTACACTTTTCATGTAAAAGTCCATCCATTTTCTTCCCACAATAATAAAGTTTTTTTTTAAACAAAAAAATCTCATTGAACACATCATTTTCACTATTTAAATTAAAATAATAAAAACTAAAAAAGAAAAAGGGAATAAAACACTGACTATTACTTTTTTGTATTTTTTGTATTTTTTCCTAGGAGGATATCAGTTGGAAATAAAGCGTCTTACCGCATGAGTTGCGTTTCGTTGTCCACTGACTATTACTTAAAAAAAACAACTGCAACTTTTTTTCTCCATTTTCTCTCTCTGCAAGCCTCTTTCTTGCATATTCTACTGGCCGGATCTGGCCATTGGCTCCGGCCAATAATCGAATCTTAGCCGGTTAACTTTAATTACTGTTTTTGTTCGGGTATTATAACTCTCTATTTTGTACCACAAATCATATGAGATTTCTTTCAAAGTTTTTTTCCAAGATTCAAGATGCAGATGTTAGATATGTCTCAGATCTTCACAGTCCTACACTTAATTTCTCTTTTCCTAGGAGAAATCGTTCCCGAGGCAATTTATAGGACGGTTGACACGTCCATGGTCCTATAAATTGTCGATCCTTAAGGAATATGTTGAAACTGATCTTCTCTTCCCTCTGTGGTTCAAGGATTGCGATGGAGATTTTACGAAAAAGAATATTATGTATTTGTTTATCTTACTAGTTTAATATTAGTATCTTTTAACCACCCAAATTTTTTTGGGTGTGACTTTTGTCTGTTATTATGATTTTCTAAATCATTGTATAACTTTTTTTTCTTATATTTTTATTTGATTGTAATGACTTCGACTAATTTGTGATTAATTGAAAATTTCTTATGCATAAAAAAAACACTAACTACATTAAAGAGTAGAACAAAATTTAAAAAGGAAATAAAACGATGGTTGGCTGATATGGCAGAAAATACCCATGTGACGGACTTTTAGAGAGCGGAATAATAGCTCCTCTTGTTTTTGGATTTCGTGGGGGTGTTTTGGAAAAGTAGTCCAAAAACTCCTATAGTAAGGATTTTGTTGGGGTTTTGTTGAAGTAAAAATCCATAAAAGTTCATATTGCGAGTGTTCCTAGGGGTTGTGGAATGAGGAAAGGAAAAAAAGGTAAAAATAATTTTTTTTTAAAAAATGTTTTTCTTTTTGGTTATTCACTTTGTCAAATGAAAAGGTGAATGAAGAAAAGAAAAGGATTGATAGATAAGAAAGAAAAGAAATGAACGAGAGGTAGGGTCATGTCATATTGTTTTAGAAAAATTCGATATAGGCGCGGCTCTGAAAGTGGGACGTAGACTAGCAGTCGCAATCACGCACATCCTCTTTTTCGATTAAAAACAATAAAAACGCGCTCAAACAATGCACTGAGTGGGGAATATTTTTATTATTTTAATCAAAAGTCGTGATGTGGTGAATGTGGGACTAAGGTGGTCTATGTCCCCCACTATAGGCTTTCAGTCCATGATGTAATTGATCATTGTATGGTTAGGTTAAGTGTGATATATAGGTCCCACTCATATTAATGGCCAACTAAGGTTTTTCCACTGTTGTTTTAGACCCCCAAAACAAGAAAACCTGTCCCTTTGCAACAGTTCTCTTTTGCAGGCTTTGATTTGATGCTCAATATTGTTCCCTTCTCTCTATCTCAGACATTTTTTTTTTTTTTTATGGGAATCGGGTAGCACAGGTGGTAAGGTTACTCGGCCACGGAATGGAGATCCCGTGGTCGATTCTCGTATCTTTCTTTGTTGGGCAAATAAATTCTCCTCCTTGTGAGGCTAAATTCTCTCCCCATGAATGGGGCATGCTACAATCTCCCTATTTAGGGTACTCTCCACTCTTCCCATTCAGGGGCAATCGCCTTCTGGCGTCAAAAAAACATTGTATCAGACATATTGAAGGGAAATTTTTTAAAATCTTTAGATATTGTATTCACACAATCTAAAAAAAACCACATTAAATATAAGATGAAAGAAAATTCTCTTGTTTGCTGTTAAAAAAAGACTTTTCACCAACTTTAACTTCAAAATATTTTAAGAGGGGGAGAATTTTTCAAACTTATAAAAAATAAACTTACTTACGAATGAGTGTAAAATTCTTAATATTTGTCGTTTGCAAAATTGACAAGCATAGTGATACTCCTTATAGATGATAGGATTTAAGTTTTATTTGCATCTTTGGTCCCTCTATGTATAAAAGAAAGACATAGTGTGATGGTCGATTTTAGTGGACGCACTCTTGTTTCTAAAGGTTTATAAACTTACTAACATAAGTTGGGTTTCCGGTTAGTAAGGATTTGTAGCGTCCCTGCTACAGCATCAAGTGTTCAATTCCATTGTCGATATGAGAGTTTAGTATTGGTGGGTGATTTGTATGTACTGATTGTAGCGGCATATATGATCCCTAAGGGCCTCGTGACTGACCGTCTTTGGTGATCGAGATCGAATCCCCCAAACTTTTACTTACCAAAAAAAAGAAGGTTTGTAACTATTTTTTTTTGGGATGAATTAAAGGTTTATAACTTGATCTCTTATGATTTTAAGAATTAAGTTAATCACCAGATTTATGTGGTATATTGAAGGTACAAAGCTTACATTGTATGTATATCTTTTTTCAATTTTTTGTGGGTAATGTTATGTGGTTAAAATTTATCTAATTAATTGAATAAATTAGTGGCAAAATTGTAAATAACTTGTTAAATTTTTTATGCTAAATGGATGAATAATTCTTAATTTGAAATTTTAGCCAATTTTATCTAATATTGCTTAGCTATTAATTATTTTTATTTTTTTATTTGGTAAAATATTTTCTACAAATTTGAAAAGTAGAATAGAGGAATAGAGGGTGTTGACACAGTAAAAAAAAAGATGATGTGAGATGAGATATATTGATAAGATGGTCAAGCAAGTTGTACCTACTGATACAAATATGTATGTATAGAAGAAAAAGGACAGAGATTTGTTTACTTACTATTGGGGTAATGTAGATTCACAGCGTAAGACTCCCCTTAATTGAGGAATGAGCTGTTGCTGATGGGAGAAGATGGAAAGGACTAGGGTGGGTGGAGGGAATAGGGTGGGGGACATAATGAGGGGCAGTGCAGGCAGGGACGAAGTTAGAAATTATCTGTTTGAGTGAAAAATTACAACAGTATACCGATCAATTTATAAAAATTGCAAAAAAAATTGTAGGCGAAATTTTTTTTTGACGCCACAATGAGCGAGTGCCCCACATTGGGGGAGAGAGAACACCCTATATAAGGGAGAATAAAGCTTACCGCACATTTACGGAGGGTATCGAACTCACGACCTCAAGGTCGTGGGCAAGTGTCTCCTCCACTGAGTTAGAACACCTTCGATATTAGAGGCGAATTTGATAAAAAAAATTTAAACTACATATAATAATTATTATATCTAATAGTGTTTGCCCCGCCCCTAGAATAGTCCCTGAGGGCAGGGTACTGTCACGGGTCGCAAGTCTCCGTGACAGTACGTAGGGGTATGACAAAACCAAATCTGGTGTTGGGTACAAAATTCATTGAAATATATAAAGTGTAATGTTAGGTAGTTAAATATTTAATCAATTAATTAGTTAAATTTGAGTTAAATTATAAATTAATTATTGAATCTCTTATATCAAAATGGGTGAATATTGTTTAATTTGGACTTTTAATCAATTTTAACTAATATAAATATCCAAGAAATAAATGTAATAGATGTGATGTGAGGTAGTAACTTATTTTTCTTTATAGTACATTTTAGGAGAAACTATCATCATTCTAAAGTTACTTATTGATCAACGGATGTAATACTCGTGGATTGAAAATTTTAAACCATGTCAATTCTCTATACTATGAGGTAGTTTTTTCCTATGTGATACTATGAGGTAGTTGTTTTTGCCTATGTGAATCATATTTCTGAGTTGTAATTATTCACCCAAATCATATTTATGAGTAACTTTTAAGATGTTGATAAAACTATTGGCGGTATATTTCCATCCCTTTCTTCTTTCTGGAAAAATTTACTATGGGACGGTACTTGTGAGACATGAAGGCCTGCGGGGACCTACCCTGCAAGTGAGTCATGTCTAAAAATTATATGAGAGGAGTGTGAGGGTCCAGACTTTCCCCTTCTTTCTCGTACCTAGCCCTCAACCACATTCATTCCGTCTCAAATTGAATATTATATTTTTATTTTAATAGGTCTTAAAATTAATGTGTACTTTTCTCAAAATGGATATATATTTTCTCTCCCTGAATTCTCATAACTAACCTTCTAAATTTAAGATATGCAAGTCCATTAAACTTATTGGTCCTACCATTAATTAGTTAACGAATGATGATGTAGTAATTTACTATTAGTCAAAGGGCTCTCCTTAATTATGATGAAAGTCAAGTGTGAGCATTCAATTTAGGCTAAAAGAAGAAGAAATTTTTGCATAATTATTTACAGGGAAAAAATATTTTAATAAAATCTTAAAATTCTTAAATAATACTATATGAATTTCATTTTTTTATAGCAGAGGGGAATTTTTTCCGCTCACTGTAATTGTCAAACTCAGATTACAGACCTGGGTAAAGATCCATGCCCCAACTGGGCAAGATCTCCGTGACTATATCAATTTCATTCAAACTTTACTTTTCTTTACATTTTTTTAGTTATGAATTACATTATTTTTCTCACAAAAATTAATTGTAAACTCTAGCAAAAGTTTTTTGAAAAAATGAGTTTTAGCCCAACTGAAATGCAATACAAAATACACCGTTTTTACAATGATGGAGAAGGTAAATGAGTCGATTGGGTGCGATAGGAAATTAATCTGAATCATGTGGAACCGAAACTTCGTGGCGAGGGCAAAAAAAATAGTGGAAACCTCTACCTCGCCCCGTCCATGGGTAGAGGGCCTTCTATTGTCCATGTTCATTTCTATTGTCCAAAACCTCTACTTCGAGGCAACATTTTTCTGTTGAAAAACAATAATTTTGAAATTTGCAACAAAGAGTGGTACTGTTTGTTTTACTTACGTTATATGCACTCAAATCGAAGGAGAATTAACCTCTTTAAGGTAGGTTTCGGGGTGAAAATTATTTATACTCATCTGTATATTTATTTTTGTGGCCAACCAATAAAAATTCGTTATTTGATCATTTTTTTAATTATATATATAAATAGTGAATTGTAATTGGTTGAATAAAAAAATATTGGTATAAAGACGGGTACAATCGATTATTTGGCGGTTTCGGGTTGGAGACCACACTGTTTGTAGACATAGATCTCTGGCTTTTCATAACTTTTCATGTTGACTGTTGATTTGACTTCTTGACTTGAAATAGAACCACTCAAAAACAAAACAAAAAAAAGACTTGAAATCAAGTTTTACGTAAGGAAAACCTTTATATAGTAATACTTTATATAATAATAACTTTTTTATAATAATAAAAAAATTTGGTCTCAATTTGTGACCAATTATAAATAAGAATAAATTCTACATTATAATATTTCATTTTTTTTAGAACTATCCTTAAGAAATTTATCTCCATATAGTAATAAAATAACATTAAATTTTAAATATATTTATATATCTATGTAAAATAACAACTTAAAATTATGGATATCTTTTAACCATTTTGCATGATATTTTTTTCTTCCAATTAAAGTGTTTCAAAAGGTATTTTTGCCGACATTTGTAAATAATCGCAACAGGTCACATATTGCGACGTTTATAAATACCGTGAATAAATAGTTATTCCGACATTCGTAAATTTTGAAACTAGACTGGTAGACTCGAGCCGGAGTCGGAGCCTAGACAAGCCTAGCCGTCGAGTCTAGCCACATTTGAATAATCTGAGCCGGATCCGGAGCCTAGACAACCCAAACCGAGTCGTCGAGTCTAGCCACCTCTGAATAATGTAGAATAAATTTCCCCTTACTCAAAGGGATGGGAATCGAACCCGCGACCTCCTGCATGTATGTCATGCAATGTGCCGCTGAGCTAATTGATCATTTGTTATTTAATTCTCCTCTTATTATATTTATTATAATGGAATTTTGGAATTGTACACTTACTAATTTTAATTTCTTTTTGTGAATCAAATTAAAATTAATACACTCTCATTAAAAAATTTATAATTTATATCTTTAATGTTTCTTTAAAAAATATATTTCAGAAACATAATCTCTATATTTGTGTTTGTCTGGAAATGTCACAAGATTTAACAATACAGTATATAAATGTCGATATATTAGTCGCAAAAAGTAAAAATTTATAACTATATGCAATTTAATGTCACTAACTAACATTAAATTGTCGGTAAGAATAAGAATTACTATATTCGTAGTATAAAATCCAAATATAGCGACGTTTGTTTGAAATGTCACATGATTTAACGACGTTTTATATAAATGTCGTTATATGTGTTGCAAAAAGTAACAATTTATAACAACAATTAATGTACATGTCGCTAACTAACATCAAAATGTCGATTTTATCAACCGACGCTATTAAACGTCGTATAAAATTCAAATATAGCGTCGTTTGTCTGAAAAATCAGAAGATCTAACGACATAGTATATAAATGTCGCTATATGAGTCACAAAAAGTAACAATTTATAACAACGTTTAATGTAAATGTCGCTAATCAACATCAAAACGTCGGTATGAACAACAATTGCTATAACCGTCACTAAGAAACGTCGTATCCAAATGTAGCGACGTTTGCAAAAAGTGTTGCATTAACGTACTCTTTTTTGTTTTAAGCGACGTTTGAAAAAAACGTCGGTACAAAAACGTCACAAAAGACTGTTTTTGTTGTAATGATTGTTAGCGAAAAAATGTTTTTAAGAATAATTAATTTTCATTCCATTTTGAAATAAAATAATTTCTAATGACCCGGTGCAGCATGACATGGTTGCTCATTTTTACTAAAAGTTAACTCTACCTTATTTCCATAAATTATAAAAAGAGAAAATGATTAACGAGGTTTAGGAACCAAGGGATGAAAATCATCTGTATCCGTTTGTGTACTTAATTCTGTGTCCAACTAATAAGAATTTGTCATGCGATCATTTTTTTTAATACAAATGGTGAATTATAATTGGTTGAGCACATAAATGGATACACATACGATTATTTGCCGGAACCAAGTGGTGGAGTTTTCTAAAGTTTATTTTATCAAATTATGTTTTGTGACGTGAAATATCAATTTTTACGAAGAAAATATGGTTCTCTAAGTGAAAATTTGAACTTATTTGGTTTAAAAATCAAATTATGGCCAAATCACCACCGTATAAACAAAAGCTTGGGAAAGGATCCAACTAAATATTTGTGTCTAATGGAGTTGGGCCTGGGAAGATTGCTGGGATCAGTATAATCTTGGCCTAGTTCAGAGCTGGATGCAAGTTTGGCAGGATCCGATTAGGCGGCAGGAGAACAGCTCGGGTATTCCCGAGCTCCTCCAGCCCTTGTGCCAATTTAAGATTCCTTGAGAGTTTTAGGAACTAGAAGTCGTTTAAAAACTACTACTATATTGACGATTTTGGAAGAACAATTCCTTAAAAGAAATTACCTTACCAATCTGGGCTTGTCTTTATTTAGTACTCCATTTGTTTCAAATTAATTGTCTTCGTTTCCCCTTTATTTGTTCCAACTCTTATATTTCTAAATAAGGTAACTATTTTATATATAATATTCAATTTTATCCTTATCTTCAGCCAGTTCAGATCTTCTTTAACACTTTCTGTGATATTTTAATTACGAAAATATTCATTCTTATAACCTAAATTAAATTGGGTAACTCCAAGTCTTTGTTAGGTTGGGGTGTAAAGTGGAAGGAGATGAGGGAATGTAAATTGTGAGGTAAATGCCTCATTTAGTTCGTTTGGTTAAGGGGTTTGGAATTGGAGGAGTGAAAGTAAATTAGGAGGGGGACTCGTTCCCTTTCAACATCAGTAAAATAGCCCATTTAAATTTCGGAGGGACTAGCATGTTTATCACTAAAAGAAAAAATGGCTTCCCCCAATTTTACATTGTTACCCACATCCCATCTACTCCCCTTCTCTTCCACGAACCAAAAACAATTAAGTGTAAATATGATTATAATTGGAAATATCATAGAAAGTGTCACAAAGGATTTCGTGTGACTTATGACCCCCATTTAATAGCGTAGGTAATATTCAGCGTCAGTTTCAAACGCATTTAAAAGAGGTTAAGGAGAGAGAGGGTGGCATACGTAACCAGGGGCGTGTCAATCATTTTGGAGGCCTTGTGCTAAATTTCGAAATGATCTCCTACATAACCGGAAAAAAATGACTTTCATATAAATATAACAACTATATCATAATTTTTATTCTCCAAAATATACAAAAAATTTGTAAACATAATTTTTAAAAATATAAATACTGACAAATTTTCTTCACTCTAAAATAGTGATCCTTCTAACTTTCTTTGAAGAAAATCATCAACTAAATCTTCATGTTTGATTTGTTCCAAAAGATCATTCTCAATTGCTATCGTCGTTAATTCATTGAGTCTTTCCTGAGACATTGTAGAACGCATGTATGACTTCAACAACTTCAATTTTGAAAAGCTCATTTCTGTAGATGCAACAGTAACCGAAATAGTAAACAAAATTTCGTATAAAATTATTGCGTTAGGAAAAAAACCTACACGCTTCATGAACATAAAATATCAATAGGTCTCAACTTTTCATTAGGCAAGAATTTTCTAAGTAACTTAAACTCCACATTCATATCATTTATATCGATATTAAGAAGAAAGATAAACTATATCACGTTTTTTGGGTTTTTACATATAAAAAGAGTGGACTATTTACTGGTAGTTGTCAACATAAAAAATTCTCAAGTAATTATAATTTTTATTATTTTTCAACAAAATACAAACACACACTCTAAATAATATATATAACTAACATAAAATTGGGGCCCCCAATTTTTGGAGGCCCTGTGCGGTCGATCACCTCGAACACCCTCATAGCCGAGTAGTTTTATCTTGGTAGGCTAATAAGTTTAAAACTTACATCCAAGTCAATCAATACAGTACACGTAGGAAAGAAAATTGAATTTATATCAATTCTCTTTCCTACGTGTATTGCACTCATTGATTTGGATGTAACTTATAAACTTAGTAACCTACCAAAATAAAACATTTCCTCATAGCCACCCCTATACATAACTAAACGTAGTGAAAAAGTATTAAGCGCATTATATAATTTTAAGCTTGTGTTGTGATATAATTTATCAAAATCTTAATATATGTGAATGAGTCAAAAACAATTAATTTGGAATAGAAGGAGTACATTATTTGTGATTTGAATGACGCTTCTAGCTATTACTTTTTAACTCTTATTACTGACAGAAGCAAATAATTTTAATAAGACGAATTCGAAATATAATTGTCTAAAGTCTAAAAATTCAACACTTCAAAGTAAGCAAAATTGAAAAATATCAGGTGGCAGCGCCACTCAGCCCATCCCTTTGTTTGTCCCTTGCGATACTAATCACAATGTAGTTCATTTGGATTGGTTTTCATTATGCAAACTGAAACACTTTCATCACATATATAAGAATCTGAATCATGAGATTAGGAGTTCGATTCATTCTCATAGAAATGGAGTCTTGTAGATTGTTGATTTCTAAAAAAGATGTTGAAAATGAGATTCTCTTACTATTATTGTTATTGTGAAGAATTTTATTATGTATTTATTTCTTCTACTATTATTAGTATTTTTTACCTAGTCCCGGGTGCAGGGACGATGTCAGAAATTTGATGTTGGGGGGCGAAACTGCAACAGTATGTATTGTGAAGAATTTTATTATGTATTTATTTCATCTACTATTATTAGTATTTTTTACCTAGTCCCGGGTGCAGGGACGAAGTCAGAAATTTGGTGTGGGGGGCGAAACTGCAATAGTATGTAGAACTACAGAGCTCGAGTGATAAAAACGGAAAAAAAATTCTTGGTGGGGCAATAAAAAGGGGCAAAAAATAATTCTTAGGGGGCGAAACTGATAAAATTTTCCAAAATACATATAAAATTTCGATAAATAGTAGTATTTTTAAAAATCTTGGGCCCCCTGTCTTCACCCCTGCCCGGGTGTAGGCTTGTATCTGTTATCATGGTTGTCTAAATCATTGTATAACTTTTTTTTTTTTTTTGGATTTTCATATTATATTTTCATTGTAATTGTCACGGCTATTTTACTAATTTCTTATTCAACAAAAAAAAAATGGAATTCCCATAGCGAGGGAGTTAGTCACTACTGCAAGCGGTGAACACACCGGTCTCGACAAAAAATATGTCTTCGTCTCTCAAATAATTTACTATTATTCTCAAAACAAAATTTCAAGGAGAAAAATAAAGCGTCCAAATGCAAGGGTGCTTCGCAGGAAAATCCAATTTACCGGGCCTAACATGAGAAAGGGTGGACTATAAACAAAGAGACAAAAAAATTTAATTAAAGGTCCCATTGAATAAAGATATGCTCAACTAAAACAGAGTAAAACAGTAGTATCATCTTCAATTCACTTCGTTTATAGATGCTATAAAATATTAAACACAAGAAGAACATAGTCCAACGATGATAGCAATCAAATAGGGTTGATTTTCATGACTTTGCCCCACCTATTTATTACACCACAATACTTTGATGAATATTTTTCTATCCTATGATTGAGGTAAGTTTACAAATCTTGAAATTTATTACACTCTCAACATGCGTAAATCCTAGAGATGAATTTTGGATCTTTAATGCATTTGCATGAAAAAGTGGGAAAACAGTTTTGAGCGGATCCAACACATGAAAAAAGATGTTCATGCATTTATTAGACGAGGCTAATAAATGGACACAAGTACATGAAGTAGTTTTGGTACTCACTTGTCAGAATTCTGTTGAATTTTGGAGAAAAGTTTTATACTGTTTTCCCCCCTTTGCTTTTTGGCCTAGACTTGTCCATTTATTTCTTCTTTTCCTCTACAGGGGAAAGACAACTTGCGTAGTCAGTGAAAGAGTTTAGCTATAAATAGGTTTCCATTTCAACATTTAATCAGCACTAGACTTTCAGTGACAACTGTTTTGTGACCATATGTCATTTTGTCACAAATAAAAGACTTATTATGACAAAATATTTTATTGCCACTAGTATAGGTATTAATTGTGACAACTTACATATTTATCACGGTTGTAGTGTTAATGGTGATGATTTAAAGTCTTTCATAAGTAAGTTGTCACTCTTACTATATTAATAGTGTCGTAATTTCTTTTATCACTGAAGTTTTGTCACTGATAGCATATTCGCTCTGACACCAATTGTTTTTTTGTGGGGATGAAACTTAGTTGTGACAAAAATTATTTTTCTCACTAGTATTCCAATTTATTATGACAAAAAATGCTTTGTCACTCTACTTATGTCTTTCTGTGATGAAAATTTGTGACACTAAACTCCTTACTGTTAGTGTCAGCTGAATGTGGTCACAAATACGAGGTTTATTGTGACAAAACATGGATGGTCATTATTGTTTGTACTAGTGGTGACGACTTATTTGTTTGTTACTACCGCAAATTGCGACCATTAGTCTTTTCCATAGTTATTTTTTCATTATTAATGTATTACTAGTGTCCTATTAATAATGTCTTCATCATAATCAAATTCATTTTTTCCTTCAATACTCATTGTATCAATAGTAAACGGATTTCCTTCAACGATTATTACATCTAAATCAAATCTATGTTCAGGCATAAAACCATTATTATCATCTGTACACAACAAAAAAAATACTTTTTTGGACGAAACTTTTCATGGCAAAGATATTTTCATCACAAAATGTCTTTCTTTCCTGGCGAAAACGACTTCGCCACGAAAATTGACATTTTCAGAAGAAAACTAGATTCATCACAAAAAAAGTAGTTTCATCGTCACGAAATGTCGACCAATTGTGACGAAGACAAATTTTCATCACGATAGGTATGACGTTTGGTTAGAAAAATGTCTTTGTCACGAAAAGTAAAAGTATTTTATCTTTTATAATATATAGTATGTATATGGTGTAGTTATAGCGTTGTTCTCTTCTCACGTTGAATGTATATATTTCTTTTAAAACAAAAAGGGAAAGTGGCATTGCAACGAAAACTGAGTGAAAGTATAAATACTTTTTGTTTTTGTAAAAAGAATGAGTATAAATATACAGGTATATATGCTATAATTTAGAATATAATTTTAGTTTTTATATTTTTTATTAATACATTAAATTTATTACTAAAAAATAGTATCCATATAGAATAAATTTATTCATATTTTGATAACAATTCCATACACAAATACATAGATTATGATTCTAAAATATATTTTGAAAGAAAAATTAAATACATTTAATTATTTAAAATTTAATGAGGGCGTATTAATTTGATTCATGAAGAAAAGGAAATAAAAAAAACAAAGAGAAATTTAAATAAGTAAAGGTTCAAAATCAAAAACTCCATTATGATAAATATAATAGGAGAAACAACAATTACCAAATGACCAGCTAGCCCAACGCACGACATACGTGCAGGAGGTCGCGGGGTTCAATTCTCATCCCTTTGAGAATGGAGATACTTTATTCAAATTAATATAAGGTGGCTTGACTTGGCATGCCAGTTCTAGCTCGGCGGAGAATCGGCTCAGCTCGGCTCTACGTCGGGGGGGGGGGGGCAGGGGAGTGGGTCGCCTCGGTCTTAATAAATATACAAGTGACAAAATATTTGTAACAATAATTACATTTTTTTGTGACTAAACTCGGTCAACGCTATTTCAAAATAATTAGTTAAGAAGTAGTTGTCACTGATATGAGTAGTATGTGTGACAAACATTTGGCCACTATTAACAAGTATTTTTGTGTCAATGATGTCGTCACTATAAATACAAATATGCGACGACTTAATTCGTCACAATTGACTTCTTTTTTGTGTCAAAACTATTGTCACACATATTTAAATTTGTTGTGACCACTTTTTTTGTCACTTATTATAAAGTTTTTTGTGTCAAGAATTTAGTCACAGAAGCATTGAGTAATTGTGACCAATCACAAAATGTCGTCACAGTTTCATCAGTGGTGGAGTTATTTGTGACGGCAAGTGACGACTTTAAAAAATGGCCACAAGCGATAATAGTGACTTAAAATCGACCTTATAGTGACGTCACTAAATATCATTTTTCTTGTAGTGTAGGTTTCTCGTATTAATAGCTAGTGCATTCAATATTTCACCGCATAAGCAAATAATACTGTGATCATTTCACGTTGTTACGCTGAAATAGAATTGAATGGAATATTTTTACAGACATAATCGCTTTCTATCCCGAATGAGCTTGGAATCCTCTTTCAATTCCAATTCCAATGTTTGAAAGGAAAAGGATGAATGGAACGTTGATTCACTTTCTATGTTTGGCTAATCTATTTTTCAATGTTAGAACATAATGAAATTAAACATAATATTAGATAAATGTTCTAGCAATATATAATGACAATAATTCCTAATTAAATTTATCATTTACAAATATCTGGATTAAAAAAATAAATAGAAACCTACTACCTAAAAATTTAAATATTTAAGAAAACTATATGGCTAGCGATATTGCCAAGGCAATTATCTTCTTGCCAAAGAAAATATCAATATATTGACATTTTTACCCTCATCATCAGTTACGGGATATATCATGAAAGCTACTAATCTTCTCTCTCATCTCTCCAAGCCGTTAGTCAGTGGTCATTCCGTCTCCTCTCCCAAAGTCCAAACATCTTCCATCTTTATCTTGTTTTTTCTTTTATTTCCTCGAATAATCGACACAACCTCTTCCATCCAGTATGATAAATTAAGAGTGTAATTATATTAGGATTTATATAGTTCATATAGTCAAGTAGACAAGTTATAGCAAGAATATGAACAATGAAGTAAAGAGTTAAGGGATAGAGAAAACTAACACAAGGATTTATAGTGGTTCGATTCACAAAAAATCTACATCCACTACCTTAGGGAAAAACCAAGGATTTCGACATCCACTAATGGATACCCTTTACAACCAATGCAAGGTGGGTTATGCCTTTTACAATTGCCCCAACAAATGAGGACTTGTGCTTCACAATGAAGACTCCACTCACAAAGAGTGTTAAGCTCACTAAGAGTCAATCTCTCCAAAGAGGTACTTGCCTCACAAAGATGACTTTTTGCCTACTCTTAGGACTTAACAATCACTCACCAAGAGTGAAGTTCACAAAGAGCTTTTTGATAGTTCACAAAGAACTAGTTCTCAACAAATGTGAAGATTGGGTAACTAATCTCTTTCTAAGGAGACTTTACAATTTGCTCACTACTAAGAATTCTCTCTTGGAGTGGATTTACAATTTAAGCTCTAATAACTCTTTGAGAATAGAAATATAGATGAAGTTTGTAGCTCAACACAAATGCTTTTGAAAGATATGAATTTAAGCTAAAAAATGTTTGCATGTGTGTTTATAAAGTGTATATGTCTATACCCTCTTATGGCTTGATTGGTTATGAAAATACATATTTAGAAGCTATTTATAGGGCTAGAATACACAAGTAAAGTTGGTCACAACAGCTATAATTTTGTCCTTGATTGGACAGCTTCGGTCGACCGCTACTAGACAGTAGGTCAACCGAGTGCCTTGAATCAAAGGTTAAAGGCCCTCTGTTCTCTTCTCGGTTGACCTCATTCATGGGCTCAAGTCCGAAGAAATGTCAGACGACCTACCTTATATCAAGGTCGTTCGGAGAGAATATAGTCGTTGCAGCATTGGAACATTAAAAACTCGAATAAGGCCAAAAACACACTGGTCGACCGCATCAACACTCGTGCTCGATTAGACAGCTCTGGTCTACCGAGGCAAAGCCTAGGTCGACTGAAGTGCAGTCCCAAAGTGGTTTTTACACTTACTTAAGTTTCTAATGTTCTCATGCACATGCCTAAGTGTTTTGTAAAGATATAAAACACATTTTAATGTACTTAGGCATTGTCCAACACTTAAACTAGCTTTCACGAACATTTTCAATGAATTGAACAAAGTAAAACATGAGGTTTTAAAAACATGCATAGTTGAGCTTTAAACATTCTAATATCTAGCATTCTCAAGGGAAGATTAGTTACAAAGAATATACCTATGTAGACTAGACTAATCTTCTTGGAGGTCTTCAAGTCTTGTAGATGAAATATTCTAGGAGCTTTGACTTGAAGCCTTTGATAACCTCATCTTCTTGACTGATGAAGTCCTCTTGCATTCTTGATGTAGTGTATTGAACTTCACACTTCTTCTTGTCAAGGAGTCTACCACTTGATTGTTCTCTTATTTGATTGAGTAGCTCTTGACATGTTGATCTTCCTTCTTCATTGACTTTGCAAGTACTTCCATAGCATGGGGATTGACTTCACGCTTCTTCTATGTATTCTTGCAAAATGTAGCTTCCTTGTGTGTATGATCATACCTTTGATGTACACAAGGAGCTAACTTACCATTTTCATCAATGTTGGTGTGAGTGCTAATGATCCTATCATTAAGAACATGCTCACAGAAATATTAGAACTATCAATGGTTTGTTATGATCAAAACAAGATTGAGAACTTTGCCCCCTTCGGGATAACAATCTCCTTCTTTTTTATGATGACAAATCATTGATGCAAATGAGAATAATATGCAAAAGATAAAGCTTTAAAGCACATAAATATGAATGCATGAGATAAGGGTATTAAGGATCTAGGCAAGTAGATGTTTTGAAAAATATATTTTACTCCCCCTATTTTAAAGAATCTCTTATGTCTCCCATTTTGCAAGTTCTTAAGCTTTCTCCTTTTGTAAATTACTTTTCTTCGCACATTTGCAACACTAAGATTTCTCCCCCTTTTTGTCAAAATCATAAAGGGTAATCAGAGCGCCAATATGAAAAGTATTTCTCCTCATTTTTATTGAAAAACAATTGAAAACTAGAGATCTAATGGATTTCTCCCCTTTGAAAGGTCCCCCTTTAAAAGGAATATGAAGGAGGGATAAAGTTTACAATGTGGAGAAGTTTGATGAAGATTTCTCCCCCTTTTTTAAAAAACTATTTCTTTAAATTGTGGAGAAGCTTGATGGTCTAATAGATTGATAAGATAAGAACCAAAGGATCAAATCTAAAGACCAAAAATCAGCGAAGAAGGATTATTTTGAATAAGCTTGGTTGATTTCAAGATACCAAGAGTCCATATTGACACATAAATATAAAGATGGTCATTATGGATCAAAATGAATATCAACCTATGCTAAAACAAAGGAGATAAGGAATATAACCTTTAAGCATAATCTCCCCGTTTATCAAACATATAATGTTGGCTATTTAAGATGACAACAAGTTTGAATGTATAGCTAACACAGTACCAATGGAAGTGATACTATGAATACATAAGTTAAGCACATGTATCACAACTAAAAGAAGTAGAGGAAGTGTAAGATAACACTTTGAGTACATTCCTCTAACAAGTTAATGGTTAGCTAAATGAGTGTACCAACTCAGCAAGACTAACCAAAAAATATAAAGAGATCACAAAGGATACGAAAATGAAGAATATGATCTCAGAGTTACTAAGAGAGAGTATATGTAGGAAATAAACATGTATAACACATATAACTCCCAAAGTAACTTACACAAGTTGACTATAAGAGATAAAAGATAAAAACAAGCCAACAAGTGATGTGATGATGTAAAATATGAAAAATTGAACATACATTAGATATTTTGAGGAGGTATGGGAGAAAATATTTGAAAACCCCCATAAAGTTGTTCTTATATGAATAAACCAGCAAAACTTACAGATTACTGAAGTTGAAGTTTGAATTTTGCCGAAATTTGGATTTGCCGATCTACTTAACATTTTTCTTTTGGTCGACCGCAGGTTCAGAGTCCGGTCGACCAGACTTTTGATAGAAAACAGGAAAACTTGCAATTAACAATTCAAACCGTGCCAAACATCTATATAAACACAACTAATGCATATTCAATGCCACACACAGAGTTTATATCCTAAGTCAAGAATCTAGACGATCAACCACATAAGATTAATGCTATAGACTTGAAAATAAACAACAAAACAACCCCATATGATATATAGAACAAGTTAAAACTAAACATAGCATATACAAACTCATCCAAAGCATAAGATATTAAAGAATAGAGGGGAGGAGGTTTAAAATGAGTTTTCATCGCAATGATCAAATCATTAAGCTCTATAAATATAACATGCTCAAAGATCAAAACAATTGCAAAGAGAAAACATGTTATAAGCATCAAGGTGCCCCTTTAAGCAATTCATACAAGGAAATTAAAAAAAAAAATTTGAGTTTAGAAATTTCTCATTGATTTTGAAGAGTTCCTTTGATCTTCTCAATCTTCTTCATCATTGATATCCTTTTGTGAAGCTTCAACACTTGGTGGATTTTCTTCCTTATCACCAACTTCTTCACCCAAAGCCTCATTTTCTTCAATGTCCGTGTCAACCTCTTGACCTTCATTCCCCAAATCTTCAACCCTTTCTTCACCCAAAGTTTCTCCATCATCTTCAATAATAACCACATGCATGGGTTCTTCATCATTTTTATCTTCTTTACTTCCATCATTTCTATTGATGGAGTCTTCATCAAAATCATCCTCTTCTTCCTCCTCATTTACTTCCCAGATTGATTTCTTTGACTTGGTATTTCTATCAATATCATCAATCTTGTAGTCCATATCATTAAACTTAAGCTTTAAATTCCCAACTTGTGCCTTTAAGTCATTTACATCATCATACAAACTTGACATTTTTCTCGAATATCATTTTCAATCTGGTTTGATGTTGTCTTGAAATTCATGTAAGTTTGTCAAGATTTTGTTTAAGATGGCATCATTTCTTTGAGGATGAGGAGGTCTTCTATCAACATTTCCCCTAGGAATGTCCTTTTGATCACCAACATTTATATGAACATCTCCTTCTTCATTTACTTCAACATGAATATCATCTCCTCCATCTCCTTGGCCTTCTTCATTTTGGGGTACATCTTGCACATTTGTCTCTTGAGGCCCTATTTTCTCTGTCTCATTCTTTAAAGTTTCACAAACTTTTGAAGATTTCTTGTGTGCAATCATAGCTGCCAACAATTCCTCAATTGTACACTTTGAATGAAATTTCCATTGTCCATTTACCAAGATCATGTGCATTTGATGGAATTGGCCTTGATTCTACTTGTGGTGCCATTCACTCCATTGAGTGGGAGTAGAAAGTTTGATCTTGAACTTCTTGAATAGGAGAGTCCACATGCTTCCATAGGGAAGGGACTTCTTCTTAGGTCCCATTACTCCTTCCTTGAAGTACTTGAGTGCCAAAGAAGCAAAATTTGCTCTTCTCTTTTCTACCAACCAAAGCATGATAGCCATTTGCATGTATAATCTGGAGTTCTTGTGTCCTCTTATCGGAACAACCACATTTGAGACAAAATGATGGAGTATTCACGCGTACTCATCAAGCTTGTTTATCTCTCTCTCTCTCTCTCTCTCTCTCTCTCTCTCTCTCTCTCTCTCTCTCTCTTTAAACTTGCCAAATGCCTCTTTGATATTGAAGTATGTTTTGAACTTCCTAATGTCAATGTCTTCTTCTTTCGGTACTTTCCCGGAATTATCAAAGTATCTAATGGCATCACCATCTAGCTCAATTCCAAGGATATTACTTAGCATAGCTTCAGAGAAACTAAATTCTAGGTTTCCAACACTTGAGTTTTTTTATCATCACTTGTCGTTGAGCATCTTGGTTCCTTGAGTGTGTTTTCCATTGAGGTTTGAGGAATCCAAGTGTTATGGAGTGTTTGATATTTTTTCCTTTTTGAACATCTCCATTTTAAGTCTTCAAGCTTTAAGTCACGTTTTTTTGAATTTCTTTCTTTGAAGCTTAGTGGCAATCTTTTTCTCTTCCTTTTGCAAGATGAATGATCTTCATTATCTCCATCATAATTAGGTTCCATTTGAAGATCATAATCTTGTGCTTCCTCTATCTCTTCTTCTATCTCATCTTGTGAACGCTTCATTTGTATTACTTTTGAGCTCATTGAGGATGGATCATTGTTTTCTCCTTTATCCCACTTCTTGGTTGTATCAAGATCTTGAAGTGTGATTGAGATGTCCTCTATACCTTCACAAGAGTGAGTCCCCATTCCTAGATTTCCTACCTTTTTCTTTTCCACTTCAACTTCACCTTTGTAGGATGCTTCAAGCATATTCATCATGGAATGAACATCTTCACATTCATTCACTTTGTTGAGAGATTACTCATTTAATGCACAACAAGGAGCATTTAAGGCTTTGAAGTTGATTGTCATCCGCTTGTAGTCTTCTTCATCATAGTCATTCCTAGACTTTGGCACCATGACACCTTGTGTGTAGATTGAAGGAATAAAAAGGACATTCTTCTATAATGCTCAACAAGGAAATGTCATTAGAAGACAAAAACAATTTAAATGAACATTGTCAACTATCAAAGTTGGATCCATAAAAAAGAGGTGGTCTAGAAGAAGATTTGTCATCTAAGTTAGAAAAGCTATGAGCCATGGATCCCTCCTAGGATGTAAGTCCAATAAAAAGGAGACTAGACTTTGATAACAATTGAAATACCCTTTGAGGGTATAGAACCTAAGGGGGGAGGGGGTGAGTTAGGTTCTTAAAGTCTTTTTAAGCTTTTTCAAAACTTCTTTACCTAAGGGTTCACCTTAACAAAAAGTAAGTTGATTAAGCACATAAGGTGATTCAATTATGTTCAAGGCAACTTAGATGACTAAGTGAAGCAATTGTATAAAGCAAGGAAGCAAGTGTAGTTCTCTATCCTAAGCACATATCTTCATATAGTTAAGTATATGAACAATGAAGTAAAGAGTTAAGGGACAGAGAAAACAAGCACAAGTATTTATAACGGTTCGATTCACAAAGAATCTACATCCACTACCTTAGGACAAACCCAAGGATTTCATCATTCAATAACATTTTACAACCAATGCAAGGTGAGTTCTACCTTTTACAATTGCCCCATCAAATTAGAACTTGTGCTTCATAATGAAGACTCCACTTACAAAGAGTGTTAAGCTCACTAAGAGTCAATCTCTCCAAAGAGATACTTGCCTCATAAAGAGGACTTTTTTCCAACTCTTAGGACTTAACAAACACTCACCAAGAGTGAAGCTCACAAAGAGCTTTTTGCTAGTTCACAAAGAACTAGTTCTCAACAAATGAGAAGATTGGGTAACTAATCTCTTTCTAAGGAGACTTTACAATTTGCTCACTACTAAGAATTCTCTCTTGGAATGGATTTACAATTTAAGCTCTATAACTCTTTGAGAATAGAAAGATAGATGAAGTTTATAACACAACACAAATGATTTTGAAAGATACGAATTTAAGCTAAAAAATGTTAGCTTGTGTGTTTATGAAGTGTATATGCCTATGCCCTCTTATGGCTTGATTGGTTATGAAAATACAGCTTTAGAAGCTATTTGTAGGGCTAGAATACACAAGCTTTGTTGGTCACAACGGCTATAATTTTGGCCTTGAAATGATAGCTTCGGTCGACCGCTACTAGATAGTAGGTCAACCAGAGTGCCTTGAATAAAAGGTTAAAGGCCCTCTTTTCTATTCTCGGTCGATCGAATTCATAGGGTCTGGTCTATCGAAGCAATGTCGTTCGACCTACCCTATATCAAGGTCGTCCGGAGAGAATATAGCCGTTGGAGCATTGGAACATTAAAAACTCGAATAAGGACAAAAACAAACAGGTCGACCGCATCAACACTGGCGGTCGACCGTACAGCTCTGGTCTACCGAGGCAAAGCCTAGGTCGACCGGAGTGCAGTCCCAAAGTGGTTTTTACACTTAGTTAAGTTTCTAATGTTCTCATGCACATGCCTAAGTGTTTTGTAAAGATATAAAACACATTTTAAAGTACTTAGGCATTGTCCAACACTTAAACTAGCTTTCACGCACATTTTCAATGAATTGAACAAAGTAAAACATGAGGTTTTGAAAACATGCATAGTTGAGCTTTAAACATTCTAATATCTAGTATTCTCAATTGACGATTAGTCATAAAGAATATATCTATGTAGACTAGACTAATCTTCTTGGAGGTCTTCAAGTCTTGTAGATGAAATCTTCTAGGAGCTTTGACTTGAAGCCTTTGATCAATATCTTCTTGAGTGATGAAGTCCTCTTGCATTCTTGATGTATTGTATATTGGACTTCACAGTTCTTCTTGTCAAGGCATCTACCGCTTGAGTGTACTCTTGTTGGATTGAGTAGCTCTTGGCATGTTGATCTTCATTCTTCATTAACTTTGCAAGTACTTCCATAGCATGTGGATTGACTTCACGCTTGTGCTATGTAGTCTTGCAAATTGTAGCTTCCTTGTGTGTATGATCATACCTTTGATGTACACAAGGAGCTAACTTACCATTTTCATCAATGTTGGTGTGAGCGCTAAGGATCCTATCATTAAGAACATGCTCACACAAACATTATAACTACCAATGGTTTGTTATCATCAAAATAAGATTGATCACTTTGCCGTTCGGGCTAACAATTCTCTCGTGGATTTGTTCAAGATTAGTTCTTAGTTCTTCAGCCATTAGGATCATATTCCCCGTTGATTAGGAAATTCAGTTTGTTTCGAGAAAAAGTCCCTCATTGTTACATTACTTTCAATTAAATTGTAGATTCGTTCCAATTCAGTTAGTTATTAGTCATAAATCATTTTCCAAGTCCTTGGAGTATTCATCATGGCAGATCAAGAACTCATAATTTATTTTCACGATCCTTAGTTAATATATTTTCCCATTTTTCTAGAAAATTGGTGGCACGCTCAAGCACTTTTTGTTCAATTAGTTTCCGGATAGTTAGGGAACAAACAATGGCACGCCCAACAACATGACTAATTACTGATTAGGAATTTATGTTTGTTACAGCGTAGCTATGGCTACGAAAAACCATAAAAAAACATGGATACTAATCCTACTAGTCGACTTGGAACACAAACGCATTTGAGTAATGTGTCAATCAATGTCGGGAAAAAACTTAGTTGGATCCACCAAAAATGCACCTTCTGGTACTCTCGGGAAATAAAAAAAATCTTGGAATGCTTAAATTGATGAAGAACCGAATGGTACAAGGTACCAAAGAGTTCGACTTTTAGTTGAGCCCGATCTTTCTCTAATTCTCGAACTAGTTTCTAGGGAATATAATCAACACAACGCTAAGGAAGGCTAATTATCAATGGAGGCTGAAACACCACAACAAGAGAAACTAAACTTGTTGATACAGTAACTCAAGAATGAATAGAAGTTCAAACACGAGAAGCTAAGGAATAACCTTACCAAAATATCAATATATCTAACGTAAATAATAATGGAGCCGAAATCACTCTTAAATAGAGAGATTTCGGTTACAATGAACCAAAAGGAAGAGTCCTTGAAGAAGTAGGGCTCTTGGAAAAATAACTTGCAATCAAGTAAACTACCTAAACAAGATAATGGACCACATGTCCTATTCTCTTGGTTTATAGGCGAAATTAACAACTAACTAAGCTAAAAAATAACTATCTATGTGAAGAGTCCTAGTAGAAGTGGGACTCTTAACAACTAGATAACCAACTATGGACAACATGTCCTTTATTATAGCAACTACTTGCTATCACATGCCTAATCAAACAATTAAAGTAATTAAAAAAGATAAAACATAATTAAAGTCTAGAATAGTCTAGAATAGCCTAGAATAGACTTTAATGTAAAAAGACTAAAATGTCCTTTGAATTTCGTCCTCATTCTAGACAGATTGTTGGATCAGGTTGCACGACGATTTCGGATATCAAGAAAGCAGAATCGGATCACGTAGTCTCATGAAAGTTGTAGATCTGCCTCTTATCTTTAATATGCAACTGGAATCAGGTTCATTGGATACATAGAACCAAAGTTATGATCAAAGCTTTCCATCAACTTGTAAGATTACTAAAATGCCCTTCTTAGCCTCTTTGCTTGATAGGGCCTAATTGTACACTTGCGAAACTTAAGAGGTTGATTTGTACAACATTCCTAGATGTAACTTAGCATCATCTTTATACTTTTGAACTCGGGTCAATGATGTATATAGTTGTTTCACATCCCTTGTTCTAAGCCTCGTTATTGGTCTATGTATGTGATACTTTGAATTGGGTAGCCTTGAGGTTGGTACCGTATCATCCCCTCCCCCTTGTAAAGCCTGATTTGTCCTCGAATCATCATCACGATCAGCCACATAATCTGAAAAATTTGCAAAAGGGAGCAAGTTAGAAATATAGAAAGTAGAATGTCCATCGTACTTACCTTGTAAAGAGATTTTATGGCGGCTGTCCCAAAAGAATTGTATCTCTCTTTTCTCCATTGTGGCTGCAAGCTTGATAAGATCACGAACAAAATGCTTACAAAAGCTTGTCAACTCAAATGGTGAATGAATTCGATTTGAACTAGTTGTGTTCGGCCATCCTCAACTGTCCTAACATCTGCCGGTTCAACTTTAATTCCTTGAAAACTCATGATGCAGCTTTCACGATTTTGAAGGCTTATACATGACCCTCTCGGCAACTCCTTAGGGAAGACTTCATGAAATTTCTGAAAAATAGCAAGACTAGATGTAGAAAAAGATGTTAGAGTAAAAGAAAAAGCGTTAGTAAAAAGGTTCCTTGCGGTTCCTTTTAAATCCAACAAAACAACAAGTTGTTTTTCTTGAATCGCCCTATATACCTTTCCGGGATTAATGTACAAACATTCTTTTCTCACACTTAGAGCGATTGCCTTTTTTCTCACTTTTGGCTCGGCTTTTTCTATGATTTTTACCTCAGATTTTACCTCATGGGTAGGATCACTCGTATTTTTCAACTCACTCTTTTTTTTCTCTCTTGGAACATCATCTAAAGGTTGTGAATGAAGTAGCTTTATCGTAACCAAAGGTTGATTCCCATCTTCCGGAAGTTCCTCCAACTTGTCGGTTTCTTTCTCAAAATCAGGTTCTTCGGCTTTGTTATCACTAACCCACGTTTCATCATCCAACATGATCATAGTACTCTTGTTAGGGAATTCCCCAGAAAAATGTCCTTTTCCCATGCATTTTAAACATTCCCGAAAAAGATTTGGAGTAGAATTTACCCTCGTATTGGTCGAAATGGTTGGATTTTGTGACCTTACTGCCCCAAACATCCCCGTTGCTGCTTTTGCACCAATTTGGACCTCTTTACCCTTGTTTTGGCTCGATAAAACAGTAGAAAACATCTGGGACTGTTTCGGCTTTTCCCAAGTTTGGAAAGTTGCCGTTTTTGCCCTCGAACTCTTTTCCTTTTGCTGTCTTTCAATCTGTTCTGCATAATATAACATAGATGTAATATTATCAAGATTAGCACATTCTACCTTTGATCGGATCTTATCATTTAGACCAGCCAAGAACTGAGCCATTGTTGCCTCATCTCCTTCATTAATATCGGCCCGAATCATTGCAATTTTCATTGCCTTGTAATACTCATCGACCGAACTCTCTCCTTGCTTTAACCTTTGTAAACGGTTGTAAATTTCCTTTATGTAATCTAGAGGAACAAAACGCCGTTTTATCACCGCTTTCATCTCGGCCCAAGTTGCAATTTCTGGTTGTTCCATTTTTATCCGTGTCTTGGTTTCATTATTCCACCAACTAGAAGCATATCCATAAAACTCCATGGCTGCTAGCTTTACTTTCTTTTTCTCCGAATAGTTATGAACAGCAAAAACATGGTTAACTTTATGAATCCAATCAAAAAATAAGTTGGGATCATTTGTACCTTCGAAAGACGGAATCTTCGTCTTGATTGAATCAAGATTGTTGTCATAACGCTGAAATTGGTCCCCTCTTCTCGGCTAAAAAATCTGATTGTTGATCAACTGATTTGGTGGCGGATTTGGAGGTGGCCTAGGCTGCTCAACTTCATCAACCAATTGATCATCAATCTTGGTATTATCTCGAACCTTACGTTACTGATTTTGAAATTGCTGAATTTTGATTTTTGAGTCCGCCAATTCGCCCCTTAAATCAGACATTTGTCCCGTCAACTCCGCCATCATTTGATATAATTTTTCTGGATCAAAGGCTTCACCTTTCTTTGATGGAGATCCCTGGAAAGACATCTTTATAATTCAAGAAAAACAAACAAAAACGTTAGATAGCAAAGAAAGATTCACTCTTTATTCCAACACCGCTCGTATAGAACTTCAAACTCTAGATTAAAGAATGGGTTTCTAACTTGTTGCGTTGACACAAGACTAAAAAAATAAGGAAAGAAATCCTATCTTTGGCCTAAACGAAAAACTTTAGAAAGAAAAAGATGAAGAAAAGAAATCCTAATCGAGAATGGAAACCGATCCTTGTCTTTCTTGATGTTCTTGAATTTTCTTGATTCAGATGAATAGTATTCTGTGAATAGTAATCTATGAACAGTAAACGTGAATAGTAAAATTTCTTGAATTTTCCCTTGATCTTGATCGAATGTATCAAGTAGTGAGTCTTTATCGCTTTCAATACTTGATGTATGGGGTTTATTTCGGCTCAAAACAGCAAGGGGAACGTTTGCCAATTCTTGGACGAGGCTCTATCGCTTTCGTTGGCAAGAAGTTTGCTATTGGCTTTATAGTTCTCTATTCTATACTTGGCTACCAATTTCTTTACACTAAAATATCAATATATCTAACGTAAATAATAATGGAGCCGAAATCACTCTTAAATAGAGAGATTTCGGTTACAATGAACCAAAAGGAAGAGTCCTTGAAGAAGTAGGGCTCTTGGAAAATCAACTTGCTATCAAGTAAACTACCTAAACAAGATAATGGACCACATGTCCTATTCTCTTGGTTTATAGGCGAAATTAACAACTAACTAAGCTAAAAAAATAACTATCTATGTGAAGAGTCCAAGTAGAAGTGGGACTCTTAACAACTAGATAACCAACTATGGACAACATGTCCTTTATTATAGCAACTACTTGCTATCACACGCCTAATTAAACAATTAAAGTAAATAACAAAGCTAAAATATAATTAAAGTCTAGAATAGTCTAGAATAGCCTAGAATAGACTTTAATGTAAAAAGACTAAAATGTCCTTTGAATTTCGTCCTCATTCTGGACAGATTGTTGGATCAGGTTGCACGACGATTTCGGATGTCAAGAATGCAGAATCGGATCTCGTAGTCTTCATTAAAGTTGTAGATCTGCCTCTTATCTTTAATATGCAACTGGAATCAGGTTCATTATATACATAGAACGAAAGTTATGATCATTCTACCAAACTGTCGCCAAGCTGTCCATCAACTTGTAAGATTACTAAAATGCCCTTCTTAGCCTCTTTGCTCGATAGGGCCTAATTGTACACTTGCGAAACTTAAGAGGTTGACTTGTACAATATTCCTAGATGTAACTTAGCATCCTCTTTATACTTTAGAACTCGGGTCAATGATGTATATAGTTGCTTCACATCCCTTGTTCTAAGCCTCGTTATTGGTCTATGTATGTGATACTTTGAATTGAGTTGCCTCGAGGTTGGTACCGTATCATAAATACTAAGCATATATGGTCATTGAAACACAAGTTCTTCAAACATCCATGTTGGACCCACAAGTTAGACATAAAATGTAACCACACGTTAAAATATCTCGACCGATAGAGAATAACATGTCACTCCAACCCATGACGTGTTGAAAACTCCCAGATTCAACACTGGAGCTGATGACTAGGTTTCGATGGAAAACCATCTCTTGGAGAGATATCTGTCTATGCAAGACTCGAGCAAATACTTCATATGGTAATTCCTCAAACCAACATGGTAGATGAAAATTTACTAATATCTATGCCGAAAAAGATTGAATTAGATACTGAGAAATTGGATAACAACGTCCAAATTTTAGCCTCAATTGTTGGGGAATACACGAAATGTATCAAATCTCTTAAGAAGGTGGTAGATATAGTGGGATAGCGTCTTGATTCTCACACCGATTATCTTGTCAATAAGTTCAAAAATCTGAAAATGTCGATAGACTCGCAATTTGTATCCACCGATAAACATAAGGGGATTCTTGAGGAAACGTCTCAAACATGTAAGAACAAGGAAACTGAAATCCCATCCATTCTAAGCTTGCTAAATCCACGATACGACAATCCAGATTAGACCCGACCAACATCAGCCTTTCCACTTATGTTTGATAAGGTGAGATTTCTTTATAGGTTCATATGACAAACCGTGTTCGAGAGACCAATATGTATGGAAATATCATATCCACTTCTATCCTGAGGGGTAATGAGGATTAGGATATAAATAATGATGCTGAAAGGGTTTATCAACCAGCGCCGTAAAGGATTGTCGAAAGACAAATCTTACGTCGACCAGAGAATCCAAACCTATCAGGAGGGAGATTTACAACTTGATGTGGTAGTATGTCAAGGACAACCAACTGACGACCTTATCATGAATGGGTTTATTGGGGACTATCCCTTAACAAGGAATTTCAAATTCTGAGACTTCACTAAGTTTTCTTATGAAGACGATCAGTCGATAATGGAGTACATAGGCCGATTTATGACCCAATGTGGAGGAATTTCCCCAACCGATTTCTTTCGGTTTAAACACTTCTTATACTTCCTAATGGGTGACACGTTTTCTTTCTATAATCGTTTACCAGAAAATTCGGCCAACTCATGGGAACAACATGAGAAGAATTTTCACTAGCAGTTCAATGACCTTACACCCTTCGGGTGGGTCAACCAAAGTCCACACTTGGTTATCGTACATGGATTGCATCTCAGACTTCATAGCTTCTAGCCACTTATCTGACTCAGAACTATGAATTGCCTCTTTGTAGGTAGTGGGTTCATCTTGATTAATCAGTTCAATATGATGATCATCGGTCACGAGAAATCCATATCTCTCAGGCTGTTGATGTACCCGACTTGACCTCCTTGGGCATTGTGTCAGAGATTGAAGCTCAGTATCAGCACGTGAGCTTGCTTGAAGTTCCAAAGTTGGTTCAGATGTTGTTTGGGGATCTTGAATTTCCTCAAGATAGATCTTACTCCCACTATCCTCTTTGGAAATAAATTCCCTTTCAAGGAATAAACCATTTCGAGCAACAAACACTTTGTTCTCTGATGGAAGATAAAAGTAATATCATTTAGTTTCTTTAGGATATCCCACAAACAAACACTTGTCAGATTTAGGGGCGAGTTTATCAGATAACAAGTGTTTTACATACGCCTCGCATCCCCAAATTTTGAGAAATGACAAACTAGGTCGTTTCCCAATCCATGTCTCATATGAAGTTTTCTGAACCGCTTTCGATGGAACTCTATTCAATATGAATGCAGCAGTTTCTAGGGCGTAGCCCCAAAAGGAAATTGGAAGACTTGTTTGACTCATCATAGATCAAACCATATCTAGTAAGGTGTGATTTCTCCGTTCTGATGCACCATTCCATTGTGGTGTGCCAGGAGGAGTTAATTGTGAAACAATTCCACAACCCCTAAGATATTCGTCAAACTCTTGGTTAAGGTATTCGCCACCTCGATCTGATCGAAGTATCTTAATACTTTTACCAAGTTGATTTTGTACTTCATTTTGAAATTCTCCGAATCTTCCAAAAGATTCTGATTTATGTTTCATTAGATAGACGTAGCCATATCTACTGAAATCATCTGTGAATGTGATGAAGTACTGAAAACCTCATCTAGCACTTGTGTTTATTGGTCCACATACATCTGTATGTATGAGGCCCAACAAATCAGAAGCTCTCTCACTTCGTCCAGTAAAGGGAGCTTTAGTCATTTTGCTTAACAAGCAAAAGTCACACGTCTCATAAGACTTTAAGTCAAATGATTTCAAAATTCCATCTTTATGGAGTTATGATATGCGTTTCTCGTTGATGTGGCCCAAACGACAATGCCAAAATTAGGTTTGGTTTAAGTCATTTGATTTAAACCTCTTGGAATTAATGTTATAGATGGGCCTTTTAATGGATTCATCGAGGTTAAGAATATAAAGCCCATTCATCAAAGAGGCATCTCCATAGAAGATACGATCTTTATGAACGATGCAAATTTTATTCATAATATTAATTTCAAAACCATCAATATCCAAACAAGAAACTGAAATAATATTCCTACTCAAAGTTGGAACATAAAGGCAATTATTCAGTTCTATAATAAGGCCACTTGGCAAAACTAAATTAAATGTCCCGGTAGCTACATCAACAACTCTTGCTCCGTTCGCTACTCTCAGGTCCACTTCTCCTTTTGCCAGTGATCTACTCCTTTTGAACACCTGCACATTTGCACAAATGTGAGATTCAAAACCGGTTTCTAATACCCATGAAGTAGGAGCAGACATGTTAATTTCAATAACATAAATACCTGGAGAGACAGTCAAATTGGCATTTCCCTTTTTCTTCTCTTCCAAATAGAGCTTGCAGTTCCGTTTCCAATGACCTGGTGCATTGCAATGGAAGCAAACTCCTTCTTTTGGTGCCTTGGCCTTTGGTTTGGGCTTGTTATTGCCTTTGCCCTTCTTGGCCATGGGCTTTCCCTTACCTTTCTTCTTGAAATTCCCTTTTTGAACCATTAAGACTTCAGGGGTCTTCTTAATGTTCAGTTCAGCCTGCTTAAGCATATCGTGTATTTCATGTATGGACTTCTCCATGGCATGCATGTTGAAGTTCATCACAAACTGGTCATACTCCGGTGGGAGTGGGCCCAAGAACATATCTGTGGCCATGTCATTTACCTACGGGAGCCCCAAGTTTTTCAAGTTGGTCAAGATAGCCCTTCATCTGAAGAACATGTGCACTTACAGAGGTGCCAGGGGCCATCTTACAACTATTCAACCCCTTAGTGGTGAGGAATCTTTCTTGACGAGCTTGCTCTTGGAACATTTCCTTGAGCTGGCCCATCATCTGGAAAGCCTCAATCCCTTCAAACTGTTTTTGAAGTTAAGTGCTCATCGTGACTAACATGAGACAAGTCACATCGTTAGAGTCATCACAATGCTTCTTCCAAGCACCTCTTTCAGCTCTAGTGGCGTTATTTGTAGGCTGTTCAGGAATATCCGTATCAAGAACGTATAACTTTCTTTCCAGCTTAAGGACAATCTTTAAGTTGCGGGCCCAATCAAGAAAATTGGTCCCGCTCAGTTTTTCCTTCTCAAGGACGGATCACAATGAATTGTCTGAAGTGTTGGTTGTCATTATCTACATTAAATTTATTTGCAAAGTTATTAGTTTTTGAGAAAAAAGTTTCCACAATTTTAGCACTTGATAAATGGTGGAAATAACATTTTACGATAGTTATAAGTTAGCTTTGGCTTATCCCCATAATTAAAGTAAAATCAACCTATGGGCATGACATCTATATGTCCCGGCTATTTCCCATTTTATGCCCTAGGCTCAAAACTATTTTGGTAGCCTAGATCAGACGAACCATGTCTAAGCATATGGAAATCACTGTTTTCCCATATCCTTTTGCTTAGATAACCACTTATCTGTTGCTTTGGCAAGCAGACAAAATGATGATCCAAGCTCAAGGAGTGCTTAGGATATGGTAGGCATTTTAAGACTTAATTAAAATGATTTAATATGACGTTTAAAAAATCAATCCCCATATAAAATAAGCATCACATGCAAGATATAAAGCGTAAATGTAAATGTGAGATAGCATGGCCTAATCCTATGATGACTCCCACGAGCCTTGTGGGAGCCAAGGGACAATCTAAGTCTATATCCATCTCATGAATAAAGTCTTCGATCCAGTGTCCTCTAGTATTGTTACATAATTGCATGGGCATACCCAGCCTTCAATGTAAAGCAATAAAACTAATATAAGAAAGCAAGTACAATTTTACAACATTAAAAAAAATGACTCGCAGGCCGTATTGTAAAATTACAACCCAATAAATGTAAAACAAGATGGGTATAGTAGGCCATGCTATTCACCATGCTAAAACTCACATAAAGCATAATAATACATATACAAAGTCTTAGGTCAACGGAACGAAGAGCGTCAGCGTAGCGGCCCCCTTGCGGGGTCTGGGGGCAGCGCCCCTGGAAGAAAAATCTAATTCTTTATCAGCTCATCGAATGAGTTTTCTGCCCCGATTTTAACCCTATATCACCTAACAAGTAAAATCTCCTAAACAATTTATGCGGTTTGTTAATCGGATTAACGATAGAAACATAAACAGTTGCAGTTTATGCATGTAATCGAATTACTGGAAGAATGATAAACAGTTTATGCATATAATCGAATTAATAACATACATATCAGTTTATGCATATCAGAATCACAGAAACTTATAAAAACAGTCAAAGAAACAATATTTTTTCTGTTTTTACACATACACATACCGAATCGAAATTGATATGTGTTATGATGTGATTAACAATATCGAATTCGAATTGCATGCGCAAGGCTCTGATACCACTGAAGGGATTCACGGGCAGAAACTCGTTCTAAACACCCATGAGTCCTACCCTGAAGGATCCGCTCACAAAAAAATGAATCAAAAAATACAAGAAAAGACTTACGTTTCTTGGTTCAAGAATCTGTTTCTTGAGTGAAAATGTTCTGTCTTTGGCTCTCGGTTGCAACCACCTTGAGTCCTCTCTTGCGTAATTACTCCCTACCGAGATCCACGCGACGAAATGATCAACGAGTGCTAGCTCTTTTGATTTTCTGATTTTCGGGAATTAGAGAGAAAATGAGAGACGGAAAGCAAGAAATCCGATTTCTTGGTTTTGGTAATTTTGCGGCTGGTAAAACTGAGAGGTTTATATAGGGTGTGAGAAGTTGTTTCAAAAATAACTCCCACGTCCTTACCACCTCTCCCGGCAGTGGGAGTCTTTAACTCCCACGCCCCCTAGACTTCTGCTGGTAGTGGGAGTCTTTATCGGATAATAACTCCCACGCAATCCCAGCTATACTGAAAATGCCCCTATCTCTAATTCGAATAATAATGCATTATTATTCTCAGAAAAATAAATGTTAGATACAATGAACCTAAACACATTCTAGATTCATTGAATCTGGACATGATGCTCGTTAGCTCGTCTATGCGTGTGACCCTGTAGGTTCATATCACAATGGCAATGAAAAAAAAACACTTATTAGTAGTATGTGTTCATAAATCACAAGCGGTCCCTAGCAGGACATTGTGACTACCCAAAGTGAATGAATTTACGGTGGAACCTAATATCAATCCACTAATTAATCCCTTTGTAATCTTAATTAAGCATAAGGCATGGTAGTCGTTGTTAGTAGTGCCCTAAGACCATTAGCACATGTTGTACGTTTTATATCTTTTGAGCATGTATTTGAATAGTTAATTTTGATTTTGATTATCAAATATGTGATTTGATAGTAAAACTCATTAGCTTATGTAATTACTATTCTAGTTGTCCCTAGTTTTATGTAATGCTTATTTACAATGAGATAAAACTAGTATGATGGATGATTGATGATCATGTTTTACTAGTCATGTGTAATGAATACAAATCATATCATAGATGCAATGTAGGGATACATTATATTGGACGTGATCCGTTACAGAAGTAATACTTCATGGTCCTTAGTCATAATTATTACTTCCTCAATACTATTTTAGAATCCTTAGACCTTATGTCTCCATTGATTCTAGCATGAATGGAGCCACGTTTTGACTCAGTCGTACGTTGCTTTAATCGAGTAATCAATACGACTGATGGTCGGATGTAGTGTCCTATCATGGCTTGAATGTGAGAGGCATTGTAAGGAATTTGTCCCTCTCTTATTAGTGAGAGATATCCATGGGCCCCTCGATAGGGAAAGACTGTTTAAATGCATGGCCGTGCTCAAATGTATTTAATAAAGTGGTTATTAAATATTGTTTATTGGAACAGTCTACCTGGAGATCGAGCATAAATATAATTAAGCTTAATAAGGGTGACGACTACCATGTCTTATGCTTAATTAGGATATCGCGAGACAAAGGGATTAAATAGTGGATTGATATTAGGTTAAACCGTAAATTCATTCACTTTGGGTAGTCACAATGTCCTGCTAGGGACCGCTTGTGATTTATGAACATATACTACTACTAGGTATGTTTTCATTGCCATTGTGATATGAACCTACAGGGTCAGACGCATAGACGAGTTAACGAGCTTCATTGTATATGACATTTATTTCTCTGAGAATAATAAGATGTTATTATTCGAATCAGGGATTAGGGAAGGGCATTTTTGGTATTTGGTTATAGCTGGAATTATGTGGGAGTTATTATCCGATAAAGACTCCCACTACCAGCGGAAGTCTAGAGGACGTGGGAGTTAAAGACTCCCACTGTTGAGAGAGGTGGAGGACGTGAAAGTTGGTTATGGGAACAAACTCTCACACCCTATATACCATCTCTCAGCCGAAACCCTAGCGCTTCCTTCTTCAGCCGCAATTAACCAAACACACCCGAAATTAGATTTCGGATTCTGCCTTCTCCTTTCCTCCCTAATTCCCCAAACTCAGAAAAACGAAGAGCTAGCACTCGCTGCCCGTTTCGTCGCGTGGATGCCAGTAGGGAGTAATTCCGCAAGGGAGGACTCAAGGTGATCATTGCATCCGAGCTTTAAAGATAGAATCTTCAATTCAAGAATCGAATTCTTGAGCCAACAAATGTAAGTTCTTTTCTTTGTAATTTTCGATTCATCTTGTATGAGCGGATTTTTCAGGAGAGGACTCATGGGTGTTTGGAACGAGTTTCCGCCCATGAATCCCTTCAGTGGTATCAGAGCCTTGCTCATACGATTCGAATTCGATATTGCTAATCACATCATAACACTATCAATTCCGATTTGGTATGTGTGTGTGTGGAAACAGATAAGATTGTATCTTTTGTTCAATATATGTGATATTTGCATAACTGATTTCGGTTAATCTGTTTACATGTTTCTGTATATTCTGATATGCATAAACTGTTTTAATTCGATTATATTACATGAACTGTTGTTATTAATCCGATTATTCTGCATAAACTGTTTTTGTTAATCTGTTAATGCATGAATTGCTAATGTGTGACTAATACGATTATTCTGCATAAACTGTTTCTGTGATTCAGTAATTAATTTGATTAATTTGGTTATTACGTATAAATTGATTGTATGTCTCATGCTGTTAATCTGATTAACCAATTCATAATCCGATTATGTAAGTAAGGCAATTGAGGGGTAAATCTGGGGCCGCCGTCTGCGTCGCGGCGAATCGTCGTTCCGCTGACCTAAGACTTTGTATATGTACTCGTTATTAATTTCATTGTGCTTTATGCGATTTTTTAGCATGGTGAATAGCATGGCCTACTCTACTTATTGTTTTACATATTTTAGGTTGTAATTTTATAATACGGCCTGCGAGCCGTTTTTCAATGTTGTAAAATTGTAATCACTTTTCTTAGATTAGCTTTATTGCTTTACATTGAAGGCTGGGTATGCCTATGAAACTATGTAACAAGGCTGGAGGCTGCTGGATCGAAGAATTTATCCATATTGACCCTTGGCTCCCACAAGGCTCGTGGGAGTCATCATAGGATTAGGCCATGCTATCTCACGTTTAATTTTTATGCTTTATATATTGCATGAGATGGTTGTATAATTGAATAACGCGTTTTAATGTCTTATTCAAACCGAACGTTTTAACTAAGTCTTAAAATGCCTACCATATTCTAAGCACTCATTGAGCTTGGATCATCATTTTGTTTGCTTGCCAAAGCAATAGACAAGTGGTTATCTAAGCAAAATGAGATGAGAAAATAGTGATTTCCATAAGCTTAGACATGGTTCAACTTAGCTAGGCCATCAAAATAGTTTTGGGCCTAGGGCATAAAATGGGAAATAGCCGGGACATATAGATGTCATTCCCATTAGATGATTTTACTTTAATTATGGGTGTTAAGCCAAATCTTTCCTATAACTATTGTAAAATATTTTTCCCCACTATTTATCAAGTGTTGAAATTGTGGAAAAGTTTTTTTTTGCTCAAAACTAATAACTTTGCAAATAATTTAATGTAGATAATGGCAACCAATACTTCACACAATTCATTGCGATCCGTCCTTGAGAAGGAAAAACTGAGCGGGGACCAATTTCCTTGATTGGGCCCGCAACTTAAGGATTGTCCTTAAGCAGGAAAGAAAGTTGTACGTTCTTGATATGGATATTCCTGAACAGCCCGCAAACAACGCCCCTAGAGCTGAGAGAGATGCTTGGAAGAAGCACTCTGATGATTCTAACGATGTGACTTGTTACATGTTAGTCACAATGAGCACTGAACTTCAAAAACAGTTTGAAGGAGTTGAGGCTTTCCAGATGATGGGGCAGCTCAAGGAAATGTTCCAAGAGCAAGCTCGTCAAGAAAGGTTCCTCACAACTAAGGGGTTGAATAGTTGCAAGATGGCCCCTGGCACCTCTGTAAGTGAACATGTTCTTAAAATCAAGGGCTATCTTGACCAACTTGAGAAACTTAGGGGCTCCCGTAGGTCCTGAAATGGCCACATATATGATCTTGGGCTCACTCCCACCGGAGTATGACCAGTTTGTCATGAACTTCAACATGCATGGCATGGAGAAGTCCATACATGAGATACACGGGATGCTCAATCAGGCTGAACTGAACATTAAGAAGACCCCTGAAGTCTTAATGGTTCAAAAAGGGAATTTCAAGAAGAAAGGAAAGGGAAAGCCCATGGCCAAGAAGGGCAAAGGCAATAACAAGCCCAAACCCAAGGCCAAGGTACCAAAGGAAGGGGTTTGCTTCCATTGAGGCGAACCAGGCCATTGGAAACGGAACTGCAAACTCTACTTGGAAGAAAAGAGAAAGGGGAAAGCCAGTTTGACTGTCTCTCCAGGTATTTATGTTATTGAAATTAACATGTCTGCTCCTACTTCGTGGGTATTAGATACCGGTTGTGGATCTCACATTTGTACAAATGTGCGGGGGTTCAAAAAGGGAGTAGATCAGCGGCAAAAGGAGAAGTGGACACGAGAGTAGCAAACGGAGCAAGAGTTGTTCTTTGTAACTCATGGGACATTTAATTTAGTTTTTGCTAAGTGGCCTTATTATAGAAGCTGAATAATTGTCTTTATGTTCCAACTTTGAGTAGGAATATTATTTCGAGTTTCTTGTTTGGATATTGAAGGTTTTTGAATTAAATATTCTGAATAAAATTTGCACCATTCATAAAGATCGTATCTTCTATGGAGATGCCTCTTTGATGAATGGGCTTTATGTTCTTAACCTCGATGAATCCATTAAAAGGCCTATCTATAACATTAATACTAAGAGGTTTAAATCTAATGACTTAAACCAAACCTACATTTGGCACTGTCGTTTGGGCCACATAAATGAGAAACGCATATCAAAACTTCTTAAAGATGGAATTTTGACATCATTTGACTTAGAGACTTGTGATTCTTGCTTGTTAGGAAAAATGACTAAAGCTCCCTTTACTGGACAAAGTGAGAGAGCTTCTGATTTATTGGGCCTCATACATACAGATGTTTGTGGACCAATAAACACAAGTGCTAGAGGAGGGTTCCAGTACTTCATTGCATTCACAGATGATATCAGTAGATATGGCTAAGTCTATCTAATGAAACATAAATCAGAATCTTTTGGAAGATTCAAAGAATTTCAAAATGAAGTACAAAATCAACTTGGTAAAAGTATTATGATACTTCGATCAGATCGAGGTGGCGAATACCTTAACCAAGAGTTTGACGAACATCTTAGAGATTGTGGAATTGTTTCACAATTAACTCCTCCTGGCACACCACAATGGAATGGCGTGTCAGAACAGAGGAATTGCACCTTATTAGATATGGTTCGATCTATGACGAGTCGGACTAATCTTCCAATTTCCTTTTGGGGCTACGCCCTAGAAACTGCTGCATTTATATTGAATAGAGTTCCTTCTAAAGCGGTTCAGAAAACTCCATATGAGATATGGACTGGGAAACGACCTAGTTTGTCATTTCTCAAAATTTGGGATGCGAGGCGTATGTAAAACGCTTGTTATCTGATAAACTCGCTCCTAAATCTGACAAGTGTTTGTTTGTGGGATATCCTAAAAAAACTAAAGGATATTACTTCTATCTTCCATCAGAGAACAAAGTGTTTGTTGCTCGAAATGGTTTATTCCTTGAAAGGGAATTTATTTACAAAGAGGATAGTGGGAGTAAGATCTATCTTAAGGAAATTCAAGATACCCAAACAACATCTGAACCAACTTTGGAAGTCCAAGCACGCTCACGTGCTGATACTGAGCTTCAATCTTTGACACAAGGCCCAAAGAGGTCGAGTCGGGTACATCAACAGCTTGAGAGATATAGATTTCTCGTGACTGATGATCATCAGGTTGAACTGATTGATCAAGATGAACCCACTACCTAGCAGATATCAATCTGACCTTGGAGAGTCACATTGGACTGCAGTCAAGAGCATTCTTAAGTACTTGAGAAGGACTAAAGATATGTTTTTGGTTTACGGAGGTCAGGAAGAAAGTCTGGTTGTAAATGGTTACACAGACGCAAGCTTCCAGACCGACGTAGATGATTATAGATCGCAATCTGGTTTTATGTTTTGTTTGAATGGAGGTGCTGTGAACTGGAAGAGCTTAAAGCAAGAAATCGTGCCCGACTCTACAACAGAAGCTGAGTATCTAGCTGCCTCTGAAGCAGCTAAAGAAGCTGTTTGGATCAGGAAGTTTGTTGATGAATTAGGTGTCGTCCCTAGCATTGTGAACCCAGTGGACCTCTATTGTGATAGTACAGGTACCATTTCACAAGCTAAGGAACCTAGATCTCACCAACGATCCAAACACATTCTCAGGCGTTTCCATCTGATTAGAGAGATCATCGACAGAGGAGACGTTAATATTTGCAAAGTTCATAGAGACGACAACATTGCAGATCCATTGACCAAGCCACTCCCACAGCCTAAACATGAGAGTCATACAAGGTCAATGGGATTGAGGATCATGTGTGATTGGACCTAGGGCAAGTGGGAGATTGTTAGTAGTGCCCTAAGACCATTAGCACATGTTGTACGTTTTGTATCTTTTGAGCATGTATTTGAATATTTAATTTTGCTTTTGATTATCAAATGTGTGATTTGATAGTAAAACTCATTAGCTTATGTAATTACTATTCTAGTTGTCCCTAGTTTTATGTAATGCTTATTTACAATGAAATAAAATTAGTATTATGGCTGATTGATGATCATGTTTTACTGGTCATGTGTAATGAATACAAATCATATCATAGATGCAATATATAGGGATACATTGTATTGGACGTGATCCGTTAGAGAAGTAATACTTCATGGTCCTTAGTCATAAGTATTACTTCCTCAATACTATTTTAGAATCCTTAGACCTTATGTCTCCATTGATTCTAGCATGAATGGAGCCACGTTTTGACTCAGTCGTACGTTGCTTTAATCGAGTAATCAATACGACTGATGGTCGGATGTAGTGTCCTATCATGGCTTGAATGTGAGAGGCATTGTAAGGAATTTGTCCCTCTCTTATTAGTGAGAGATATCCATGGGCCCCTCGATAGGGAAAGACTGTTTAAATGCATGGCCGTGCTCAAATGTATTTAATAAAGTGGTTATTAAATATTGTTTATTGGAACAGTCTACCTGGAGATCGAGCATAAATATAATTAAGCTTAATAAGGGTGACGACTACCATGTCTTATGCTTAATTAGGATATCGCGAGACAAAGGGATTAAATAGTGGATTGATATTAGGTTAAACCGTAAATTCATTCACTTTGGGTAGTCACAATGTCCTGCTAGGGACCGCTTGTGATTTATGAACATATACTACTACTAGGTATGTTTTCATTGCCATTGTGATATGAACCTACAGGGTCACAGGCGTAGACGAGTTAACGAGCTTCATTGTATATGACATTTATTTCTCTGAGAATAATAAGATGTTATTATTCAAATCAGGGATTAAGGAAGGGCATTTTTGGTATTTGGTTATAGCTGGAATTATGTGGGAGTTATTATCCGATAAAGACTCCCACTACTAGCAGAAGTCTAGAGGACGTGGGAGTTAAAGACTCCCACTGTTGAGAGAGGTGGTTATGGGAACAAATTCTCACACCCTATATAATCATCTCTCAGACAAAACCTTAGCGCTACCTTGCTTCAGCCGCAATTAACCAAACACACCCGAAATTAGATTTCGATTCTTCCTTCTCCTTTTCTCCCTAATTCCCCAAACTCAGAAAAATGAAGAACTAGCACTCGCTGCCCGTTTCGTCACGTGAATACCGATAGGGAGTAATTCCACAAGGGAGGACTCAAGGTGATCATTGCATCCGAGCCTTAAAGACAGAATCTTCAATTCAAGAATCGGATTCTTGAGCCAACAAATGTAAGTTGTTTTCTTTGTAATTTTCGATTCGTGATCCTTCAGGGGAGGACTCATGGGTGTTTGGAACGAGTTTCCGCCCATGAATCCCTTCAGTCGTCACCCTTATTAAGCTTAATTGTATTTATGCTCGATCTCCAGGTAGACTGTTCCAACAAATAATATTTAATAACCACTTTATCAAATACATTTGAGCACGACCATGCATTTAAACAGTCTTCCCTATCGAGGGGCCCATGGATATCTCTCTCTAATAATAGAGAGGGACAAATTCCTTACAATGTCTCTCACATTCAAGCCATGATAGGATGCTACATCCGATCATCAGTCGTATTGATTACTCGATTAAAAGTAACGTCTGGCTGAGTCAAAACGTGGCTCCATTCATGCTAGAATCAATGGAGACGTAAGGTCTAAGGATTCTAAAATAGTATTGACGAAGTAATACTTTTGACTAAGGACCATGAAGTATTACTTCTCTACCGGATCACGTCTGATACAATATATCTCAATACATTGCATCTATGATATGATTTGTATTCATTACACATGATTAGTAAAACTAGGGATAACTAGAATAGTAATTACATAAACTAATGAGTTTTACTATCAAATCACGCATTTGATGTTCATAAGCAAAATTAGCTATTCAATTACATGCTCAAAAGATATAAAACGTACAACATATGCTAATGGTCCTAGGGCACTACTAACATCAACCTCTTTTACACAAGTGGACAACTCACAAAGAGTTTTAAGTTGAACCACTGAACTAGCACACAAAGAGACAAACTCACAAAGTGTTATTACAAATCTCACAAAGAGAATAAACTCACAAAGAGCTTTCCTAACTCACAAATAGCTAATCTTGCAAAGAGAGGAGAAAAGATATAACCAAGATATCACATTTAAGTGATGGATGTGTTATAAGTGTAAGCACAAAAATATTCTAAACTCAAATGATTTTGATCAAACTTGTTTAGCAAATGATATTGTATTCAAAGAGTAATAAATGAAGTTTTGAATGAGAGGATATTAAATGCACTTGAAGAAATGGTTGGTTTGCAATAATTCAGCATTGGTTTTCAAAATTGAGTAACATTAAATGCATGAATGGCTAATTATAACCGCCAAAATTCGACATTCCGGTCTACCGCCTTGTTTCCAGGTCGTTCGGGGTCCATCCGGGATAAAAATAATTAACCACTGCCTTGAACTCGGTCGACCTAAACACTATCTCGATCGACCGAAGAAGGATTTCGGTCGTCCGGAGCTAAGTCAAGGTCGGCCGAAAGATATAGTTGTTAGAGTGTAAAAACCATTTGAAAAGACTAAGTGATATGACACACTTCAGTCGACCGGATAAGGAGGCATGTCGACTGATATTCAGCAGGTCTTGCGAAGTAACACTTCGGTCGACCTAGGTGAATGGGAAAAAAGTGGTTTTTCCACTAAGTCTCAAATGAAGTACTTTCTAACTCATTCTTAAACTCAATATGCCTTTTTGCAAATCTTTTAAATACATTTTCAAAACATTTTAACAAGATTAATCTATGAATAAAAAACAAGTTTTGAAACCACAAGGCATTTTAACACGAAAACATTTTTCGTGTATGCATGGCAAGAATGAGAATTACCATTTGAGCTTTTTCCTAAGGGTGATTTACAAGATATAAATATCTAATCTACTATATCATATACCTAAATCTTCAAGTACTTCTTGTTGGCATCTCTTGGATCTACAATGTGTAAGAGTGTCATAGTCTTGTATGTGCAACTTGAATGACTTGGTACTTTCCTTGCAATCTACCAACTAAACAATTTACCTTTAAAACTCATCAACAGTTTGAAGTTCATCAAAATAGATAATTTAGCCCTTAGGGCTTACAACCTTACTTAAAAACATCTTTATCATTTGATCTCTAGTCCTTGATCTATTGACTAATTTGGATTAGCATATATCAGTATATTGGGAGCGACCCTAAAGTATATTTCCTTAGTCTTATCCATGAATGACATATGTCAATAGATAACTCTCGAGAATCACAAGAGAGCGATTTTTATTCACTAAAATACGACGGGCATAGAAGTTCTATCTATATGAATTTTTTTAACTAACTAAAACCGTATACAAAACCTACAAGTACTATTGATCCTACTTGAGGATCTAAAATTTAGCACTTCCAAGTAAAAAGAACTAGCTTTGCCAGACCACCAACTCATACTCAAACTGCAATGTATTCTTCCACTGTAGCTGTGAAAGTTTTCGATTCATTTTTATTGTTATAGTACTTTGATGAATCACTATCACTGTTCATGTTCGACGTAGGCAAATAACACTCACATAATAAAGATGAGAGATCTACTCATTGGCTAAAGGTAATCAATCCCCTTAACTCGGGACTTAATATGTGATGTTATTTGATAAATGTAATGTGCCCCTATTCCGTTGATCGATCATGAATTGTATTATTCTAGTGTATCAACTCCAATAGTCTTATACCTTACTGTGGGCATTCCAAGCCAACCACAAAGACTATTGAAATACCCGATAGGGGTGAACATAAGGGGGTGGTGTGAATTAGATTCTAAAACCTTTTCTCTCTTCTAAAACTTCTTTACCTAAGTGATCACCTTAACAAAAATTATGTTGATTGAGCACATAAAGTGAGTTAAATGTTATGGCAACTAAGATGACTTAAGTGTTATATGCAACACATAGGAACACAAGACTATGAATATGATCTAGGAAAGAATAAGTCAAGTATCCTAAATGCAAAGCTTGTAATATCAAACACCATAGATCATATGACCAAAGCCAAGCAAGATATATAAAGCTAGGAAGCAAGCTTCAACTTCTACAACCAACAATTACATAAATAAGTTCATGTAACATATACACATGATAAAGAAAGACATGAACTATACAGTAAAGGAGTAAAGGTTAGAGAGAACAAACACGGAGATTTAGAGTGGTTCGATCACAAAGATCTACATCCACTACCTTAGGACACACCCAAGGATTTTGGCAACTTCAATATGATTTCCCTTCACAACAAATACAGGTGGGATAAACCTTTTACATAAGTAGACAACTCGCAAAGAGTTTTATTTGAAGCACTTCTTTTGCTCGCAAAGAACTTAGCCCACTAAGAGCCTAACTTGCCTCACAAAGAGGACTTAGCTCACAAAGAGCTCTCAGTTGTCTCACAAAGAGAACCCGCTCACAAAGAACGTTTTTCTAGGTCACTAAGAACTAAGCTACAAAGAGCCACTCTCACAAAGACACAACCTCACTAAGAGGATAACACTCACAAAGATTGAAGACCGCTAAGAGCTATCCTAACTCACAAAGAGAAAGGGAAAGAGCCTCAACAAATGAGACATTACAATTTTAAGCTCACTACAATGAATCCCTCAATGGATTGGATAATGCAATTGATAGCTATAATCAATATTGAGAATAGAAGAGTATGAATGTTAAGCTCTTACTAAAAAATTATGTATTTTGCTAAAGATATGAAGATTAAGCTCTTGAAAAAGTTTGATTGCTTGTTTACAAAGTGTATATCAAAGGCCCTCTTATGGCTTGGTTAGTTTACAAAAATCAGACTTTTTATAAAGGCCAAAAATCACAAAAGACACTTCGTCAACCGGACAACACATGTCGGTCGACCGGACTTCATCAGTTCGCCCGAGCCAAGGCTAGGTCGACCAGACTTCAGTCCAAAAGTTGTTTCTCCACTTGGTCACATTTTTAATGTTCTCAAACTCATGCCTAGGTGTTTTCAAAGTATTTTATAATAAGTTTAAGACCCTAGGCATAAACCAACCTAACATATGTTTTCAAAAACCTTTTCAAAGATTGAATCAATGTAAATAGGATGGTTTTGTAAACATGCAAGAGATGAGCTTGACATACTTAAATATAGTATTCTCAATTTAGATTAGTCACAAGGATGTATACCTATGTAGAACATGGCTAATCTTCTTAGGTCTTCAAGATATATGCTTCTTCGAGCATGGCTTGAGACCTTTATCAGCCTCTTCATGTGGTGAATTCCTTTGTAATATTCTAAGAATGTAGCACCTTGGACTTCAACACTTCAATGGTTAATATCTCACTTCAAGAAACTTCAATTTTGATTGGGTGACTCTTAACTTCTTGATCTTCCTTCTTGACATTGCAACTACTTCCAAGGCATTGTGGATGTACTTCAAGCTTGTGTCATAGAGTCTTACAATGCATAACTTCTTATATGTTGTATGATGACACATTTGGGTTTCATCAATGTAAGTGTGAGTGAATAGATCCTATCATCAAAACACAAGCTCATACAAACATGAGAACTTCTCAATGGTTTGTTATCACCAAAACTAGATTGATCACATTAGACCTTAGAGCTTACAATCTCCCCCTTTATGATGATGATGTTAGTAGTGCCCTAGGACCATTAGCACATGTTGTGCGTTTTATTATCTTTTGAGCATGTAATTGAATAGTTAATTTTGCTTTTGATTATCAAATGTGTGATTTGATAGTAAAACTCATTAGCTTATGTAATTACTATTCTAGAAGTCCCTAGTTTTATGTAATGCTTAATTGCTATGAAATAAAACTAGTATGATTGTTGATTGATGATCTTGTTTTCATCGATCATGTGTAATGGATACAAATCACATCATAGATGCAATATATAGGGATACATTGTATTGGACGTGATCCGTTTGAGAAGTAATACTTCATGGTCTTAAGTCATAAGTATTACTTCGTCAATACTATTTTAGAATCCTTAGACCTTATGTCTTCATTGATTCTAGTATGAATGGAGCCACGTTTTGACTCAGTCGGACGTTACTTGTAACAGAGTAATCAATACGACTGATGATCGGATGTAGTGTCCTATCATAGCTTGAATGTGAGAGACATTGTAAGGAATTTGTCCCTCTCTATTATTGAGAGAGATATCCATGGGCCCCTCGATAGGGAAAGATCTGTTTAAATGCATGGTCAGTGCTCAAATGTATTTGATAAAGTGGTTATCAAATGCTATTTGTCAAAACAGATCTACTCGGAGATCGAGCATAAACACAATTAAGCTTAATAAGGGTGACGACCACCATGCCTTATGCTTAATTAGGATATCGCGAGACAAAGGGATTAAATAGTGGATTGACAATAGGTTCCGTTGTAAATTCATTCACCTTGGGTAGTCACAATGTCCTGCTAGGGGCCGCTTGTGACTTATGAACTCACACTACTACTAAGTGTGTTTTCATTGCCAATATGATATGAACCTACTGAAGGGATTCATGGGCGGAAACTCGTTCCAAACACCCATGGATCCTCCCCTGAAGGATCCGCTCATACAAAACGAATCGAAAAACAGCGGTAAAAACTTACAATTTTCGGATTCAAGAAACTACTTCTTGAATGGAGGATGACGATTCTTGGAAGCTTTCTTTTCACCAACGGAATTCCCTTTGCGGAATTTCCCTCTACCGGTATCCACGCGACGAAACAAGCAGTGATTGCTAGCTCTTCGTCTTTCTGAGATTCGGGAATTAGAGAGAAAAGGGAGAGGTGAGGAATTCCGAAATCTGATTTCGGGTTACTTGTTTAATTTCAGTCTGAATGACTTAGTTACCTAGGGTTTCGGCTAAGAGATGTTATATAGAGTGTGGGGAGTTTGTTCCCCGGAACAACTCCCACGTCTACTCAACTTCTCTCGGGCTGTGGGAGACTCGACTCCCACGTCCCCTAGACTTCTGGCTGGTAGTGGGAGTCTTTATCGGATAACAACTCCCACTTAATCCCAGCTTTAGTTAAATACCAAAATTGCCCTTATCTCTAATTCGAATAATAAACACTTTATTATTTTCAGAAAAACAAATGTCAGATACAATGAACCTAGACACATTCTAGATTCATTGAATGCGGACATGAAAGCTTGTTAGCTCGTCTATGCGTGTGACCACAGTAGGTTCATATCACAATGGCAATGAAAACACACTTAGTAGTAGTGTGAGTTCATAAGTCCTGGCGGCCCCTAGCGAGGACATTGTGACTACCCGAGGTGAATGAATTTACAACGGAACCTATTGTCAATCCACTATTTAATCCCTTTGTCTCGCGATATCCTAATTAAGCATAAGGCATGGTGGTCGTCACCACTTATTAAGCTTAATTGTATTTATGCTCGATCTCCGGGTAGATTGTTTCGACAAATAGCATTTGATAACAACTTTATCAAATACATTTGAGCTACTGACCATGCATTTAAACGAGTCTTTCCCTATCGAGGGGCCCATGGATATCTCTCTCTAATAATAGAGAGGGACAAATTCCTTACAATGTCTCTCACATTCAAGCTATGATAGGACACTACATCCGATCATCGAGTCGTATTGATTACTCTGTTACAAGTAACGTCCGGTCGAGTCAAAAGCGTGGCTCCATTCATACTAGAATCAATGAAGACATAAGGTCTAAGGATTCTAAAATAGTATTGACAGTAATACTTATGACTTAAGACCATGAAGTATTACTTTCTCAAAGCGGATCACGTCGATACAATGTATCCCTATATATTGCATCTATGATGTGATTTGTATCCATTACACATGATCAGTAAAACAAGATCATCAATCAACAATCATACTAGTTTTATTTCATAGTAAATAAGTATTACATAAAACTAGGGACTTCTAGAATAGTAATTACATAAGCTAATGAGTTTTACTATCAAATCACACATTTGATAATCAAAAGCGTAATTAACTATTCAATTAAATGCTCAAAAAGATAACAAAAGCGCACAACATGTGCTAATGGTCCCTAGGGCACTACTAACAATCTCCCACTTGCCCTAGGTCCAATCATACATGATCCTCAATCCCATTGACCTAGTATGACTCTCATGTTTAGGCTGTGGGAGTGGCTTGGTCAATGGATCTGCAATGTTGTCGTCTGTATGAACTTTGCAAATACTAACGTCTCCTCTTTCGATGATCTCTCTGATCAGATGGAAAGCGCTTTGAGAATGTGTTTGGATCGTTGGTGAGATCTAGGTTCCTTTGCTTGTGAAATGGCACCGATACTATCCACAATAGAGGTCCCAGCTGGGTTCACAATGCTAGGGGACGACACCTAGTTCATCAACAAACTTCACGATCCAAAGCGAACTTCTTTAACTGCTTGAGATGCGACTAGATACTCAGCTTACAGTTGTAGAGTCGGCCACGGTTTCTTGCTTTGAGCTCTTCCAGCTCACAGACACCTCCATTCAAACAAAACACAAAACCCAGATTTGCGATCTAAAATCATCTACGTCGAGTCCGGAAGCTTGCGTCTGTGTAACCATTTACAACCGGACTTCACTTCACGACCTCAGTAAACTAAGAACATATCTTTAGTCCTTCTCAAGTACTTAAGAATGCTCTTGACTGCAGTCCCAATGTGACTCTCCGAGGGTCGATTGATATCGCTAGTCATACTTAAAGCAAATGAGACATGCAGGCGAGTGCATATCATGGCGTACATAATAGACCCAATGGCCGAAGCATATGGGATCTTACTCATGCGCTCTTGGTCCTCCCTTGTGGAAGGTCCTTGAGCTCTGCTGAGTTTAACGCCATGTGACATGGGCAAGAATCCCTTTTTGGAGTCTTGCAAAGCTGAACCGTTTCGATACCTTGTCAATGTATCCACTGCAGCTCAGAGCCCGATCATTTTGTTAGATCTATCTCTATAGATTCTAATACCCAAAATGTATGTAGCCTCGCTTTAAGTCTTTCATGGAAAAGCACTTCTAACCAAGCTTTTACGCTTTGTAATGTGGGGATGTCATTTCCAATCGGTAAGATGTCGTCCACATAAAGCACAAGGAACACTACTTGCATTATTAGTTACTTTCTTATAAACACAAGGCTCGTCTTCGTTTTTGATGAAACCGAATTCTTTAATACGTTCATCAAAGCGGCGATTCCAGCTTCGAGATGCTTGCTTCAATCCATAAATGGACCTTTGAAGCTTACACACTTTACTAGGATTTGTTGGATCAACAAACCCCTCGAGTTGTGTCATATACACATCCTCGAGAAGGTTTCAGTTAAGAAACGCAGTCTTAACATCCATTTGCCATATCTCATAGTCATAATATGCGGCTATGGCAAGTAAAATCTAATTGACTTTATCATCACGACGGGGGAAAAGGTTTCGTCATAGTCAATACCATGAACTTGTCTATAACCTTTAACTACTAGTCGCGATTTAAAAAGTGTGTACATTACCATCCATGTCGGTCTTCTTTTTTATAACACCATTTGTTATCAATGACCTTGCACCGCTTCGGGTGGGTCAACCAAAGTCCATACTTGGTTGTCGTACATGGATTGCATCTCGGACTTCATAGCTTCTAGCCACTTATCCGACTCGAGAACTATGAATTGCCTCTTTTGTAGGTAGTGGGTTCATCTTGATCAATCGAGTTCAACTCGATGATCATCGATCCACGAAAAATCCATATCTCTCAGTTTGTTGATGTGCCGACTCGACCTCCTTGGGCCTTGTGTCAAAGATTGAAGCTCGATATCGGCACGTGAGCTTTGCTTGAACTTCTAAAGTTGGTTCGGATGTTGTTTGGGGATTTTGAATTTCCTCAAGATGGATCTTACTCCCACTATCCTCTTTGGAAATAAATTCCCTTTCAAGGAATACACCATTATGAGCAACAAACACTTTGTTCTACGATGGAAGATAGAAGTAATATCCTTTAGTTTCTTTAGGATATCCCACAAACAAACATTTGTCGATTTGGGAGGCGAGTTTATCGGATAACAAGCGTTTTACATACGCCTCGCATCCCCAAATTTTTGAGAAATGACAAACTAGGTCGTTTCCCGATCCATATCTCATATGGAGTTTTACGAACCGCTTTAGAAGGTACTCTGTTTAATATAAATGCAGCGGTTTCTAGGGCGTAGCCCTCAAAAGGAAATTGGAAGACTTGTTTGACTCATCATAGATCGAACCATATCTAATAAGGTGCGATTCCTCCGTTCGACACGCCATTCCATTGTGGTGTGCCGGGAGGAGTTAATTGTGAAACAATTCCACAACTACTAAGATGTTCGTCAAACTCTTGGTTAAGGTATTCGCCACCTCGATCCCGATCGAAGTATCTTAATACTTTTACCAAGTTGATTTTGTACTTCATTTTGAAATTCTTTGAATCTTCCAAAAGACTTCGATTTATGTTTCATTAGATAGACGTAGCCATATCTCATCGAAATCATCCGTGAATGTGATGAAGTATTGAAACCCTCCTCTAGCACTTGTGTTCATTGGTCCACAAACATCCGTATGTATGAGGCCCAACAAATCGGAAGCTCTCTCACTTTGTCCGGTAAAGGGAGCTTTAGTCATTTTGCCCAACAAGCAAAATTCACACGTCTCATAAGACTCTAAGTCAAATGATGTTAAAATTCCATCCCGTATGGAGTTTTGATATGCGTTTCTCGTTTATGTGGCCCTAACGACGAGTGCCAAAAGTAGGTTTGGTTTAAGTCATTTGATTTAAACCTTTTAGTATTAATGTTATAGATGGGCCTTTTAATGGAATCATCGAGGTTAAGAATATAAAGCCCATTCATCAAAGAGGCATCTCCATAAAAGATACGATCTTTATGAATGGTGCAAATTTTATTCATAATACTTAATTCAAAACCTTCAATATCCAAACAAGAAACTGAAATAATATTCCTACTCAAAGTTGGAACATACAAACAATTATCTAGTTCTATGATAAGGCCACTTGGCAAAACTAAATTAAATGTCCCAGTAGCTACAGCAACAACTCTTGCTCCGTTGGCTACTCTGAGGTCCACTTCTCCTTTTGCCAGTGATCTACTCCTTTTGAACCCCTGCACATTTGCACAAATGTGAGATCCACAACCGGTATCTAATACCCATGAAGTAGGAGCAGACATGTTAATTTCTATAACATAAATACACGGAGAGACAATCAACTGGTCTTTCCCTTTTTTCTTCTCTTCCAAGTAGAGTTTGCGGTTCCGTTTCCAATGGCACGGTTCGCCACAATGGAAGCAAACTCCCTCCTTTGGTGCCTTGGCTTTGGGCTGGGGTTTGGGCTTGTCATTGCCTTTGCCTTTGCCTCTCTTAGCCATGGGCTTTCCATTTGCCTTTCTTCTTGAAATTCCCTTTCGAACCATTAAGACTTTGGGGGATTTCTTAATGTTCGATTCAACTGCTTGAGCATCCCAGTGAATTTCGTGTATGGTCTTCTCCATGCCATGCATGTTGAAGTTCATTACGAATTGGTCATACTCCGGTGGGAGTGAGCCCAAGATCATATCTGTGGACATGTCATGACCTACGGGAGCTCCAAGCTTCTCGAGTTGGTCAAAATAGCCGCTTCATCTTAAGAACATGTGCACTGCGAGAGGTTCCGGGGCCATTTTACAACTATTTAACGCCTTAGTTGTGAGGAATCTTTCATGGCGAGCTTGCTCTTGGAACATTTCCTTGAGTGGCCCATCATCTGGAAAGCCTCAACTCCTTCAAACTGCTTTTTTGAAGGTCGGGGGCTCATTGTGACTAACGTGAGACAAGTCACATCGTTAGAGTCATCGAAATGCTTCTTCCAAGCATCTCTTAGAGCTCTAGGGCGTTATTTTCGGGATGTTCGGGAATGTCCGTTTCAAGAACGTCATGACTTTCTTTCTGCTTAAGGACAATCCTTAAGTTGCGGGCCCAATCAAGGAAATTGGTCCCGCTTAGTTTTTCCTTCTCAAGGATTGATCGCAATGAATTGTGTGATGAATTGGTTGCCATTATCTACATTAAGTTAATTGCAAAGTTATTAGTTTTTGAGCAAAAAACATTTTCCACAATTTCAACACTTGATAATGGTGGGTAAAAACATTTTACAATAGTTATAGGAAAGCTTTGGCTTAACACCCACAATTAAAGTAAAATCATCTAATGGGAATGACATCTATATGTCCCGGCTATTTCCCATTTTATGCCCTAGGCCCAAAACTATTTTGATGGCCTAGCTAAGTCGAACCATGTCTAAGCATATGGAAATCACTATTTTCCCATCTCCTCTTGCCTAGATAACCACTTATCCGTTGCTTTGGCAACCAGACATAATGATGATCCAAGCTCATGGAGTGCTTAGGTTATGGTAGGCACTTTAAGACTTAATTAAAACCATTTGATGTGACGTTCAAAATTAAATCCATCCAGACATAAAATAAACATCACACGCAGGTTATGAAGCGAAAAAAGTAAATGTGATATAGCATGGCCTATTCTATAATGACTCACTGAGCCTTGTGGGAGTCGAGGGTCAATCTAGGTCAAAATCCATCTCATGGATAATGTCTTCGATCTTGTACCTCCAGCCTTGTTACATATTTGCATGGGCATACCCGACCTTCAATGTAAAGCGATAAAGCTAATCTAATGAAGCGATTACAATTTTACAACATTGAAAAAAGCGACTCATGAGTCGTATTATAAAATTACAATCAAAATATGTAAAACAAGGGGTATAGTAGGCCATGCTATTCACCATGCTAATATCACATAAAGCACAATGAAATTATACACAAAGTCTTAATTCGGGGGAGCGACAATCGGGGGTTTTCCGTGAGCGCGCCCCTGGAAGACCGCCCTCGGAAGGAAAATCGATTCTACATCACTCATCGAATGAGTTTTTCCTCCTAGATTTACCACTGCAATCGCCTTTACATACATAATCGGATTATGTAATGGTTAATCGGATTAACCAAAAGCGATTTATGCGTAATAGCGAAATTTAATCAAATCAATTTCAGATTCACGTAAACGAGTTTATCTGTCGAATCATGCTAGTAGTGCCCTAGGACCATTAGCATCATGTTGTGCGTTTTGTTATCTTTTGAGCATTTAATTGAATAGTTAATTTTGCTTTTGATTATCAAATGTGTGATTTGATAGTAAAACTCATTAGCTTATGTAATTACTATTCTAGTAGTCCCCTAGTTTTATGTAATGCTTAATTACTATGAAATAAAACTAGTATGATTGTTGATTGATGATCTTGTTTTACGATCATGTGTAATGGATACAAATCACATCATAGATGCGATATATAGGGATACATTGTATTGGGACGTGATCCGTCGGAGAAGTAATACTTCATGGTCTTAAGTCATAAGTATTACTTCATCAATACTATTTTAGAATTCTTAGACCTTGTGTCTTCATTGATTCTAGTATGAATGGAGCCACGTTTTGACTCGATCGGACGTTACTTGTAACAGAGTAATCAATACGATCGATGATCGGATGTAGTGTCCTATCATAGCTTGAATGTGAGAGACATTGTAAGGAATTTGTCCTCTCTATTATTAGAGAGAGATATCCATGGGCCCCTCGATAGGGAAAAGAGCTGTTTAAATGCATGGTCGTGCTCAAATGTATTTGATAAAGTGGTTATCAAATGCTATTTGTCGAAGCAGATCTACACGGAGATCGAGCATAAATACAATTAAGCTTAATAAGGGTGACGACCACCATGCCTTATGCTTAATTAGGATATCGCGAGACAAAGGGATTAAATAGTGGATTGATATTAGGTTCAGTTGTATATTCATTCACTTTGGGTAGTCACAATGTCCCTGCTAGGGGACCGCTTGTGATTTATGGACTCACGCTACTACTAAGTGTGGTTTCATTGCCATTGTGAGATGAACCTACGGGGTCACACGCATAGAGCGAGCTAACGAGCTTTATGTCAGTTGATGAATCTAGAATGTGTCTAGGTTCATTGTATCGACATTTGTCTTTCTGGAAATAATAAAGTGTTTATTATTCGAATTAGAGATAGGGGCAATTTCGGTATTTTACCTATAGTCTGGGATTACGTGGGAGTTATTATCCGATAAGGACTCCCAGCTACCGATAGAAGTCTAGGGGGCGTGGGAGTTGAGGACTCCCATTGCCGAGAAGGAGTTGAGGGACGTGAGAGTTAGTTACGGGAACAAACTCTCACACCCTATATAATAAACTCTTGGCAGAAACCACTAGACTTCAATGCTTTCAGCCGAAATACCCAAGAAGCGAAATAGTTTACGCCTCTCCCTTTTCTCTCTAATTCCCGAAACCCGAGAAAAAGCGAAGAGCTAGCAATCGCTGCCTGTTTAGTCAGCGTGGATACCGGTAGAGGGACATTCTGCAAAGGGAATTCCGTTCGTTTGAAAAGCTCGATCAAGAAACGTCATCCTCCATTCGAAGTAGCTTCTTGAATCCGAAACATGTAAGTTTTTATCGTTTGTTTTCGGTTCGGTTTCGTATGGGCGGATCCTTCGGGGGAGGATCCATGGGTGTTTGGAGCGAGTTTCCGCCCATGAATCCCTTCGAATCAATATTCACGAAGCATGATTTATGCATAATTAATGTTCACATAAAGCGAGTTTATGCGAATCAACATTCACGGAAAGCTTGATTTATGCCGAATCAATAACCGAAAAGCAGTTTATACCAAAAAACCGAAAAGCAGCTTTATGCATATTCTCATCAAAAGATGCAATCTTTAAATGCGATGACATGATTTATGCGGTATTATAATCACGAAACATAAAAGATACAATCTTTTTCGTTTTTCACAAATACTACATACCAAATCGAATTTGATATATGTTAAGATGTGATTAACAATATCGAATCCGAATCGTATGAGCAAGGCTCTGATACCACTGAAGGGATTCATGGGCGGAAACTCGTTCCAAACACCCATGCATAGACGAGCTAACAAGCTTCATGTCCAGATTCAATGAATCTAGAATGTGTCTAGGTTCATTGTATCTGACATTTGTTTTTTCCGAAAATAATAAAGTGTTTATTATTCGAATTAGAGATAGGGAGCAATTTTGGTATTTAACTATAGTCTGGAATTAAGTGGGAGTTGTTATCCAGATAAAGACTCCCACTGCAGCAAAGTCTAGGGGACGTGGGAGTCGGAGTCTCCCACGGTAGAAGAAGTTGAGTAGGCGTGGGGAGTTGTTCGGGAACAAACTCCCACACTCTATATAACATCTCTTAGCCGAAACCCTAGGCAAGTAGTCATTCAGCCGAAATTAAACAAGTAACCCGAAATCAGATTTCGGATTACTCAGCCTCTCCCTTTTTCTCTCTAATTCCCGAATCTCAGAAAGACGAAGAGCTAGCAATCACTTGCTTGTTTCGTCAGCGTGGATACCGGTAGAGGGAAATTCCGCAAAGGGAATTCCGTTGGTGAAAAGAAAACTTCCAAGAATCGTCATCCTCCATTCAAGAAGCAGCTTCTTGAATCCGTAAAAATGTAAGTTTTTACCGCTATTTTCGATTCGTTTCATATGAGCGGATCCTTCAGGGGAGGATCCATGGGTGTTTGGAACGAGTTTCCGCCCATGAATCCCTTCAGATGACAAACCATTGATGCAAATGATAATAATATAACAAAAGGATAAAGGCACTTAAGCACATAAACACAAGATCATGAGATAATGATGCAAATGATCAAGGCAAGTAGATGTTTTAAGAATGCATTATACTCCCCCTCTTTTAAAGAATCTTATATCTCTCCCATTTTGCAAAGTTCTTTAGCTTCCTCATTTGTGCCCATTTGCAAAGCTACTTTTTCTCCCCCATTTTTTTTTTTGGCAAAATAAAAATGGTTCATCATAGCGCCAATATGAAAAACGTTTTCTCCTTCTTTTTATTAAAGTAGAGATCCAAAGGATAAAAAATGAAATTCCTTTAGGAGGGATTAAGTTTGAAATCAAATATGGAAAAGCTTTTTGGTCAAACAGATTGAATAAGATGCAAACCAAGGGAAATGTTTCTAAAGACAAAAAAAACAAGAATATTGAAAAACCAAAGAAGGAAATCTTTAAAACTAAGTAAGCACATCATTTGTAAAAGACCATTTGAAGTGAATATGAGTGGCCAAGAGATGATGCTTATCATAAAAATTATATAAGCTTTTAAAGATGATAATTTTGAAGAGGTTTTAAGCTTGGTTGAAATCAAAAGAAAAGAGAGCACATAATGACACCTAAAAACAAAGATATATCACATGGCTAAAAAATGAATTACCAACCAACGCTAAAACAAAAGGAGATAAAAGAGTAAAAAACTTTAAATCACAATCTCCCCTTTTACCAAAAATAAAGTTAGCTATAACAAGGTAGAAACAAGCTAACAAAATGGATGTGATAATATGTAAGGATGTGGTGACATGATGAGCACATATATCACAATGCAACAAACAAGAGGAAGTTTAGGATAGCATTACTAAGCACGTTCCTTTTCAAGTAAATGGTTAGCCAAAAGACATCTAATAACTAAGGCATCAAGTGATACGGTACCAACCTCGGGGCTGCCCAACTCAAGGGAACGTACGTTACGATACAAAGAGGACTCTAAATTACATATAGGAATGTTGCCCAAGTCAACGTCTTAGTATCACAAGTGTACAAGGAATGGACAGCTTTGCTACTGTTTGGCAGAATGAACATATCTTTCGATATACTTATCCAATGGAGCTGATTCCAGTTGCATATTAAAGATAAGAGGCAGATCTACAACTTTCATGAAGATCACAAGATCAGATTCTGCCTTCTTGATATCCCATATTATCGTGCAAGTTGGCCCAACAAGCTGTCCAGAATGGGGACGAATTATAAAGGGCATTTTAGTCTTTTTGTGTACAATTAAAGTCTATTCTAGACTTTAATTATTTTCAGCATATTTCTTTACTATAATTTCGTGTATAGCAAGTAGTTGCTATAATAAAGGACATGTTGTCCATGTGTTAGTTAGTTTGTTATTAAGAGTCCTAATGCAACTAGGACTCTTCATTATTTTGGTAGTTACTTTTATTTCAGCCACCAAGATAATAGGAACATGTGCCTATTATCTTGTTTAGATAGTTACTTGATAGCAAGTTGTTATTCAAGAGTCCTAATTCTTCAAGGACTCTTATTTCCCTTTTCTAGTTTGAGTTGGAACCGAATTACCTTCTACTTAAAGGGAATTTCGCCACCTCTTTACGTAGACTTGATATATTGATATTTTGATTAAGGTTAAACCTTTGATACTTGTTTATGACTTCGGTTGAAGTTCATATTTCTTTAAAGTTTCTTGTATCAACTAGTTGGTTTATCTAGTTGTGGTGTTTCAACCTCCATTGATACTTAGCCTTTCCGGATTTGTGTTAAGTGTATTCCCCCATAAACTATTCGAGATAGAGAAAGATCTGCTAATTAAGCCGAGTCTTGATATAACCCATCAAGATTTCGCATCATCAAGCTAACCAAAAACAACATGAGATCAAACAAAATAGAGAAGTGAAGCACATGATCTAAAAACAATACGGGAGGTAGATACAAAAGATTCACTTATTAAGATCATACACTCCCAAAAAGAGCACATAAGTAGGCTAAAAACATGATATGCAAGAAGAACATAGCCAACAAAATATGTGATGATGTTAAGATATAAATCAAGAAGCACATATCACATATATGAGGGGTGTAAGAAGTTTTCAATATAAAAAAACTACCCCTAAGGTTGTGCCCATGTTAAAAGAAATGCAAAATTGAAAAGATACAGAGTTTGAAAACTTACAGTTTGCTGAAACAGAGCCCTGCGGTCGATCGAGGCATGAGGTTCGATCAATCAGACATATGGAAAAAGCCTTATAAACCTGCAAAATTAAGCAAAGGCATATCCAAAATGCCACAACTATATACCAAGGAATATATCAATGCTTTAACATAGTTTATACTTCAAATCAAGCCATAGATGATCAACCACATAGAGCATATGCTTGGCACTTGCAGATAAAAACATAAAAACACCACAATGCTATATAGATCAAGTTAAGTGCATAACATAGCATCAACTACTCCCCCTAAGATATATAACCATAAGAGTAGAATGGAGGGGGTTAAAGAATGAGATTTCATCTCAAAGATTCAATCATTAAGCTCTCTAATACAAATGCATATAAAATCAAAAACATAAAACGTAGCATTTTTTTTTTCTTTTTTAAGGAGGATAAATAGTGGTTCCCCACTTCCCCTCCAAAACATAGCATGATACATACCAAATATCCCTTAAAAACAATTCATGCAAAGATATGGAAATATAAGAACTACTATTGCTAATAGGGATACAATGGGATAACATAAAAGGGAAAACTATTAAAAAGATAGAGTTTTAAAGAAAGTTCTCATTGGGTTTGAAGAGTTTTCTTCTTGCACTTTGGATTCCCCATGAGATTCTTGACATTCTGCCATCCACTTGGGCATCATCATTCTCAGTTGAGTCTTTATCCATGTCTTGCTCTTCCTCTTCAACCTCTTTTTGCTCTTGATCAATATCATCTTTTTCACCATCATCTTCATTCCCACTTTCATCACTTGAAATTCCATTTACATCTCTAACTTCATCTACCTTCTCTTCATCTTCGTTATCTTCTTCTTTTTCAATCTCATCACCATTTTCATTACTTGATCCATCACCACTCTCTTCATCATCTTCTTCATTTTCTTCTTCTTCATCACTATCTTGCACATTCTCTTGTACAAAATTTGATTTAGTTGTTCTAGTATAGCTTATCACATTGTCAACTTTGTACTCAATTTCTTTCAACCTTCTCTCCACATCTCCCACCTTATTCTCCAAGCTAACCATCCTAGTATTGAATCTTTCTTGGAAGTTGTTGAAGTTCTCTATGAAGGATTCCATCTTTGACATGATTTGAATAAGTAATGCATTGTTAACTTGGTTGGTATCTTCTCTTTGTAGGAGGGACTTCTCTTTCAACATTAACCCTTGGATTTTCTTCACTTGTCCCAACATTTGCTTGAATACCACCATCTTCGTCAAGTTCAATGTGAATGTCCTCAAGACCTATTTTCAAATCCTTGCCCTTGCACTCATTCATATTCTCTTGCTTGGGGCTCATTAGGCCTTTGAACCTTTCTAGATTCAATGATCTTTTTAATTTTTCACTAGCCCTTTGGCTAATACCTTGTGCCACCTCCACCGTCAACAACTCTTCATCGGTGCATCTAGTTTGAAGCTTCTAATGCCCATTTACAAGCAACATGTGCATCCTATGAAATTTCTCTTCATTGTAGATTATGTACTTGTTGTCTCTTTTGATCGGGTTGGTAAGCTTGAGATTGAATTTCTTAAACACCAATGTGAGCATGCTTCCATAGGGTATGAAGTTTCTAGTTCCCCTTGCACACTCACTTAAATGTCTTATTGCCAAATCCCCAAAATTGGCCTTTGTTTTCTCAACAAGACAATTCATTATGACCATTTGCAGATAGGTGATGGAACTCTTGTCGCCTTTGATTGGTAGGACCACATTTTTCACCATATGATGTAAGATCCGGCCATATTCGTCTATCTTGTTAGTTTCTCTCTCCTTTGATTTGCTAAAAACTCCATTGATACCTAATATCTCGGTAGACCGGATAGAATACAGCCGTTGGAGGATTGGAATATTCAAAACTCAAATCATCTCTGGTCTACTGAAGCAAAGCCTATGTCGACTGGAGAGCAGTCCCAAAGTGATTTTTACACTTACTTAAAGTTTCCAATGTTCTCATGCACATGCCTAAGTGTTTTGTAAAGATATAAAACACATTTTAAAGTACTTATGCTTTGACCAACTAGTTTTCAAAAACCTTTTCAAAAGATTGAACAATGGAAAACATGAGGTTTTAAAAACATGCATTGTTGAGCTTTAAACATTCAATTCTAGTATTCTCAAGAGAATGATTAGTCACAAAAGATTACGTATAATCTTAGACTAATCTTCCTAAGGCCTTCAAGTTGTTTCTTCTTGGAGCTTGGACTTTGAAGCCTTTGATCAACATCTTCTTTAGTGATGAAGTCCTCTTGCATTCTTGATGTAGAGTATTGGACATCACACTTCTTCTTGTCAATGAGTCTACCACTTGATTCTTTACTTGTTGGATTAAGTAGCTTTTGACATGTTGATCTTCCTTCTTCCTTGACTTTGCATGTACTTCCATAGCATGTGGATTGACTTCATGCTTGTGTTATGGAATCTTGCAAAGTGTAGCTTCCTTGTGTGTATGATCATACCTTTGGCTTACACAAGAAGCTAACTTACCATTTTCATCAATGTTGATATGAGTGCTAAGGATCCTATCATTAAGAACATGCTCACAGAAACATTAGAATTGTCAATGGTTTTTTATCATCAAAACAAGATTGATCACTTTGCCCTTTGGGCGAACACAGATGTCATGGTCACAAACATAAGACTAGACACATCTAATGCGTCAACTAAGTGCTTACGGTAATCATTTCTTTCAGCGTCCGGAGCCTCCGCGGCTGGTGGATTAAGAGTAGAAGTCTCGAGAACATGCAGCTTTTTCATGTTCCTGTACTAGTCGATGAAGTTTCCTCCTTCTCAAGGACGGATAGTAATGATAAATAGTTCGATGCAACAATTGCATTTTCCATTATATCTACAGAGAAGAGTTTGCAAAATTTTAGCTGTCATATTTTAAAATCATTAATAGGACTTTAATTAATGATTCTCCAACTATTTTCTTCAAATGAGTATTCATTCAGAAAGTTCAAAACTTGCTAGTAGGATCAAGATCCATATTTCATCATTCTCAAGGCAGCTTTGGCTACTATACTCAAGAATATGCTTTAGGTAAGCAACACTTGCTAATCACATCAATTATGTAACTCTTGGTTGGTTAAGTAGGTAACGATTACCCTCAGTACATAAATGCACATCTTAACCCTTTTGCCACCAGATTCTCTATCATTGAGGTAATCTGGTTAAGTATGACCCAAGGTTGACCAACGAATATCACTAACTTATCCTTCGCGCCTCACCCGGATAGACAATCGCTTATTCTACTCGGAAGTTTACACTACTGTGGATCTAGGTCTTGACGAGGGCCCCGCTTGGAAGGCAATAAGCATAATATTTAAAATTGAGGGATTTTTTTAAATTTTCTCACCAAACGGTGTATAATCTGATTATATGATATAAACCTTGTAAATCATGTAATAGGCATCACATGCGAAGTGCATAAAGCAGTAAATAAAACTGTGAAATAGTAATAGCCCCTATACGAATTTTCCGAGTCAACGGAAAATCCTAGGTCAATCTAATGGTGGAAAAGCAATAAAACCTATCTATTGTCTTCCGCCTCATTGTGGTTTCCTCCATCTGATGGATGTCTTTCTTTATCACTTGTTACATATGAAAAAATATAAAATCTTATTCTATACTTTTACATAATTGAAAGAATTCTCAAGTTACATTTGAGATTAAATTTACAACAAGAATGAATAGATAAGGCACGACACACATACTGTATTATAATACAAACCACTGGGTCAAAGGATATAACTAGACACCATGCTCAAATAACACGAAAATCATGCTAAAAGCGCAAATACACACTGCCTTCCCCTTTCCGGTCGAACAAGGTCATACTGCTGGTCCACCGCGATAAGGCAGTAACCAAAACAGTAAAAAAATTAGGCCACCTCGGTAGACCCAGAACATTTCTGATCGACCGGCCTGAAAACGGACGAGCTTTAGTCGATCGTGATTACTCACCGGTCGGCCGAATTCTAGGCAGTAGCAAAATGCAGTTTTCTAGAACATATCCGGTCTGTCGCGAACCACTTCCGATCAACCGAATTATTCCCAGAAAACAGAAAACAACCAAAAAACACGAATCTACAATTCGTTCCGGGATTCATCAGTAGCGCCATTCATCTTAAATGTATCACATATCTCCAAGAAGTTTGCAATATGAGCATTTGGATCCTCATCAAGCAATCCATAAAATTGAACATAATCTTGGACCATCTTTATGACACTTGGCTTGATTTCAAAATTTGCAGCTACCACCGGAGGTCGGGTGATACTAGATTCTGACCCAGTGAGAGAAGGGCGGGTAAAGTCTGCCATGGTCCTTGGAGCTAGATTGATAGCCATTGGTTCTTAAGAGATCAGAAACCTACAAAAAAAAAAAAACAAAAGACAAAGAACACGAGTAAAACGAAAACTTAAAAAAAAACAAATAATGATTAAATCAGTAAATAATAGGTTTTCTTAATGTTGTGAGTCCCCGGCAACGGCGCCAAAAACTTGATGGTCGATTTACCTTACTATAAAAATCGCTAGGCAAGTGCACCTATCGCTTAGAATAGTATAGCAATCTAGTCAAGTGTCGATCCCACAAGGACTACAAGCACTAATAATTACCCTTTTTCTACTGTTTAATCGATCGAGTTATATGATTAAAAATAGTAAATAACTAGAAAACAAATAAATGATTTATAAGAATAAAGATGAGAAGAGATACTTGAACAAGAATCCCCCTAGACGTATCTATGTATGAACTGGATGGATTAATTCAAAAGAACTTATTCTGAAGCAGTGAAAATTCCAATAATGAAGCTTTAATGTTTTTCAACAGTTTAAAGTTCCTACCTTTGAGTTGATTAATTGAAATTTCTTTCGTAATTAAAACCCCCAAAGATGCATTAAGATTTGTGAATTCCCTTATTAGGTTTGACCCTAATCCCGAAGATTTATGTAAATTCTATTTCTAGAAAATCATGCAACTCTTTTTATTATGCGATGATCTATCCAAATTCTTCCTTTTTCAATTCCAAATAAGAAATCAAAGATGAATTAATTCACTAGCAAAATTAATCCAACACAATGAAAACGCATAATAAACATCAAAATATAATTCAATATAAATTAATCTCAATCCCAAAAATCAATACATAGATATAAGTCTAGGGTTCATCCCATTCAAGTATTAGAAATTTAGCTACTCATAACGCTAGAATTAATAAAAGAATTTATTGAAAGCGATAGAGAAAGAAAACTCATTCTCATGAAAGATTCAATCTTCAAGCATGTCTCCGTCTTCAAACCGTTGATGATGGCGAGTGTCCTCTTGTTGAACTTGGTTGAAGAGAGCCTACAATAATTCTCTCACAATCACTCTAGGTCTAGAATAATAATGGTAATATCTCGATGTCTAATCTCTCCTCCTCTATGATGAATCTTCCAGGGATATTTATAATGTTCAGACTCCTATAGCTTTAGGAAAAATACCATAGAGGTTGAAGGGAATTAGGAGTCTAATAGGAAAGTCCCAAATAATCTTCATGGTTGACCAAATTTTCAGTGTTGACCCGAGTTGACTTCTTTGACTAACTTTTCAGATTTTGCAGTTAAGTCCCACAGCTTTCCAGTCAACTTTCAGATTTAGCAATTAAGTCATTGAAACATCATAAAAGCTCAATAAGCACCCTACAACCATTAAAACACAAAGTAGTGAGGAATATACCATTCTAAGCTCAAAACTCGATATATAAATACATTTTTAAGCACAAAGTCACTATAAAACTAAAGGAATATATCGATGAATTTACGAGTTATCAAATTACCCCTCACTTAATCTTTGATCGTCCTGAGAAAAGCAAACTAAAACACACGTACAACATAAAACTTATAGTCTCCTACAAATTCATTCTCAAATATGTATGTGACAACCCTACCCTCTCGGGCCGGGACTGCCGCGTGCCTCTCGGCACTTGGTTCTATCTTTTACAATACAAAAGGAAGCACAATGAAATTCAATACAATACAAAAGCAGAATCCCTATATACAGATTTCTAATCCCAAGCTTTCGCTGCGCACTCTGATACCAAAGTATTGCACCACCTTTAGATACCTGTAGAGGGGGAAAACATTTTGGAAAACGTGAGCCGAAGCTCAGTGAAGGTCGTGCTAGTGGTGCCAGTGTCTGTAAAAATAATTTTCTTTGGAAAAATACTTTTATATCAAAAAATAGCTCGCACAACGCGAAACCATATATATACTCTTATAATAAGGGGCCTGATTCTGCAACAATTGTTCAAGACTGTCGAGATCAGATTGACAATGGCATTCCAATAACATTAAATCACATTTCATACGGGCCCCAATCTAGACATTTATCGATAGGATTCTGGAGGTGGCTCCCACCATTTGGTGTAGCACGCAGTTCCTTCGATTCCTTTCATTTAGGCCCGACTCAATATATTCGCAGCCTCGTAATGCCATGTCAATAATCTCAGGACAGATCTCATTCAAGGTTCAGTAAAACATTTCATTTCCAAAAAACATTAACAACAAGGCCCCAATTTTAGAAAACTATTTCATGATGACAAATAAATGTAATAGTGCATGTCATGAGTGGATCCAGACTATGAGTGCAATGAACAATTCATGAGCACACAATACTTATATATAATTTTACAAAAGGGTTAAGACCACTCATCTGACTAGTTGACTTTCTTCAAATTCCAAATATATCCTAGAACAGAACTTCGCCATAATTTATTAATAGATCATACCTTCCAATAAACAACACTAGAATTTGACACAAATGTAGAGATTACAAGATCATATGGTATAAAGAAGGAAATGAAGAAGATGAGAGATTTTTGAATGAAAATGAAATCAGGAAATATGAACTATTTATAGAAGAATGGAAGCTGCTGAGCAGCTACTTTAATTAAGCAGCTGTAAAGTAGAAGCTGCTGTGCAGTTCAAGCAACTGCAAATCAAAAGCTGCTTAGCAGCTGCAAGTCAAAAGCTGCTGAGCAGTTCAAGTAGCTGCAAATCAAAAGCTGCTAAGCAGCTGCTTCACTTAAGCAGTTGCAAGTCAAAAGCTGCTGAGCAGTTCAAGTAGCTGCAAATCAAAAGCTGCTGAGTAGCTGCTAGCTGCAAGTCAAAAGCTGCTGAGCAGTTCAAGTAGCTGCAAATCAAACATTTTCTTTAGAAGACACGGAGAAGCTTTCTTTAATCAGAAATACTTTTCCTTTCTAAAATAATTAAGAAATACATTATCGGGAAACGTTCTCTTTATCTGGAATATTCTTTATTTAATTCAATTTTAAAAAATGCCTTTCCGGAATAAGAAAACCATTCTGGATATCAGATTTATAGTAAAAAGGGCGCATGACCGGCCAAGTCAATAACCCTTTAGTCAATACCAGCCTTACACCAGACATAGCTATGATTTTCAACCATATACCCCGTCTAGAAGTGAGACATCGGTAGCTGGGGTACCTACCAGTCCGAGTCCACAGACCAAAGCCCTGGAGTTAAACCTCCTAACCGAGGGACATTCAGCCTCAAAATCCAGAAGACGCTGAAGGTACGCAGAGGAGATCAGTCAGCCCGATGCTTTCCCTGCCCCTACTGTTTCCCAATAGGCCAGGGATCCCATTTAAATAAATAATAACCAGAAGTCCAAAACCAAAGGTTCGAGATGCTCTCGTACGGGGTGACTAGCCTCCGTACAGCGCAAGCCCCCAATGGTTGAACAAAGAAACTTCCATCGAGTAGTATAAATGCCATCAGAATTACAGTACAGTTCAGAGTTGCCATTCATTCACTTTTCAGAGATACTTTCCAGAATTCCATTTCATAAATATTTTAAACTTTCATTTGTAACCATTTCTATAAAACACACTTAATAAAACAAATTCTCCGATTTTTAAGAGGGAACTCACCTTGGTCTTTTACTGTGTGTACTTTCTTCAAGATCTGCACCTATTTTGCAAATATCAAATCTTTAAGAAATACTTCTAGAAATGTCTTCTTAATAATATGCAAGCCTTAATATGTCTAAACATCTTTGCAATAATATTCTAGGCTTCGGGGTTCTTTAGGTAAATTCCTAAAGTTCAAGGACCAAACTGCAACTTCGTTTAACGTGCCGAACCTTCTTGTAAAATTTATTTGTTCACATATTTATTTTTATATCAAAAAATAGCTCGCACAACGAGAAACCATATATATACTCTTATAATAAGGGGCCTGATTCTGTAACAATTGTTCAAGACTGTCGAGATCAGATTGACAATGGTATTCCAATAACATTAAATCACATTTCATACGGGCCCCAATCTAGACATTTATCGACAGGATTCTGGAGGTGGCTCCCACCCTTTGGTGTAGCACGCAGTTCCTTCGATTCCTTTCATTTAGGCCCGACTCAATATATTCGCAGTCTCGTAATGCCATGTCAATAATCTCAGGACAGATCTCATTTAAGGTTTAGTAAAACATTTCATTTCCAAAAAAACATTAACAATAAGGCCCCAATTTTAGAAAACTATTTCATGATGACAAATAAATGTAATCAGTGCATGTCATGAGTGGATCCAGACCATGAGTGCAATTAACAATTCATGAGGACACAATACTTATATATAATTTTACAAAAGGGTTAAGACCACTCATCTGACTAGTTGACTTTCTTCAAATTTCCAAATATATCCTAGAACAGAACTTCGCCATAATTTATTAATAGATCATACCTTCCAATAAACAACACTAGAATTTGACACAAATGTAGAGATTACAAGATCATATGGTATAAAGAAGGAAATGAAAAAGATGAGAGATTTTTGAATGAAAATGAAATCAGGATATATGAACTATTTATAGAAGAATGGAAGCTGCTGAGCATCTACTTTAATTAAGCGGTACGCAAAGCGTAAGTCGTTTGTGCGGTTCAAGCAATTTGCAAGTCAAAAAGTCGCTTCCCTTAAGTAGCTGCAAATCAAAAGCTGCTGAGCAACTGCTTTTATAGCAGCTGCGCAGTTCTAATCCATATTTTGAGATTTTTTGTACACATGAGGTGCTTGAGAGACGGGTTGTTACAATGTAAGCATGATAAATTCTTCCCAACTTATCAAAGAATGCTAACCAAGTAAAGTAGATACAAAACTTCAAAGTAAATTCATTGTAACAAAGAGAACTCAAGGAATGCATGGAACAGTTTTATAAAACAAGTTACTAAGTAAACACTTGGAAAAAGATTAAAGTAGATAAGAAACTTTTTCCTCAAACCCAAACCCAGTACAACCAAGGACTTGAAACTCGATACTCTTCACTAATGTAGCTCACTAATGGAGCATAGTGCATCAACTTGAGTCCAAAAGGACTTCTCAGCTTATAACGTATGCTTTAGGATGGGGCTAACAAACGAAAGATAGGATATACAAAGTCGTGAGAGTAAGCATTGGATCTTCTTTAATATGATTCCTTATCCACTTCATAGAACAAAAACAACCCCTCACTTTATGTATTACCAAAAACTTCATGGAGGTCGCATCAATCCCAAAGAAGAACTTGTTCAAATCTACCACCAACTTCAACTCTCTATTTCACTTTACATTCCATTCCATACTTTCAATAACACTAATCAATAGTTCCAAAATTTAAATCAACAATCGTGAGTAATATACCTTTCAAGATAAGAACTTTAAGTACATGGTCGATTGATCCCATCAGTGAATCAACAGAATGACAGATATGCCTTTAATCAATAGAAACAAATAAAATAATGTAATGATTTTTTTTTTCTTTTTTTTTTTCACTTTTTTTTCCACTTTTTTTTCCATCAAAATAAATAAATACATCAATGTTGATTAGAGACTATCTCAAAATAATTTGGCTTCCGCAATCATTGTTCATTGCCACAAATGATAACTTAGGCTTTTTAGAAAATGCCTTACTTCTCACACCACAGAGGCCGGAGTCAAAGAAATCTCATCCCAATCAAATCAATTATCCAAAAGACTAGTATAAATATTCCGACACAAACTTCTTTATTCCTCTTCCATTCTTTTTTTTAAGCACATTTCAGTACATTCAATCCCTATCAACACCAGACCAATTCCTATATGCATTACTCTCACAAAGATAAAGGGATTGTAGTCAACAATGAGCCGACTAGTTAAAGGTGCATTCTTCTTCCATTCTTTCCAAATCTCCAAATAAAATTCCACCAAATGCACCCTCCTGAGGCTAAAAATAGGGAACTAAGAATTTTAATGTGATCGGGTAGGCAAGAAAGGCACAAACGAGTCAAAAATTGCCAATATCATCCCCAAGTCAAAAGTACCAAGTTTGAAGCTTGGACACAAGAATATCGGGAGAGAAGTTCTTAGTTGTGCTCAACCATACATTCCAAAAAGTAAACTTATCTACAAAATCTTAGTCAAGTGTTTATTTGGCAACTAAAATTCATTTTATCTCAAAAACGTCTCAAGTTCTCTCGATCACAACGAATTCACATGCAATTTTATGTCAACTTACTTAACATAGCATTCGAAGATAAGTGAGGCAAAAAGTATCACAAAAACTTATAGGAGAATGATTGAACGAGGGAAAACACATGTTTTTTTTTTTTTTTTGTTTTTTTATAAAGAAACAAAAAACAAAAAAAAAAAAAAAACATCTAAACATATAGAAACAAGAAGAGAGTCCACCCCCTACTTAAGAGTGCAGCATGTCCTCATGGTGGCAAAGAGAATAATAATAAAATAAAGTAAATAAAGGATAGCAATACTACCCTCGGTCCTCAATCATAGATATGCACCATGAAACTTTTACCGCTGTCGAACGTCGGTGGTGGTGGTGCCGCCTATAGCCGCTGCTCAATTTTTGATTGGGTAATTTTTTTTTTTTTATTAAGATTAGGGCTTAGTAAAACTAATTAAAAAATAAAATAAAATAAAATAAAAAATAAACTAATTAGGGTTGGTATGAGTGAAAAATTGGTGTATTGAAAAAGATTTGGGGGATTTGGGAGCGAGGGTGAACAGAGAGAAAAAAAAAATTGAAGAAAAGGGAAAATGCATTCACGCAGGTCTGGTTATGGAAGAGAATAGGGAAGAATTGGGTGTGGGTGGTATTTTTGTCAAAATGGTACACCTATTTTTAAAAATTAAAAAAAAAGAAAAAATAAAAATTGGGACCAAAATTCCTGCGCAGGCTTTTGTAATGTGCATGTGCAGGCATTTTTCTGTTTAAGGCTAATTTTTTTTTAAAAAAAATCGAAACAAATAAAATAAAATAAAATAAAAAATAAACTTTTTTTTTGTTTAATCGACTTGCAGAAAAGCCCATTTTTTTTTTTTTTTTTTATAACGAAGATTGAAACACACACGAAATATGTACAAAAAGGTTAAAAATTTAGTTCTCGTTTATAGTCTCGAGCTTGACTACCTTTTTCTTGTAGTATTCAAGGAGGTTGACGAGAAGCAAAATCCTCAAATTGAAGTAGTGATCCTTTTGTGAGATCATGAGGAAAATGCATCACTTGATCCTTTTTAGCTCTTCTAATTTTCAGTTTTTTTCTCTTGCAAGAATTTTCGTCGTTGATTGAAGCAGTTTTGGAGGGTTCCTTGATCAAGCTTTCCTGCACAGAAATCGAAATATTAGATTTCACAACTTGAATGCCGAATGCAGTAGCATTTTTCTCTAAGGATTTCTCAAAGTGTTTTGGAATTGTATAGACAACATTTTCATCTCCAACTCCAAGAGTTAATTTTCCCCTATAAACATCTATGTTGGCCCTAGCCGTAGCTAGAAAAGGTCTTCCTAAAATCAAAGGTATACCAACGTCTTCTTGCATATCCACGACAACAAAATCCACGGGAAAAATAAATTTATCAATTTTAACAAGAACATCTTCTTTTACTCCCATTGGACATTGTAAAGATTTATCAAGCAATTGGATATTCATAATTGTGGATTTCAAGCCTCCCAATCCTAACTTTTTGAACAAATTATAGGGCATCACATTCACACTAGCGCCTAAGTCTGCTAATGCATTATTAATAGATACACTACCAATTTGACAAGGAATAGTAAAACTCCCTGGATCATTGAGTTTCTGAGGTAGCTTGTCTTTGTTCTCCAGGATTGGTAAACACTCCGCATCCAAGATTACTTTTTGCTCTTTCTTGTTTGATCAAGTGTCCGTCAAAGGCTTAGTAAGATTGGAAGTCTGCACAGAAGTTGAAATAGAAGGTATATTATGAAACAATTGGGTAGGCGGTGCAAAATACTTACCTGATTGACCATCTTTCTTCACAAGGCGTTGATGATATGGAATCCTTGGCTTGTATTCTAAAATCTCATTATTCTTTGCTTCTTCTTTCACACAATTCTCTGGCTCCATTGCCTTCAAATTAGTACCGCTCGTTGAAATAACAACATTAACATCCTCTCGCGGGTTTGATTCGGTATTTCCAGGCAGAGAACCGATTGTTCTCTCAGATAAAATCTTAGCAATTTGCCCAATCTGATTTTCCAAATTGTGAATTGAAGCACCTTGATTTCTTATGGCTGCATCTGCCATTTGGATTCTTTCCTCCGAAGTAGAAATAAACTTAGTCATCAATTCCTCCATAGTAGGCTTAACTGGCTCTGCAGGAACTTGTGGAGGTAGAGGTCTAGACTGTTGATATCCAGGTGGAGAAAGAGAATTGGGTTGTGGTTGTTGAGCTCTCCAAGAGAAGTTTGGATGAGCTTTCCAACCAGGATTATAGGTATTGCTATAAGGATCTCTTTGTTGTCTCTCTCCAACATAATTGATAGTTTCAGCAGATTGGCATTCATGATTGGGATGGTCACCACCACAGAAATCACAACTCATCACTTGAGATTGTTGAGATACATAGTTCATACTCTCCATTTTCCTAGTAAGAGCATCTACCTTAGCTTCAAGTACAGTCATGGCATCTACATTCATTAGTCCAGAAGTTCTCGTCTTTTGTCTTGCAGTTCCCCACTTACAGTTATTTGCAGCAATACTTTCAATTAAATCCCGTAACTCCTCTAGGGTTTTAAGATCTGTGGTACCTCCCTGCAGATGCATCAATGAGTTGCTTGGAAGCATGACTAAGCCCATTGTGAAAAGTGTGCATCTGAAGATTAAGTTCAATGCCATGTTTCGGGCATTTCCTCAAAAGTTCCTTAAATCTCTCCCAAGCATCGTAGAGATTTTCACCATCAGTTTGAGCAAATGAGAAGATCGCATTCCTTAACTGAGCGATCCTTACCGGAGGGTAATATTTAATCAAGAACTTCTCTGCAAGAGTATCCCAAGTGGTGATAGACCCCGCAGGTAATGGATGGATTAATTCAAAAGAACTTATTCTGAAGCAGTGAAAATTCCAATAATGAAGCTTTAATGTTTTTCAACAGTTTAAAGTTCCTACCTTTGAGTTGATTAATTGAAATTTCTTTTGTAATTAAAACCCCCAAAGATGCATTAAGATTTGTGAATTCCCTTATTAGGTTTGACCCTAATCCCGAAGATTTATGTAAATTCTATTTCTAGAAAATCATGCAACTCTTTTTATTATGCGATGATCTTGTTAGTAGTGCCCTAGGACCATTAGCACATGTTGTGCGTTTTGTTATCTTTTTGAGCAAGTAATTGAATAGTTAATTTTGCTTTTGATTATCAAATGTGTGATTTGATAGTAAAACTCATTAGCTAATGTAATTACTATTCTAGAAGTCCCTAGTTTTATGTAATGCTTAATTACTATGAAATAAAACTAGTATGATTGTTGATTGATGATCTTGTTTTACTGATCATGTGTAATGGATACAAATCACATCATAGATGCAATATATAGGGATACATTGTATTGGGACGTGATCCGACGGAGAAGTAATACTTCATGGTCTTAAGTCATAAGTATTACTTCCTCAATACTATTTTAGAATCCTTAGACCTTATGTCTTCATTGATTCTAGTATGAATGGAGCCACGTTTTGACTCGATCGGACGTTACTTGTATGAGTAATCAATACGATCGATGATCGGATGTAATGTCCTATCATAGCTTGAATGTGAGAGACATTGTAAGGAATTTGTCCCTCTCTATTATTAGAGAGAGATATCCATGGGCCCCTCGATAGGGAAAGACTGTTTAAATGCATGGCCGTGCTCAAATGTGTTTGATAAAGTGGTTATCAAATGCTATTTGTCGAAAGCAGATCTACACGGAGATCGAGCATAAATATAATTAAGCTTAATAAGGGTGGCGACCACCATGCCTTATGCTTAATTAGGATATCGCGAGACAAAGGGATTAAATAGTGGATTGATATTAGGTTCCGTTGTATATTCATTCACTTTGGGTAGTCACAATGTCCTCGCTAGGGACCGCTTGTGATTTATGGACTCACACTACTACTAAGTATGTTTTCATTGCCATTGTGAGATGAACCTACGGGGTCACACGCATAGACGAGCTAACGAGCTTTATGTCAGATTCAATGAATCTAGAATGTGTCTAGGTTCATTGTATCTGACATTTGTCTTTCTGGAAATAATAAAGTGTTTATTATTCGAATTAGAGATAGGGGCAATTTCGGTATTTTACCTATAGATGGAATTACGTGGGAGTTATTATCCGATAAGGACTCCCACTACCAGCAGAAGTCTAAGGGACGTGGGAGTTGAGGACTCCCATTGCCGAGAGGAGTTGAGGACGTGAGAGTTAGTTCTGGGAACAAACTCTCACACCCTATATAATAAACTCTTGGCCGAAACCCTAGACCTCAATTCTTTTAGCCGAAATTAACCAAGAAACCCGAAATTAGATTTCAGTTTCAGCCTCTCCCTTTTCTCTCTAATTCCCAAAAAACAGAAAAGACGAAGAGCTAGCAATCGCTGCCCGTTTCGTCGCGTGGATACCGGTAGAGGGACTTTCCGCAAGGGAGATCAATTGGTGGCGATTAGCATCCCGAAACGCCATCCTCCATTCAAGAAGCAGCTTCTTGAATCCGTAAAATGTAAGTTTTTACCGCTATTTTCGATTCGTTTCATATGAGCGGATCCTTCAGGGGAGGATCCATGGGTGTTTGGAATGAGTTTCCGCCCATGAATCCCTTCAGATCTATCCAAATTCTTCCTTTTTCAATTCCAAATAAGAAATCAAAGATGAATTAATTCACTAGCAAAATTAATCCAACACAATGAAAACGCATAATAAACATCAAAATATAATTCAATATAAATTAATCTCAATCCCAAAAATCAATACATAGATATAAGTCTAGGGTTCATCCAATTCAAGTATTAGAAATTTAGCTACTCATAACGCTAGAATTAATAAAAGAATTTATTGAAAGCGATAAAGAAAGAAAACTCATTCTCATGAAAGATTCAATCTTCAAGCTTGTCTCCGTTTTCAAACCGTTGATGATGGCGAGTGTCCTCTTGTTGAACTTGGTTGAAGAGAGCCTACAATAATTCTCTCACAATCACTCTAGGTCTAGAATAATAATGGTAATATCTCGATGTCTAATCTCTCCTCCTCTATGATGAATCTTCCAAGGATATTTATAATGTTCAGACTCCTATAGCTTTAGGAAAAATACCATAGAGGTTAATGGAATTAGGAGTCTAATAGGAAAGTCCCAAATAATCTTCATGGTTGACCAAATTTTCAGTGTTGACCCGAGTTGACTTCTTTGACCAGCTTTTCAGATTTTGAAGTTAAGTCCCACAGCTTTCTAGTCAACTTTCAGATTTAGCAATTAAGTCCTTGAAACATCATAAAAACTCAATAAGCACCCTACAACCATTAAAACACAAAGTAGTGAGGAATATACCATTCTAAGCTCAACACTCGATATATAAATACATTTTTAAGCACAAAGTCACTATAAAACTAAAGGAATATATCGATGAATTTACGAGTTATCAAATTAGGCCACCTCGGTAGACCCAGAACATTTCTGATCGACCGGCCTGAAAACGGACGAGCTTTAGTCGATCGTGATTGCTCACCGGTCGGCCGAATTCTAGGCAGTAGCAAAATGCAGTTTTCTAGAACATATCCGGTCTGTCGCGAACCACTTCCGATCAACTGAATTATTCCCAGAAAATAGAAAACAACCAAAAAACACGAAACTACAATTCGTTCCGGGAATCGTTTAACAGTTAAACGACTTCCCATACTCTGTACAAATGTAAATAACATCATATGCCATGCATTAACCGTCTACTAAAAGCACGATAACACCTAAAACAAAGTCATTGGGTTCTCGTGATAGGCTCTGATACCACTAGAAAGAAAAAATCGGAATCCCCATATAAAAACAGCGGAAATAAATTGGGATTTCTTTCCTTTAAAGGTTCTACTCACTAGAAAGAACCAGTACCTTGTGATAGGAATTATACCTTTTCAATCTGATCAAAATTACCCGGATTATGCTATTTTAAATCACCAACGGCATCCTTCGAACTCCTGTCTCTACCGGTATCCACACCGACCAACCTTGAGTTTGTTTGTTGTGCTTGTGATGCTAGTCACGAAAGCTACGAACGTTGAAGACGATCTTCATGAGCTTCTTTGAAATAGAAATCAAAATCAAATTGTAGAGACAAGAAAAATAGTTTTTCTTTCTCTTTTGTGTTCTTCAGAGTGTGTATTAGAGAGCAAAAATCAGAGAATTTTTCTCTCAACATTTCGGCTAGTATGTTGTGGAATGGTGGGAGGGAAATTTTTGTGTTTTGATGAACACTTCATCAAGTGGTGTTAGTGGAACCACCTACTAACTCCACACTCACACATTTCTCTCCCCACTACCCCCTAAACACGTAACACTCTCTCACACAAGACATGTGTTAGTTTTGACCTTGTCCAACTGGTACGGTTGATCAAAGAAATGGTTCTCGGCCGACCGGACTGACAAACTGGTTCGGTCGACCCGAGACAGCTCTCGATTGACTGGGTCTGATTTTGCCCAATCCAATAGAACGCCCAATCTAATTGAGCACCTATATCAAATATAAACTCCAACATGAACTTATTTTCCTATGATCATAAAATTTACCCTCTAGCCATTTATGAGTTTGGGGACAAACTTGAGAAAAGAGGGAAAAGAGATGATGGTGAGTTTTGGTGGACTTCTAGAATAGAAGGGTGAGAATTGAGCTTCTCAGAAGAAATGTTTTGAGAGTGTGTTGGGATAGAGCTTGAGGAAGAGGCAATAATATTTTATGATAGAACTGGAGGTATCCCAAATGAAAATATCTTGGGCTTGAGACATTTTAGCAAAGCTAACGAGAGAAAACCATCGAGCTATATGAGTATGGCCAGATTTTGCACCATATGGTGTCTAATTTTGTCCTACCGGTAAAAGGCCATAATAACTTCGTCACCTATTTGCAAATGGTGATAATGAATTGGCTTGTAGAGAAAACTAAGGCAATTTTTTGGTATTTGGCCTTAAGACATTTGAGTGAATCCATAAAAGTTGAGAACAACTTCATACCTTATGGGAGTATGCTTACATTACTCTTCAAGAAACTTAATTTAAACTATTCAACCCGGTTCCTAGATTGGACAAGCACAACAAGTATGATGAGGGTCACTTCCATAGAATGCACTTGATTCTTGTAAATGGAAAATGGAAGTGTAAACTCAAATGCACCGATGTAGAGGTTCTTGCGGCGGTGGTTGCAATGGGATCTATCCAAAATGCTAGTGAAACAATTAAAAGAACCATAAAGGAGAGAATGGCTCAAAAGAAATATGAAGCTCGAGAAGAGGAAGAAGGAAAATGTTTTTCAAAGTATTTTTAGAGCCATACTAAGTTTATACATGAGCCAGATAGCATTTGATTTGGGACTTAGTGGGCAAACCACTTTTAACCTTCACCTCGGTCGACCAAAGCATTACTTCGGAAGACCGGTTGAAGGTCGGTCGACCTTAATTCAGCTTGGACGACCAAGATCATGCTCTAGTTGACCGAGATATGGTCAGGTCAACCGTGATCAAGACAAAGACTTTTCACAAATTAGCTCGGAAACACCCCGGACGACCTATACCCAAGTCTGACCGACCGAAGTGTCGAGCCATGGCCATTTTCTAGCCGTTGGTGCATTTAATGCTAGCCACTCTCTCTACCCTATTTAAACTCCAAGGCTAAAATTTTGCAAGATATTTTTATTCCATTAAGTGCATTCAATATACTCTCATTCAAAGCATCATTTATTACTTCTTTGCAATTAATTTAAACTCCAAGGCTGAAATTTTGCAAGATATTTTTATTCCATTAAGTGCATTCAATATACTCTCATTCAAAGCATCATTTATTACTTCTTTGCAATTAATTTCATATGCTAAACTAGTTTTGATCAAAATCATTTGAGCTATAGAATTTATTGAGCTTTACCCTTGTAAAAAATTCATCACTACAAGGTGATATTTGGTTATTCCTCTTTCCCCTCTCATTTGTGAGATTAGTTCTTTGTGAGTTAGGAAATACTCTTTGTGAGTTTCATCTCTGTGAGATTTGTAAGAACTCTTTGTAAGTTAGGCACTTTGTGGGCTAGTTGAGTGGTTCAAGTAAAACTCTTTGTGAGTTGTCCACTTGTTGTAAAAGGTTGATTCCTACTTGCAATTTCTTGTGAAGGGAACTTCTTAGTGAATTGTTGAAATCCTTGGGTATGTCTCAAGGTAGTGGGCGTAGATTCTTTTTTAATCAAACCACTCTAAATCTCTTGTCTTTTGATCTTCTTCTTTACAAGCTTTCATTATTGTTTTTATTTACATAGTTTATCTTAAATTAGAAGAAAGTTTTAAAAGTTTACGAAAAACCCTATTAACCCATTAGTGTTTTTCAGACGTCATTTTTTTGTTTTTTGAGTAATGGATGATTTTATTGAGATTTGCTGTGTGAAAATAGCTATATAATTACATCATTGTAGCCACTTAATAGCCTAAAATAAAAGGCCACAGGCGGCCTTATGAAAAACAATTGTTCCGACTACATTAATCGGATGTAAGGCACCCATTGGCAATCCAAATTGCATAATCCTCTGGCTTCCAATGGGAGAGATGCAAAGGTCATGTAAACATTAGAAGTTCGGTTATTGCACGCCTCATTGGCTAAGAAATCCGCAAGCTTGTTAACCACCCTAAACACATGAGTTATTCTTGCTCCTTCCATCTTAGATAATGAACCGTTGAAGCATGAATCTAGACGCCAGGAGGATATCTTCTTCGACTGAACCGCATTGACCACAAACTTCGAATCCGATTGCACCTCAATGTCTGTAAATCCATGTGAGTGAGCTAAATCTATGCCTGATTCTAGCGCTTCAATCTCCGGTCTTAAATTTGTTGAATTCTCTCCAATATAGTTCAGTCGTCATTTATGAAGCTTGAACATCGTCTTTGTTTTTTCAACAAAAAATAAGATAGGTATTTGATCCCCTTACTTAGGAATCATCCTCTAGTGGTGCATCTGCCTCAAATATTATATCGCATATCCATATGGCTGCTGTTTTAGCTGGGGGATGCAAACGAGGACTGTTCCTGGGTTGGGTCTTTATCATAGATTGTAAAAGTAAAAGGTTCGATCCTTGTCTTCTCAGCAACGGCTCGGGAGTACGGCGCAGATGGAATCCATCACCACGACATTGAGGAGAGAATGCGTCCCTAGCTTGAACAAAGAATTCGCTCTCAGCTCCAGCAAGAGATGGCATCTGACATGACAGTCGCGTTAGAGCCTAGGGGCAAGAAAGAAAAGAGGGGGAACTAGTTGGTTGGACAACTTGTAAGCACCCTACAAAGTTGCTTCGCCAAAGTCTATATCACATTGGATGCCGATCTTTTTTATCAGGACCTAAATGCTACTGACGACGATAATGAAAGAGAGTTCTATTCTAGTTAGAGACATTTTTGGTGATAGTCCTGATGATACTCAATAGATTATTTATGTTTTTCTTTTTTGACGGAATACGAATATATTTGGGAATTTTTAATTTGTAAGTTTTAAATTTTCTGAATTTGTGAATTGGTTTTAGATTTTTCTGTAATTTTTTTTTTTTTTTGCAATGAACTTTGTCGTAATTTAATTTTTTTTGTTTTAAAATTTATGTATATTAGTGATGGTTTTACGACGGTCAAACTGTAGCCAATTTTATCAATGTTCTAGAATATTAATACAAAAATAGTCGCAAACATGTGCTCGCAAATCCGTCGCGAACACAGTCGTCGCAAAGTGGTTGATGGTTGATGGTCAAACTAAGATCAAAAGGTGGTCGCAATGTGGTCGCTAAAATGCGGTCGTAACACAGTCGCAAAGTAGGCCATCACAAAGTGGTCACTAATATCTGGTCTAACTAAGTAAATGAGTGGTCACAAAGTGGTTGCTAAAAGGCGGTCGCAAAGTAGGCCGTCACAAACTGGTTACTATTCTCCGGTCAAGTAAAGTCAAGGAGTGGTCGCAAAGGAGTCGCAAATATGAGGTCAACCTCGAGTCAACAATTGGTTGTAAAACCGTCGGTAAAGAGGAGCGGTCGCAAAGTAGTCGCTCTTTGTTCGGTTAAATTGGGTTGAAAATATGATTTTAAATACGGCGTCAAAGAGCGGCCGCTAATATAGGCTATCACAAATATTGATTAGTGACCAAATTTAGGCTACCACATGTAGTGTTCGCAAAATGTTCGTAAAACTCTGATTAGCGACCAATAGACTAAGATTCGCCATTAACATTCATTAAACACATAAATAGGCTAGGGGATACACATTCAAGTATGGCTTTCCTAATTGAGTCCTAATCTAAAGAGTTCACCACCTTAGTAGTAGTTAAATTTTAGCTTACTTGTCTTTATATTCCATACCTCTATCAATTAGTTGATAGACTAAACAATATAAATAATTATTAAAGTGAATAGCCATAGTTGGACTTTAACAATTTATGCTTTTCTTTTTATAGACATAAATTTTTTTTTGTACATTCTTAGACCTAATCATTTTACAGGCATTCAGAAATAATAAAAAAAATGAGAATCCGGCCAAAAATTACCCATTGAGTTAAACGTTGTCTTTTTATTAAGGGTATTATTGTCTATTCAGCAATGAAATAATTCGATCCATTGTTTGTAAATCGGAGTAGCAAATGGGAACCCGTTTTACATCTAAAACCTACCCGAAATGAAAACGGATTAAGTATAAAATCTAACATTTAACCTAATTGCCTCATTTCCTAAACATCTAACCCTTCACTCAAAAATCCTAACCTAATCGCCTCCCTTCATATAACTCAAAAAATCAACCTATTCACTTAGTTTTCTAGCATCTGTTGTTGAAGATGCGGATTCGCGACCAAGAGAAGGTGAAAGAACGACCAACATACGGTAATTTTTAGCTTCTATCTTGAACATTTTATTCTTTAGTTTTTTTTTTTTTTTTCGTGATTCAAATCTGAAAAAGAAGAAGCTTTATAGTGTTGGGGTTTATATATATGCATGTGGTCCCTTGCAGTAGTCTCCTTTAGGGTTTGTGGTCCCAAAAAATTCTCTGAATATAATATTAGTGTTTGTGGTCCCTTTTAAAAGTTATTTTGATTTTAGTTATTTTTCGTGGACCCCTGGTGAATTAATTAATTTTTTTTTAGATCCAAAATCGAAAAAATTCACTCTTAAAGTCTGGCATAATGGTCATTTTGATGACCCAAATAGCCCTGGTAAGAAGTATGTTGGGGGTACAGTAGATTACTTTGACTACTATCATTCAGACGCTTTTGCCTTAGCTGAAGTAAATTTAGTTTGTAATCTGTTGGGTTATAAGAAAGTAAATGAAGTATGGTATTATTGGTCTGAAAGCAATCATCTTTTGCACGTGTGGTCTGAAACTGATGTTTCTATTATGGGTGAGAATGGGGTCGGTAATGGGGAAGTTGAAATGTTTGTTATTGTTGACCCAAAGTAAAAAAAGATGCTTGCAAAACCTCCGAAACTTTCTTTAAAAAATGCTGGGCAGTCTAGTTTGGGGGTTGGTCGTAGGACAAAGAAAGCTAAAGGAAGTGGTTTTAAGGTTGATGAAGCTAGTTATGGGTGGTCACCTTGGAGAAATGGTGGGAGTGCCAAGAAATCAAAGTTTTCTAGGGAAATTATAGATGATTTCACTGAAGTGTTTTGTAACACTACTGAAGAAAGTGAGAAGATAGGTACTGTTTGGATGGAGGTTAGTAACATAGAAGGTAATGAACCTGGTTCAATTGTTGAAAATGAATTGAGTGATGTTTCTGATATGGATTTTAATCCATCTGAGTTTGAGGAATTATCTGAAGTGTCTTCATTTTGTGATTCTGACATGGATTTCACTAGTACTTACCCTTCCTTAACATTTGATACCTTGGGTGCTCTCATTAACCTATGATATGATAGGTGCACTTTCCTCTTTGTTTCTTGTGTATAATTTTGTGTAGGATTGTTTTAGGCTCGCAAGAAAACAACACAGTGGTTTCCTGATTTTGTTATTTTTTCTAAGCATCTTCCCAAAGGTTCTGGTAAACAGGTCAAGTTCTGTGTCAGTATCTTGTCATCCTTTGGGGACTCAACTTCAGCCTTCAGTGCTATGCTTTTACTTTCTGACAGGGTGCAAAATGAATCTCAGATGTTTGAAGCCACCCCATCAATTCATCCAGCCCCATCACAAATAGGTTACGAACTTCCTTAATTACAACAACCTTGAATTCAATCCTCGGTGGCAGAGATATTAGTTTTTTTCGTACAAGTTTCTCCTCTGACAATGTTTCTCATACTAAGAAGGTTGTTTTGTCCAATCTTTCTCAACAACAATCCAAGTTCATCATTAACGGTGTCAATGTAGCTCTACATTCTGGCCTTCCATAACACGTAGTTTGTTCCATCCAGCGGTGGGGATTTGAAACTCGGTCCAAATTCCTTCATTATTACTGACATGTTTGCTTGTGAGCTCTTTTCAGAAACTCCACTTGCTAGGTAATTAGCAATCACCGGTAACCTTGCTTTGATACCAATTGAAAGAGTTTGTTAAGAGATATGTTATTGCACAGTGTGTTTGTGTCGGTAAACAAAAAGCAACAACACACCTAAAAAGTAAATGAGACAAGAAAATTGGTTATGCAGTTCGGCCAAACCAGACTACATCTGCGGGGCCACGCCCATAGACATCATTCACCAAAATTTAACAAAAATTCGAAAGTAGACTGTTATAAATCACCTAGTGAACTCCCTAGTGAATGAAAACATCTATTCCCCATACCGATAACACTACAGATAGAAATCCTTCTATCTCCAACTTTTGATAGAAGGATGAAATGTCAATCTCACGAAACGCCTCAACTATCTCCAGAAATGTGTGTTTTTTTTGTATTCAGGTTGACTGAGTGAATCGACACAAACAACACATCATACTTATTCAATAAAACTCAACTGGGACAAACATGAAAATGACGAAGAACATCCCAAATTATTCATGCCTCAATTGCTCTTATTAAGTAGATATTGCAGCGGAATTCTCAGTGGTAAATGATGTTAGCCCTAAGGGCAAAGTTACTCTATGTTGTTTTTGATGATAACAAACCATTGAGAGTTCTAATGTTTGTGTGAGCAATGTTCTCTATTATAGGATCCTTAGCACTCACATCGACATTGATGAAAATGGTAAGTTAGCTTCTTGTGTAAACTAAGGTATGTATAATACACACAAGAAAGCTACTTGATGGAAGGAAGGAGGCAAGGAGGATGGTTGGGAAATAGGGCTCTTCTAAGAGTCCCTAGTTTATATGGCAAAAGAACTTATAATGCTAGTGCTTATGTCTTTGCATATATTTGTCTTTACAATTGGTATCGTATACATTTGGTATCTTCTAAGCATTAGTCTTTGTACTTATTTGTTCTTAGATCCTTTTGCCATGCTTCCATGTACTTACATTGTCCATATTCTATCCTATTACATCAAAGTTTGTCATAATCAAAAAGGGGGAGATTGTAAGCCCTAAGGGCGAACGAACTCTGTTTTTGATATTGGACAAACATTTGATGTTGTGTCTAATGATCTTAATCTTTGTGATAGAATATTGGAAATCTTGTAGGAAGCTCTAAGTACTTCAATCAAGCCATTGAAAGCCATTGATATCAAGATTCAAAGTTATACAAGGCTCATTCATCAAGATTGAAGATTGAAGACTTAGGTTTGGTTAGTTTAGCTTTGTTCTCATTAGTCGTTATCCTAGAAAGCTCTAACCAAAGCTCTTATGAACATAAGCTCTACACTCTAGTCTTGCTTGCACACAAACACGTTTTCAAAAGGCTTAAGTTTCAAAATGATCTTTACATGTGTTCTTATCCAAAAAGCCTTTGATTTCATAGATAAGTCTTTTAGAAAAGTTTTCCAAGTGTTCATACTTGTTACCTTTTAGGAAAACCTTTTTAGACTTTAAAAGACTTCAAAAGATTTCAAAACGTGTGAAAAATCAGCTTTGAAGTTCGGTCAACCGAGCTCAAGTTCGGATCAACCGAGCAGAAACTGAGAGCTCAACTGACTGGCTTCGGTCGACCTAATTGGCTGGTTCGGTCGACCTATGGTTTTGGTCGGTCGACCGACCTAGGCTTCGGCTCAACCGACCTTGGTTCGGTCAACCGAGGTCCTTTGACGGTCTACCGAAGTGCACTGTTACTAGCCGTTTTTCTGACCGTTAAAGAGTCGTTTTTCAGCCAAATTTGAAATGTATAAATTTGAAAGATATTCATCTTATCCCCTTTCTTAGTGATAGGGTAATTACATTTGAAGCTCATCTTGTTGGCTCTTTGAACATAATAAGCTCACTCTTTGTCTTGCTTTTATGAAATGCACTTTTGAATCATTTAGATTTTGCAATGAAGTGCATTTTACTTTGAAAGTGTTTTGGCTTGATAGGAAATCAATATAACTTTGTTGTGCAAGCCTTGAAATGTTTCTCTAGCTTTGGAGTATTTATACATTTCAAATTTGGCTGAAAAACGACTCTTTAACGGTCAGAAAAAGCGGCTAGTAATGAGTGCACTTCGGTAGACCGTCAAAGGACCTCGGTTGACCGAACCAAGGTCGGTTGAGCCAAGCTTCAGGTCGGTCGACCGACCAAAACCATAGGTCGACCGAACCAGCCAATTAGGTCGACCGAAGCTCGCCCGATTGAGCTCTCGGTCGCTCGGTTGATCCGAACTTGAGCTCGGTTGACCGAACTTCAAAGCTGATTTTTCACACGTTTTGAAATCTTTTGAAGTCTTTTAAAGTCTAAAAAGGTTTTCCTAAAAGGTAACAAGTATGAACACTTGGAAAACTTTTCTAAAAGACTTATCTATGAAATCAAAGGCTTTTTGGATAAGAACACATGTAAAGATCATTTTGAAACTTAAGCCTTTTGAAAACGTGTTTGTGTGCAAGCAAGACTAGAGTGTAGAGCTTATGTTCATAAGAGCTTTGGTTAGAGCTTTCTAGGATAACGACTAATGAGAACAAAGCTAAACTAACCAAACCTAAGTCTTCAATCTTCAATCTTGATGAATGAGCCTTGTATAACTTTGAATCTTGATATCAATGGCTTTCAATGGCTTGATTGAAGTACTTAGAGCTTCCTACAAGATTTCCAATATTCTATCACAAAGATTAAGATCATTAGACACAACATCAAATGTTTGTCCAATATCAAAAACAGAGTTCGTTCGCCCTTAGGGCTTACAATCTCCCCCTTTTTGATTATGACAAACTTTGATGTAATAGGATAGAATATGGACAATGTAAGTACATGGAAGCATGGCAAAAGGATCTAAGAACAAATAAGTACAAAGACTAATGCTTAGAAGATACCAAATGTATACGATACCAATTGTAAAGACAAATATATGCAAAGACATAAGCACTAGCATTATAAGTTCTTTTGCCATATAAACTAGGGACTCTTAGAAGAGCCCTATTTCCCAACCATCCTCCTTGCCTCCTTCCTTCCATCAAGTAGCTTTCTTGTGTGTATTATACATACCTTAGTTTACACAAGAAGCTAACTTACCATTTTCATCAATGTCGATGTGAGTGCTAAGGATCCTATAATAGAGAACATTGCTCACACAAACATTAGAACTCTCAATGGTTTGTTATCATCAAAAACAACATAGAGTAACTTTGCCCTTAGGGCTAACAATCTCCCCCTTTTTGATGATGACAAAACATTGATGCAAATGGGAATAATATACAAAAGATAACTCTTTAAAGTATATAAACATGAATGCATGAGATAAGGATATTAAGGATCTAGACAAGTAGATAACAAATTATTCTACTCCCCCTATTTTAGAGAATCCCTTATCTCTCCCATTTTGCAAAGTTCTAAGCTTTCTCCTTTTTGTAAAATACTTCTCATGGCACATTTGCAACACTAAAAATTCTCCCTCTTTTTGTCAACATCAAAAAGGGCTATCAGAGCGCCAATAAGAAAAGCATTTAGCGAAAAGTAAAGATTAATATTGGAGAAGCTTGATGAAATATACGAATTCTCCCTTTAAAAAAAATGATACCAATTGAAAAAAAATTTAATACCAATTGAAAACAAAACTGATATCAATTGAAGAAAAACTTTTAAAAAAACAAATGAGAATCCGTAATGGTTTAAAAAATCAATCTTAAAGATCATAAATCATTTTGAGAAAGGATTGATCAAGAATAAGCTTGGTTGATTTCTAAACAAAGAGGAGTCCATAATAACACATAAATCAAAAGATGGTCATATATGGCTCAAAAAGAATATCAACCTAAGCTAAAACAAAGGAGATGAGGAATAAACCTTAAAGAACAATCTCCCCGTTTATTAAACAAAACATGTTAGCTCTTTAAGATGAAAAAACAAATTGAAAAATATAGCTAACAAGAGTGGGATGTGATACTAATTGTTAAAACATAAAAGTTAAGCATATGTATCACAACCAAAAAATTTAGAGGAAGTGTAAGATACCAATTGTAGTACATTCCTCTAATAAGTTAATGGTTAGCTAAATGAGTATAACACTCTAGAAGCAAGACTAACCAAAAGCTTAAATGAGATCACAAAAGAATAATACCAATATCAAAGTATATGATCTCATAGTTATTTAGGGAAAAACACATGTAGAATATGAACATGTATAACATGTATAACTTCCAAAATAACTAACACAAATTGGCTATAAGATAAGAAAGTTGAAAACCAAGCCAATAAGTGATGTGATGATGTAAAATATGAAAAATTGAGAATACATCACATATAAGGGGGTATAAGATAAAAACATATGAAGACTCCCCTATATCTCTTAATGATGCAACTTCTTAACATGATACTCAAAAAGCGATAAAAATCAAGCGCATCATGTTAAGCATATGTAAATGAAGTTCAAGCACCAAAGAGATATGGTATGTGCATTCTTGAAGACATAGATATCAATTGTGATTGTGTTTGTACTTTAAGCAATTAAGATCACATAAGTAGAACACAAGACACGATATCAAGATAAAAGATCAAATGCACATTAAAAAGAGAGTTTCAATAACCAAGTTTATGCTTTTAAACCATCATTCTTGTCAAGTATGGAATACACTTTTAACATGTTGACAAGCAAAACATGATGTACATAAACCATAATCCAATAAGCACACACTCTCTAGACAACTTCTTAACTCATCAAATAATAGCCCATAAGGATCAAAAACACATAATGACCACTAATAGGAGATGAGTTAAGCCTTGTACCTCAATGCTCCTAGAGCTTAGACTTCTTACCATATTGGTAGATCTTCTTTATTAGCAAGTCTATTGAGGCCTTTTGTGTGATCCTTGGCATTTGACTCTTTTCTTGGAGTCTTAGCTCACTTGTGCCATTCCTTGTAGTTCATATCTTCTTCATGAAGCTTAGAACTCTTTGTCACCTACAAGGAATCCTTGAGAACAAATATGGTACCTTTTCAAAGGTCCTTCATGATTAGCTCAAAATCTCAAGTAACACAAGCATGCATAAGGATCAAAAACCAAAGACAACTAGAATGATTCTTAAATGAATATGACAAGACAAAACAAGAATCAATCAAGTTGCATATGCTACATCTCATAGACACCTTAGCTAATGTAAGCATGGATAGTCAAGAGCATGCTAAAGGTTATCTATTTGAATATAAAAATCAAGAATGTGAGATGCACCATATATATAAGAGCAAGCATGTATATATATCAAAAACACTTAAACTCATTAATCAAAGTGTTATGAGAAGGTGATTTTGATACCTTTGCTTTCTTACCAAGTGATGAAGATATTGATTGACACTTTGGCTATTGTCATCACTTGATGCTTTGCTCTTAGTAACTTACCAACTTGGTTCTCCAATTGATCAACATTTGAGCTTTGAGAATCCAAGTGTTAAGGAGTGCTTTTGAATTTCTACTATAGGCACATCTCCTTTGACTTTCTCCCCAATGCCACTTTTCTTCGAATCTACAACATTGAAGCTTTGTGGCATGCATCTAACTTATAAGAACCTCATTACCAAAAGCCATGAAGCACAAGTTGGCGTATTCATCATCACCGTTGTCACTTGAAGAGCTTGATCCTTCATGAGTATCTTCAAGCGTTTTCCACATGGAGTGGGCGGATTTGCTTCCAAGGACACGGTTGTACTCCTCCGGACTCAAGGCACAACTAAGAAAATTCATTGCCTTGTAATTTTGAGTCATCATCTTGAACTCAACTTCATTTAGCTCATTGTCCTTCTTTGGAGTTTGAACACCTTCCACCATCTTCTTGGGTACATATGGACCTTATTCAATTATATGCCATAAAGAGAAATCAATGGAGCACACATATAACTTGAATCGATCCTTCCAAGCATCAAAATGATTTCCATCAAAAAGTGGTGGTCTATCGGTGGAAGACCCCTCTTGGTAGGCTAATGCGGAATAACCGGCCATAATCTTTTCTTCAAGCGGTTAAGCTAAATATGAAGACCGGGCTCTGATACCAATTGAGGAAACCCAAGAGGGGGGTGAATTGGGTTTATATAAATCTTGCAAACTATTTCCAATCTTTTCTAGGTAAGTGCAAGTTTAACAAAAGCTAAAGCAAAACCCAATGCAAATCACAAGACAAGAGATTTAGAGTGGTTCGATTCACTAAGAATCTACCTCCACTACCTTGAGCCGCACCCAAGGATTTTGCCAACTTCACTAAGAAGAATGTGCCCACACTAAGTAGGACTTTACACTAGTGGCTAACTCACTAAGAGTTTTACACAACAACCACTAAACAAGAAGCTCATTAAGAGCTTGCCCACACTAAGTAGGACTTATACAATTGCCCACACAAAGTAGGACTTTTACAACAATTACCCTATCACTAAGAAAGGGGATAAGATGAATGATTAAGCACAATGTTGTTCACTCTTCTAAGTGAAAGATAATTACATTTGAAGCTCATCTTGTTGGCTCTTTGAACATAATAAGCTCACTCTTTGTCTTGCTTTTATGAAATGCACTTTTGAATCATTTAGATTTTGCAATGAAGTGCATTTTACTTTGAAAGTGTTTTGGCTTGATAGGAAATCAATATAACTTTGTTGTGCAAGCCTTGAAATGTTTCTCTAGCTTTGGAGTATTTATACATTTCAAATTTGGCTGAAAAACGACTCTTTAACGGTCAGAAAAACGGCTAGTAACAGTGCACTTTGGTGAGACCGTCAAAGGACCTCGGTTGACCGAACCAAGGTCGGTTGAGCCGAAGCTTTCAGGTCGGTCGACCGACCAAAACCATAGGTCGACCGAACCAGCCAATTAGGTCGACCGAAGCCAGTCAGTTGAGCTCTCAGTTTCTGCTCGGTTGATCCGAACTTGAGCTCGGTTGACCGAACTTCAAAGCTGATTTTTCACACGTTTTGAAATCTTTTGAAGTCTTTTAAAGTCTAAAAAGGTTTTCCTAAAAGGTAACAAGTATGAACACTTGGAAAACTTTTCTAAAAGACTTATCTATGAAATCAAAGGCTTTTTGGATAAGAACACATGTAAAGATCATTTTGAAACTTAAGCCTTTTGAAAACGTGTTTGTGTGCAAGCAAGACTAGAGTGTAGAGCTTATGTTCATAAGAGCTTTGGTTAGAGCTTTCTAGGATAACGACTAATGAGAACAAAGCTAAACTAACCAAACCTAAGTCTTCAATCTTCAATCTTGATGAATGAGCCTTGTATAACTTTGAATCTTGATATCAATGGCTTTCAATGGCTTGATTGAAGTACTTAGAGCTTCCTACAAGATTTCCAATATTCTATCACAAAGATTAAGATCATTAGACACAACATCAAATGTTTGTCCAATATCAAAAACAGAGTTCGTTCGCCCTTAGGGCTTACAAATGATTCTTCATTTGCTTTATATTTCTTCTGTTAACCCAAACTCCAAAAGAGACAAGTGAATAACAAGGCATGTCTATCGGATCTTTTTTTTTTTTTTTTTATATCAATCACAAAGATTTTGTATCCCTAGAATAATATACATAATCCATTCAAAACATTTCCATTATAAATTAACTAAATCTGATTTTATACATGCATAAACTCGTACATAGAATCTTCTTTACGTGTAAAAATATATTGTTATTTTTTCCAAAATATCCCTTTCAAAATTTATGATGTTTTATAAAATTCTTTTGCACTTTTCAAACCCTAGCCAACTAAAAAACCTAACAACACAATATTGTGCACTGCTTCCAACACTCTCACATTGTAGCATCAGGATTCAAAGGAAAAATTATTCCATCCACAAACAACAATTTATTTATTTTTGAGATCAAAGCAACATGTATTGATCTCTTCCAATTCTGATAGTTAAAGTCATCTAGCAAAAGCTATACCACTCATTTAGTAGGATTTTCACTCAGAGAAAGAAAGACTGATAGAATTTGGTTCTGATTTGCCATGAATCAAAGATAGAACTTCAACTAGATGCAATGTATCAACAAAAACCTTCTGAAAAGGAAATCAAAGCTCATGGAATGAAGCTTTTGTTAGCCGAAAGAGCATTGTAATCATCCTAGTTTTGATGATAACAAACCATTGAGAAGTTGTATTGTTTGTGTGAGTTTATATTTTGAAGTTTATGGTATATATTTCACACCTACATTAATAAAAATGGTAATGGAAGATGATGAGTGAAGATGTTGATGATGATTGAAGATTGATTAAGATTGTTGTTCACAAAACAACTAAATAACGACCGAAATTTTCGGTCACAAATTTAACGACGGAATACTGACCGCATAGAAACCGAAAACTAATCGGTCGTTTTTTCGTCGCCATCCATCGGCCACATCGGCCCCGTTGACCAAATTGACACGCCGTCGTTTTGTTCACCCTGAACGACCGAATACCGACGGAATAAATAACGGTGTTTATTTGTATAGTAATAAATGAAGGACACAAAACGACGGTAAATAACAACCGAATATAGACGGAACACGTAACGACGGGAAGTAACGACCGAATACAGACGGAAAGTTAACGACGGAATAACGAAGGAACACGTAACAAAACGACGTCGTTTTGGTGTTGGATTTCTCAAAAAATATATATATCAAATCGTCTGAAAACCCTCGTCACTACCCTCTTCTCCCTTCGGACGGATCCGGCGGTGACTCCACCATCTCCTTCGTTCCCCCTCCTCTTCCATTCCCAATCCTCTGAAACCTCCCAAAATTCTTTTTCCTGTATTCTTCTTCTACGTTCCTCTCTGCTTCTCTTTCCTCTCGGCCTCAGTACCGCCGCTGCTCGTCATTTTCTCCAGCCGTCACCATCTCCGATCTCCCTCAACTCTGACGTCTAAGGTACTTCTCTCTCTTTTTCTCTTATTTAATTTTCCCCCAATTCTTATTACCCTAAATATTTACTTTAATTTATTGTTTCTTTTTGTTTTATCTTTCTCCAACGACCACCATTTCCGATCGTTGCCGCCACAATGCCGCCGGTGCCGCCCTTAGTCTTCTCCGGCGACAAGGTAACCATTTTAACTTTCCTTTTTCCTTTTTTTCTGTTTTATTTATTTTTCTGTTTAGTATGTATATTATTATTATTCTTATTATTTGTTTCCTTCTCAGATTTTACCTGCTGCCACCACCGCTGGTCCGCCGACGTGCCGCTGTAGACCACCACCGTTCAGTCGCCGCTTACCACCACCGAGGTAATCTCTTTCACCAGTATTATTGTTGATGCTAATACCATATCCTTATGTAATAAATTTTTATATGCCTAGTTGTGGTTCTACTTTGCTTTTTCCATACAGCTCGGATTTCGTAAGCTTTAGGAATTTTTTAGTGCCTGCTTGACTTGTTTATTTGCTCATAATGTGTCAATCTGCATTGAGAATTAGCCACTTTCTGGTCATTTGATATTTATGTCCTTTAACTAACCAATGGTGTGCTTGCCATTCTGCATATTTCTTGAATCTCCTGCTAAATTTATATTTTCATGATATGTGTTTTTTTGGTAAGGTTTTTATTCTTCTAATGTTCTGTACAACTTGCAATCCAATCACAATTTCAGTTGTCGAGGATCCCTTCATTGCAATCCGATTAAACACCTTTTACTCTGTTTGGAAAAATATTCCTATATATCATTCCAGTTTTGGTCGGTGTATGGACTTCACGATACTTTGTGTGCCTTAGAACCTTGTGAAATTAATTGTTACACGTGTAAAGCTCATGACTTGCTTGGTTTCATTTGCTAAGACTAATATCATCGTGGCCCTCTAAAAGTTCAATGCTGGTTAGTTTTTGCTTGGAAAGATCTCACAATGTCAATCTGGAATGGCAGTTCATCGATCGCTGTTTTCTTAAATAGTTTTAATGTTCTGTAAGTGAAAAAATGGCCCTGATAAATGCGAGAATCTGCCTTTTGCACTTATGTTCTTAGTTCCTTGCTGGTGAATGAAGTATGTGTTAGAGGAATAACCGGGTCTAAAACAGGTTATGCAGCGGAAATAAAACGACCCGCCTCTAATAGGATCTTTCACGAGTAAGAACCTTAGACTATGGGATAGTATTATACCTTTCGAAGTGCGGAAATCGTCTGAAATGGTTTCAGTTGTCACGAACGGAACACCACCAACGCAGGCTCCGCCTCTCCCAATATCCACTCGATCTTCCGGGGATGGTCCTCTGCCGCTTGGTGCTAGCCAACACCTCGTAGAAGTCTTGAAGACACTCTTCAAGATGGAGTATATATATATGGTGGATATAGGACCTTTCGAAGAACAAGAAACAGTTTTCTTACTTCTTTTCTATTAGCCAAAGCTAGAAAACAAGTATATAGAAAAGCTGTCTTTTCTTTCTATTCAAGCTCTCTTGAATGCTCTCTCTTTTTTCTCTCTATTCTAAGCTTTCAAAAGCTGGAGAATAATGACTTAGAATGCTAGGAAAAATCAGCATTTTTCTTAGTCATTCAAGGGATAGTGGGGAAAGAGAAAGGGGAAAGTGGGAGATCATGGAGGAAACCACTCCTCCACATTCTCCACCACTTCAACCTCCTTCTAAGAGATAATAGCTGAAAATATATCCAATTTTCCAGCCATAAGGTCGGTCCAAATGGGTTGGTCGGCCCAACCCGATTAAAAGCCCAATCCAATCCCGGCCCGGTCCGGCCCAATCGAATTGGCGTACCTTAGATTAAATGTACTCCAACAGTATGAATTGTCAGCATCTAAGTGTCCTTAAGCTTTACTTGGATAGTGATTGATTTTGATACGAAAACGTTAATATGATTAAATTGTTTATAAGAGTATATGTGGATCCCAAAACCTTAAATTTTGTGTTCCGTTTCGAATTTCTAGACCTTCGGTTTATCAATTAGGGGAGGTTACCCTTCTGGCTCTCTAAAATCAACCATTGATTCTCATTCCACCAACCTATATCACACACACACACACACACACACAGATATATATATATACAACTCCGAATTTTACTGAGTTTACTGTTTAGCTACCAACTTTGTATTTCTTTTGCTGGTTATGGAAACTGCTCATTTATGTGTTGATTGTGTCCTAACTTTTGAACTTGTGGATGAATTTCTGTTTATTGTGTCCTTTAAAAGTCGGTATTTGATTGTGCTTGTGAATACTTTCCATGTATTTCAGATATGCCTCCAAAGAAAAGTATTCGAGTTTCCTTACCATTTGGTTCGCCAGCCACGTCTGCTCCGGCCTCCACCTCCCAGCCTGTTTCATCACCTGATTTGGTGTCGACACCGCCATCTTCTCCCGTGGTAGGTACGACACCTCCATCACAGTCTGATGATGCACAGACATCTCGGGATGCGTCTGCGTCAGTACCCGCCACTGAGTCTACGCCGGTAGCAGGATCGGCGACTCACCAGACTACTGTCCCACAGACAGCGTCTGATACTGGTGGAGTTGCGGCTACAGTAGATACTCGTATTCTCCTGCAACATACCCTTGGCACGTAAGTAAATTCATTAATTATTTCCTTTAAGCTAATTATACTACTTGTCGTCATTATAGTAACTAATCAAATTTTTTCTTTGCTTTTATAGTTTTAGGTTGGCATCCAGCTGTTTCGCCGCCATTACTTCAATATTTCAAAATCGTTTCAAGGGGGCATATAGCACCATCAAGGATGTTCCCCAGGTAGAAGAAATTTTGTGGTGGGACGAGTTCAAGGTAAGTAAATTAGTAAATAAGTTTGAATTTAGAAGTCTTCGAATTTAATTATCTAACATTATTTCAAATTACATAAAAAGTATTGCTGGGCTCCTAAGCATGAGGATGGCGTCAAGACAGGTTGGCGTACCATACTTACGAGGTGACTCAGCGGCATTATGAGCGACGCTCGAAAAAAAAAAAAAAAAAGAGAGGCCCACATGGGTTTCTGAGACCGATTGGACGCGACATCAAGAGTGCTGGCAGACTCCAAAATTTAAAGCCAAGTCGGCACAGGCAGCAAAAAATCGGAAAGAAGGGAGGGGTGGCAAAGGCCCGATGAAGCACACGGGCGGTTCGCTCAGCCACATTGAGCACCACATGAGACTGGTACTTAAATATATTAATTGACGTATTCTTATATTTTATGTGTTTTTTGTTCGTATTTAAGGGGGGTGTATTCAATGTAGAATCGATAGGATTTTGAAAGTCTATAGGTATTCAATTTGGATTTTAAAAAGTCCAATGAAATCTAGAGGTATTCAATTTAGATTTTAAAAAGTCTATTCAATTCTAGAGGTATTCAATTTAGATTTTAAAAAGTCCACTAAAATCTAAAAGTATTCAAAACTCTATAGATTTTCATAGATTTCATTAAAGGTAGGATTTTGATGGATTTCCTAGGCTTAAATGTGTATTGTGAAATCTCTTCTAATTCCTTAAGATTTTGATTTTCTCTCATTAATATTAAAATTAAATGTATTTGATTACAATTTTTTTTAGTTATCTCATTTCTTTAAAATTATAAGAAAAATAAAGAAATATCGAAACTAAAAAAAAATGAGATTTTTTTAATATCGTTAGAAAACTCAATATGAAATGTTTATTTCCCAAAAACAAGATTTATTGTCATAATATCCAAACAATTTTCTTCTTAATCATCTTCAAATAGAAATTAAAGAAAGCAAACAATTTCTTCTCTATTTAACAACAAATTTCCTCTTAAATAGAAAATCAAAGGGAAAAAAGAGTTGAAACAAAACTCATTACAAAACATATCTTAATTAAACTAAAGAAAAAAATACCAGTAAGTAAATTATAAAAACCTTGAACAAATAAATCAAAAAAAGCCAAAGTTACGTGTTCTAAAAAAAATCAAAGACAATCACCAAACTTTTTAAATTTTTAACAAAATGATTTAATTCACAAAAAAAGGATCGATAAACATATGTTGACTTTGGATATTCAACACCGCTGGATCTGTATAATACACCACTGGATCAGTATTTTCTTTATTTCTTAGTGTTATTCAAATATTCTATAGACTTTGTTGCAATGTAGTTTATTAAGAACTATCAATAGAAAGATATGACATATTAGCTATAGAGATTTAAGGTGCATTAAGTAGGAATGCTGTAATTTTATACTATGGAATGCTCTTGTGAGATTTTTAAATTATCTTAAGCATTATGTATAGCTAAACTTTAAGTCTCTTCCTTACCCCAATTTCCTAAATTCTCTGGCGATTTTTCTCTCCTAATTTTTAGGGGCTGCCGTTCTCGGCTCCTTGTTTTCTTCCATGGCCGCCGGCCACCAGGCCAAAGTGGCGGCTGCCGCTGTTCCGACTCCGTGGAAACACAAAAGTTTTGCGGAGCTTCTCTTTCATCCCTCTACTACTACTATCTCTCTCCCAATTACTCCTCTTGATGTATTTAAAGGAGAGCCGAATTTGGTTATTCCGGCGGATGAACACGATGTGTTAATTACCCCATGGCGATTCGCTCTTGTTGGGAAATTTCACAAATTTTCCCCCAATTTAGATTCTCTCCGGAAATCATTCCACAAAGTTGGTTTGAAGGGCAATTTTTGGATTGGACGAATGGATCCTAGGCATGTTCTTATTAAATTTCATATTGAGGAAGATTTTTGCCGCCTATGGAGACTGGGAATTTGGAATTACTACGGTTTATCAATGAGGATTTTCCGGTGGACTTACGATTTCAATGTCAACGAGGAACCCTCGATTGTACCCATTTGGATTGGGTTTGAAGGTCTACCCATTCATCTCTACAATAAATCGAAATTGTTTTCTATTGCTCAAGCCGTTGGACAGCCAATTGCGTTGGATGCTCCAACAGCTGCGGCTTCAAGGCCGAGCATGGCCAAGGTTTGCGTTGAAGTGAATTTGCTATCGGAATTGCCACAACGTATCCGCATCACTCACGCCAAAACCGGTAAGGGCTATTGGCAGTATATTCTCTATGATGAATTGCCGGATTACTGCTTAGGTTGTATGAGAATTGGGCATAATGAAAAGCAATGTGCAAGGAATAAATTGCCAATTCATCCGGCTAAAGACACTTTGTTGCCGAAAATTAAGGATAAGGCGGTGGCGGCACCGAAACAGCCACCACAGAAACAGCTGCTGCGTCGGGTGCCGGAGGTACCCAGAAACCTAACCTCCGGAATTGTGGTTTCCAACCCCTCAAATACGATTTGGATCAAAACCGGGTCAGCTATGGACCCGGGTCCATCGCAGGTGCCCCCTTCAATCCAAAAAAAGCCGACTGCTGCAGGGGAAACGCCAATGGTGCTAGTCAGTCCGGCAGTGAACTCCCCTGTTTCCTCTGTTTTGAAGACAGCCGCTACTCCCCAGGCTGCTGTCTTGGTCCCTGCTGCAGCTATGGCGGATAATGTGGTCCTTCGGACTCCTATTTTGGCATCGAGGGGGGTGGATGATATTGCAGTTGGCTGTGATAAAATCCCTACAGTGGTACCACGACAGTATCAATCAGCCGGTGGTAGGCCCTCCATTCCACAACCACAAATAGACAAGCAATTACACCTTCTGGCTGTGGCTACTACTGCCCAGCTACCCTCGGATTTGATTGATAATTTTGGTCTCAGAAGTCCTGGTTCCGACGGTTGTTGAAGGGCGGGAATCGATGGATAAAGGCCCGGTCACAGTGTCTGCAGAAGGTAGACATGTGGACACGGTTGAACAAGGCCCGGATGATCCTGAGGAGGCCGTGGTCACTCCTGGTGTTGAAGTGGGAGAACTAACGGAATTCGACGGTGATCTGGATGATCAAGCCCCGGCTTGCCTTGATAACAGTGTTTCTATTCGCTGCAGTTGAAGGGGGGATTGAATCATCTGTTGAAGAGCAGCTGGATGACCTTCAAATGATGAATGTTTTGACATTACCCACGGTGGAGCAGCCGACGAGTGGTCTTCCTATTACGCAAACCACCCGCACTGGAAAGACAAAAAAGCAAATTGTGGCTGCTTCTCACCTTGAGGAGAAGGCTAAAGGTAACACCCTTTGATGGGTTCTTATAATTGATATTATATTTCCTTATGAATAAGTTCGGGGGATTGGTAATGATGATTCGGTGGCACGACTTCGCCAGCTTAAGTTCGATAATAATCTTTCTTTACTTGCTATTATGGAGCCTATGATTAGTAGTTCTGAGCTTTCTTTTTATACAAGTCGGCTTGGTTTTGATGAGGGTGTCAGTAATGCTAACAGTAAAATATGGTTGTTTTGGAATGGTTGTCTTGATATTTCACTTGTGGGGAATTCCAAACAAATGTTGACTGTCTTGGTTAATAACTATGCGGGTGCTTCGGTGTATATATCTTTTATTTATGCTAAATGCGCTTATACGCAGCGAAGAGCATTATGGGATGAGCTAAGAACTTTCAGCTCACAACATGATGTTCCTTGGCTCGTAGGCGGCGATTTTGATGTGGTTTTAAGTGTTTCAGAGAGTCTTGGCTCTATGTGGATGATCGCTCTTTGGAGCAGCCAACTGTTGGTTTGAGGTTGCATGATACTGCCTGCACCGGGAAAATGAAAAAACAACCACCGGCTGCCACTCGAAAGTCTTCTCGGTTAGTGGAGAGGGCTAAAGGTAATACTATCTAAGGAGTTCATATACTTATCATCAAATATTTTCTATGAATAATACAAATTGTTTGATACGGAATATTAGGGGAATAGGAAATTTTGAATCCACTGCTCGACTGAGAAAGTTAATAAGTGATAATAATCTAGCTTTACTTGCAATTTTGGAGCCAATGTTAGATGTTTCTGCTTTGCCTGCTTATACTCGCCGTTTGGGTTTTGATAATGGGATTGCTAATATAACTTGCAAAATTTGGCTTTTTTGGAATGGTTGCTTGGATATTTCTGTGGTGGGAGATACAGATCAACTGCTTACAGTATTGGTTAATAAATATGCTGGCACCCCTGTATATTTTTCTTTTGTTTATGATAAGTGTGCCTATACACAAAGACGGATTTTATGGGATGAATTTCGTTATTTTATATCTCAGCATGATGTCCCATGGCTGGTGGGGGGCGACTTTAATGTGGTTTTACGTAGTTCTGAGAGTTTAGGTTCTATACCTACTTCTATGCCGATATCGGAGTTTGTGGATGTGGTGGGTGACTGTAGTTTGTCTGAGGTCCCTTTTGTGGGCAGTCCATGCACATGGTGCAGAAGTTCTTCTCCCCCTCTCCTGCGTAGACTTGATCGGGTTTTATTCAATAAACAATGGCAAATTTTTTTCAATATGACTAGACTGGAACATTTGCATAGAACAGTTTCAGATCATTGCCCCTTGCTACTAACTATCAATCGGAAGGCCAGAACTGGTTTTTCTTCTTCTTTCAGGTATCAAAGTATGTGGTCCAAGCACGCACAGTTTCATGATGTCGTTTTATCCAGTTGGGTGGCTAGCATTGATGAGAATGGCATGGTAATTTTGACTGGCAAACTGAAACGGTTGAAGGCAGCCTTGCGGAAATGGAATACAGAGTGTTTTGGGAATGTCACCACTAGGCTTAAAACTGCAGAGGTTAAAGTAGCTGAGGCTGAGGCGGCTTATGACTCTTCTCCAACGGCTGCTTTACAGGACTTATGGTCAGAAGCTAAATCCAGAAATCCAGGACTTATTTTCAGTTTTACTTGACGACTGAAGAAACATTTTGGAGGCAGAAATCCAGAATCAAGTGGCTACAGGACGGTGAAAGTAATACCAAATATTTCCATGCTCTATGTAACAGTAAGAGGAAAAGATTACATATCTCGATGTTGTATAATGATGATGGCATATGTTTGACGGACGCCACAGATATTGGTAATGAGGCTCATAGATTTTTCAACTCACTTTACTCGGAAGATGAGCAACAGTATCCGGTGGATGACATCTTGAGTGCTATTCCAAATTTGGTGAGTGATTAAACCACTCGCAAACTTTCGGCTCTTCCGTCTGACTTAGAGGTCCGAACAGCGGTTTTTTCATTAGATAAACATAGTGCAGCAGGTCCGGATGGGTATTCTGGTGGTTTCTTTCAAGATTGTTGGGATATAATGGGGAGTGATGTGGTGCAAGCGGTTTGTGATTTTTGGGCTGGTTTGCCAATGCCCAAAGCAATGGCAAGTACACTTATTATCCTTCTTCCCAAATCACCAAACCCATCTCATTTATCTGGTTTTCGGCCTATCTCATTGTGTAATTTTGCGAATAAAGTGATCTCCAAAGTACTTGCTATGCGCTTAGGGGAAGTTTTTGAAGGGATTCATGGGCGGAAACTTGTTCCAAACACCCATGGATCTTCCCCTGAAGGATCCGCTCATACGTAAACGAATCGAAAAACAGCAATAAAGAACTTACTTTCTTGGATTCAAGAAGCTACTTCTTGAATGGAGGATGACGTTTCTTGGATTCTTTGCTGCCACCAATGGAATTCCCTTTGCGGAATGTCCCTCTACCGGTATCCAGGCGACGAAACGAGCAGCGATTGCTAGCTCTTCGTCTTTCTGAGTTTCGGAATTATGAGAGAAAATGGAGACCAAAAACTGAAATCAGATTTCAAAGAGTTGGTGATTTTCGGCTGGAAAATTCATATACTAGGGTTTCGGCCAAGAGATCATTATTTAAGGTATGAGAGTTTGTTCCCACAACTAACTCTCACATCCTCAACTCCTTCCCTGGCAGCTGGGAGTCCTCAACTCCCACGTCCACTAGACTTTCACTGGTAGCTGGGAGTCCTTATCGGATAATAACTCCCACGTAATCCCAGCTATAGGTAAAATACCAAAATTGCCCCTATCTCTAATTCGAATAATAAACACTTTATTATTTTCGTAAAAATGAATGTCGATACAATGAACCTAGACATATTCTAGATTCATCGAATCTGACATGAAGCTCGTTAGCCTGCCTATGCGTGTGACCCTCTAGGTTCATCTCACAATGGTAATGAAAACACACTTAGTAGTAGTGTGAGTTCATAAATCACAAGCGGTCCCTAGCAGGGACATCGTGACTACCCAAAGTGAATGAATATACAACGGAACCTAATATCAATCCACTATTTAATCCCTTTTGTCTCGCGATATCCTAATTAAGCATAAGGCATGGTGGTCGTCACCCTTATTAGGCTTAATTGTATTTATGCTCGATCTCCGTGTAGATCTGCTTTGACAAATAGCATTTGATAACCACTTTATCAAATACATTTGAGCACGGCCATGCATTTAAACAGCTCTTTCCCTATCGAGGGCCCGTGGATATCTCTCTCTAATAATAGAGAGGGACAAATTCCTTACAATGTCTCTCACATTCAAGCTATGATAGACACTACATCCGATCATCAGTCGTATTGATTACTCGCTACAAGTAACGTCCGATCGAGTCAAAACGTGGCTCCATTCATACTAGAATCAATGAAGACATAAGGTCTAAGGATTCTAAAATAGTATTGAGGAAGTAATACTTATGACTTATGACTTAAGACCATGAAGTATTACTTCTCTGACGGATCACGTCCAATACAATGTATCCCTATATATTGCATCTATGATGTGATTTGTATCCATTACACATGATCAGTAAAACAAGATCATCAATCAACAATCATACTAGTTTTATTTCATAGTTATTAAGCATTACATAAAACTAGGGACTTCTAGAATAGTAATTACATAAGCTAATGAGTTTTACTATCAAATCACACATTTGATAATCAAAAGCAAAATTAACTATTCAATTACATGCTCAAAAGATAACAAAACGCACAACATGTGCTAATGGTCCTAGGGCACTACTAACAGTTTTGCCATCTATTATATCTTTGAATCAATCTGGTTTCATACAGGGAAGAGTTATTTCAGAAAATGTGTTACTCGCGATGGAATTGGTACGCTCTATTAATCATAAGGTACGAAGTGGGAATCTAATAATTAAACTTGATATGATGAAGGCTTTCAACCGGGTTTCTCTCTTACCTTCTCCAAGTGTTAAAGAGTTTCGGTTTTGGGTCGCATTTTCTACATCTTGTTCACAACATACTCGGCTCAAATTGGTTTTCGGTCCTGGTTAATGGTGTTACTATGGTTATAGCCATGCTCGCCGAGGGGTCAAGCAAGGAGATCCTCTTTCCCCGCTCCTGTTCATTCTTGCGGCTGAAGGATTTTCCAGAGGCCTGAATTCTCTAGCTATATCGGGTAAACTCTGTCCTTATCATGTCCCTAAACAACCTTTTACGGTTTCCCACCTTGCTTTTGCGGATGATATCATCATTTTTACTAATGGGCAAAGTAATAATTTAAAAATACTTGTGGAGTTTCTTGACAAATATGCTAAGGCTTCTGGACAGCAGATTAACTTTGGGAAGAGTTCTTATTAAGCCTCTTCTAAAATTAATGATAGATATCGCACGGTGATACATGATGTAACTGGTTTTGTAGAAGCTGAATTTCCATTGACATATCTCGGTTGCCCCCTTTTCCCCGGGCGGTCAAAAGTTAGGTACTTTGATACATTAATTGATAAATTTGCTACACAGTTGGAGGGATGGAAGCGACGTTTATTAAGCATGGGCGGGAGACTTCTCTTGGTTCGTTCAGTTTTGAATTCTTTGACTCTTCATATACTGGCAACATGTAATGTACCGTTATTGGTGTTACAAACATTGGAACGGATGTTTTCTAGATTTGTCTGGGGACAAACGTATGGGAAAGAACGAAAGCATTGGATGTCTTGGCAAAATATGTCTCGGAGTGTGGAGTCTAATGGTGTGGGTATTTACTCATTGCAACAATTTTATTTGGCATTTTCTTGAAAACTATGGTGGAATTTTCGCACCGGTTTATCTTTGTGGACGGAATATTTAAAAGGCAGATATTGTGTTAATTTACAACATGTGAAACAAGGGGCCGTGATCGCGGGCTGCTCTCCTACATGGCGTCGGATAGTTTCGGTGAAAGATGTAGTGGAAAAGCATATTGGTCTTTTGTTGCGTAATGGTGCTTCCAATTTTTTCTATGAAAATTTCACTCTACACGGTTCATTAGACACGGCTGGGCTGCCCTTAAATGTCCAGTTTGGGACTGCTCAAATTCGCGATTTTGTCACTAATACAGGTTGGAATAGGCGTGCAATATGGGGATTGGTTCCGGCTACCTTTCAAGCTTCATTACCGGAGTTTTGTTTATCAACGGATCCTGACAAATTCATTTGGATGCCTAATTCTCGGGGAACTTTTTCCATTACTTCGGTAATGCCTCTCCTCCGTGGATCTACTGCCACCCAATTCTCTCGAACATGCATTTGGCATAAGGTATTACCTCTGACTATCTCTTTATTTATGTGGAAATTGCTGAATAAGTTTCTTGCTCTGGATGAGGATAGAATACGATTAGGAGTGTCCTTGGCTTCTAGATGTTCTTGTTTCCATGGACCTAAGACATATGATCATATTTTTGTATTATGCAACCTTGCTAGTGTGGTTTGGCGAGAGGTAGCCAGCTCGGTGGGCTTGCCTTTGTCTTCTCTGAATGTTGTAAGTCTAAATCACATGTCATCTCTGCTTTGGTGGTATGCTCCTAATTCTTGCTCCCGTCCTGTAATTCTTATCCTCGTTTGTTCTGCTTGCTGGATTCTATGGAAAGCTAGGTGTAGGTTTGTTTTTGAAGGAAAAACAACTTCCCAAACTAGTATCATTGCACAATTCAGGGACTATACATCCGCTGCATTAAAGGCAAGAGACCTTAGTCTTGTTGCACCGATTTTCATCCCACGGAAAATTAAAGTAGCAAAATGGGGTGGTTCAGATTATGTGGGGATAATTCTTAATATTGATGGTGCCTCGAAGGGTAACCCTGTGTCCCACTGCATCGGTGGGATCTTTCGCAATCACACGGAAGAAACTATAGCTGGTTTTTCTACCTTTTTGGGGGGATCCCTTCACCGAGTATGGAGTGAGGAGCTGCAGCTTTACTAATCTGGGTCTTCGCTTGGCTCATAGTCGTGGTATATCAGAATTTTTGGTCCAATCCGACTCCTAAGTGTTGGTTCAAGCGGTATTATCAAGTATGATCTCTTCTTGGTCTTTGGATACTTTTTTTCGTAGAGCGATTTCTCTTCTCGGCCATTGCAGAATTATACATGTATATCGCGAGGTTAATAAGGTTGCGGACGCACTGGCAAATCTCGCAACTTCCACTCGCAACTCGTTTGTTTTTACGACGTTACACATATTGCCTTTGGAGATACAGGGTCTTATTCGTCTTGATCAGATGCAGACACCTTATATACGTTTAGTATAAGCTAGTGATGTTCAATTTTTTATTCTAATTGTATTTTTTCGCTTTGCATTCTAGCTTGGATCATATGTAACACCCTTGAGATAACATAAATGCTCAAGGTTGCATCTTCATGAATGTAATGGATTCTCTTTTGCCGATTTGGCTATATTAATAAAACGGGGGACAGACCCACCACGCTGGTGGCTTTCTTTAAAAAGTCTTGGCTCTATACCGGCATCTCTACCAATGGCTGAATTTGTGGAAATGGTGGGGGATTGCGGACTTTCTGATGTTCCTTTTGTAGGCAGCCCCTATACTTGGTGCAGGAGTTCACCGCCTCTTTTGCGCCGACTTGATCGTCTTTTGGTGAACACTAAGTGGCTGGAATTTTTTGCTCTTACCAAGCTTGAACATTTACATCGGACGGTTTCAGATCACTGTCCTTTGTATGTTAATCTCGTTAGGGAGAATCGTGTTCACTCTTCTTCTTTCAGGTATCAGAACATGTGGTCCAAACACTCTCGGCTCAGGGATGTTGTGGCAGCCGATAGCGGAATTCTCTCAGTATGGGAATGGGATGATGGTGTTATCTGGAAAACTGAAGAGGTTAAAAATTGTTTTAAGGACTTGGAATAAGGCGTGTTTCGGTAATGTTGTGTCTCGACTTAAAGAAGCCGAGGCTTTGTTGGCTTCGGCTGAAGCATATTTTGATGCTTCTCCATGTGATCAGCTCCGGGATGTGTGGTTGGAAGCAAAATAGCAGTATCTTTTTTATTTGGGTGCTGAGGAAACATATTGGCGGCAAAAATTAAGAATCAAATGGATAAAAGAAGGGGAAGGTAATACTAAATTTTTTCATGCGGTTTGTAATAACAATATGAAACGTCTCTTTATATCTACTTTGCAGAATGATCAAGGAGAATGGTTGACTGATCAAGGAACTATGGGCGCGGAGTGTCATCGTTTCTACTCTACTCTATATTCTAAGGATGTTTCTCTACAAGGGGTAGACCAAATTTTGGACCCAATCCCATGGTTAGTGCAAGACTCTGATAATCGTGTGCTCTCGGGCCTTCCTTCTCGGTTGGAGGTACGTGCTGCAGTTTTTTCTTTGGATAGAAACAGTGCTGCTGGTCCAGATGGGTTTTCTGGCGGATTCTTCCAGGATTGTTGGGACATAGTTGGCGATGATCTGTTGCAGGCAGTATGTGATTTTTGGTCCGGTTTACCGATGTCGAAGGCCTTGGCAAGCACGCTAATTGTGTTGTTGCCCAAGACACAAAATCCCATTCATCTTTCCGGTTTTCGGCCTATATCGTTGTGCAATTTTGCAAACAAGGTAATCACAAAGGTAATGGCCACTCGTCTTGGTTTGCTCTTGCCGTCTATTATATCGCTGAATCAAACGGGTTTTGTTAAAGGTAGATCGATCTCTGATAATGTTTTGCTGGCTATGGAACTAGTACATGCTATTAATCACAAGGTGAGGGGTGGAAATTTGGTCATTAAGCTTGACACGATGAAAGCTTTTGACCGGGTTTCTCATGCTTTTCTACTTCAGGTATTGTAGCGCTTTGGCTTTGAATCTCATTTCCTTAATCTTATCCGTAATGTTCTTAGCTCGAACTGGTTTTCTGTACTACTTAATGGGGTGTCGTATGGTTATAGTCACGCTAGCAGGGGGTGAAGCAAGGAGATCCTCTTTCTCCTTTGCTTTTCATTATTGCGGCTGAAGCTTTTTCAAGGGGAATTAATGCTTTGTCCATGTATGGGGTTTTTTTTGCCACATTATATGCCTAAGCAGTCTGTCATTGTTACTCACCTTGCTTTTGCTGATGATATTATTATATTTACTAATGGGCCAAAAAGAAGTCTGTCTGTTCTAATTGACTTTATAAGGAATTATGAGCAGGCATCCGGTCAACGTGCTAATGTGGGAAAATGTTCTTACTATACATCAACAAAAATTGCCGACAACCAACGGAATATGATACAAGAGGTGACGGGTTTTGTTGAAGGGGAGTTTCCAATGATCTATCTGGGTTGTCCTATTTTTCCAGGACGATCCAAAGTCCGGTACTTTGATGGTCTACTTGAAAAAGTGGCGGTTCGTGTGGAGGGTTGGCAGCGCAAACTGTTAAGTATGAGCAGTCGGTTATTACTTGTTCGTTCGGTGCTTAATTCTATGTCTATTCACATCCTGGCAACGTGTAATGTACCAAAATTAGTAATGATTAAGCTGGAACGCATGTTCTCTCGCTTTGTCTGGGGTCAAACGGATGGTAAGGAGCGTAAGCATTGGATGTCTTGGACTAGATTGTCAAGACCAACGCAATGTAATGGTGTGGGTATGCATTCGGTTGTACAATTTTATGATGCTTTTACTTGGAAACTGTGGTGGAATTTCAGGAGCTTAGAGTCTTTGTGGGCTAATTTTTTAAAAGAAAAATATTGTACGGGGCTTCCCCATGTGACACAAAGTATTATTGTTGCGGGTTGCTCTCCAACATGGCGACGCATGATCGCGGTTCGGGAGGAGGTGGAGAAGCATATTGGCATTCTGTTACGTGACGGTCAAACTAGTTTTTTCTATGTGAACATCACTCTTCAGGGTGCTTTGAATACCATTGTTCCTCTCTCCGCTCGGCTTGCTAGAGCATCCCGGGATTCCATTCATGATCACTCTTGGCGGCGGCGGGAGCTAGCAACATTGGTTCCGGGCAGCTTTATGGATTTATTGCCTGATGTTTATTTGTCTAGGGAGAGTGATAAGCTTATTTGGATTGATAATCCACGGGGGAGGTTTTCTATAGCATCTGCCATGGATTTCATGCGTATCTCGGAGGTCACACAATTGTCACACATTTGCATTTGGATTAAGGTACTCCCACTTTCTCTGTCTTTGTTTATGTGGAAGCTGCTTAATCATTTTATTGCCCTTGATGAGGATAGAATAAGGTTTGGGGTGCCTATGGCGTCTCGTTGCGTGTGTTTGGGTGATGTTGAAACATACGATCATGTTTTTATGCAATGTAAACTGGTGCGGGTGGTATGGAGGGAAGTGGCCTCTTCGGCTGGCATTCTTCTACCAGCACTTGCAATTAATGATATTCGTGGTATACTGTCCTTTTGGTGGTACGCCGGGAGTTCCATTTCTCGCAGCATATTGATCATTCTAGCCTGTTCTGCTTGCTGGATTCTTTGGAAGGCAAGATGTCAATTTGTTTATGAGGCAAAGGTTACCACGCTGTCAACTATCTTAGTTCAATTTCGGGATTATACTACCACTCTCCTGCAGGCTCGGGGTCTTACACTTGGAATCCCCAGGGTCCGCATCCCGCGTCGGTCTTTTATTGTTCATTGGAGAAATGATATTACTACGGGTGTGGTGCTTAATATAGATGGTGCTTCGAAAGGAAATCCAGGCCCTGCAGGCATTGGAGGCATATTTCGACATAGTAATGAGGTCTTTATTTCAGCTTTCTCTATTTTTATCGGGGATAGTGGTACCAGTATGAGGGCTGAATTACAAGCGTTGGTTCATGGTTTACAAATGGATCCTCAAGGCGGCACACATGATATTCTGATTCAATCGGATTCGGACATTCTGGTAAAGGCGGTTTCTTCAGGTACGATTTCTAATTAGTCTCTGGATACGTCTTTTTGTAGAGCTGTCTCTCTTCTTGGCTATTGCAGGTTGCTACATGTTTTCCGGGAAGTTAATTCGGTGGCGGATGCTTTGGCTAATCAAGCAATTTCTGATCGGTGTTCAGCCATTTTCTACAATGTTGAATCCCTACCATCGCAAATTATTGGTCTTATTAAATTGGACCAATGTAACACGCCATATTTGCGTCTTAGATAGGATTTGCATATTGTAATTCTGCTTTGCATTTAGATCTATAGATTTCATTGTAAACATCCTTGATCATATTATAAATGTTCAAGTCTTGCATCTAGCATAGCCTAATGTAAGCAGTGGATTTGTTTCCACCTTTTGTTAGGAGGATTGGTATTACGTCCCCCTCCTTGTATTTTTATTTAGCCAATTCGGCTTTATTAATAAACGGGGGTCCGCCCCACCACACTGGTGGCTTTCTTAAAAAAAATAAAATAAAATAAAAAATTCTATAGACTTTATAAATCAAAAGAAATCCTAATAAATCAATCTAATAGAATCTGCGTAGACTCTGCATAGAGTTAAAACAATCCATAAAGTCAGCAGAATCCGTAGACTTTTGAAAATCAGTTAAAATCTTTTAAAATCCGGATTGAATACACCCCCTAAATGTTTTCGGCCCAAAGAAAGGCGAATGGGTTGATGAAGATTCTAGAGAATTGTCTGTAAGTATTTCATTACCTTTTTTCCTTTTTTAATATTAGTTATTTAATGTCAATACCTAACATTTTATTTGACAGCGGGTGTTCCATGAGGTTTATGACGACGCCGCAAGCCAAGCAACTCAAGCCGAACTGCCTCCTCCGGATTTGCTTACTTAGATTGAGTTGTCTGCTGAGGCTGCGAGTGGGCTAAGAAAGGGACGTGTCCAAGGACACGGTTCCTTTAGTGATGTGGTAAAGACAATGAAACGAGGCAGCCTGGCGGTCTCGCATTCAGACATGGAACAAAAAATTAGCGAAATGGAAGCAAAGTTTAAGAAAGAGATGGCCGAGCAAAAAAGAGAATTCAAGATGAGGGAAAAGAAGAGAAACAAGGGTTTAGCTAGTATGTTAGCTGAAATTTTAACAAATAGGGACCATGATGTATTAAGTGCCTCTGAGATATAGGCCAAATTGAGTAGTATCTTAGACGATGAGTTAGAATCAGACTATGACGATGACCCCTTAACTGCCGATGAAGTTTTGGGGAGTCAATAGAATACTTAGTTAATTTTGTATCAATTTGTAACTATTTGTTAGCTTTTAATGCTTTTTTTTAAGTTATGTTTTGTGATTATTTTGGAATTTATATTTTGGGTTATGTTTTATGTTGAATGGAAGATACCTGAATTGTGCAGGGGGTCTGTTCTATAGGTACCATGTTCTGCTACTGGAAAATTGGTTTCATACCAACCGAATATGGACCGTTTTAGGGTTTAAGGTTAGGGTTTAGCGACGAATTAAGTTCGACGTCGTCGTTTTGAAAATATGCACTGCAATTTATCATTGGGGCGACCGACACAGACATATCCGTCGCGAATAGGATAATGGGCGACCGACCTTGATACCTCGGTCGTAATTCGGTCGGTATATTCTCCCGGATTCCGTTTTTTATAAAATAGCGAGGTTTTTAAGGATATATAAAAAGATTTGCCTATTTCAGTAATATATACATATGTACACATTAACCTGAATAGTGAAAGAAGTAAAACTTATACTTATTCACAAAATACCTGTATAGACTGGAAGCATAACAATTCAAGTAATACATTTTTGTGTACATTTACGTGAATCATTAAGTAATGTAACTAAAATTTTAATAATTGCTCATTAATGATCAAATAATTACTACAATAATAATATTAGTTTGTATTCGCATTCTGAGAGATGTCGGTTGTGGAATTTATAATTGTTTAACATATCCGTCGCTAGTCGGTCGCTATCCATATACTGGGCGACCAAATATGTCCTGGCGGTCGCCAGTCGATCGCTAATGTAAAATGCCGAAATGGTGTCGTCTTCTCCAGTGCGCGGGTTCATTATTTTGAAAACTGTACAAGTGTGCAAACATTCTGATGGGCGACTGAATATGCCTTGGCAGTTGCCAGTCGGTCGCTAATGTTAAATGTCAAAACGGTGTCGTCTTGTCCAGTGCGCGGGTTCATTATTTTGAAAACTGTACAAGTGTGCAAACATTCTGATGGGCGACTGAATATGCCTTGGCAGTCGCCAGTCGGTCGCTAATGTTAAATGTCAAAACGGTGTCTTCTTGTCTAGTGCGCGGGTTCATTATTTTGAAAACTGTACAAATGTTCAGACATTCTGCTGGGCGACCGAATAGCGACCGAATATGCTCTGGCAGTCGCCAGTCGGTCACTAATGTTAAATGCCGAAACGGTGTCGTCTTGTCCAGTGCGCGGGTTCATTATTTGAAAACTGTACAAGTGTTCAGACTTTCTGTTGGGCGACCGAATATGCACTGGCGGTCGCCAGTTGGTCGCTAATGTTAAATGCCGAAACCGTGACGTCCTGTCCAGTGCACGGGTTCATTGTTTTGAAAACTGTACAAGTGTTCAGGCATTCTGCTGGGCGACCGAATAGCTACTGAATTGCTATCGGTCGCTAGGGTTAAATGCCTAAACAGTGTCGTTTTCTAAAAATATCTATGACCAGAAACCCTCCCCCTTTACTCATTCTGCACACAGCCGCGATTTCTACCTCCACCACCACCTCTTCTAATGATTTCTTCCCAAATCCCCCGTGAAACCCCTCTCTCCTCCCATCACCACCCCCTCCGGCAACTCCAAGACGGCGCCACCACCTCCAGCACCGCAATACTTCCCCACCACCTCCGATTTCAGTTGGGTTTTCAGTGAGAATCTTGTCTTTTCTATTTATTATAATGTTATTAATGTCAATATTAATTCTCTTGTACCATTTATTCTTTAGCTTAATCACATGTGGTACAAGGGATCACAATAAAATAATGAGAGCAAAAATTGTTCACAAAGAATCAAATTTTAGGGTTAGGTTTACGGCATACCTTTTATTTTTTGGGTTTGGGTAGAAGGCAAGGTGTTTGATGATATGCCATGGTAAATACGAGAATCAAATTTTGCTCTAATTATTTTAAAACTAAGAATTTGACTCTTTTTCTTTGCCTAATAAATGATGATAACAAAGTGGCAAAATTTTCTAATTTTACTAGCTTTTTACCTTTAGTTTAGGGTGTAAAATTTCAGCTTTATTCTCACATTGAAATTTTGTTAATGCACACTAAGAAAATTGTCACATTTGACCAATATTTATTTTTTTGAGCAGTTTTTGATCACCCAACTGCTAGTTTGCACGTGAAATGTGTGTTTCAACTGCGTTGTATTGATGGGACCTGCCATGAAGACCTTCATTGTATTATCTCCCCGGTTGCTTGCATCTTAGTATTATCCCCCGGTTGTTAGCATGTTTCTTTGTATTATCTTGTTGATTTTTTGAATCTTTGTATTTATATATCTCCCCGTTTTATGCTTCTTTGTAATATCTCCCCGTTTTATGCTTCTTTGTAACATCTCCCCAGTTTAAGCATATTTGTATTATCTCCCATGATTTTCTTTCTTTGTATTATCTCTCATGATTTTCTATCTTTGTAATATCCCTCATTATTTTCTATCTTTGTATTATCTCCCATGATTTTCTGTCTTTGTATTATCTCCCATGATTTCATATCTTTGTATTATCTTGCAACAAACAAAAAAATGTTGAAAATCATCGAAATAGTTGACAAAATGTCATTTAAAATAGTAGACAAGATGCCATTATCACACGTTAATAATTACTTGGAAAATAAGGGTGAGAAATCATCAAAATAAGATCCAAAGTTAATATGCATTTAATTATTAAGACTTGATATACGCAGATATTGTGTTTGTAATGGAGGACCGTAGTTGGATGTATATGGATTTGACAACGAATGGTGGACCTCGTCATAGTCAAGAATTTATAGCGGGATTGAAACGATTTGTGGATTTCGCAGTTAGTACGTCTGTTAAGGCCCAAATTGATGGGATTAGGTGTCCTTGTGGGATTTGTAAGAATAAGTATTTTCATATGCCTGATACTGTGAAGTATCATCTTGTTATGAACGGATTCGTGTCTAACTATTATAATTGGACATGTCATGGTGAGACATTCATTCCCATGCCTCAAATCCCGTTTGTTCATGAAATGGATTATTATAATACATACGATACCGAACAATTATCGAGATATGGTTATTGATGTTGCGGGACCAAGTTTTAATGAGTAGCAAAATAGGGACGTGGAAGAACCTCCCAATCCAGAGGCACAAATGTTCGATGACATGTTGAAGGCTGTTGATAGCACACTTTACAATGGTTGTACAAACCATTCACAGCTTTCAATGACTGCTAGGATGTTGAGCATTAAGTCCGAAGACAACTTATATGAAACTACAATAGATAAATTTGCGCAGTTGATGAAAAAAGGGTTTCCTCCACAAAATAATGCTTTAGACGACTTTTACCAAATGAAGAAATTGGTTAAAGGCCTTGGATTACCGGTGCAAAAGATTGATGTTTGTGTTAACGGTTGTATGTTGTACTGGAAAGATGATGTTGAGAGTAGAGAATGCAAGTTTTGTGGCCATGCTAGATACATTAAGAAAAAGAAATCAAAAAATACACGACAAAAAGATATATTATTTTCCAATTACTCCGAGATTACAAAGATTGTATGCATCTGAGAAAACTGCAAGACACATGACATGACACTCAGACAGTGAGAGGGAAGAGGGAATAATGAATCACCCACGGGATGGAGAAGCTTGGCAACATTTTGATAGAACACACACCGATTTTGCAGCGGAAACTCGGAATGTAAGGCTTGGGTTATGCACAGATGATTTTGCACCTTTCGGCATGTCAGGAAAGCACTATTCTTCTTGGCTAGTTCTTCTAACACCTTATAATCTCCCCACGTGGATGTGTATGAAGAACAATGTAATCTTCTTAACTATCATTGTACCTGGACCCCAAAATCCAAAACACACGATCGATGTGTACTTGCAGCCTTTAATCGATGAATTGAATCAACTGTGGGGTGAAGGCGCGGAAACTTATGATATCTCAAAAAAACAAAATTTTAAATTGAGGGCTTCATTACTTTGGACAATTAGTGATTTCCCAGCATATGGAATGTTGAGTGGATGGAGTACAACTAGCATTCACGCTTGCCCATATTGTATGGAGGAAACACAAGCGTTCCATTTGCAATCTGCGGGAAAACAATCGTGGTTCGATTGCCACAGATGCTTCTTGTCACCTGATCATCCTTTTAGAAGAGATGCAAAGGGATTCTGAAAGGACCGGCGACAAGAGAGAGTAGACCCGCCACTCGCCTTACTGGTGATGAAATGTTTGTTAGAGTTAGAGATTATCAAAAAAATTACCGATACAGCTGAAGAGATCGGTAAAGTGCAGGCAGGGGTCGGGATCATAGTTGGGCCAAACGTAGTATATTTTGGAACTTACCTTATTGGCGGACACTTTTGATAAGACACAACATTGATGTCATGCATAATGAAAAAAATGTGTTTGATAATGTCTTTAACACCGTGTTGGACGTGAAAGGTAAAACTAAAGACAATGTTAAAGCTAGAGCGGATGTTGAAAGGTATTGCAGTCGTCCGGAATTGAATATTAAACACGATGGCCGAGGTAAAGCAACGAAACCGAAGGCATGCTTCACTCTTACCAAGGCACAAAAATAGATGGTTTTGCAGTGGGTTAAAGAATTAAGGCTCCCGATGGATATGCATCGAATTTGGCGCGATGTGTTGATATGAAAGAGTTGAAAATGTCTGGAATGAAGAGTCACGATTCTCATGTATTCATGGAGAGACTTATCCCTATAGCACTTAAAGAAGTACTACCGACAAATGTTTGGGGACCCTTGGCGAACTTAGTATGTTATATAGAGATTTGTGTTCCCCAAAGTTGAGTGTGGCGCATATGCAAGAATTGGAGGACACTATCGTTATTTTATTGTGCAAGTTAGAGAGAATATTTCCTCTGGAATTTTTTGATGTGATGGAACACTTGCCGATTCACCTTCTGTACGAAGCCATGGTTGGTGGCCCGGTACAGTTTAGATGGATGTACCCGTTCGAGAGGTAACAACCAATGTCTTAAGTTATCTCAACTTCATTTTTATTTTTCATGTACGTATTTACAATGTGACTAACTACATATGTTTTAATTAGATACTTGCACCATATGAAAAAGAAGATAAAGAACAAGGCCAGAGTTGAGGGGTCAATTTGCAATGCATACTTGGTCGAAGAAGCTGCTACATTCTTTAGCTATTATTTCGAACCCCACGTGAAAATGAGAGTTACAACCACTGGGCGAAATGATGGTGAAGACGAGATTAGCGGCCAAGATGTATTATCAATTTGCAACTTACCCGGAAGATCATTTGGAAAAAAAAGAAAAGATTCTATTATCTGATAAAGATTATAAAACAGCCATGAATTATATCCTAATGAATTGTGAAGAGGTCGAACCATATCTTCAGTAAGTAAACCTATCTATTGCTTCATTTTTGTTATATAATTAAAAGTGGCAAAATAATAATATTGTCATTTAATTTGTAACTCAGGAAATTTGTCAGTGAAGTACATGACCAAACCCCGCAGATAATGGAGGAAGAACTTCAAAGCCGAGTTTATAATAATTTTTCCAAATGGTTTGGAACTCATGTAAGTTGGTATTGTGTAGCAATTTGCTTGTCTTAGGAATGCATAATTAAAGTAATTTAACTTTTGTTGTTCTCAACCGATACATAGCCTTCAGGAACATTCCGAAAGTTTGTTGAAAAATCTGTCTTGGGGCCCGTCAAGGAGAGTGATGTCATACACCGGTTACTTTGTTAACGATTATAGATTTCACACAAAAGCCCACAGCGATGGAAAAGGAACGACAAACAGCTAGCGGGGTATGGGTTAAAGAAGATTATTACGGTGAGTTGAAGCAAGTAATTGAGGTTCAACTTGCTGTACTACCTGACCAAAAAATAATTCTTTTCAAATGTGACTGGTTTGATTCTACTCCAAATCGAGCTTTAAGAGTTCATCCTCAATATAAATTTGTAGAAATCCATAGGAAAAGAACCTACCAGGGTTACGATCCATTTGTATTTGCTTCCCAATGTCAACAAGTCTACTACACACCTTATCCGGGTAGTAAGACAACATCTAGGGCTGATTGGTTGGCTGTATGTCGTTCCAAACCACGTCTATTTGACGTTCCTGGTGTTCCGGTACTGTATCAGGACGAAGTACATGAGGAGGAGACCGGTCGCATTGATCCAACTATTACTGAAGTTGGTCAACTTGCACACCGGTAAGGGGAAATTGAAGTTGTACTTGTGGCCGGTATGAGCCGTGTTTATGAAGATGATGATGAAATTATGTCGGGTGATGACAATTCTGAAGAAGATGATGAATTTATGTCGGATGATGATTTTAGATTGATTAAGCTTTTCTCGATTCTTGGAATTCCACTTATTGAAGGTGACTAATATTTGTTGGTTTTTTTTTGTACTTTATTACCATAAATTAATTGTCATATTGTATAACTTTTTAACATAATTCAATGTAGTAATTTTATTGTCAAAAAATAATTTGATTCTTGAATTGTGAGTGTTGAAATTAAGTGTGCACTTTGATTGTGAGTGTTGTAATGTAATGTGCACACTTTGATTGTGAATGTTGTAATTCAAAGTGTGCACTTTGATTGTGAGTGTTGTAATTCGAAGTTTGCACTTTGATTGTGAGTATTTAATGTAATGAGAAATGTGCATTTTGATTGTGAGTGTTGTAATGCAAAGTGTGGACTTGATTGCGAGTGTTGTAATGTAATGAAAAGTGCACACTTTGATTGTGAGTGTTGTAATGTAAATGAGAAGGGTAAACTTGTGTTTTTTAGTAAGATAATTGGCTATGTAATGTTACTTTTGGGTTTATTGATTATTTTTTCTATTTGGGATCTTATTAATAATACTGTTTCTGGTTTGTATTTTGTGGCGTATTGCTGTTTTTTTATAATGGGGATTTAATTAAATTTCAGATTTATTTTTTTAAATAAAAAACAATTTAGCGACGGAATAATGACCGAAATAGTCAAAGTCAAAAGTCAACAATGTTGACCATTCGGTCAGAATACAGTCAGTAAACAGTGACGAAATATTCGGTCAGTACATAGCGCCCGCATATTCGGTCGCTAGACTGTCCGTCGTTATACGGTCTTTAACCAGTAAAAGTCGAAAGTCAACATATTGACCATTCGGTCGGTATTCGGTCGAAAAATAGCGACCGACTCTCGGTCGGTAAATAGCAACCGAATATTCGGTCCCTAGACTTTCCGTCGGTATTCGGTCGTTAACCAGTCAAATTCGAAAGTCAATAATGTTGACCATTCGGTCGGAAAATAGCGACCGACTCTCGGTCGGTAAATAGCAACCGAATATTCGGTCCTTAGACTTTTCGTCGTATTCGATCGTTAACCAGTCAAAATCGAAAGGCGACAATGTTGACCATTCGGTCGCTATTTATCGACCGCAGTTCGGTCGCTAGCCTTTCCGTCAGTATTCGGTCGGTAATTTGCTTAGCGGCGAAACATACACTACCACGTCATTCGGTCGTTAATCAGTTTAGCGACGAAAATATCCGTCCCTGTTACACAGTTTTCTTGTAGTGGTTGAAGAAAGACTTCTTAGACTACATGAGAAGATTATTAAGAACAAATCTTGAAGAAGAAGCTCATATAATGAAATACTCAATATCTCTCATAGAATCTGCTTTTGAAGTCTTGAAGTTTTTTGAAGATGATAATTATAAAGGAAGTTCCACGAAGACAAGTTCAATGTACTACATTGAAGATAAGCAAGTCGGAAATTATTGTTTTGAACAAGATGAAGTCAAGATCTCAAGTTTCCTAAAGCCACATTTTGAAGAGTTCAAGAGACTTCACAATTGATAAGAATAATGAAAATGGTTTCAAATAGAGCTTAAAGAAGATGATTAACTCATTTGAAGGTTTGAAGACCTTGATCATTCTTGAAGAACATCAACAAAGATCAAGATTGATAGACAATCTTGAGAATCATTTTGAAAGATCACAAGAAGGTTGATTAAGAAAACTTTGGATGAAGTTCATAGTATTGAAGAAGATATTGAAGGTCAAATTCTCAAGAAGTACTGGTTTGGTGCATCTCTTTTCTGTCTTACATAACTAGTTCGTATGAAATGTGTTCATACTTGGAAGCTCATGGAAATAAGTTCTAAAACTCATATTTTATTTTATAAAATCTCTTAAAGGCCCAATTTTTTTCAAAACACATGTTTCTTACTTGCAAAGATTTGATTTGGAAACGTGATTCTACAAACTTTCATCTATTGTTTCCAAAACCTTTTTGACAATGGGTTTTAAATGGTTCAAATGTGTTTTGGACTCATGTTTACCAATGAAACAAGTATTTGAGAATTCCAAAATATTTTTGTAAAATGGAAAAAAAATCTATCATTTTGACCTTTCGATCTTGGATGTTAAAATAATTTAAAACATATTTTTTTACAAAGGTTTTGCCTTGTGCTAAAAAGTTTTGGTAGCTTCGAGATTACATTTGAATGAAGGCATGTTATAACTTAGCTTTTGGACCTCTTTTGAAGACCATGTTGACCGTTCATGAAGAACACAGTCGACTGCGCTTCAAGTTGTTCTTTACCATGTTTGAATGTCCTTGAAGCTGTCCAGACCAGGTCAACCGCACTCCGACGCGGCTAACCGTATGCGTAAGCCCTCCGGTTAACCGCATGTCCTGCAACATAAAAAAACTAGCCGTTACAAATCGGTTGAATAGCTTCTTCCTCTCTCTATTTAAAATGGATTTCTCCCTATTTCTAAGTGAACACTCTGGGTATATTTTGCAAGGGTTTTAAACATCTAATTCTTCATTTATTCTAAAAAATTCACGAGTCTTGAGTTTTCTTGTTAATACAATTCTTTTGAATTAGAGCTTCAAATTGTAATATTCATCCAGTTGGGAATTGTAACTTAAGCTTCATTGTAAATCTCATTTTATTCCTTATCGAGATTGAGATATTATTCCTTTCTTTATGATTGGGTTGTATGGTAAGGCTTCAAATTGTGAGTATGGTAGAGTAGGGTTTCCTTATTGGAGCTAGTGAATTTTTTTTTGTAATTGGTGAAACTAGAGTGAGGTGGCGAACCCGAAAAGTAAGTAGGGTTGATTGATTCATAAAACATACTTAAATTCGAAGGTTGGAGAAGGTGATAAAAAAAAATTGTAAAAGGTACCTGGTGCTTAAAAAACCCGTTAGTCGGCTTTTCGCTTTGTGTAATTGCTCACAATTGAAGTTGGTTAAAAGTTGGAAAATCCTTATGTGTGTCCTAAAGGTAGTGGATGTAGATTTTAGTTATGGAACCAATATAAATTGCATAATTTTTCTCTCTCTAAATAATTCTTGCTTTTTATTGTACTTGTTATATGTTTACTTGAGAACATGATTAAATGATATATTAATGTTAATTTAGTTTACTGTTCTATAGAATTGATTGTATGACTTTTTCAGAATTTATCTTGAATATTTGATATTACTTGATAATTGAAGCTTGAATGTTTAAACGGTTCTATATACCTAGTCTAGTGTTCCTACATTGCCTTGGGAAAATTCTGATATGGACCTGGCGATGCGAACCTTCGCCAACAATGTGAACGAGACCCTTTTCGATTCAGCAACAACTCCAGAAATTCACCCAAGTATAGATTTGGATGGGGACCTTCGACCTCTAATCAACCAATAGGACGGATCCTACTTCGTGACTAGCAACCTAGGTATAATCGACTTATGATGGGTGGAAACCTCGACCTCTAATCAACCTGTGATTAGCAACCTCGGTATAAGGAAGACGCCACAAACGAAGGTGAATAATTGTAAGACTAGTCCGATCGATCACCAATGGATTTCTTGTAGCAAATCAAAAGGATTGAAGGTCTGAATATGGCGAAAAATGAATCAAAATTTTCTTTTCTTTTGATACTCGTGCGTTGGGTCTCGGGTAGAAAGATCTCTTGAACGTGTAGCTCGAGAATAACAAATAATAATAATTAAAAAAAAATTTTTTTTTTTTTTGAAAAAAATTAATTCCTGCACATGCAGTGTTAAATACCCTGCACAGGCACCTTTCTGCCCAGTTTTTTTTTTTTTTTTTTGGCTTTTTTATTTTCTCAACAATCTGGGTTTATCAGCAATTTCAGAACTAAAGAGAAAAAAAAATAAAGGAATTTTCGTCGAGAAGAACAAAAATTCTTAATGAATGCGGAAACGAAATTAAAACAGTAAAGATAGTCCTAACCGATGAAACCTCGCTCTGTTACCAAATGATGCGAACCTTCGTCAACGATGTGAACGAGACCCTCTTCGATTCAGTAACAACTCCAGAAATTCGCCCAAGTATAGGTTTGGATGGGGACCTTCGACCTCTAATCAACCAATAGGACGGGTCCTACTTCGTGACTAGCAACCTAGGTATAATCGACTTATGGTGGGTGGAAACCTCGACCTCTAATCAACCTGTGATTAGCAACCTCGGTATAAGGAAGACGCCACAAACGAAGGTGAATAATTGGAAGACTAGTCCGATCGATCACCAGTGGATTTTTTGTAGCAAATCAAAAGGATTGAAGGTCTGAATATGGCGAAAAATGAATCAAAAATTTCTTTTCCTTTGATACTCCTGCGTTGGGTCTCGGTAGAAAGATCTCTTGAACGTGTAGCTCGAGAATAACAAATAATAATAATTAAAAAAAAAAAAAATTTTGAAAAAAATTAATTCCTGCACAGGCACCTTTCTGCCCAGTTTTTTTGGCCCTTTTCTTTTTCTCAACAATCTAGGTTTATCAGCAATTTCATAACTAAAGAGAAAAAAAAATAAATAAAGGAATTTTCGTCGAGAAGAACAAAAATTCTTAATGAATGCGGAAACGAAATTAAAACAGTAAAGATAGTCCTAACCGGATGAAACCTCGCTCTGTTACCAAATGATGCGAACCTTCGCCAACGACGTGAACGAGACCCTCTTCGATTCAGCAACAACTCTTTGGACAAAACTATTAAGTTCTTCTCGGAATCGTTTTGTTTGGGCCCTCGTCGGTGGTTCAACTGGCACTTGGGCGGAATCTTGAATAGCCTTGATGTTTACATCATTCCCCCCCTCCCCCCCTCTTGAGAAGGATTTGCCCTCAAATCGTCACCTACATCAAAAGGACTCAAGTCAGTAACATTAAAAGTAGCACTAACATTATACTCACCTGGCAACTCAAGTCGGTAAGCAATGTTATTGATTCGTTCTAGCACTTGAAAAGGTCCATCTCCTCGAGGTAGTAACTTGGAACGTCTTTGCGCTGAAAATCTTTCTTTGCGCATGTGTCACCATACCTAATCACCATGTTCAAAAATCTGCTCGCGCCGTCCCTTGTTAGCGTGTTTGAGATATTGCTCAGTCTTTTTCTCGATGTTGATTCGTGCCTTCTCATGAAGTTGCTGAACTAATTCAGCCTTCCTTTTGCCATCTAAGTTAACATGCTCAAAAACAGGTAAATGTGACAAATCCAAAGGAGTTAAAGGATTAAAACCATTAACAATTTCAAATGGCGAAGACTTAGTAGCAGAATGAATAGAACGATTATAAGCAAACTCAACATGTGGTAAACACTCATCCCAAATCTTAATATTCTTACTAATGACAGCCCTCAACATGGTAGATAGGGTTCGATTAACCACTTCGGTTTGTCCATCAGTTTTGAGGATGACACGTAGTAGAAAACAACAATTTTGGGCCTAGTTTACCCCATAGTGTCTTCCAAAAATAGCTCAAGAACTTAACATCCCTATCTGACACGATTGTTCTCGGCATTCCATGCAATCTTACAATTTCCCTAAAGAACAAATCTGCCACATTAGATGCATCATCAGTTTTATGACAAGGAATAAAATGAGCCATTTTAGAAAAACGATCAACCACAACGAAAATAGAATCACTTCCACGTTTACTCCTAGGTAAACCCAAAACAAAGTCCATAGAAATATCAATCAAATGTGAACTAGGAATAGGTAATGGCGTGTAAAGGCCATGTGGCTGCACCCTAGATTTAGCTTCTCTAGAAGTAATACATCTACCACAAATTCTCTCAACATCTCATTTCATTTGTGGCCAATAGAAGTGTTCCTGCAGTATGGCTAAGGTTTTAGCAACCCCAAAATGTCCCATCAATCCTCCCCCATGGGACTCCCGCACAATTAAATCTCTCATGGAACAATTAGGCAGACACAATCGCTTTTCTCTAAACAAGAATCCCTATAATACTTTCCCTCAGCATGTTTTTCACAAGCACCATAAACATCACTAAAATCTGGATCGTCATGATAAAGTCTTTAATATGTTCAAAGCCAAGGAATTTAGCATCAAGTGTAGAGATTAAGGCATACCTGCGAGAAAGGGCATCAGCCACCACATTATCCTTACCTTGTTTGTACCGGATGACATAAGGAAAAGTCTCAATGAACTCAACCCATCGGGCATGTCTCTTGTTCAGCTTTTGTTGTCCTTTCAAATGCTTCAAGGACTCATGATCTGTTCGAATCACAAACTCTTTAGGTCATAAGTAGTGCTACCATGTCTCTAAAGCTCGAAACAATGCTCTTTGTCATAAGTGGGGTAGTTAAGGGCAGCCCCGCTCAGCTTCTCACTAAAATACGCAAGTGGTCTTCCTTCCTGCATAAGGACAGCGCCAATTCCTACGCCAGAAGCATCACATTCTATTTCGAACGCATTAGAAAAATTAGATAAAGCAAGTAAAAGGGCATGAGTAAGCTTATGTTTAAGAAGCTGAAATGCCTTCTCCTGTTCTTCACCCCATTTAAAGGCTACGTTTTTCTTGATAACTTCAGTCAATGGTGCAGCAACGGTACTAAAATCTTTCACGAATCTTCTGTAAAAGCTAGCAAGTCCATGAAAACTTCTAACTTCTCCAACGTTGGAGGGGGTCGGCCAATCCTGTATGGCTTTGACTTTTTCTTCATCAAACTCAATTCCTGAAGCACTCACAACAAAACCTAGGAAAACAAGCTTATCGGTGCAAAAAGTACACTTTTTCAAGTTAGTATATAACTTCTCTTTCCTAAGTACTTCTAAAACTGATCTCAAATGTAAGGCATGATCATCCAAGTTCTTGCTATAAATTAAGATGTCATCAAAATAAACAACAACAAACTTCCCAATGAAAGCACACAAAATATAGTTCATTAATCGCATGAAAGTACTAGGAGCATTAGTTAATCCAAAAGGCATGACTAACCATTCATACAATCCACATTTAGTTTTAAATGCTGTTTTCCATTCATCTCCCTCTTTCATTCGAATCTGATGATATCCACTCTTAAGATCAATTTTTGAAAACACACAAGAACCATGCAATTCATCTAGCATATTTCGTCTTTTTTGGGCACTAAAATGACTGGAACTGCGCAAGGACTCATGCTTTCTCTTACTTTCCCATTCTCCATTAGCTCATCTACTTGCCTTTGAAGCTCCTTCGTCTCCGCCGGATTGCTCCTATAGGCTGGTCGATTTGGAATCGAAGCGCCGGGAACGAAGTCAATTTGATGTTCAATTCCTCGAATAGGTGGTAACCCAGGTGGTACGTCATCGGGAATACATCTTCAAATTCCTGTAAAATAGAGACAACAATACTAGGCAAAGAATGGTTAAGTTGGTTAGTAGTAAGAAGAACCTCTTTGTACCAAAGTACAATTACAGGTTTCTTGAAAAACAATGCTCGCTTAACCTCACTTGCTTTTGCAAAGAAATTCTTTTTTCTCTCTATTTTTTCTTCTTTGGCCGAATATTTCTCTCTTTCTTTTTCCTCACTTGTTTCGGCCTTACTGTTTTTCTCATTCTTTTTCTTTTGCTCATTCTCACTCTCTTGTGCACTCATTTTTTTTCTCCATCCTCACTTGATCCTCAAATCCTTGTTTGGGAGTTAGTGGGGCTAGGGTGATTGTTCGTTACTTGTTGGTGAAGCCATCATGCTGTACAAGTCGATCAAACTGCCACGGCCTTCCCAAAAGAAGGTGACCAGCTTGCATGGGAACCACATCGCATAAAACTTCATCCTCATATTTCCCAATCCGAAAGGGTACCATAACTTGCTTAGTAACCCTCAACTCTCCACTAACGTTTAACCATTGCAGTTTGTATGGGCAGGGATATTTGATTGTGGGAAGTTCCAACTTTTCCACCATAGATTGACTAGCAACGTTAGTATAACTACCTCCATCAATAATAACGCTACATACCTTATCTTTCACATGACAACGAGTGTGAAAGATGTTTTCTCGCTGCACTACTTCTTCTTCTTCCTTAGCTTGCAAGTTCAAGACTCGTCGAGTGACTAGTGCAAGCATCTCCCCATATTCGGCCTCAAACTCCTCTTCCTCCCCACACTCCTTTTCGTCATCGAATTCTATCTCACCATTGTCTCGAACCACCATTACTCTCTTATTTGGGCACTGGCTTGATATGTGTTCTCTCCCTTGACATCTGAAACATCTAATATCACTAGAACGAGATGTAGTAGGGATATTTTTACCTTGAATAGGTGTAGTTGGGTGGACTGGTTTCTGCTCGGCCTTTTCCTTGGAGGTGGACGGACTTTCCTCCTTTCTGGGGTAGTTAGTCCTCCAAGGTGTTGCATTTGAATTTTGGGGGGCTGGTCTTGACCTTGTGCCACCTCTCTTAAGTTGCCTTTCCACTTTGATTGCCATCTGCACCAAGTCCTCCATCTCCACATAGTGTTGAAGCTCAATGGTGTTAGCAATCTCCCTATTCAGTCCATTTAAGAATCTGGCCATCGTTGCCTCTCGATCTTCCTCCACATTGGCTCTAATCGTAGCCATCACCATCTCCTTGCAGTACTCATCTACACTTCGGTTCCCTTGGTAAAGTCCTTATAACTTGAGATAGAGCTCGCGATAGTAATGAGACGGAACAAACCTCCGCCTCATTACTCTCTTCATTTCGTCCCAAGTCTCAATAGGACGATCTCCAACACGCCTCCTATTAGTGCACAACTGATCCCACCAAACAATAGCATAGTCAGAAAATTCAATGGTAGCAAGTTTTACCTTCTTTATGTTGGAATAGTTGTGACAATCAAAAATCAACTCCATCCTCTTTTCCCACTCAAGGTAGGCTTCAGGATCACTCTTTCCTTGAAAAGCTGGAATTTTCGTCTTAATGCCTCCCATGTTGTCATCTAGACGGTTTCTATCTCATCTATCCCTTTCATAGCCTCGATTGAGGTTTTCCTCAGCATCATCTTCTTCCCCCTCATAGTCTCTCTGGGGTACAAGATTTCTTCTAGGAGCGATTGGAGCAACTGGAGGTTGTCCACGTTGTGCTCTCTCTTCCATCCTATCCAACCGCTCATGTATTTGTTCAACCTCACCTTTCCACATTCGTCTCATCTCTCCTATAATTGCCTCGATTGCGAGATTGGGAAGGGCATTTGACGAACCTTCTGGTGTGTCTTGCGCCATTAGATAATCCTGCAAACAAAGGTTTGAGAAAATAACAAAATGCGTATAAAGACCTGACCACACTCCCTTACGTGTTTCACTCAAGTAATAATGATCACTCAATTTTCCCTCGTATTTCACTCAATTAAATTCGGCTTTTACCCTCTGATGTGCTCACACTCTGCCTTTTTCCACTCGAATTCCTCTTCAAGTTCTTGTAAGACTAGTCCGATCGATCACCAATGGATTTCTTGTAGCAAATCAAAAAGATTGAAGGTCTGAATATGGCAAAAACTGAATCAAAATTTTCTTTTCCTTTGATACTCATGCGTTTGGTCTCGGTAGAAAGATCTCTTGAACGTGTAGCTCGAGAATAACAAATAATAATAATTAAAAAAAAAATTTGAAAAAAATTAATTCCTGCACAGGCAGTGATAAATACCCTGCACAGGCAACTTTCTGCCCAATTTTTTTTTTTTTTTGGCTCTTTTCTTTTTCTCAACAATCTGGGTTTATCAGCAATTTCAGAACTAAATAGAAAAAAAAATTAAAGGAATTTTCGTCGAGAAGAACAAAAATTCTTAATGAATGCGGAAACGAAATTAAAACAGTAAAGATAGTCCTAACCGGATGAAACCTTGCTTTGATACCAAATGATGCGAACCTTCGCCAACGATGTGAACGAGGCACTCTTCGATTCAGCAACAACTCTAGAAATTCGCCCAAGTATAGGTTTGGATGGGGACCTTCGACCTCTAATCAACCAATAGGACGGATCCTACTTCGTGACTAGCAACCTGGTATAATCGACTTATGATAGGTGGAAACCTCGACCTCTAATCAACCTGTTATTAGCAACCACGGTATAAGGAAGACGCCGCAAACGAAGGTGAATAATTCGTTTGATAAGTCAAATAGAACGCCACAAGGAAATCCTTGATAAGTTTGAATAAGTCCTTTCAAGAACTCAAAATAAAACCTAATACTAGCATGATATTGATCATGAAGTTTACAAACGACTTTATTATGAAAATAAAACTATAAGAAAACTGAGCCATTGTAAGACACACTAAGTCATGAATTGTCGTGGAGTGGTTAAGTACCAAACAATTCAAGAACAAGCAAATCATGGGCCTTGGCGGGGTCGGCCTGCGACCTCCGCCTTACCCTGTTTAACGGCAGGAGCACCCGTTGACGAATCAATGTCAGAACCATCATCGTCGCAAACAGATTTATGCTTCCAATTTTTTGACTGGATCACTAGTGTTTGTTGCCCATGAGCAAGCCCAAAGCAAATTTTCATTTTTGTCGGACCATCATTGATGATAGTATTGACAAAATTGCTTAAAAGTTTTTTGTCGACTGTTAATGGATTCAGACTTAGTGACAGGCCCATGGAGCTCCAATCTAAAGAAGCCAACCCCATGCCAACACTGTCTGGCCCAATAAGGGTCCGACCCAGAAAAGAAAATCCCAGCCCACACCTCAGGTAGACACCATGCGGAGCCCCAAAGCCCCCCGGGTCATCCCTCACCTCTACAACCCAGCAGCTTATATCTCCACCTTCGGCGACCTGCACATGGGTCGATGATCGACGATTAGCACCTTCCCCCTTCCTCTCCGGCGACCTGCTCAGATCCTCCCATTTTTTTTGCCGCAATTTGCGGACCAAACGGTTCAACACCATGGTTTGGTTTCAGACTTGTGGCCCAGCCCGTCTCTGCCAGAATAATTACTTATGGTGCCCCTCTATAGAAACAGAGACAAAACTGGCCACCATCCCCATCTCCGGCGGCTCTCCCGACTCTATCAAATATATTTCTTGTGCCCCCAAACCAGATACATCCTCTACTGCCGGGACAGGAGCGAAATTCAGAGTATCAAAATCAAAATCAAAACTCGGCCGCCGGCTAGAGTTCAATTTCGCCGCCGCATCCGGCGGAACTGCTTATTCTCCAAAGCCCTCGTCAACTAGTAATACAGTCATATCCATCCATCTCAACATCAACAATATTGTTCCTCCATTTTTCACTGTAACAATAGTGAATTGCTCCTTCCCAAAACTTGATGTAGTCTCCATTAATGGAGCATCTTCAGTACAAAAGCTCAATAAAGATTTCGGAACAAGATTTCCTCTTCTGGCAAGAACAGAAAGAGAGTCGGTACAACGCGAAATCGACGATGTAAGAATCCGACAGACAATATTGGTTATCGCCTGACCGGAACACTCGCCTAAAGGCAGCGAAGGAAAACCTAGAAATCTAGGTAGCTCACCTGACATTGTCGGAGGTTTTTCTGAGAGAGAAGAGGAGAATCTATATTGTACCATACTACCTCCATTACAACAACTATATTTGATCATATATAATAATTATATTCTTAATTTAAATAAAAGAAAGAAAAATAATCTAGAAGCTAATTCCCCCACCCTTGCCCCCACCCTAGGTTCTTTCAGTTTAAATTTAACAGACGAAGAATCAAAAAATAATTTCGCATAATCAAACATAATTGAAAGAAGAATTTAGAACGGCTCTGAAACCATGGGGGAAAAACCAGAAAAATTAGAGAGAATTCAGAAGTACAAAATCAATCCATTTGATTTAAGGAAAATTCTTATATGGATCAGGTACACATAGATTTTATGGTGCAGAATTAGCCACATCATTATAAAATTGTCTTTCTCCTAATTTTGTAGTGATGTGGCTAGTTCTAAATCACATGTTCCAATGGACTTGGTACTATTCTTGATTTAATGAGAATGAAAAAGCACACCAAACTGTCTATACACGAGAGCTTAACCGCCTGACTTCTAACTACAAAATTCTAACTTAACCTAGGAATGCATAATTAACTTTATAAGCTGTAAGCTAATTACAACTAACAACCAAAATAGCATACTAATTCTGTACAATCTACAGCTTATCAAATTGAATTCCAGATCAATTGAGCTGGAAACGAGGTGTAAGTGAAAGCTCCGTTACTCTGCAAGTATTATCTTGTGAATTTGGTACAATGCCTTGATACTTCTTGAACTATTGACCATTGAACCATCTGCTGCTTGAGCTATTGGATCATTCTTGTTAAAAACGCAAGTCAACACGTAGAAACATACGATTTTACGATTCTACGGAGGCAAAGCGTGTTGAATCGTGAGTAGAATCGCAACCTGGTAGAAACGGGGTAGAAACGTTGACTCGGATCGTAAAAACGTAGAAACGAACGTTTCTACAAAAAAATACCAAAAATCGCTAGTTTATTCTCTCCACATGCAATTTTCTTCTTCTTTGTCGGCATTTGGTCGCTCTTGTGGTTATTGCTCGTAGCATCGAAGAAGCTCTAGGGCTTTTTAAATTCAGGTATCAGAATCTCTTTTTTCCTTTCCTTTTTTCCACTGGAAATTCAAATTTAGTTTGTCATGAACCCTCTAGTTTTTGTTTATTATGAGTTACAATTTTTAATGCTTTTTTTTTAATTTTATAAATAAAATGATGATATTTTTAATTTGAAAGACTTGTAAGTTAAGAATTATGTGTAATCGCATTTTTATATTTTGAAAGACTTGTAAGTTCTTTATTGTGAACTTTGTTGCGTTATTGTCTTTTGAAAAAATTTGTGAAACTATGTTTAATGAATTTTTTTTCCATATTTTTTGGATCATATGATATGATTTATATGTTAATTATATATATATATATATATATATATATATATATATATATATATATATATATATATATATTAATTTCTCTATACGATTTTACGATTCACGAGTTTACGATTTTTCACCCCTCCTCCAGAGTCTACGTAGAAACGCGTTTTTAACAACCTTGTATTGGATTGTTGAGCTCCAAAGTTTCGGCTGAGTCATTATTGGGTTAGTACTCTCTAATACAAAATTAACACACCGTCATAACTGTTCCAAACAATTGTCAAATCGTTTTCGACTCAGAATGAATCGACAAACTCGGCGAGTCAGGATGAGTTAACTTGATAGCACTAATAATTGAACACAACTAAAAATTGAACACAACTAAAACAATGAGATTTTTTTACATACAAGAAGAAGATAATTTTCCTATGATGAAAAAGTTAACAAATATGTACATAATATTGTATTATTACAAGAAGGTACAACAGTTTCGGCCAACATTGCAAAATTTGGACATAGGGTCAAGGTTTAGTTTAACAAAAAGTTTGAATACTTATGGTCATGGACATATATCATATGTTTTACCACCTCGCCTCGAGCGAATTGCTAGTGATTTTTATAATGATTATCCGGGACATTATGGTGCATCCAGTAAGGCCAATTGGTGTATTTACTCATGAAACAATTTTCGCTTAAGATCCCCAATCAAATTACTGGCCAGGGAATTGGTCCTTCCGTCCTTTTTTTTTTTTGAAAAATTTAACGTTCGTTAATAAAAGTTGGTCAAGTGAACAAGGGTAAAATAGGAACTTCACATATTTGTTTAGATAATTGATATCACGTGAACTCAGTTGTAAAGATACATAAATATAAATACCTAATTATAAAACTAAAAAAATAAAACCCATCCCCTTCCCCCTCATTCTTCCCCGACGTCGGCCCACCCCCACTCCCAACTTCTTCTTTTCCGACATTGCCATAAACCCCCACTTCTTCCCTGGCGTCGGCCCAACCTCTTTCCCCTCCTTCTTCTCCGGCGTCAGACCAACCCATTCCCCCCTTCTTCTTCCCCCCTCGCCGAGGTTTGGCCACCTTTTTTTTAGTTTCAACAACCTAATATAAAAATATTGATGAAATGGGTACCAATTTGGTTAATTTATTGCCTAAAGAAATTCTGGGAAAATCAACATTTGAATCAGCAGTAAAAATGATGAAATGGGCACCAATTTTGCTTGTGGATAAAATATTGGTAATGGCAGCAAGATTGATTCAGGGGAACTTAAAAAAAATATGGAATATATAGGCCAAAAATAGGGTCTTTAGAGCTCAAGAAATTCTTTAGAGATGGAGAAGAAAAAAACCAGCGAAATTTGGGGAAGAGGTTCAATCTCCGGTGACCTTCCACCATTTTGATCACAGTTTGTTTCATTTTTATTGAGCAAGTCAAAGATTGAATTTATGTTTGAAGAGTTAAAACGTGTGATTGCTCTTAAGAACTTCGAGTTGTGTTCCTGTTTAAAAATGTCTTGACAATGATGTATGTCATACTTGAATAGGTGGGTGACTGCTGAAAGATATTATGTAGTTTATTAGATTGGTTTTGGTTGCAAAAATTGTAATCCATCCATGTGATGGTAAAGGTCTGTAACTCTTCTCATTTATGGCTTCTTTCAACTATTTATGCTAACCCTGATTTTAATACTAGACTTGTATTTTAGAATCATTTGCGTAATTTAGCTATTTGTCCTAACCTTCCCTGGTTACTTTTGGGGGACTTCAACGAAGTTTTGTTCCAATCTGAAAAATCCGGATGTCATCCGCCCTCTCAGCTTTTAGGGGTATGTTAGATGATTGCAACCTTTTGGACCTCTGGCACGAAGGTTCTCGATTCACTTGAACGAATAAACAAGATGATGGTTCTCTTATCTTCTAAAGAAGTGATAGAGTAGTCGCTAATTTCGGTTGGCGGGATCTATTCCAGAATGCGACCGTCTACAATCTTGTTAGAACTGGTCGGACCATTCCCCAATCTTGCTTAATCTAGAACCAACCAACATCACTCCATTCAACAAGACTTTCCATTTTGAATCTGTTTGGTTTACTCATTCAGACCTCAAGGCGATAGTCCAAGATGCGTGGCTAGGTAGAGATGATAATTTTTATCAGGGTGCCGTTCAGTTTAAGGATTCTGTCTCTGATTGGAATATTAATTTTTTCGGTAACAATAATAAGAAAAAGAAAAAGCTTCTAGCTCGTATGAAAGGCACTCAGCTGGCCTTAGAATCTCACCATTCATCTTTCCTTATCAATCTGGAACGTGGTCTTCTTTCCAAGCTTGACAATGTTTTTAAGGAAGAAAAACATTTGTGGGCGATAAAATCTAGATTAGACTGGCTGATGTGGGATGATCTCAACTTCAAATTCTTAAAAGCCATCACCATTCATAACAGAAAGAACAAAAAGATCATGTCACTCAAAAAACTTAGTGGAGAATGGGAATTTGATATCGGCAATGTCAAGAACATCATTTTAAAATCACTTATGTAACCTTTACTCATCTAGCAGATCTTTTGTTTCCCACAACAAAGAGCCTTTCCCCTTTTATCTGGTCTAGCATTATCGCTGAAGATCTTTCTTACCTTGTCGAAGTGCCATTTATGGAAGAAATTAGAAAGGCTTTGTGGTCTTTTAAACCACATAAAAGCCCAGGTCCTAATGGCTTACATCCGATCTCCTTCCAACACTTTTGGATATTCTCAAACCTTCGATCTTCAACTTTACTCGTGATTTCTTTAGAGGAATCCCTTTCAATGATGTCATGAATGCTACCTTCATTTGCCTTATTCCGAAGGTTGCTAACCCGGGGACTGTAGGTCAGCTTCGACCTATAAGTTTGTGCAACACCATTTACAAACTTACATAAAAAATCTTAGTGAATAGGATCAGACCTCTTCTCTCTTCTATTATCTCTCCCAATCAGGGAAACTTCATTCCGGGTAGTAGATGTGTTGATAACGTTGTCATTGTTCAGGAAGCAATCTTCACAATTAGAAAAAAACTTTGTGTAAACAGTGCGCTATTGCAATCAAAATTGATCTGGAAAAAGCTTTTAATCGTTTGGAGTGGGATTTTATCAAAGAATCTCTGGAATTCTTCAACTTCCCCAAAATGTTTATTAAGCTAATAATGAACTCTATCTGTTCCTCAAAAATTGCCATTCTTTTCAATGCTGAGCCGACTGAGTGGTTTTACCTTCCAGGGGTATCAGACAAGGTGATTCTCTATCTCTTTACTTGTTCGTTATCTGTATGGAATATCTCTCTATCAGTATTGAGAAATCGGTTAGTCTTAAGAAATGGAAACCAATCAAAATCGGGAAACAATACCCAAACATCTCCCATACCTTATTCGCTGACGATGTCATTCTGTTCGGCTTAGCTGATAATGGCACTATATCTGAGATGAAAAAGGTGCTTGACGATTTTAGCCTGACAATTAATCTCAATAAATCAAAATTCATTACTACGGATAACCTTTCACTGCTTAGAATTCAAGCTATTGAGATTCAACTTCAGATCCAGCACACGGTAAACATTGGCAAATATCTGGGTTTTCCTATTTTCCAAAAAAGGCCAGTTGACTCGGACTTCCAATTCATCTTGGATAAAGTGAGGAATAAACTTTCAGGCTGAAAAACTAATCTTCTTTCCTTAACTGGCAGGCGTACTATCATTCAAACATCCTCATCCTAGATTTTATCTTACTACTCCCAATGCTTACCTATACATGCCTCGATCTGTGAAAAAATTGATAAGGAAAATAGATCAATCCTTTGGGGAAGCTCTTCGGTAAAAAAGAAAATATATCTTGTTAAATGGGACAGAGTGGCCAAACCTAAAAAGCTGGGAGGTTTAGGTATAAGAAAGGCAAGGCACATCAACCAACTGGGACTTGCAAAGCTCAACTGGAGGGCATCTAGAGATAGCACGAATACTTGGGCTTCTGTGCTTAAGAAGAAATACATCAAGGATGACTCTCAATTTTTTATTCAGCTTAAAAAGGGTCAAAGCTCCATCAATTTGAAAGCCCTCAAACAGGGTTTAGATCTCTTCCATAAATCTTCTGCTTTGATTCCTGGGGATGGTAGCATTATTAGGATTTGGCACGATGACTGGACGGGTCTTGGCCCTTTGAGAAAACTGATTTCGGGTCCTCTTAATAGGAATGAAGATAATGCTAAGATTAAGGACATCTACAATAACTTTGGTAAATGGAACCTCGGGAATTTATCGTTTGACATACCGAAGAAAATTGTTGATTACATAAGAGGTGTGCCTAGATTGGATCGTTCTGAATTGCCGGATCGCACGAAGTGGAAAATGACGGGGAATAGTGATTTCAATTCTAAAGCCACCCACTTGGTCCTCCATGAAGAAATTCAAGATGTAAAAACTGTAGGTAGAGACTGGGAGTTGATTTGGTCGGTGAATTGCAATCAGAGAATAAAAATGTTCCTATGGCTTTGCTCTCACAACAGGTTGGCTACAAGAGAGCATCTCCACAGGAAGCACATCACCAATATCCCTACTTTCCCTTAGTGTGGGTTCTTTTCGGAAGCTATTCAGCACTTACTGAGAGACTATGCTTCAGAGCGGGAACTATGGCAGCGCCTCAATCTCTTCCAGCATGTCACAGCCTCTTATGATCTCAACTTTGAAGACTGGTTTAAAGGATGCGCTGAATCCAAAAATATCTCATCTTTCAACAAGGTACCGTGGGGAACTATTTTCTTATATAGATTTATAGAAACAATAAACTCTTCTCCCCTGGTAAACCCTGTATTCCTCCTTATCTCGACACGATAACTAAATCCATTGAATTCTTTGCTTTGGGAGTGGATGCAATGAGTGCTCGGCAATCAAGAATTATCTCAATTTCTTGGACTAGACCACCTAGTGGATGGGTGAAGCTTAATTGTGGATGGTTCATCGATTGGTAACCCGAGTAGGAGGTGGTGGGGGCGGTCTTATTAGGAACGGTGAGGGTCACTGGATTTCTGGGTTTTACAGAAACATTGGTACTTATACAAACAATGCGGCTGACTTATGGGCTCTTAGAGACAGTCTCAAACTTTCTATCAGTATCGATGTACAGAAACTAGCGATTGAAATGGACGCTAAAGTAATGATTGAGCTTGTTCTTCATGCTGATGTTAATACTCACCCTTTATCTTCGCGTATTTCTGATTGCAGAGCATTACTTCGGCTGCTACCGGAGTTTAGTCTTTCACATATCTACAGGGAAGCCAATGCATGTGTTGATTGCCTCGCTAAAGCTGGAGGACTTCTTCCATCTTCCGATCTGTTTTCTTTTCACTCTTTACCCGCATTTGTTAGCCACCTAGTGGCGGGGATGCCCGTGGGGCTTTTTGTGCTATGACTATTTCAGATACCTCTAACCATATCCATCATTTTGTTAGTCTTATAGTGGTAGGATATGAACAGGAGGTATCGTTTGATAGGTTTAACTATAATAACTTTGCCCCTTATTGTTTATATATATTTCTTTTCTACCCAAAAAAACATCATGATTGATTGATACGATGAAAAAAGAATGATACTCCTTCCATTTTCATTTATCTGTCGTTTTAATACAGTGCACTCAAATTAAGAGATTGATTGAGATATATTAATTTAAATATAGATAGACAAGTTTACCCTTCAATTAATACATTTATATTGGGATAAATAAAATTAGTTGTTGACTGAATTAATAAAAGACAAGTATTACTTTGAAAAAAATATATTTAATGCTCTATTAATTTGTTAAAGTGATAAATAATTAAAAATTAATAAAGTATATATTTAACCGACAGATAATTGAGAACAGATGGAGTATTAATGATGATGAATGGACGTCACTCTGGATAAAACATCATAGTCTATGGTTGTTTTTAACAGGAACAAATGATAAAATAGTTATCTGCAAAATTAAAGCAAAAGAGATCCACACGATTAAAGAAGCACGCTTATTGCTTTGTTTGAATCATTTTCTTTCTTTTCTCTTTATTTATTTTTTCATAATTTTTAATATGATGTGTAATAATTAGTTTTCACTAGTGAGGACATAATTCAGTATCTAGAACAATGAGAAAAGAAAGTGATGTAGAATAATCATTCATGATTAAGTTCGTTCATGGGGAATTAGAGCTTATTAATTTATATCATTTTGAACCAAAATATTACTTAATGATGGTAATGAATTGCACCACTTTCACAAATTTACTATTGGTCTAATAATGATAAATATAAAGCCATAATACAGGCATTAGACGAGCAATATTTTTCGAACTTAAAAATAATATTAAAAAAAAACCTACAAGGGAAAAAGTATATAAAGGTAAAGAAAAAAATGAATATGGTTTTCGGAAATAGGTTAGTCAATTTTTTTAACAAAGGAAAGGAAAAGGCCCAAATGCCAAAAAATATTATTTATTAAAACAATAAAAGCGAAAACTAAATTTAGGAGAGAGAAAATATAGAGTATAAGTTGATTGGTTTTAACGCCACGATGGGCGATTGTCCCACATTGGGGAGAGAGAACAGCCTAAATAAGGTAGAATAAAGATTATTGCACGCAGGCGGAGGGTATCAAACCCGAAACCTCTCGGTCACGGGTTGGCCAACGCCCCACTAGGCTATTGGCCTCTTCGATATAAGTTGATTGGTTTAGGATTAAAATTACATAAACGTATAAGTTTTATAGGAAATATGTGAATCTAAAAAGTTTAGGATTAGGTTAAGTGTTAATTTTATAAAAGTGCCCAAAGTTTATTTTGTAATTACATGCACATTCTTTTAATTTTTGCAATGAAGTGCCCAAATCCAAAATTCGTCCAAATAATTTAACTCGATATAAAATGTTCTATTCCCCCTTCTTTTCTTTTCTTTTTTGGTGAATAGTCCTATTCCCCCTTTGATTTCTTATGAAATTGCACTATTTTTTCCAGAAAAAAAAGGTTGAAAGAAATTACTCATTAATTGATTAAGACAAATGTAAATTAATTAAGTAATTCAAATTTACTTGAAAAATTATTCTTTGTATTTTTTTTAATTCAAGAAAATATTATCATCATCGCCTGTCACCACCAGTTGGGGAGGCCACCCATCCCGCCCCTAATTTTTAGAAACGACGAATTTTTTATAGAAAAATTTATTTTTTGTGATATTTCTATATAAATATAATATTTCGTTTCCCTAAAAAATTTTCAGTAAGAAATTCGCACTACAAATTTCTGGATCCACCACTTATCACCACTCAAATACAAATGAAAGAAATAAACAGGAAAATGACAAAAAAGGATTCAAGTGAGAGAGAAGAAAGACAAGGGAGTTCAGATCGAGGATGGGTGGTGTTTGAGGAATGGTCATTTTGATTGTGTGCTCCTTAAAATGTATGGAGCGGATCAGAAGAAACTATTAGGGGATTTTTCACTCCAAAATCTTAGCTCGTTAATCGACTAACCGGAATCCATCGAGCGGTTCACAATCGAATTACAATGTTTGAAGTCGTAACGGAGCTCAAGAAGAACACAAATATAATGTTGGGGATAGAAGGGCGGTGGTGGGAGTCCAGGTTGCAGGTAGAGAAAAAGCTATGTTAAAAAAATCTCACATCGACTAGTTTGTGTGCATATTTACAATATACAAGGCTTGACAATCTTCCCTCTCTTAAGATACCTTTTAAGGGATTGAGTTAGACCTAAATCCGGTATCAGAGCAATCTAGTTCGATGTTGACCCCTATTATTGTTTACGGTCCAAATATCCAGCCCTAGCCGTGAGGGGTGGTTAAAAAAGATCACACATAGACTAGTTTGTATGCATATTTGCAATATATAAGTTTTGGGTAATCCTCCACCTCTTGAGCTACCTTTTGAGGGATTGAGTTAGTCCCAAGTCTATTTTTAACAAGCTAAAAGGCTAGAGGGGCGACAAAAGCAAGGAGGGATTGAGTCGACGGGCGGCGGTGATAGAGAAAGGGGAAGGGTTGTAGGATATTTTTGGAAGATTTTATGGTTTATGGTGTTGTATTGGAGGACAATTTAGTAAAGGAAACGCTTTTAAAATAATAAATAAATAAAAATAATAATATCAGTTAGCTTTTGGATTCGGACATCTTATTGCTAAAATTGAAATAGTGAACATGTAATTAACCCTTTAATTAGTTACATGCCTTCAATTAAAAAATAATAATATCAGTTAGATTTTGGATTCGGACATCTTATTGCTAAAATTGAAATAGTGAACATGTAATTAACCCTTTAATTAGTTACATGCCTTCAATTAAAATGGAGTAGATTTTGGCCCCTTTATAAAATTAACCCTTTAATTAATTCACCATTCCAAATGCAGGTGCCTGCCTTTTTATTTTTCATTTTTTATATATTGACGGTAAGGTATGATTTTAAGCGAAGGCTTATTGATTGATAAATGTCATTTTAACTATTTGAACTACCAAGGTAAGTACGAATAGTTTGCATAGTAATTTCGACTTGAAATAAAAAACATTAACTATTTGAATTACCAAGGTAAGTTCGAACATGTTATAAACTTGATATCCTCCTCCTTTTTAAAAAGAACATTGAAAAAAAATACTACTTGAGCAACCACCATTTTATTAGTGATGCCCTAAGATCATGAGCAAATGTTGTATTTTGTTATTTTGAATATGTTATTTGAATAGTGAATTTTACTTTTGAACTGAAATGCTCGAAGGGAAATTACAGTACCCGAAGGGGAGAACATTAGAGGGACGGGTGAATAAGGTTCTTAAACTTTTTAATCTTTTTTCCTAGGTGATCACCTTAACAACAATTATGTTCGTTAAATATATAAATGTGATTTAAAAGATTAACACTTAGATGACTTATGTGTGTATATGCAACCCATAGGAACACAAGACAATGTATATTATCAAGGATTGTCTAGGTCAAAATTCATATATGCAAAGTTTGTAAGAAAAAACACACAAGTCACATGGACTTGCACTTAGCAAGATATATAAAGCTTGTAAGATTACTAAGTGCAAGTCATATACCCAAGCCAAGGGAAGATATAACAAGCAATTAATCTAACTATTGGATAAACAATTATAGCTCATACAATCAAGTTCATGTGGAATATAATCACAAGTATAGAGTAAGAACTTGAAAGTAAAGAGGTAAAGTTACAAGATCAAACACAAGGATGTAGAGTGGTTCGATCACAAAGATCTACATATATAAAGTTTGTAAAATTACTAAGTGCAAGTCCCATGTCCAAGCCAATGGAAGATATAACAAGCAATTAATCTAACTCTTAGATAAACAATTATAGCTCATACAATCAAGTTCATGTGGAATATAATCACAAGTATAAAGTAATAACTTAAAAGTAAAGAGGTAGAGTTAGAAGAACAAACACAAGAATTTAGAGTGGTTCGATCATAAATATCTACATCCACTACCTTGGGGCACACCCAATGATTTTGGCAAACTCCACTAGCTCGTCTTGACAAAGATTTACACGGAAAGCAAAACCAACCCATTGGTCTTTTATGCACTCATACAACCTTCCAAGGGAAAGGCCAACACATTGATCCTTTTATGCGCACATGCAACCCTTCTTTGAAAAACACAAGAGGGGGGGTGAATTGGGTTTTTATACAAATTTGTTTTTTTTTCTTGAGATAAATAAATATGGAACTAATATATGAAGCTTTGTAGAAATGAAGCAATGAGAGCAAGACAAGTGATTTAGAGTGGTTCGATTCACAAAGAATCTACGTCCACTACCTTGAGTATCTCCCAAGGATTTCCAACAATTTCACTAAGAAAAAGGCTTGTTACACTTGTGGCTAACTCACTAAGAGTTTTACACACAACCACAATTTACTCACTCACAAAGAGTACTTTCCCACACTAAGTAGGTTTAGACACAAGAATACCCTATCACTAAGAAAGGGAAGGATGAAGATATAATGATACAAGTTCTTCACTCAAAAGTGGAGTAAATATACCTTTGAAGATCTTTACTTTAATGCTCTTGAACTTTTGTATTCAACACTTTTTGTCTTGCTTGTATAAAGATTGATTTTTGGACTTTTCAAAACATCAAAAAGAATAAATGCCTTTTGATAGCTAGAGCTTTTAAGAATATTCAATGTAGATTTGTCAAGGTTCTTGTTGGAAGAATATTCAGCTTTAGGGCCTTTATAGATTTCAAAAACGTCCAAAAAACGACTTTAAAACGGTCAGATAACGGCTAGTTTTTTTCAGAGTTCGGTTGACCGTTGATGTACTTCGGTGGACCGAACATAACTCCGGTCGACCGAACATAGGCTTAGGTCGACCGAGCCTGTAAAATGCAACTCTCGGTATCTCCTCGGTTGAACCCAGAAGGAAAAGGTCGGATGATCCGAACATAGGTCGGTCGACCCGATCTCCCCTATGGTCGACCGAACCCAACTTTCAAACCTCTCAGTTTCTGCTCGGTTGATCCGAGCTTGAGCTCGGTTGACCGACCTTCCTGAGTTGATTTTTCACACCTTTTGAAATCTAATGAAGTCTAAAAGATTTTCCCAAAAGGTAACAATTAAAAGCATTTTGAAAAACCGTTTTAAAAGACATGAACTTTGAAAACAAAGGTTTTTGAAATACGAACACATTTAAAGATCGTTATTAAAACTTAGCCTTTTGAAAAACGTGTTTAATAAGTATGCAAGACTATAGTGGTGTAAACTTAAGTTCATAAGAGCATTTTGGTTAGAGCTTGTAAGATAACGACAAATAAAACTAGAAGCTTTCCTAACCAAACCTAAGTCTTCAATCTTCAATCCTCAATCTTGTTGATATGTGCCTTGAAGATCTTGATTGTAGCTTGATTGAAGTACTTAGTGCTTCCACAATGAGTTTCATTATTCTATCACAAAGATGTAAGACATTAAACATAACATCAAATGTTTGTCTATTATCAAAAATCGAGTTTGTTCGCCCTTAGGGCTTACAATCTCCCCCTTTTTGATTATGACAAACTTTTATGTAAATAGATAGAATATGAGCAATAATAAGAACAAGGAAGCATGGCAAAAAAAAAGATTTAAAAAACAATTAGGAGAGACAACTAGTGTTTTAGAAGATAAACAGTGAGAAACCCAAACACTAGTGCTTTAACTTCTTTTGCCAACTCATTAGGGACTCTTAGAAGAGCCCTAAATACCTACCATCCTCCAGTCCTCCTTCCTTCCAACAAACAAGGCTAGTTTTGAGAAATTTGAAAAATTATAAATAGTAAATGCTCCCCCTCAAAACATGCCATATCAAAAATAGAACAGTAAAAAAAATTATTAAGAAAACTCCCTTAAGTTCCAGCAGTTGATAGCAGCAAAAATCAGGTATGAATATGAAACTTCATGGATCTCGGTCGACCGAGATTTTGGTCACCACATCTTCGGTCGACCGAAGAAAGGGAAATTTTCTGCAGCATTCTGCTGCAACAAAGCTGACTCCTGAAACTTTCTTTCAATAACTTTCACACAAACAGAAGTCAATTTTCAATAAACAATTAAGCAAGACAAAGATAAAACAATATTTCTCCCCCTTTGGCATAATCAAAAAGAATTCAATCACCAAAGTATAAAATAGTTTAAAAACATAAGCATAAAACATTCATAGTTCAAAAACATAAGCATAAGCAAAAATAAACAATCAAAGGTTTCAAGTCTCAACGTTGATTTTCTTTATCAGAACTTGAAAGACTCAAATCCTTGGCTAACTTGTCCACTTTGTCGGACACTTTTTGAACATCTTCTTTGATGCAACTTATCTCTTCCATTACCGTCTCGACTTTTCGCGCAATTTTCTTCATCAAAGCAAACATCTTATCTATTCGGTTCACTTTTCGAGGATGGTCTTTGGACGTTTCTTGTGTAGGAGAATCAGGTTCTTCTTCTCGGATACTTTCTGATGATGCCTTTTCGCTTGAGCTAACTGAATTATGTTCTTGGACATCTTCTTGCTCATCACTATAAGGATTACTTCTCGGCTTCGTAGGTGCTTTACCCCTTTGCTTTTCAATCTTTTGGAGTGTTTTGAGCATATAATTGGAGACGTTTCTAGCAAGGATCGCAGCACCAAGCTCATCATTAGTTGTCTTCGAATGAACTTCCATTTATTGTCAATATAGATCATCTTCATTCGGTGAAAACAAGCCTCATCAATTTCGACGACCTTTTTTCTTTAAAGGATCTTGCAAATCAAAGCCGAATCTTTGAAAAAAGCCTAGTAAACACATTTCCATATGGTATGAAATTCCTTGATCCTTTAATTGCAGCCATGAAATGTTGAAGAGCTAGATGAGCAAAGTTCAAAGGCTTCCTTTCCAATAGATGTTGCATGATAACCATTTGGAGGAAGGTGATAGGCGACTTATGTCCTTTGGCCCGGGAACAACAATATTGGATACAAAGAAATGAAGAATTCGTCCAAATTCATCCAATTTGTCTATTTCCCTATCCTTTGAATCAGAAAAGTTGCCTTGAATACTAAATTCGGATATGAAATGTTTCATATTAAAGAGACTGGCATCATCCGAATTCATCATGTTCTTATAAAATCTTTTGGCATAAGCCACATGTTTGACTCCAATAGCTTCACAGAACATCTTATCAGAAAATTCAAACTCCATTCTTCCAACACAAGACTTATATCTAATTTCAGACCCATCATCGTATATTTGCCTCAAATTAGCACCAAACTCGTAGACTAAGGAGGGGTAAATATCATCATTAATATCAAATAGGTTTATCCAACCCATATCATCAAATAACCCCATTACTTCATCTAATCCTCTACCGTGAGCAAACACATTCACATCTCTTAAATAGGTAGTCATGAATCCTCTTTTTGAATTAGAAAGATTGTCAAACACTTTCTTAGCAGAAGCATTGTAGAAAGAATTAGTTACCTCTGTAGTGTAGAAGTTTGATGAATCACCAAACTCAAAATTTGAGGGTGGAGAAACCCTTGAGGGAGAAGAGAAGGAATCGTCCTCCGAATGGCTTGAAATTGATTCTTGAATCTTCTTTCCTTTACCCTTTTGAGCAACTTGCTTTACCTTTCCTTTCTTCAAAGGAGTTTGTGATGGTTCTTTGAGGGAAATCCCTTTTTCAAGGGGTCTTTTGGGTAAAATTCTAGGAGGATTTTTGCGAGGAGGAGTATCATCATCCTTATTGCTCTTTTGGTTAGGGTTCTTTGTTCTCACCATTTGTGAAAAAGAAGGTTGGGTTCGGATTAGAGGTTATAAGAACCGAAGGAAAAGAAATTAAAAAAAATATGAATTCTTCACAAATTGATGATGAAATAGAGAAAGAAAGATGAATTTGAAGGTTGATGAAGCTTGGGTTTAGGTAAATCGGTCTATAGAGATGAAGAATTAGAGAGAAAACTGTTATAAATTGAAGGAATGAAATGAAAAGTCACTCGGGTAAGGATATATAAAACCTGTAACCCGATGACTTCGGTCGACCGTTTCCAGAGATGGTCGACCGAAGGTTGATCCGAACAGTCTCAGTAGTTCTTCGGTCGAGGGTTCGGTTGCACTGAAGATAGTTCGGTCGACCGTCTAGGCTTCGGATCGACCGAACTTTTCCTGTTGATCCGAGGTTCCCCTGTTTTCCCCTGTACACTTAAAACACACATCAATCCTGGAATTTTGTGATTCCGAGGCAACGTCTGAGATATTCAAATCTTTCGGTGCTAAGTGGTTTTGTGAAAATATCAGCAAGTTGTTCATCGGTGCAAATAAAGTTTATGCAAACATCACCTTTTACAACATGATCACGAATGAAATGATGTTTGATTTCTATATGCTTAGTTCGGGAATGCTTTGAATGGGATTCTTTGTCAAATTTATTGCACTAGTATTATCACACAAGATAGGGACATGATGAAATGCAAGCCCAAAGTCCATAAGTGTATGCATCATCCATAAGATTTGAGCACAACAACTACCGGCGGCTATATATTCCGCTTCGGTGGTGGAAAGAGATACACTTGCTTGTTTCTTGCTATACCAAGAGACTAATGCATGACCAAGAAATTGACAATGCCCACTAGTGCTTTTGCGCTCAATACGACATCCCGCATAATCGGCATCCGAATAACCTATCAAATCAAAAGATGCACTTCTAGGATACCATAACCCATAATCATATGAACCAATAAGATATCTAAAAATGCGCTTAACGGCAACTAGATGAGATTCTTTAGGACAAGCTTGAAATCTAGCACATAGACATACGGCAAACATGATATCCGGCCTACTAGCGGTAAGATAAAGAAGAGAACCAATCATACCTCTATACCTTGTTTCATCTACCGTTTTACCTTTTTCATCCTTGTCAAGCTTGATGGTAGCACTCATAGGTGTGTTGCTTTCCTTAGCACCATCCATACCAAACCTTTTGAGTAGTTCTTTAGTGTACTTGGCTTGGTTAATGAAAATTCCTTCATCGGTTTGCTTGATTTGTAATCCAAGAAAATAATTGAGTTCTCCCATCATGCTCATTTCGAATTCATTTTGCATAAGCTTAGAAAATTCTTCACAAAGCACTTCATTAGTAGAACCAAAAATAATGTCATCTACATATATTTGCACAAGTAAAATATCATGAGATGCATTTGTTTTAATGAAAAGTGTAGTGTCTACAAGTCCTCTTGAAAAACCAATAGAAATGAGAAATTTGCTCAAACGCTCATACCAAGCACGAGGAGCTTGTTTTAAACCATACATAGCTTTTGTAAGTTTATAAACATGGTTTGGAAATTTTTCATGCAAGAACCCGGGAGGTTGTTCAACATATACTTCCTCCTCAATAAAACCATTTAGAAATGCACTTTTAACATCCATTTGAAAAAGTTTGATACCTTTAAAACATGCAAAAGCAAGAAGCATTCTAATGGATTCAAGTCTAGCCACGGGAGCAAAAGATTCCTCAAAATCAATACCCTCTTCTTGATTGAATCCTTGGGCAACAAGTCTAGCTTTGTTTCTAATGATCTCACCAAGTTCATCAAGTTTATTACGAAAGATCCACTTGGTTCCAATAATAAGGTGATCAATAGGTCTAGGAACTAAAGTCCAAACTTGATTTCTTTCAAATTGATTTAGTTCCTCTTGCATAGCTAAAATCCAAAAATAATCACATAATGCTTCATGAATGTTCTTAGGTTCTATAGATGAAAGTAAAGCAAGATTGTCAATGAAGTACCGCCTTGTTTTGACACCTTCGGATGGATCACCAATGATTTGCTCTTGTGGGTGATCTTGCTTGTAAATCCAATCCTTTGGTAGCTCATTTGATGAAGGATCATTGCTTTGAGTAATATGGGGATTATCTTGAGTGATTTCAATGTCCTCCTTATCCTTAGAATTATCATCAAACATAGGAGCTTGTTGGATTTGATTTACACCTTCCAAAGGCATACCTATATCATCATCATCTTTTGTAGATGTGTAAATGTTAGATTCATCAAATGATACATGCATGGACTCTTCAATACACATGGTTCTCTTATTGTATACCCTATAAGCCTTTTTGTTAGAAGAATAGCCAAGAAATATTCCTTCATCGGATTTCTTGTCAAATTTTCCAAGGCTATCTTTGATGTTGAGCACAAAGCATTTGCAACCAAAAACTTTGAAATATGATATTGTGGGAATTTTTCCAAAAATAATTTCAAAAGGAGTTTTTCCAACAAAAGGTCTCATAAAAACTCTATTTACAATATGACAAGCGGTGTTCACGGCTCGGCCCAAAAAATATTTTGGTAAAGAATTTTCACAAAGCATAGACCTAGCCATTTCTTGTAGAGTTCTATTTTTCCTTTCAACAACTCCATTTTGTTGAGGCGTTTGAGGAGCCGAGAAATTATGAGAAATGCCATATTCATTACAAAACTCTTCAAAGAATTTATTGTTGAATTCTCCTCCATTATCACTTCTCAAGGAAACAAGTTTTAGCTCAAGAGTATTTTGTACCTTTTTGAAAAGATTTGAAAACTCATGAAAAGTGTCATCTTTGTGTGCAAGAAAAAGTACCCAAGTAAATCTTGAAAAATCATCCACAATTACAAATACATACCTCTTACCACCTAAACTGGTGGTCCTCATTGGTCCAAAAAGATCAAGGTGAACAAGTTCAAGAGGTTTAGAGGTGGAAACCATTTGTTTAGGCTTAAAAGACGTTTTTGTTTGTTTGCCAAATTGACATGCATCACAAAGACGGTTTTTCACATATTTCATTTTTGGAAGCCCACGCACTAGCTCTTTTGAGGAAAGCTTATTTAAGAGATCCATGCTTACATGACCAAGCCGACGGTGCCACAAGAAGGCATCATCTTCATTTATGGATAGACATTTAAAATCACATGCAATAAGATCATCCAAGGTAAGCATATAAACATTTCCGGTTCTATTTGCCACTAGTACATTTTCATGAGATGAGCTATCAATTATAGAACAAGTCTTTTTTGCTAAATGTAACATCAAACCCATTATCACAAAGTTGGCTAATGCTAAGCAAATTATATTTAAGACTATCAACAAGAAGAACATTCTTAACAAGAGTTGAAGAATCTTTACCAACATTCCCAATGCCAAGAATTCTACCTTTCTTTTTGTCTCCAAAAGTGACATAACCTTCATGGATGGGCTCCATGTCTTTGACTAATGCGGCATCTCCGGTCATATGGCGACAACATCCACTATCAAGGAACCATTGAGCCGGAGTGTTTACTTTGCTAGAAAGTACCTAAGACAAAGAAGAAGGAGTGACTTTTGGTACCCATATTTGTTTGGGTCCTTGGGGGGTTAGATACGATACGCTTGATTCTCCATATAGTCTTAACTCCCATTTCAATCTTTCTTTTCACAAAACATCTATTGCTAGTGTGACCAAATTTACCACAATAAGTGCAACGAATAGATGGCTTATAATATTTGTAACTATGCTCATGGTATCTCTTTTGTTTATGTGATGAACTAGCAAGCACAAAGTGATTTGTAGGTGGTCTAGAAGAGTTAGCAATATCAATATGACATGAATGTGAATATCCTACTCCATGTTTATGGGAAGTACTAGCATGCACAAAATGATTTCTAGATGGTCTAGAAGAGCTAGTAATATCAATATGACTAGGATGTGAATATCCTAATCCATGTTTATCATTGGAAGTCCGTTGCATACAAAGAAGATGATCAAGATCTTTTGTTCCTTTTGAGAACTTATCAACAAGAGAAGTAAGTTCAACAACTTTGCTTTTCAAGCTATCAAACTCAACAAGCTTGGATTCTAGAGAAGATAATTTATCATATGCTTCATGATACTTTAATGATGAGGAGTTGCAAGTAGCAATAAGTTTCTCATTTTCAACTTTAAAACAATCAACATCATCACATAGTTTTTTGTTTTCATCAAACAATCTAGACTTATCTTCAAGCAAGGAATCAATTTTTTAACTTCATTTCATAGTTTTGCTTTGCACATTTTCTTAATTGATCATACATGTCACATAAGAGCTCATTAGGATCATCCTCATTATCATCACAAGAATTTGAAATTGAAGGAGAAAGATGTACCTCATTACCAAAGGCCATGAAGCAAATATTTGCATTTTCTTCTTCTTCTTCATTTTCACTTCCATCTTGATCCCATGTGCCTATCAAGCCTTTGGCATTCTTGGATTTGAAGAATTTTTTCTTTTTATCTTCCTTTGGCTCTCTTTCTTTGATGGATGGGCACTCTCCTATGAGATGTTGGTTGCTTCCACATTCATAACATTTCATGCCATTTGGATTTTGTTTTCTTTTATTTTGGAGGAATCTCCTTCCTTTTCCGGAAAACATTTTCTTCATGCGCTTTACAACTAAAGCCATTGTCTCATCATCTAAATTTATATCTTCCTCATCACTTGATTGATTGGATTCATCTAGATCAAGAATAGTCTTTAGAGCAAGACTTTTCTTTGCTTTTTCAACATGATCATCCTTTTTTATGAGTAAGCTCATAAGTGAGAAGAGAACCAATGAGCTCTTCCGTTGGATATGTTTTCAAGTCTTTGGCTTCTTCAATGACAAGAGCTTTGCCTTCCCAACTTTTTTGGAAGAGAGTTGAGAATTTTTCTATTCATTTCACCCATTGAATATTCCTTTCCATATGACCTCAACCCATTTACCACATTTGTGAACCGAGTATTCATCTCATTGATAGTTTCACTTGGCTTCATAGTGAAAAGCTCATATTCCCTCACAAGCATATTGAGCTTAGATTCTTTCACTTGATTTGTTCCTTCATGAGTGACTTCAAGGTTTTCCACATTTTGTGGGCGGATTTGCTTCCACGAACTCTATTGTACTCATCCGGATTGAGAGCACAACTAATGATGTTCATTGCTCTATAATTGAGAGTCATTTTCTTTGACTCATCTTCATTTAATTCATTGTCTAATTTTGGCATTTGAACATCATCCACCAACTTCATAGGAACATAAGGACCTTCTTCAAAGATATGCCATAAAGTATAGTCTATAGAACACACATAAATCTTGAAGCGGTCTTTCCAAGCATTGAAATTATTTCCATCAAAAAGAGGTGGTCGATTTGTGGAAGATCCCTCTAGATAAGCTAAAGCGGAATTCATGGCCATTATCTTTTCTTCTAGTGATTAAACTAAAGATGAAGACGAGGCTATGATACCAATTGAAAAACACAAGAGGGGGGGTGAATTGGGTTTTTATACAAATTTGCTTCTTTTTTCTTGAGATAAAGAAATATGGAACTAATATATGAAGCTTTGTAGAAATGAAGCAATGAGAGCAAGACAAGTGATTTAGAGTGGTTCGATTCACAAAGAATCTACGTCCACTACCTTGAGTATCTCCCAAGGATTTCCAACAATTTCACTAAGAAAAAGGCTTGTTACACTTGTGGCTAACTCACTAAGAGTTTTACACACAACCACAATTTACTCACTCACAAAGAGTACTTTCCCACACTAAGTAGGTTTAGACACAAGAATACCCTATCACTAAGAAAGGGAAGGATGAAGATATAATGATACAAGTTCTTCACTCAAAAAGTGGAGTAAATATACCTTTGAAGATCTTTACTTTAATGCTCTTGAACTTTTGTATTCAACACTTTTTGTCTTGCTTGTATAAAGATTGATTTTTGGACTTTTCAAAATCATCAAAAAGAATAAATGCCTTTTGATAGCTAGAGCTTTTAAGAATATTCAATGTAGATTTGTCAAGGTTCTTGTTGGAAGAATATTCAGCTTTAGGGCCTTTATAGATTTCAAAAACGTCCAAAAAACGACTTTAAAACGGTCAGATAACGGCTAGTTTTTTTCAGAGTTCGGTTGACCGTTGATGTACTTCGGTGGACCGAACATAACTCCGGTCGACCGAACATAGGCTTAGGTCGACCGAGCCTGTAAAATGCAACTCTCAGTATCTCCTCGGTTGAACCGAAGGAAAAGGTCGGATGATCCGAACATAGGTCGGTCGACCGATCTCCCCTATGGTCGACCGAACCCAACTTTCAAACCTCTCAGTTTCTGCTCGGTTGATCCGAGCTTGAGCTCGGTTGACCGACCTTCCTGAGTTGATTTTTCACACCTTTTGAAATCTAATGAAGTCTAAAAGATTTTCCCAAAAAGGTAACAATTAAAAGCATTTTGAAAAACCGTTTTAAAAGACATGAACTTTGAAAACAAAGGTTTTTGAAATACGAACACATTTAAAGATCGTTATTAAAACTTAGCCTTTTGAAAAACGTGTTTAATAAGTATGCAAGACTATAGTGGTGTAAACTTAAGTTCATAAGAGCATTTTGGTTAGAGCTTGTAAGATAACGACAAATAAAACTAGAAGCTTTCCTAACCAAACCTAAGTCTTCAATCTTCAATCCTCAATCTTGTTGATATGTGCCTTGAAGATCTTGATTGTAGCTTGATTGAAGTACTTAGTGCTTCCACAATGAGTTTCATTATTCTATCACAAAGATGTAAGACATTAAACATAACATCAAATGTTTGTCTATTATCAAAAATCGAGTTTGTTCGCCCTTAGGGCTTACATTCTTCACCCATGGGAATTCTTTCTCTAACCTAGTCTATTAAGTGAGGAGATTTTACGAATAAATTTAACCGTACTTCTATTTCGGGTTCACCACTCACTCTAGTTCCTACGATTACAAGAAAGATCCACTCTAACACATTGGAGACCCAAAACCACCACTCCCACAAAGAAGTCTTGTCACTCAACCCATTACAAATAAAGATAATCTCAACACATGACATTTTACATTTAAGGTCAAGAAACCAAATCCCTCTAAGGATTGGATATATTACAATGAAAGCTTTAATTTATATTTGAGAATAGAAGAATAAGTAGATGAAGCTCTTTCTTAAAATGAAATATTTTGATGAATGATTGAAAGTATTTAGCTCATCAAAGTGTATGATTTGCATGTATAAAATGTGTATACTAAGACTCCTCTATTGGATTTAGCAAAGAACAAAAATCAGCCTTAAAGGCTATTTAAAGGGTCCAAAAATTGCAAGCAAATTAAGTTACAACGACTATATTTTTACCTTGACAAGACAGCTCTGGTCGACCGGACCATAGGGTAGGTCGTCCGAAATAGTTCCGAAGTTAAGATTAAAGGCTCCTGACTCTATCTCGGTCGACTGCAAATGGTGGTTCGGTCGTCTGAATCAACTGTTCGATCGACCTATAACAAGGTCTTCCAAGATAATATAGTCGTTGGAGTCTTGGAACATTCAAAAGTGACTAAGTACAAAAGACACCTCGGTCGACCGGACGTCATTCAGTAATCCGAGGTCTAGGACCCAGTCGACCGGACTTCAGTCCAAAAGTGTTTTTCCACTTGTTCACATTTCTAATGTTCTCAAACTCACGCCTAAGTGTTTTTCAAAGATATTTTAAAAAAAAATTAAAGATCTTAGGCATTAATCAACACTTAAAATATGTTTTCAAAACATATTGAAAGATCGAATCAAAGTAAGAAATATGGTTTTGAAAACATGCAAGAGTATGAGCTTCATCATACTATAATCTAGTATTCGTCAATATAAGATTAGTCCCAAGAGGTATACTTATTAATCATATGACTAATTTTCAAGGCCTTCAAGTCTTCTTAATGTGTAAACTTCTTTGAGCTTTGCTTGAAGCCTTTGATCAACCTCTTTTTAGAGTGGTGAAGTCCTATAGCAATCTTCATGTTGTAGTGTATTGGACTTCATCACTTCTTTGGTTAAGGAGCATACCACTTGATTCTTCACTTTGGATTTAGTAGCTCTTAACACTTGTTGATCTCCCTTCTTTGACTTTGTAATTTCTTCCAAGGCTTGTGGACTGACTTCAAACTTGTGTCATGGAGTCTTGCAAAGTGTAGCTTCTTCTATTTTGTATAATGATGTCTTTGATGTCCACAAGAAGCTATCTTACCATTTTCATCAATGTGAGTGTGAGTGAAATATCCTATCAATAAAGCACAAGCTCACAAAAATATTAGAACTTCTCAATGTCTTGTTATCATCAAAACTAGATTGATCACATTAGCTCTTAGTACTTACAATCCCCTTTTTGACGATGACAGAACATTGATGCAAACGGGAATAAAATAACAAAAGGATAAGGCAATAAGTACAAAATATCAAAGCATGAGATAAGGATGCATATGATCATGGCAAGTATGTTTTGAAAAATCATTTCACTCCCCTATTTAAAACAATTCCTTATCTCTCCCATTTTGCAAAGTTCTTTAACTTTCACCTTTTGTAAGATCACTTTTCATGGCATATTTGCAAAGCTAATTTTCTTCCTCTTTTTGTACAAATCAAAAAGGTTCATCAGAGCACCAAAATGAAAAGTATTTTCTTCTCATTTTGTTATAAATAGAGATCCAAAGGATCAAACATGAAAATCTTTAGGAGGGATCAAGTTTAAAACATGGAAAAGCTTGTTGGTCAAAAGATTGAAGAATAAAAACGAGGAAAGCACAATAAAAAGACCAAAAGAAAACAAAGAAGGAAATTTTTAAAGCTAAGAAGATAATTTTACTATGATTAAAAATAAGACAATATGTACATAATATTGTATTATTACAAGAAGGTACAATAATGTTAACCAGCATTTGTAAAATTTGGATTTAGGGTCAAGGTTTCTTGGTTATAGGTCAACAATATATATCATATGTTGTACCACCTCGCCTCGAGCGAACTGCTAGTGGTTTTTATTACGACTCTTTGGGATATCATGGTGCATATAGTTATGGTTCATCCAACAGTACTGGTGACAGTAGTTATTACTGAAGTTTTTGTTACTATAATCAGAAAATGATGATCCGATCTATTATCAACCACAAGCCTACTCATCCTAACCATATCCACCTTGGGTGTATCCAGCACAGAAAGATGCAAGACATGATCATTCTTTGCCTATTTGTAGTAATATTGATAAATGGTTTCCATATTCATACTATAATTACAGAGGATCAGACAGTGACTATTATTTTGAACCCGCTAGACATTCCACTTGGTATTGATAGTTAGGTATATGTAATAAATTATCTTTTTTATTTATATTATTTTATATAAACATTTAATAATATTTTTCTCGAAAATCGCACTTTTATTATGTTAAATATGTAGTTGTTACATCGAATATGATTGTTTATCTCCATAAATGATACCATTAAATTGTTTATACTTTTGTTTATTTTAACATTTATCATGATTTTTTTGAAGATTCTATACTAAAAATATTGTGTATCGCCCAATATGCAATCGAGCCACTAAATCGTATCTAAAATGGTAATGTTTTAGTCGGCGACAGATACCACAACTTTGAACCATGAAAACAACCGACTCTTGTTAAATCTTTGATGAATTTAAAATAGTCAAATATATAATCGAATCGTGATGTACTGAGTACATGACTCGACTTACTTCTACCCTGGACGCGAAGATACAATAATAGCATTGTTCTTTTGAATATGATTGGACCGCAAACTAGTAATGTACAAGAAAAAAGGAAATACATCGGGCAAGAGGGAACAGAATGATCATCATGATTAATACGATGGAAAAAGAATGATATTAATGATGATGAATGGACGTCACTCTGGGTAAAACATCATAATCTATGGTGGTTTTTAACAGAAAAAAGAGAATAATTATCTGCGAAATTCAAGCAAAAGAGATCCACAAGATTGAAGAAGCACGTGTATTGATTTGCTTGAATCATTTTTCTTTCTTTTCTCTTTCATTTTTTTTTTTTTCAAAATTTTGAATATGATTTGTAATAAGTAGTTTTCACTAGTGACTAGTGAGGACATAATTCAGTATCTAGATCATTGAAAAAAAGAAAATGATTTACAATAATTATTCATTATTAAGTCCATTCGTGGGGAATTAGAGTTTATTAATTTATATCATTTTGTACCAAAATTTTACACAAGGATGGTATGCCCCTTTATAATGGATTACACTATCAAAAATGTACTATTGGTGTAATTGTCACACCTCGTAATCGGAATAATGACATAACCGTATCTTATTAGTTAATAAGACACCAAAGCCCACAACATTATTACTAGAAAAGGGAATTCATTATGATTTATGTAATCCAAAGTGTGAATTAAACAACGGAAGACTAAATACATAAATGAAAGGATTATAATTATTACATCATTGTAACAAGTCTAAACATTGTAAAAGAAATAATTGAAGCATTACTAAGTGCAACTACTACAAGGTTCATTAGATCGTCACTCTTCATAGGGCCCCTCCCAAGTATCCTCCTTATAGTAAGTTTCAAAATCAACATCATCTGTGAAACAAGAAAGAGAAAAGAATGTGCTGCGAGACTTAATAAGGACCATACGACCCCTGGGATGAAGTAACAGATAGATACAAAAGTTTTTCCCGTTTCCCAAAATACCCTTTTGAAAACACGCATTTGACACGACACACACTAGACTCACAACATGACACTCTCATATCACTATTCAGAATCCACATCATATTATCCTTGAAGACCGTACGAAACGAATCACAACACCATTCACAATGACCCTTACGTCGACCTGGATGGGAGTCCGGTCGACCTACAGTCATCCGAGATAAGGACAGAAAGTTTGTCCCTCATGTCCGGCAGACCGAAGACCAAGCTTGGTCGACCGCAGCAACCTCGGTCGAGGGATTTTCGTCCCGGATGACCTAAATCATATGCTCGTCGCCCGAGATCAGTCCCAGTAGTTTGCCCTGGACGATCGACTGAAGGTCCGGTCGACCGAGATTCCGTCAAGACCAAAACAGTGTAAATTAACAAATGAAAAGTGCATTTCTAAACTTTCATCCCAGCCCCAAATGCTAATTTTTTTACTCTAAACATAGAAAATAAGACTCAAACAAGAACAACAAGTAAGCTAAATAACCATATTCTTCATGTCTAAACGCTTACACAACCGTATGCACAACAAGCACCACACTTTGCCCACATGGTAAACATATTACAATATCGTTTAGACACTACTAACATAGCTACCGCTATGACACAACATCCCACAATTCGAGCTTAATCATCTATTCACGTCTAACCATCAATAACCACAATGGTCCTAGTTATAGTCCAAACTAGGACGGCCCAAGAAGTACAAACACGTGGTTCGGTAAAATTCCTCAAACGACGGGTCTAGGGTTTAAGGATCCAGTCGTACAGTGTATCATCATCCACCACTGTGGACTCCACAAAACCATTACAGTCCTAATGAAATCCTCATCAGGTTAAGGCCCAAGAAGTACACATTCACAAGATCTACACATTTCACGTTTTTTAGGTCGAACAAATCCTGCTACTCAGTTGTTCCTAGACAAGAGCTCAAATAGGGGCGACGACTCAGTCGACCAAAAACAATTAGACCCAAGACAATAATGACCAATTAAGACGACCCAAGTAACAAGAAGAAGTAAAATTCAACAATCAACATATACCAAATACGAACAATAATAACTAAATAATATATATATATATATATATATATATATATATATATATATATATATATATAGCAAGTGTAAATAACCAGCAGGCAATTCAAGAATAACATTAACGTATGTAACTAACCGAATTCCAAAGCATTAACACAATATCACAACGATTCACCACATAATATGCAATTATATTGAAACTTCATCCGTTTATTCAATAAAACATGTCAAATCAGTTCCTACACAATTCTATAACATTACTCATTGATTATATGCGTTTTGGGACTGAAATTACATAGGTGTAGGGTCCTTACCTCTTACGAAAGCCAGAAACTAGTGAAATCCCGAAATCTGCAATATCAGCCCCGCTCCTGTTGCTATAACTTTCTGCTCCAAACTCCGAATTGAGTTCCGTCCACGCTCACGCGTAGGTCGTTCGTATACGGTCGTTTCGATATGTGGATCGTCCAAAACGGAATTTGTTTACTCACACAATTGGTCTCTCGAAAATCTGCCCAGAAATTTCCCTTCTCTCTTTTCTTTATATCGTGAGTTTTTTTTTTTATAACTGACGTTTCCCATAACCCTCAGCCCTAATGACTCATTAAGTCTTTAATTATTGCACAAAAGGTCCCCCAAAATATCACAAATTACCCATATGACCCTGCACACATAAAACACGATTGCAACACATATAATACATTAAAAGTCATCTAGCACATAGCATTTAATTCTTACAATTAATTGTAAAACACATAATTATGCAATAAAATAAATTAAACATGTAATTCACATAAGCAAAAGTCCCGGGCATTACATCCTTCCCCGCATACAAAAGTTTCATCCCCGGAACTAATTACTAACCTGGGTTATCGAACAAATGAGGGTACTTCAATCGAGCTTCCTCTTCCAGTTCCCAAATGACTTCCTGTCCTGAATGATTAAACCACTTTATCTTCACATACGGTATTGTTTGTGGCCTCAACACATGGTTTTTCCTTTTCACGATCTGAACCGATACCTCAATATAAGTCAAATCTTCTCTAACTTCCAACGACTCAGCATCCAAAACGTGACTTGGATTAGGCACATACCGCATTAACTGTGACACGTGGAATACGTTGTGTACCCGTAACAACGTTGGTGGCAATGCCAAGTCCTCCATCTTTTCCAAAATCTCGCAATGGCCAATATAACTCGGGCTTAGCTTCCCGCTCTTCCCGAACCTCATGACCTCTTAAGTTGGCAAAACCCGGAGATACACCTTATCCCCAACTTGAAAATCCATCGGTCTTCGCTTACTATCAACCCAACTTTTCTGCTGGTCTTGAGCTGCCTTGATCCGTTCCCGAATCAACGTTACCTTTTTCCATAGGTACTTGAACCAATTCCTGACCCGTTATCACCTTTTCCCCGATGTCGTCCCAACAAACCGGTGATATACACTTCTTCCCATATAATGCTTCATATGGTTCCATCCCGATGCTAGACTAGTAATTGTTGTTGTAGGCAAATTCAACTAATGTCAAACCTCGTGAAGACGAACAATGTCATTCATGTAAAGCTGAACCAAGGTATCCATAGTAGCGGTAATCTTCATTGGGTAGAAGTGAGTTGATTTCGTGAGTCGGTCCACAATTACCTAAATATTATTTTTCCCGGTCTTATCCTTAGGCAACCTGACTACATAGTCCACGATTATGTGTTCCCACTTCCACACGTGAATCTCAAGAGGATTAAGCAAGCCGGTGGATGCACCAATAGTCTAGAAATGTGTGCTTCTTGAAGAATTACTGATTTCAGCCCTGAGTCCGAAGGTACACACAATCTTCCCCGAAACTGAGGACTACCATCTTCATGTATCTCAAATTTCGATTCTGCCCCCGACTGTACCCAGTCTCGTTCCTTACACAACCCCGAATCCACCAACTTCGCCTCTGTAATCGTCTCCAAAATAGTTGGTTGAGCTACCAAAGTGCCAAAACATTCTCAGTAGACTCAACAACTTATATCTCCAACTTCTCGAACTCAGCAATTAACTCCCGCTATTCGGTTATTAACGTCGCTAGCTGCCCTTGGTTTTTCCTACTCAAAGTATCAGCCACACGATTAGCTTTACTGTGGTGGTAACTAATCGTAAGGTCGTAATACTTCAACAACACTAGCCACCGCCTTTGTCTCATGTTAAGTTCCTTTTGTATGAAAAGGTACTTAAGGCTCTGGTGGTCGGTGAAAACGTCACACGGTTCTCCATACAAATAATGCCTCCACAACTTCAAGGCAAACACGACTGCTGCAAACTTTAAGTCGTGTGTATGGTAGCTCTTCTCATAAGGTTTAAGCTGTCCAAAAGCATAAGCTATAACCTTCTCATTCTACCTCAAAAAACAACCCAAATCGATTCTCGAGGAATCACTATAGATGGTGAAACTCCCAGATTGCAATGACAAGCTAAACACCGGTGATGTAGTCAACTTCTCCTTCAAAACCCGGAAACTATTCTCGCATTCCGGCCCCCGTTCAAACTTAACCTGTTTTTGTGTTAGACGAGTCAAAGGATCGACAATACGAGATAAGTCTTACACAAATTTCCTATAATAACCGTCCAATCCCAGAAAACTCCTAATCTCGGCATCAGTCTTCGGTTTAGGGCAATCTATGATCGCCTCAATCTTGCTCGGGTCAACTGATTCCCCCTCTGCTGAAACTAAATGCTCCAAAATTGAGATACTTATCAACCAAAACTCACACATGTTGAATTTGGCATACAATTTCTCTTTCCTCAAAATCTCCAACGGTAATCTCAAGTGTTCCTCGTGAACTTCATCCAACGGTGAGTAGATAAAGATGTCGCCAATGAAGACCACCACGAACTTATATAAACAATCCCGAAAGACTCTGTTCATCATGTCCATGAATATCGCAGGTGAGTTAGTCATTTAAAACGGCATAACAAGGAATTTGTAGTGCCAATATCGGGTTCTAAATGCACTTTTCGGGATGTCCTCGGGTTAATATCCAACTGATGGTAACCTAACCACAAATCAATCTTAGAAAACACTTTTGCCCCCTTCAACTAATCAAACAAGTCATCGATACGAGGTAAAGATTATCGATTCTTGATTGTTATCTTATTCAACTCCCGGTAGTCTACACACATCTGCATATTACCGTCTTTCTTCTTCACATACAAAATCGGAGCGCTCTAAGGTGAAACGCTCGGTCTTATGAACTTCTTATCGAGAACCTCTTGGAGTTCAGTCTGCAATTCCTTCAACTTCGTTGGTGCCATTCTATTCGGGGCCTTAGAGATGGGCTCCGCACTGGGTTGTAAGTAGATTTCAAAATCGATCTCCCGGGCAGGTGGGAATACCCGGCAAATCATCTGGAAAGATATTCTCGAGCTCCTTCACTATAGGAACGTCCTCAAGTCGGACTTCCTTATCATTCTTCGCCACTACGTAGGCAAGAAAAGCTTCGCAGCCTTTCTTGATGTACTTTCTCGCTTTCATCACCGAGATAATAGCCATACTACGCCCACTTCTCTTCTTATCAGACCAATGTAATTCAAACACTTCCTGGTCCCCGGATACAAAATGAATCTTCATCTCTCGGTATTCAACTAGGGCATGATGCTTGTACAACCAATCCATACCTAAAATAACGTCAAAGTCTACTATTTGAAGCTGAGTAAGGCATGCCTCAAGTACTCTCGAGTCTATCTCTACCTGGCACCCCTTATGGACCAAATTAGACTGTAACACTTTCCCACTAGACACCATAACTCTATAGGTATCCAAAATTCTAACATGTGAGGTCTTAAGTACTTTAGCAAACCTACGAGACACAAAGGAGTGGCTCCACAATCAAAGAGCACATAAGAAGGCACGAACTTGATGAGTAGCGTACTTGTCACCACATCAGAAGAATCCCCGCCTCCTGTTGAGTCAAGGCAAAGACCATAGCATTAGGCATTCGCCTGTTGTCTCCCACTTTCGGTGCAGTCCCAAAAGTCTAACCCGTAACTTGTAACGGTAATGTACACCTGCTGACTCTTTGACCCATCTTGCCACACCTGAAACAAGCCCCAGATATCCACCTGCAGTTCCCAGTATGACTTCTCCCACGTCTATCACAAACCCCCGAAGGCTTAGTAGCATTTGGTGCCCCTGTGGGTCCCCCAATCCTAGTCAAATTAGCTCCCGTCCTTACCCGTGGCCTAACGGTGTTGGTTGGTCCCGATGTGGGAGCGAACCTCTTCCTAGCCAAAGGATTAGCTCAGTTAGGACAAGAACCTTGGCCTTGTGACATAGTTGAATAGGGCATCTTCCTATCTCCATCAGTACTTATAAACTCCTCCTCCATATCCAAACTCATTTGATACACGTCCATATAAGTAGTAGGACGGTACCCTGACGGTCTTCCTCTAATATGAGGCAACAACCCTCGTACAAATCTCTGGGACCTCATCTCCCTATCTTGAATGATTTCAGAAGCATACTTACCCAACGTGTTGAACTTACTAGCATAGGTTGAAACAGACATTCCCCCAGTCTGCCTCAAGTTGAAAACGTGTTGTGCCTGGCCATCTTGAAAGGTCTTATGGAAATACTGGTCCAAGAATGCCTTTCTGAATCTGTCCCAAGTAACAGACCCACCTCTTGCATATAATGGCCCCACACCTTCTCACCATTCCGATGCCTCAGAAGTTAGGAAAGGTACCACCACATCAACCTTCATCTTCTCAGGCACCCTCATAATGTGGAAATGTTGCTCTATCTCCTCCAACCAAGTCTCTGTCTGATCTGGACCCATATTACCATCAAAAGAGACCATACACATGTTCTCTATGCGTTCACAGTACATTCTCGAATCCGCTTCAACCCTCTGAGCCCCTCGGAGCCCCAACAAACTGATTATGTGGATGTTGTTGCTGGGCTTGGAACATTTGGGCTAGCATGACAAAGATAGTTGCTACATCAGGAGTCGTCCCTATATTTGAAAGGAAAATTTCGTAATCCCCAAAACGCAGGGGAATAAAATAGCGCGGGATTACGTTCCTTTAAAGGACCGATTCACGAGAAAGTACCAATACCTTGTGTTAGGAAATATACCTTTATCGATCTAATTGATTTTGTTCGAATTTTGATACTTAGAACCACCAACAACAGCCTTCAGGCTCTTCTCTCTACCGGTATCCACACACCAACATCTAAGCTTGTTACTTCGCATCTCAAATGCTAGTCCAAAATCTCTGAAGTTTAGAAACACCTTTCCCATAATTGACAAAGTATATGAAACAATAGAAAACCAGAAATATAAGAACTAGAAAAATCAGATTTTTCTTGTCTTTTGTAGTGTTCTTGGAAGTGTGTAAAATCAAGAAGAAAAATCCCATATTTCTTCTTTTATGTTTCGGCTATATTCTAGAGAGAACAGAGAGAGTTTCAACTAACTCATAAAATTGGAGGATGATGAACATTTCATCATCATGTGGTGTTAGTGGAATCACCCCACTAACTCCACATCCCCACTTTTCTCTCCCACAACTCCCTTACACATACACCTACTCAAAACACAAGATATGTGCCTATTTTAACCTGGTCCAACTAGTCTGTTCGACTGGAGAAATGGTTCTCAGTCGACCGAAAAAATGGTTCTCGGTCGACCAGAGTGACAAACTGATTTGGTCGACCCGAGAGAGCTCTCAGTCGACCGGGGTCCGATTTTGCCCAATCCAATTGAGCCTGCCGAATCTAATTGAGCACCTATAGCAAATGTAAACTCCAACAAGCTCAATCCAGTTTATTATAGTGTGCAACCCTTTAGGTATTTACTATGTTGACCGTGACAACAATTGTCAACAATAATAAAGGGTATCTAGAAACACATCATTACTCCCAATTCACAAATAGTCTCGGTGATTCAAGTAACCACAAATATGATCTTTTGCACTAATCCCTTTGTCCTCTATTTCTATATTGAACACAAGTCACGGAGTATGTCAAACTTGTATAGTCCAATCAATCAGTTTCTTGATTCCCGAGTAGACTAATCAAATGACTTTAATATCTCATATTAATTCATTTGTTAATGGTCATGATTTAGTCTCACTCTATCAAGGGGGCCCAATATATCACTCTTGTTATATAGGAGGGACAAATCTTCTATCTATCACACCTCATCCTGACATATTTTTTTTTAACAAAAAAGATAAAATATGTTCATTACAAAACCACAATAAAGAGCAGTTTTTTTTTCACGCCTAGTACTCTTCATCGTCATCTCCTCGCCTTCAGCAGACTCGGCACCAACCTCCTCATAATCCTTCTCGAGAGCAGCTTAGTCCTCACGAGCTTCAGAAAACTTGCCTTCTTCCATACCCTCACCAACATACCAGTGGACGAAAGCACGCTTGGCATACATCAGATCAAACTTGTGATCAATTCTTGAGAACACATCAGCTACACTGGTAGAGTTGAAAATCATACAAACATCTCTCTGGACCTTGGCCAAGTCACCGCCAGGAACAACAGTTGGTGGCTGGTAGTTAATACCACACTTGAAACCAGTAGGGCAACAGTCCACAAATTGGATAGTCCTTTTAGTATTGATGGTAGCCACAGCTGCATTGGCATCCTTGGGGACAACATCACCTTTGTACATTGGACAAAAAGACATATACTTTCCATGGCGAGGATCACATTTAACCATCATAGATGAGGGCTCAAAAGCAGTGTAGGTAATTTTTGCCACAGAGATTTGATCACGGTATGCCTTCTCGGCAGAGATCACAGGTGCATATGAGGACAACATGAAGTGGATTCTTGGGTATGGGACATGGTTCATAAATACGCCCAACAAATGCCTTTATTGCTCATCTAGTTACCGACGGCGTTTGACACCTTCAAAACATACCATTAGCCAAGCAGGAAATCTTGTGTGATCTCAAGTAGGAGGATTTAGGTGCAAACAGAATCATCATAAGAACACTGTTGACATGCATATAACAATCCATTAAGTGTTCTTATCAGCGGGTGAGTCCAGTATCAAATACTCATGTGTTTGACTTAATATCACCATATTTAATCACAACAAATACTAGCCTCTACACATTTTTGTTGTCCCTAAAATTCCACAATAATGATTGACTAGGGACTTTTTAGAATAGTTTAATGTAACAATTACATAACTATCTAAGGACGATATTATGTTTTATTACATTTGCTTAACCGTAATTAAAACACTAATAATAGAATTGATGCCTTAATATTTTATCACATTAAAGAAAATACAACAATATTGACTGGTGGGGTGGTTGGGGGTACATTATATTGAGGTGGTGGAGCATTGTATTGTGGTGGTGGCTGATTGTATTGTGGTGGCTGAGGTGGGTTGTTATATTATGGTGGTGGGACATTTTGTGGTAGTGGAGGTAGTGGATTATATGGCGGTTGTGGTGGTGGTGTCACACCCAGCAGTTTCATCCTGTTGTTGAGGAATCTCAGGCTGTTGCTGACTTGAAGGCCCAACATACAAGCAAATGCAGCAATAGGTAGGTTGTAGTCGTCAATGCTTCCTTTAATCGGATCCATCTTATCGCCCAAGTAATATAGCAAATCAGGTAAGCAATAAAACAATTAACAAGTTGAACATGTGAAGCGAAGACAAGTAGACATTGGTAAAGCATAATAAAACAAATAATCGTACAACATATATAACTTATAAGAATAACGTAACGTACATGTAACAGTAAGATATAACGTATATGTACTTGTATGTTAATCATGGATCCTAAATGCGTGTGTTGAGTTCTTTCCTTTTTGTTATCTTGGATGTGGACTTGTTACTGTTTCTAGAGTCTGAAAGGTTATGGGTTCTATAGGCCATCACTGGTTGAGCTTTTGTTTAGGATAGACCTCATTGCAAGATTCTTTCGAATGTGCATAAAAGAGGGATTGTCGTTGAACCCGTGAGTTCTCGGCAGGAGTGAATTGAGTTGATGATGAGGGCCCGTTCTTAACCGGGATAAATGTTAGGGACTACAAACGGCCTTTGTGGAGTCCACAAGGATGGACAATGACACAATACAAATGAATCCTTAAATTGTGAGCCCTTCGTTTGGGGAGAAACTGAAATCGCTTATTGCATTGAAAGCCTTTCTTTCAGTCTTAAAAGTTTGGGACCGTTGGAGTAATTACTTTAGAGTTGTGATTAGACAATTGAGCTCAGCTTTGTGAATGTTGTGTCATAGCATGAATCGTATTCGAAGGATCCAATGTTGTGTACGTACGTATGTTGGGATGAGCAACACATAGTGCTTGTGTCAGATTTTCGATGCGTAGATGTTGGAAGTACGGTTTATGTCTAACTTCTTGTTGTTTTGGTACTTATCATTTGTATGTGCATATGCATCAAAACTGAGTATTATGGGGTTGGGATTCTTCAGATTGTGCAGAAATGCAATTTTCCTTAAAAAATTTGCACTGAAAATGAGTCTTACTGGATCTCGGTCGACCGAAACTACTATCCCTCGTCCGAGGCAAACTACTGGGACCAGACAGACGATAAGATAGTTAATTTAGGTCGATCGGGTTAAGGAACCCATCGACTTAAGGTTGTGTCGGTCGACCAGCGAGTGATACTGGTCATCCGGACTTTTGGACAGTGTGTTGTCCTGTTTTCAATAGACCATTCGGTCGACCGGTCCTGGTGTTCAGGTCGACCGAAGGGGAACATTTTGGTCATGTTGATTTCTGTTTGACCTGGCCCTTTCTAGTGTTTTCTAAAGATTGTGGCTTGAGCTTTCATGTGTTAAATGTGGTGTGTGAATGGACCTAAACTTGTATATTTTCACACTTGATTGAAAAAGTCGGGAAATTGGTCAGCTAAATGGTGTATTTAGTCCTGAAACAATTTTAATTTAGTAGATAAGGTCCCTAGTGATTGTTTGCAGCGTTTTAGGTCTACATTCAATTTACGGACCAGGAAATTGGTCCTTCCGTAAATCAAACATCCGTCAATAAAAGTTGGTCAAGTGACCATGGATAAAATAGGAACTTCACATTTGTTTTAGATAAGCGACACCACATGGACTCAATTGTAAATATACCTAAATATAAATAACTAATCATAAAACTAAAAAACAGTATGTCTCAATTATAATTATGAAATTAATAAAACCCATCCCCTTCTCCCTCCTTCTTCCCCGGCGTCGGCCCAAACCAAGAAAATTGAAATCAGCCTTGTCGTCCCTAACCCCCATAATGGGCATTTTCTGAACAAAATTTATTGCAAACTCAACCCTCCTCCTCCTCCTCCTCCCACACCCTCTGCAATTTTTCGGCGTATGATTAATTTGACAAAATGAAACTCTTTCATGGATTGAGGTCTTATGACTTTCAATTGTATGTTTAATTTGACAAAATTTGCACAAAAGATTGAGTAATCTCAGACAATCAATCTTCCTTCCATTTGCTTCTTGGTGAAATCATTAGTTGCTGCTAATTTTCTCCAAAAAAAATTGAGTTTTTTTTTGTGGAGATCTTGGTACATGTGCTTTACCAACGTAATCCAGATCTGCTAATTTTCTGGTTTTTGAAGACTGAATCATGGTGGTTTTGGGGACCTAAGGGGATTGCCAATATTTGAAAATACTATAAACTCCAGATAAATATATATTAATTAATTAAAAAAATTGAGTAGAAAATGGCAAGGTTCCACTATTTTGTTTGATGATTAATAGAAGAAGTAGAGAAGAATATGGCGGTGGCGGTAAGAGGAGGAGATGATGAGTTTGAGTTTTTTTAGAGTTTATTTTTACAATTATGTATCTTTGTAATTTAGTTCATGTATATTAATTATTTAAAAAAAATATGAAGTTCCAATTTTGCTCATTTCACTTAACCACTAGTTCTTGACTAACGTTTAATCTTTTAGAAAGAAAAAAAAGACGGAAGGACCAATTCTCTGGCCCGTAAATTGATTGGGGTTCTAAAAAGTTGCAAATAATCATTAGGGACCCTGTCTGCCAAGCGAAAATTGTTTCAAGACTAAATATATCATTTAGCCTTTTGTGTCTTATTTAATGTTTCATCACGAGGGTGTTGATGCACTGGGCTTAATAGCTCATGGCTTTACTTTCTTTTATTTACAGATTATGAGGTGCTTGAGGAAGGTGATTATGTGGAGCCATGGGATGGGGATTATAACAAGTGATCCATAACAAACTTATGTAATAGATAATGTCCTTTTGTGTATTTGAACTTGGAATATGTAATAAGATGCAACACAACTCACTTTACTTTATGTTGGATTATGTTGAACTCTGATAAATGATATAGAAATTTATGTTTTCCTTTAACAATAGTATAACAGACTTTACTATTTCTGCTTTGGTTCTGTGTCTCATTGGCATATGAGGTACTGTCAGGTAATCACCCGGTTTCGGGGTGTGACAATATATCATACGGATCCTACACTGTCTGTTCGTCCAAGGAACTTATCTCCATACTCCCCCGAAGAATATCATTAATTTTGGATCCAAGACGAGGATTTTGGGAAATTGTTCCTGAAATCCCTACCTCCATCCCTCAACATCCACCTTAACACGAAGGAGATTTTGTGGGTCGTGATTTTGTGTCTTCGACTATCATATGGGAGTGGAGGTTAACAATACGATGAGTGCCATCGATAGAATCCAAAATATCCAAAATATCTGTTGTTTTCTTGTGAGCCCGCAGAAATCATACTAAAATTACTACTCAAATAGCACACAAGATATAAATAGGCAAGTACACATATCATTTCGTAGGATAATGACGAGCATCCAAGGTATCGAATCTCAAGGAATGGTGAATACTAGTAGTTGTCTTCGTTCTATTATCTAGTCGATTCATTAAGGTGATAATGATCAAATAGAATACAAGTAAAGCTAATAAATTAAACTACTACTATAATGGTGAACTCTTTAGAATAGGATTCAATTAGGAAACCATACTTGAATGTGTATCCTTTAGTTTATCTATGTGTTTAGTGAAGAGTAAAGGTGAATCTTAGTATATTATCTTGCATCGGTTAAAAAATTACTTAATTAAACCTCACTCTATCTGTAGACATGAAGCTTCTATCCGCAGAATAGCCTAATGGGCATCTTTACTCCATTAATCTCCTTAATAATGCATTAGTTACAATAGTTAGAAAATAAACATCTATGATTTCTCAAGTAAAAAGGTTACTACCCTATGGTGTATTGAATTAGCGTCTCGACTTCTTCATTATTACCCATCGATTGCATTTAGAACAAAAGCCCGGTTTTTCTAAATCACTTTCGGTTTGGTTAGCCTATCTCTTCGATTCACCTTCCCTCTTATTTTTATGGTGAGTGTTAAATATCTACAACTAACTTCTCAATTAGAAGCAAAAACAATCAAACGGAAAAAAAGACTAGCAATAACCAAACCATTAACAAGCATACAAACACCATAGATTACAAGAAGAGGTGCAAATTCACCAAAATCCCTAAATTCAACACAAATAAAATTATAGTTCAACCCATTCAAGTATGATTACAAATTAACTACTTATAATAAGAAACAAAGTCATCAAATTAAAGGAAATGGAGAAAAAAAAATATCATTTCTCAATGGAATGCCTCCTCTTTTTTATTTCTTCATGTTTCACTAATACCCAAGCCAAATATTAAATCTTCAAGACAGAAAGGTGAAGAAACTTTAGGCTTTCCTCTTGAACCCTTAGAAAACCGAATTAATAGCCAAATAGGTCATCAACGTATTTGCGCTTAGCCAATTTTATCATTTTTAGCAAAACTTAACATTTTTTTGTCCCCAATGTTTTTACGGGCAACCACTTTCATCCTTCCGTCAAAAACTTTGGTAAAATCCGTTAATTTGATGACATGGCCAAATAGAGTTAGAGCACACACACACACACACACTCTCTCTCTCTCTCTCTCTCGCGAGGGAAAAATAGGAAAGAAATTTTTTCTTGTACTTCTCCTCATTCGACAGCTAGTTACTTTTTTTCTCTTCTTCCTTCTTGCTCATCAATTTAAAAAATGTGCCATCACACTCAACTTATCATTTGGCCTCTTCAAACAATCCTTCAAAATTTTCTTGCATTCATGACGACAATTCTCATTAACAACATTTTTAACATATAATTTCCCTACAAGAAACATACAAAACATCATATGAAAATTAGTGATTATTATAGATAAAAATCTTAATGCTAGAGCAGCTGGAAAGTGTCCATCAGGAACCTTCTAAATATACAGGTAGGTTTACCTTCTTGTGTTTCCATCTAAGAAAAGGAAAGAAAAAAAGGGAAACAATCAAGAACCCAGGAAAGCAAAGTGATATGATACAAAATAGAGCATTTGGATTCAAGAACACAAATACATGCAAGACCGGTTAAGCATGCATGTTTCTTTACAATTCTCGGGCGATTGTACATCCCTTGCAGCATTTCCAGCCAACAAAGATAACATCAATAACATTCTCGAGATTGAAGTATTAACTAGACCTATAAACAACAAAACTTCCTCAGTAATAAAACTGGATAATGTCATCATTTTGTTTATTAATTGAAGAAAATCAAATCAATTTTATGCACACACTTTTCTTTTGGACATTTTATCAGTAACCAAAGAAGACTTATTATGAACAATATCAAACAAGAGACATTGAATTGCAATAAAATCGATTTCAATTTGTGTAACAAGAAAACCTTAGCTTCATTAATTTTAATCGGAGATCTGAAATACAAGGAGGGAGGAGATATGAGAATTACCTCTGCATATAACTATTCAAGGACGTCAGCCATATAAACCTGAGCACCGTACCAACTCGCTGAGGGTAGCAACCCCGACTAGAAATTGCAACCCCACCCTAAGAGACCGAGAAACTGGCTTCTTCTTTAGGCCACCGTCTTTCCTTCCAGCGACACCTTACTTCAATTTTCCTCTTGTCTCCATTACAATTCAGCAAAATTTGATTAGATAAAAAAGGAAATGAAAAATATAGTGAGAACAACGAATTCTTGGATGAAGATGGAATGATTTAGAGGAATTGATGAACAATGATTTGATGGGAAAATGGAGATTGGAGTTAATTTTGAGAGAAAATAACGGGTTGAAGGGGAGGGGATGATAGATATAATGTTTTCCCGAAAATACCCTTGAAGAGAGAGAGAGAGAGAGAGAGAGAGAGAGAGAGAGTACGACGTTATGCCACGTCACCAAAATTAACGGATTTTACCAAAAGGTTTTGACGGAAGGATGAAAGTGGCTGCCCGTAAAAATATTGAGGACCAAAAAAGTTAAATTTTGCTAAAATTGGCTAAGCGCAAATACATTGATGACCAAATTGGCTATTAATTCTTAGAAAACACCTGTTTTGGAGTGGATGGGTGAGTTCTCTCTCAATAAATCTCTCAACCCTAGTCTAATACATTGTCTAAGATATCCCACTAAGGATGACTTTTATATGGAGGCTAGTGCACATATATTTTTCAGGAATTTCATTTATTGCAGTTAGACCTTGAAGTTTTAGCTATTTTTCATTCTAGTATATGTATTTCTCATCTTCTACATTATGATCCCTTACTTTTATTTTCATTTTGGCCTCAGATTTTGCATAATTTGCAATTTAATCACATAACTTTTGTTCTTCTTTTTCCTTTGTCCTTGCATCTTCAATACTACTAAAAACTCCTCCTAAGCCTAAAATAAGAGAACATGGAGTATAATTAGCATCTTAATCATGAAAGTATGACATTAGAAAGTACCTTATAAAAGATAAAATGTAGCATTAATAGCAAATATCAACCTCTAAACCCGATTATTCTGCATAACAACAGATGGTGGGGCTCCTCCATTGATCTACTCTGATTCTTAAGTCAATAATCTAAACAAATAGTAAAGAAATCGTAAAGAACATGATGAAAATTATAGTTTGTCAATGGTTGGTTCCTTGTTGAGGAAGTGGTGATGTGGGTATAATTCAGATGGTGGTGGTGGAGAAGGGGGAGAATGGTGAGGCCGGATGAAGATGGAGGGAGAGGATGAGTTTAAAGATTTTTGGTTAATTTTAATTGGGTATTCATAGTTATTTTTATTTAAGAATCGAGTACTCAATTCTTTCTTGTAGAAAATATATTGAAATGTTTGAAATACCTTTAAAAAGTACCTCATGTGTGAGGAATATGTCTGTATTGACGGATGATTGACAAAATATTGGATGAAAATCCTCTATTAGCAGGTCGAAAATACATTCATGGCCTTAAAAGTCAAAATGTTTCAAACATGACTCTAACCACAAACTCAAAAAATATAAAGGACCAAATAGGCAATTTTTCCTAGGAAGTGGTTATATTTTCCCTCCAGTATAAGGATTTCATCATTCTATTAAAATCTATAAGGGTTTTGAAGGCAAAATGTAACTACACCAAAAAAGATATGGACATTATGGATAATACTTTATAAAAACAACTTCATACTAAATTCTAACGGTTGACTACAGTTAATGGACTGGTAGTGCTGTATTTGCAACTTTTGGATTAAAGTGCTCCATCCACCCCACAACTGTATGGTAATTTAATGCAATTAACTATTTTCCAAATGTTATTACAACTTTTTTTATTTAAAAGAGAGAAAAACACTTCTTTTGTCAATTTACACTACAACAAAAAATGTCTATTGCGGCGTTTGTCATATGTCAAAATAAGTAAAAAAAAATGTCGATATAGATCTATACCAACATTTATTACGAGTGTCGCTTAAACGTCGCATTTGCTTGTGTCGTTATGGTTTTTTACGACATTTGTTACAAGTGCCGGTACCTATCTATTACGACGTTTGTAGCGTCATTTTAAAGTGCTTCAAAAGGTATTTTTTCCGATATTTGTAAATAATCGCAACAAGTCACATATTCCGACAATTGTAACAAACTGAGTCGTCGAGTCTAGCCACATTTCAATAATCGGAGCTGAACCATAGACAAGCTGAGCCGTCGAGTCTAGATACCTCTGAATATTTCATACAATCAACCGCTGAGCTAATTGATCATTTGTTATTTGTTTCTCCTCATATTATATTTAGAGCAAATAGCCTTTTCTGCCACAAAACTAGTTACGAGTGCTATATCTGTCACAAATCATGTTTTCGTATTTTTTCTGCCACAAAACTAGTTACAAGTGCTATATTTGCCACAAATCGTTTTCCCGTGCCTTTTCTGCCATGAAACATTTTATGAGTGCTAAAAATGCCACAAAACGAGGGAGAGTGAAGGGAAAAATATGTAAGAGATAAAACTAATTTCAAATATACCCTAAAATCACGTTTTTATATTTAATTGGGTACACAAATTATTTTTTAAATAATTGACCCCTTCTTCCCAAATTTATCAAAGCCTCCACCACCTTCTTCTTCCTTCTCCTCCCACCTCGAGCCACCGCCGCCACCCAATCCCTAACCCCCACCCATACCCCCTGAAAATTAACCAAGAATGGCAATCCATATGATGAAAGCACTTCTAGATCTATATTTCAGACACATATAACAAATTTCATAAATGCTTTGCTCCTCTAACCTTTAGAAACTGTTTTACAAAATACATATAAGTCAAAGTAATAAGAAAAATGCTAATCAATTTTCACTACATGATTAACCAAGTGCTTTGATGCTAAAACCATCAAAAAAATTTAAACAAAATACATACCAGTCAAAGTACTAAACAAAATGTAGATTATTTTGCAGTACATAATTAACCTAACATAGATGCTTTGCATCTGAAACCATCAGAATTCTTGAACAAAAAGGACTCTTGCAAAGCAATATGCAAAATGCAGACCAATTTCCTAAGAATATCTAATTGTTCTTAGACATTTTTGCTAGACTATCACCTTTACCACGCCTCTCCAAATCTTCAAGCAGTCATTTTTTGTCAGATTTGATACTCTTTGGTATGGTGGGGGCAGGGATTGGGTAACGGGATGGAAGGTGGTGGTGGTGGTGGCTCGATGTGGGAAGAGAAGAAAGAAGAAGGTAGCGGTGAGGGTTTTGGTAAATTTGGGAAGAAGGGTCAAGTATTAAAAATAAAATAAAATTAGGTACCCAATATAATATAAAATTTTGATTTTAGGGTCTAATTGAAATTAATTTGATCTCTTACATATTTTTCCCTTCACCCTCCCTCTTTTTGTGGCATTTTTAGCATTCATAAAATGTTTCATGGCAAAAAAGGCACGAAAAAATGATTTGTGGCAGATATAGCACTTGTAACTAGTTTTGTGGCAGATATAGCACAAAAACGTGATTTGTGGCAGATATAGCACTCGTAACTAGTTTTGTGGCAGAAAAAGCTATTTTCTCTTATATTTATTATAATATAATTTTGTATATTGTACCTTTACTTATTGTAATTTCTTTTTGTGTTTTAATTTATTTTTATGAATCAGATTAAAATTAATACGCTCTCATTAAATTTTTAATAATTAATGGCTTTAATTTTTCTTTAAAAAATATATTTCAGAAACTTAATCTCAGTATTTGTGTTTGTTTGAAAATGTCCCAAGATCTAACGACATAGTATATAAATGTCGCAATATGAATCGAAAAAAGTAACAATTTATAACAATATGTAATGTAAATGTCACTAACTAAAATCAAATTGTCGGTAAGAATAAGAATTACTATAACTGTTGTTATGAAACGCCGTACAAAATTGAAATATAACTACGTTTGTTAGAAATGTCACATGATTTAATGATGTTGTACATAAATGTCACTATATGAGTCGCAAAAAGTAACAATTTATAACAACATTTAATGTACATGTCGCTAACTATCATTAAAATGTTGATTTTATCAACAAATATTATAACCGACGCTACAAAACGTCGTATAAAATTCAAATATAGTGTAGTTTATCTGAAAATTCACAAGATCTATCGACATATTATATAAATGTCGGTATATGAGTCACAAAAAGTAACAATTTATAACAACATTTACTGTAAATGTCGCTAGCCAACGTCAAAACGTCGGTATGAACGACAATTACTATAACCGTCACTATGAAACGTCGTATAAAATTCAAATATAGCGACGTTTGCAAAAAGTGTTGCTTTAACTTACTCTTTTTTTTTATTTTAAGCAACGTTTGAAAAAAACGTTGGTAGAAAAACATCGCAAAAGACATATTTTATTGTAGTGTTATTATTAATGAGACATAATTTGTGGCTTGAATATTCTGTGCCACTCATTTTTACATTCTACTAACACTTTAATTATGATTGTTTTTGTTCATATATCCTAATCTAAACAAAATAAACCTTAGGTATGAATAAGACTATAATTAAGAATGTTACATAGAGTGTTACTAACATAAGTGCATAATTTAATATGAGACATCCAAACTCTATTTTAGTTCCACTAAATTTACTCCAAATTTCCATAAAATTTTCATTTTCATTTTCTCACATTTATTGATAGAAATTCTTACGACATACATTCCAAACATAAAATGCATATAAAGTACCACGCTTAAATTTTTAAACTAAAATTTCACATCCTTTTCCATTCAAAATATCTACCATTTTAGAATAGAGCTTCAATGCTAAAAGTCTTCACCTTCCCATCTCTAAGATTGTTGGAAGCTTTAATCACGTAATATACCTTAACAATACATTATCACAAGCAGCATGTACACACAACTATTACACTAAGGATCAATTCCATTACCACATACAAATATTTTTATTTTTAGAAATTCTTGCAAAATATTCAAACATAATTAGGCCTTGAGATGTGTTTAGACCATTCATATGCACTTTATACAAAAATATGAGTTTTTAATTGATATAGAGTAGATATTTTATACACAAAAAAACGATATCAATATCTAATGCGATGGTGTACCGGTCTACGCCGAAAAAGTCAGTCTTCCTCCACAGTTTTGTGATGTCATTTGGCAGACCAATCGAACCAATATTGGGCCCACCAGTCATTAAAGTTTTTTAAATTGGTCCACTCAGCCACGTTCCTCTTTCCTTCATGTGAGCCAGTCCGGCTCCAGTGCGGAACCCCCAAAGTCTGTGACTCGCGAACCATCCTAGCCAGTCGGATCGCGATTTTGAACTAGTCCCAAATCTGGAGAGAAAAAGTTGCAGTGACAATAAAAAAAATAATAAAAAAAATTTATATAATAAAAGGGTACATATGTAATTTTACAAATAAATGATTGGAGTTATAGGAGGAGAGAGAAAAGTTATGCTGAACAAAAACACATATTCTTTCTTTGAGAACACATGTTTTTGGTTAGAAAACACATGTTCTCTAACAAAAAACATGTGTTTCTAAAGAAAGAACATGTGTTTTTGTTCACCCGCAACTTTTCTCTCTCCTCCTCGGGAACAAAAAGTAACACGCAACCGTCACATCGATTGGGTTACCGAGGAGGAGAGAGAAAAGTTGCGGCTGAACAACACATGTTCTTGGTTAGAGAACACATGTTTTTGGTTAGAGAACATGTGTTTGGTTAGAGAACACATGTTCTCTAACCAAAAACACGTGTTCTCTAGAAAGAACATTTGTTGTTTCACCCGCAACTTTTCTCTCTCTGAACAAAAAAGTAACACGCAAAGTTTATCTCTAAAATACCCCTATTTTGATACAGTCGTTGTATAAAATCCAACGACTGAGATTTTGGCCCGCACCGTACGGAATTTTGAGGGTCCGCACTGGAGCCACGACGCATGTGAGCACCCATTTTTTAAACCAGAATCCAATCCTAACCCCATGTCTTTATTTTCTCTATTTTGTCAACCTAAAAAATCATAGCCTCTGCTCCTAACTAGTGGGCCCAATACGGTTGACCTTTGACTTCTTGGTTTGTGTCATACTCCTGTCTAATCATATTTTATCCCTTCTTGTGCGTCTACCTAATCATTCTCTCTCACTCCCTTTTTTCGTTTATTTCTTTTTCTTTTGAGAAATTAGGTAATTATACTTTATACAATTAGATAATTTTTTAATAATTTGTTGATGAGTTCACCAAAAACTTATTGGTCGATTAATTGTGTCATAGTGGAAGAGTTTCAGAGTTTGAAAATTAATTAGGTTTTGTTTTGGACTATTTTTCAAGTTGTGCATGTCATTCTTGCATTGGACGACCATGATAATTTTCTTTGTATCCTTCAAATCTTATAGAATGTCTGTGAAGGGACAACATTTAATTAAGTTTAAATTAAATAATATTATTTTTAAAAAGAAAATAAATAAAAAATAATATCGAGTGAAAGTTAATAGAGTTTAGATTAAAATCAAATAATAACATCATATCATATCGAGTGATTTGAAACAAATGAATTATCACAAAGCACCGAGTCTAGATGAAATGCATGTCTTTTTTTTGCCAAAAGCTTTGGCACATTTTAGGGAATTATGCCTCAAGCTTTGAGCGAGGAGTTTTAAATGATAGTATGAATGTTACGGCTATAAATTTCACTCACATAACTCAATTTCCAAAAATAAATAAGTTTGTCTCGATGATTCAATTTAGGCCAATCAGTCTGTGCTACGTTATTTACAAGTTGATATCCAAAGTTTAGGGAATTATGCCTCAAGCTTTGAGCGAGGAGTTTTAAATGATAGTATGAATGTTACGGCTAAATTTCACTCACATAACTCAATTTCCAAAAATAAATAAGTTTGTCTCGATGATTAAATTTAGGCCAATCAGTCTGTGCTACGTTATTTACAAGTTGATATCCAAAGTTCTCACAAAGATATTGAAACATGTCGTGAATTCCATTATTGACGAAACCCATATTGCTTTTTTAAAGGGAATGCTCATCACGGATAATGCAATCATAGCTTTTGAAGTCTTTCATAGTCTTCAACCCCCAAACCTTGTGTGTCTCATCAAATGACTCTATAGCTAGATATGAGTATTTTGATAGGATTTGAATGGAATTACTTAGAGGCTTTGATGACTTGGATGAACTTCCCACCTAAGTTTTTATCTTTTGTTATGAATAATGTCATAACGGTAACTATTCCATTCTTTTTAACAGAATTCCCACTCGAGCTTTTAAACTTTCCCGGGGATAAGACACCCTATCACATTTTATTTTTTTTAATATGAAAGGTTGGATTATCCTTCCTCATTCGATCGTTTGAGAAAAAAGGATCTCTGAAAGTTTTCTCAGTATGAAATTCTTCTCTTGTCTCTCATTTGTTATTTGCAAATGACTCTCTCATATTTTCACAAGAAAATGAGCTTTGTTTCAGAAGGGTGAAAGAGATTCTAAAGACATATGAAGCATTCTCTGACAAATGATCAATTTTGAGAAGTCCAAGCAAAGAAACACGGGAGAAAATTATGGTCTTGCAACAAGTATCCTAAACATTCTAGAAGGAGATGGGAAAGGCAAATACTTGGGGCTTCCATACATGACGGGACGGTCCAAGAATGAAGTCTTTCAGTTTGTCGTAGACAAAATCTGGAAAAAAAACTAAGTAGCTGGAAAGAGAAAATTCTCTCATTTGTTGTCAAGTAGTCCTAATCAAATAGGTGGTCCAGGTCATTCCTACATATATCATGTCTTGCTTTGAGATACGAAAAGAAATATTTGAAAAAATCATGAGCATGATTCACCAGTTTCTTTGTGGAGGTGATGAAGACCACCACCGAATATTCTGGTGCGCTTTGACAGGCTGATGTAAGGAAAAGTCTCAGGAGGGATCGATTTCAGAGATTTTTGAGCATTTAACAGAGCTTCGGTTGCAAAAATAAATTTGGCACATGATACAAATCTCTCTCTCTCTCAGGAGTTTTGGAGGCTAAATAATTTTCGCTATATTGATTCCTCACTATTCCTTTAAAATGACTCACATATTTAATCTGGCAAGGTATCCTCAAATGAAGGAAGCTGCTCTAGCAGGGATTGTGATGGCATATTGGGGATGGGACAAGGGTAAACATTTGGACGTATAATTGACTTACTTCCCTCAACACCTTCAAAATACTAGGCACGCCAAACATGTCTTTTTCTGAGAATTATATGTCGGGTTTTAGGTTCATTAATTTTCAAAATGGAACTTGGGATGTTAAGCATCTTCAACATTATTTCTCCTCATATGAATTTAGTGAAAATTTGAAAGTTCCTCTATGTGAATCAAGGCCACATGACCGATTTGATGAGGGACCATCCAAGGGGCTGCCCTACTCAAAGGACCCCTTATCCAAACTACAAGGACCAATGACACGACTTAGGAGAAGGATTGTGAATAAACTTATTGCATCATTGATCCGAGACATAAAGGACAAAGAGGAAGCTAAGTTACAACTTGAAGATGAAGTACAAGTTAATCTCTTAACTTTACAAAGTGTACAATTCGGCCCTATCAAGCAAAGTGGCTAAGAAGGGCATTTTAGTAATCTTGTAAATTAAAGTCTATTCTAAACTTTAATTAGTTTTCAACTTTATTTAATTTAATTAGACGTGTGATAGCCGCATTATCTATTAGTGCTTGCTATAATAAAAGACATATTGTCCATGTTTTAGATAGTGGTTAAGTATCTAAAGCAAACCAAATGAGCAATCCAAAAGCAAACTTCTTGATTCATAGTACTTTAATACTCGTTTCAAGAATTGGTTTTTGTTCACCCCTTTATTCTTTTTTTGCCGTGACACATCATCCATAAATCAAGAGTTGTAGAGCCTTCAAGCCTGAATTCTCGATAACGTTCGGCCAAGAAAAGGGCAAGTCTAAAGAAAAAAAAGTCGAGAAACAAGAATCAAGAACGTAAAGATTGAGCTAGGATTTCAAGATTACTTTTTTATTCTTTCTTTACCTTTTCGTGTAGGACAAGATAGGATTTCTTTCCTTTATATTTCAGCTTTGTCTCAACGCAACAAGTTAAGAACCTTTTATTCATCTAGAGTTGAAGTTCTTTTAAGAGTATTGTTGGAATAAATAATGAATTTTTTTTCTATCTAACAGTTCGAGTGTTTTTCTTGAAAGATTAAACATGTCTCAACAAAGAAGTTCATCAAAGCAAGGTGATGTCTTTACGGATGACAAGCTGTTTAAATAAGCATTCTTTCAATTCATTAGCCAACAAAAGCAAGACATGGCTGAAATTAGCGAAAGAATGAGACTTCTTGTAGTTTCAAATCGGCAAGGGGCAAATCCGAGAAATAAGCAAGTTGAGACTAATGATATTGATGACGAAATTGATGATTGAGAAACACGAGAATCCGATGAGCCTATAAGGGAGCAAAATTAGCCGAGAAGAGGGCAACCAATTCGGGTGGCAAATAATCAAATGTTTGAGCCGAGAAGAGGTGATCAATTCCAAAGGTTTGATAATAATCTTGGTGCATTCAAGACCAAGATTCCATCTTTCCAAGGTACAAACGATCCCGAATTATTTTTAGATTGGATTCGTAAAGTTAACCATGTTTTTTTCCTTGCATATTTATTCCGAGGAAAAGAAAGTCAAATCGGCAGCCATGGAGTTTTGTGATTATGCATCAATATGGTGGGATAAAGAGGCCGAGACAAGGAGAAGGGTCGGTCAAAGGCAAGTCGATACTTGGGATGAGATGAAAGCGGTTATGAAGCGTTGTGTTGTTTCCCAAAATTATATTAGGGAACTTTACAACCGCTTAAAAAAATTGATGCAAGGAGCCAATTCGGTTGATGAGTACTACAAAGAGATGGAATTTGCAATGATTAGGCCCATATTCAAGAGGGCGATGAGGCTACAACGGCGCGGTTCTTGGCTGGTCTAAATGACAAAATTAGATCAAAAGTAGAACGTGCTAACCTTGATAATATTACCTCTATGTTGTACTATGCAGAGCAAATAGATTCATTTTTTTTTTTACTATAAGGGAACATGCCCCCACTCACCACATGGAGATTCGTCCGCTCAATATTTGAGGTTTTATACTTAGACTGCATACAAAAAGAGTTTAGATATCAGTTTCAGTTCCAAACTAGAACAAATTAAGATTATACTCAATTCAAGTACAACTTTTTTTTCTCTAAAAAGTAAAAAATTATTTGAGGCACATCTCACTATTTAACTTATCCACTAGGCAAGAGACGGGGAGGTGAGACCCATAGAGTTGGAAGCTCAATCATTTTTCTTAATTATATAATTTGCACAATAGGGTAAGTTTGACACAGTAGTTGCCGGACATGATTTTAAGAATAGTGATTATCTTAATTGTGATTTTTAAAAATGATTTAACAACCGCAAATTGTTAACATGATTTAGCAATCGTAACTATAATAATCGTAGTAACTTAGCAAAAAAAAAAAACTATAATAATCGTAGTTTAAGAAAATAAAAATAAAAAACGTAACTATATGTATGTTTGGTAATTATTACCTTAAACATGATATACCCTAACATACCCTCCCATTGCCCAAAACTAAACTTTCAGTTTTCTCTATGTAATGAGAAGCAAAAACGACATTTGATGACCGTTTATTTATCTATAATTTATTTTATTTTATTTGACCATTGTATAATAAGTATTTTTATAAAGACAATATTAATTCATCTATGGTAAAGTAAACAAGAAAATATATTTAAAATATTATTTAATGCTAATTATAAATGTAAGAAACAGAAAAAAAACATAAGGGATGAATATAAATAATATATATACACTTTAAAAATAAATTATATTTAAGATATGATTATTTATAATTTAGAAATGTAATTTAATAAATATCAGAGTTAGTGTCGTAAATTAAAATTCGAATATCAAGCTTGAAATCAATTTGAAAAAGTTAAATATTCTAGTTATTTTAATTTTTTTTAAAAAAAAGTAAATGACTCTAATTAGACTTTAACAATTACGGGACACCCGATATAGAAAAAGTAGTAGATTCTGGTCAAAATTGGCCATGTGCAGACGAATGCTATTGGGTGTAAGGGAAGAATGATTTTACATTATTATATATTCAATACATGAAAAGTACATGTATCTATACTTTTATATAATTACCATCTAAGAATAATTGTTACTGAGAAAGCTGAGCTGAGAAATATTTAAAAGAAAAGACAGAGAAAACAAATTTTATGTCTAAAAAAAGAAAATAAAAAATCTAATTAGAACTATTTACTTAAAAGAATTACGATTTAAAATGCTAAACGCTCAAGTTATTTAAGATACCAAACGATCCATCATGCTAAAGCTACTCTTTGAAAGTAAATGCTAAAGCTACTTGAAACAGCCCAATCACTCTAGTTTACCGTAGTAATTTGATGTTACAGTAAAACTTCTATACAATAATATTTTTGGGATCGAAAAAAAATATTACCATAGGGAGGTTATTTTTAAATAGAAACTTATATATAAAAATTATAATTTTTAAAAATAACTAATATACATAATATAATACTTGAAAATGTGTTCCTTCATATTTTAAAAATATGAATTTAAAAGATATATAAGATTAATGAGTTTTAAAAAAAAAAATGTACGTACATCACGCATGTACATTATGTATATTAGATTTAGAAGATTCATTCATATACGTACAATATCTAAAAAGGTATGTGTATCATTTATGCATTTAAAATATTCACTCATATATGCTGTATTTTCGAAATTTTTTTTCGTTTGTTTTCTTTTTATTATACATATATAAATGCTAGCATAATCATAAATTTAATTATCATTTAAAATCATACATTTTCTACTTCAAACAAGTCATTACACTTAAAAATAAACGAACTCAAATCACTGAAAGTGTTCGCGTCGAGTTGCTCAAAATGAAAGAAACCAACCCAAATTGGAAGCAAAAAATATCTTGCAAAATGGTTAAAAGATACTCATAAGCTTAAGTTGTTATTTTATATAGATATATAAATATATTTAAAATTTAATATTATTTTATTACTATATGGAGGTAAATTTATTAAGGATGATCCTAAAAAATATGAAATATTACAATGTAAAGTTTATTCTTATTTATAACTGGTACTGAGTTGGGACCATGATGTTTTATTACTATAATAAAATTGTTCTTATATAAAATATTACTATATAGAGATTTTAGTGTGTATATATATAGAACACTTAAAAAGAAACAACAAAGAAAAAAAAAAGGATCTATACTTGGATGGAAAACTTATGCTATCCGTTTCACTCCTTAGTTGACTAGAAAGCCAACAAATAAACTTTACAACAAAAGCACAAATTTAAAAAAATTCCAAACATATTTAAAAAACATATAAAGATATTAAATAAAAAAAATCATGGAGAAAAAGACAACAACCCCATTGGAGAACCTTACCACAAACACCTCAAAAAATAAAATATATTCAATTATTTTCTTTAATGTTTAAAGAACAAAAGACAACCAGAAAAAATAAACTTTTATTGACCAAAGACCAAAGCAAGAAATACTAATACTTAAAAAAATATAAAAAAGAATAATAATCTCACAAAAAGCACCAAAGTATAAAGCATAAACCCCACCACCAGCACCACCACCACATATTTACGTCACCTATTCTTTGACTCTTTCCCTCTTCTTAAACTACCACTCCCTTTATTCCCCCACTTTCATTTTTCTCTCTCTAAAGCCACCGCTGCGCTCTATCTCTCTCTCTCTCTAAGAATTTCGCTGAATTTGAGCTAAGAAGAAGAGAAAATAGGGTTCGAAAAATGAGGAGCGATGATTTATACATAACGGTTCCGAGCTTTTTCAAATGTCCAATTTCATTGGACGTGATGAAATCCCCTGTGAGTTTGTGTACCGGCGTTACCTACGACCGCATCAGCATCCAACGGTGGTTGGACAGCGGCAACAACACGTGTCCGGCCACAATGCAAGTTCTTCAGACTAAAGATTTGGTACCGAATCATACTCTCCAGCGACTCATTCAGATCTGGTCTGACTCGGTCAAAACTCGGCAAACTCCGCTGCCTTCTTCCACCGCCGAGTCAGCCACCAATAACTCGCTTTCTCATATCGAAATGAAAAATCTGATTCAACAGCTCAAAAACAATCTCCTTGAAAATCCTCCTTCCCATATTAGCATCGTTGTTCAATGTATAAATAAATTAATGTTTTTTGCTAAACAGTCAGATGACAACTGTAATTCCCTCGCCGGAGCTGATTCGGAGCTGTTGTCGATCTTAATTTCTAGATTTAATGCGGTTTCTGTGAATGTTCCGGTTGCGGAAAAATTAGTTCAGCTTCTTCATCTCTTGTTGAAGAATTACAGAGGTGAAAATCAAAATCAAATTATTGTTGTGGAGGAGAAACTGATTGGATCAATGATCATGATTTTACGGCAAGGAAAATTGGAATCGAAGATTCTGGTTTCAGTTGCACTGAAGGTGTTTGCTGAAATGCGAGGTGAATATAAGTATTTATTAGGTGAGAATGATGATATATATTTTGAGCTATTGAAATTAATTGAGAGTTGTGAGTGGAATCAAGAAGCCATGGATGATTGTTTGTCTTGTTTGTTATCAATATCAATGCCTAAGAGAAACAGAGTGAGACTAGTACGCGGTGGAGCAGTTGGTGTACTTTCAAAGGCATTGAATGAGGGGGAATTAAGTGTTTCATCAGTGGAGAAAGTGTTGAAGCTGTTGGAAATGGTTTCAACATGTAGAGATGGAAGAGTTGAGATATGTGGAGATGAAAAGTGTGTTGGTTCAATTGTGAAGAAAGTTTTGAAGGTTTCAACAATGGCAACAGAGCATTCTGTGACAATTCTATGGAGTTTGTGCTGTTTGTTCAGAGATCAGAAAGCTCAAGAAGCTGTGGGGAAAGAGTAATGGTTTGGCAAAGATTTTGTTGCTGTTGCAAAGCAACGTTTCACCAGCAGTGAGACAAATGTGCAGTGATTTGCTTAAGGTTTTTAGGGTTAATTCTAAGAGTTCTTATTTATCAAGTTATGATACCAAGACTACTCATATCATGCCATTTTGATTTCTGGGTTGTTTTACTTTTTTTTTAAAAAAAATTATATGCCTGGCCTGGGATTAAATGGGGATTTGAAGACGAGGCTTCAAATTTTGTACATCAAAAGCAATTTTGTTGACTAATACTACTGAAAAAAAAATTTTTTTTTTAGTTGTTTTTCTTGATGATGATTGTCTTCTTCTTTGATTTGATGTGTGTTATTTGATTGAAAACTTTGACTGTCATATCTTGAAGGCATATATTGGATTGACTGAACCTGGGATAATTGTTGCACCAAATCCCCAAATTTTATCACAAATTTGTACTTGTTTTTTTGGATAAAAATTGAAACTTACACCTAATATTCATTGCTCAAAGAATCCCTCTTTCTTCTTCCGAGAAATGAACAAAGATTGTGCTAAAAAAAAACTAGTGGAAACACTTGAACATGATTTTGTTTCAAAGATAGAAATTCTCTGATCACTTTGGAGCAAAGTCTATGGAGTGGAATGATCAATAATGCTTTCCAACACATTGCCTTTTAATTTGCTCACTAGATATTTGAGAAAATTTAGAATCTGTCTATGCCTATGGGGACCAATACATAAACAAATATAATCTGCGCCTGGAATCAGGGGCCCTAATGCAATATAACAAGTTGAGGAAAGGGGGGAAAAAAAAGAAGAGGAAGAAGAAGACAAGTTAGTAGCAATTGTTGAAAAAGTAGGAGTCCTTTTTCCAGCTGCATTTGGAGCTATCTTTTTCAATTAAAATATGTTAAATTGAGGAAAGAGATGGAAAGAGACTGTACAGACTCACAGACACGGATTGTATTCTTCTTTGTAAATAAGATTAAACTAAGCGAGGAAATACTCACAATGTAAGTCGACTTGTTGATGAGGATTTGGATAACATTGTGACAGTTTGGTGTAATGGAACTTTTTATCAAGGAAACCAATGAAGTTGATTCAAGTTGTATTAAAAATCTAAGAGACAGATCTGCAACGTTAATGAGAGCACAAGATCAGATTCTGCCGTTTTGGTGTCCTAAATCGTCTCTCAAGTTGCCACCTAAAGTTGTCCAAAATTTTAGGCAAATTTATATATTGTTTTCCAAGTTTAGTTAGTATTTAATTTTCAACTTTTACTATTTTAATAATTCCGAATTTTAGCTTTAACAAAGGAAATGTGATCCATTAGTTATTTAGTTTATTGCAAGAACAAGTTTACGTGAGCTTACTATACTTGTGTTTGCTTAGTTTTAGTCAAATTAGGACTCTATTGTAAGTTCCTAGCCGAAATCCTCTTCTCTATTTAAGAGAGATTTTAGCCTCATTATTAATTAGATTAATTTTATATACAATATATTTTTGGAACATAATTTGAGGTTTATACCTTTCATTGTTCTTTGGAGAATCAAGACTATTAAGAGTGGATTCTTTGATTAGTTTGAGCTACTAATCAACAAGTCTACTTTTGCTTGTTGTGGTGTTTCAGCCTCCTTTGAAATCAAACTACTTAGTGTTGCGTTGATTTATTCTCCGTAAACTATTTCAAAAAAAGAAAGATTCAAAATTCAACATTTGTGCTAAATCTTGATACAAGTTATCAAACTTTTTCATCACTTGTAATCTTACCATGTCCTGGCAATTATTCACTAGAAGGAATCACAGTGTAACTAGACCCTGTGATTCTGTGCAGAAAATTGTTGACTAGAGCCTGGACTGGACTGATAAGCAAACAACCAGTCACTAATATTAGATTTAAAATTAAATTACTAGCCACCATTATTAAATAAGAGCATCTTAAATATCTATCAAAATTCTTTACAAAATTCATCAAAACTTTAATCCCGTAAAATTTACTAGCACATCTATTTTGAAACGAAGGGAGTATCTATTAAAGAATTTGCACAGATTTTAGATAGGCTTGACCATTCCAATAACAGGATTACGCTAGAATGGGATATGGTTATGGTGCAGGAATTTTTTTTTGCACCGTAAATTGGTATAAATAGTCGGATGTGGAAAAACTATAAACAACTGTTAAAATGAAAAAGAAAAAAACATATGTTTATTTAATTCATTTTAATAGATTCATCTAACGGCTTAACATTTATTTCAAATGCAGAATAAAAAGCATTATAAATTGATTAGAATGCACCCAATAAATTACTGGTGGGGCAAGAAAATTTTAGGGATATAAAAAGAGGATGTCACTACAACTAAGAGAGCTTGTGGGCTTGTAAATTGATTGATGTAATGGTTCATGGTTTGCTACTTTGTAGTGAGATGAGCAAAATTAGATGTTTTTTTAAAAGCAAGTTCATGTTTGGGTTGGCACTTAGCGATTGAGAAAAGTGAGGTAGAATTTGGGTGGTTCTTTAAGCACACTAGAGATCCTGGAAGTAGTTGGGGGTGTGGGATGGGGTGGGGTAGGGGGATTGGATGTTGCCTGGGTTTAGTCATTTTTCAATTTGTTCATTTTCAATTATTCAAGTGCATAAAATAGTTATAGTAATAGTACTATATTTGTTTTCTTTCTCCTAGACAAAAATGCATATCCACGTTCAAAGGGTTCTCATCTCCCGATCCGACATGAATTGTGAAGGATGTAAACAAAGGTGACTTAGCGACTCGATTGGTGGGAGGTCTTGTCTTAGTCCATTGCAAGAAGTCACCCCCACATTGGAGGATTGAAACTTCCAAACTGCGACTGTCAAAATTCGAACTTGCATCATTCCACACAATCTGCCATCCCCGAACCAACTAGGCTACCCTCCTATATTTGGTTTCTTTCTGATTAAATGATTTGTTGTTTACTGAAGTTCATCGGATCCTATTGTGTGGCTAAAGTTAAGGTACTGACCACTGTTTTTTAATATATGAACTGATTATTGGTTGGTAAATTATATTTTTGACAATTGAATTTTCGTAAGAATAGGTATTTTGAAGTAAACTTATTTTAAGAAAAAAATATTATTTTTTATAGTCAAGTAAAAAATTAATAATCAAGTATTTGTTAATAGTTAGACATTACTACAATTTAGGTAATCGTAGATTGCGGTAATTTAACTATCGATTATATAGAGTATCACTAACTTCAATCTTAAATTTTTTAGATGCTTAAGGTTACCGTTACCAACCACCGATTAAGGTATAAGTTACAGTTATTAACCATATTAAATTTAAATAAATAATTTTTTTAAGAAAATAACATAAATAAAAAATTATATAATTTTTTAATAAAAAATTACTTGAACTTATTTTTTTTGTACATACACTTCAGCTGTATATAAATCCTTTTAATATTTAGAGAAATCAATTTTTTCGTAGTTATATTTCTTTATATAGAACCCTTAAATCATACAAATTTTTTAATTTTAATTTTTTTTAACTTCACCAGAGGAGGAAGACCGCCCTAAAAAGAGAGTATTTATTTGCCCTATGTAGAGGAGAGGTGTCGAACCCTCGACCTCACTGTCGTGGGCAGGCAATAGCACCATTGGGCGATGAACCTCTCGACTTAAATAATACAATTTAACATTTGATGGACAAATAATTCAAACAATTGCGTTAAAAATATCTTCATCACTAAAGATTTTAAACTAATTTGTTTTTAATGTTAATATTTTAATCTCTCATCAAATAACCTCTATTTTAACGAATAATAACCTTAATCATAACTTTCAGTTAAAACTACGGTTAAAATTGTAACTGCCTAATAGTTAACCAAATAAATTAACAGTTGACTACAGTAAAAAAGTGACGGTTAAACGGTTACCATCACAACCTTAATCACCCATATTAATAGCTTTAAAGGAAGAAAATATATTTGTTAATAGTAAAGCCTCTAACACCATTTCCATCGACTGCGTGTCAAAACTGGTCTTTTTTTTGGATGAACCGTGTAAAAACTGGTCCATGAGGTGGGGATGAAGTGTAGATTCCCCCAACTTGGTTATTTATGGCACCTTTGACTTTGGTACGTTAGGTTACATTAATGCACTTTTTGTCGGGTAAAAAAAATGCAAATGATATAGGTCACCACATCCTACTATTTTATCTTTGAATTTTTATGTTTAACAACGAATATATCAAATTAACTAAATAATCAACGTAATTATTGACCCTGCTAGAGTAGCACCACAAAAAAATAAATATAATTTCTATAACCGACAACAAGAATCAAGATTCAATTTCATAACATGAACTTTACCAAATCACATAGAAGTAAACGTAAATAACTTCTTTAGAGTGGATTGAATTACATTGTACCTCTTTGGACCATCAATGAATACTTAATCTTTTACTATTTAACATAAAACAGTGCTTCTGTTATCAGCTTTTGGTAGTGTAGTAAGCTAATCGAAACTGCTCGAGCTCGTTACAGTTCGAATATATTTCGTTCGTTTTGTATTTGAGTCGAACTCAAACATAAAATTTAGGCTCATTTATTAACGAACACGGTTTTAATTGGGCTAAAACAGTAGGGAATTCAGTGAGTAGTCCAAAGCACTCCTTAGACCCCAAGTGTGCGTACTTCTACTTTAGACCAATTAAGCTTCATGGAATTAGACCCCAAGTGTGTACTTTGTCAACAAGAAATGGATGGAGACTCTTGAACACATTTTTTTGCATGAAACTATAGCAAGGGAGTTTGGAAAGGAATTAAGTAATGGTTAGGGATGGTTAGGAGTTAAGTAACTAATTTCTATCAAGTTCTATTAGTATACCTTTATTAATTGAAATTAGTAGTGTGGTTATGCCATAGTGAAGTTAAATTCTCTTGAAACAACAAGTAGGATGATCAGGTATGATTAGCACTTGGACATTGGGACAATTTGGTGTACTGAGCATAACTTTCGATCTAAAAATTTAATGGAGCTGATTAAAGTTGCATTGGAACTCTAATGGACAGATCTACAACTTTCATGAGATCACAAAATTAGATTCTGCCATTTTGGTGTCCTAAATTGTCTCCCGAGTTGCTATAACAAGCTGTCCAAATGTTTAGGCGAGAATTTAATATTATTTTCCAAGTTTAATCAATATTTAATTTTCAGCTTTAATAATTTCGAATTTACAAGCTTAAATATGGACATCTGGTCCATTAGTTATTTAGTTTAAGTAATGTACTTATTTAGTTAGTTTATAGCAAGTACTAGTTTATTTTAGTATACTATATCCAAGTAGGACTATATTTTGTAAGGTTCTAGTCGAAATCCTTCTCTATTTAAAGAGAGATTTCGCCACTTTTATACTTAAGTGTATAAAAGTTGATATACAATATATTTTTGGAATATAATGTTAGGCTTTTACCTTTCATGGTTCTTTCGAGAATCGCGGCTATTAAGAGTGGATTCTTTGATTAGTTGAATTACTGTATCAACGAGTTGGTTCACTCGTTGTGGTGTTTCATCCTCCATTTAGAATTCTTCTGCCATGGTTGCTTGATGCTCATGCTGTCTCGAGGTCTTGTGTGTCAAATTCTCTTAAATTTCTCTGCTAGTGTTGCTTGGTGCTCATGCTGCCTTGAGTTGTTAGTGAGACATTGACGTGAACTACTTTCAAGTTAGAGAAAGATCCTATCTTTTACGTTGTGTCGAATTTTGATATATATAACTCAATTTGTTAAGGTTCTTCATCAAGATATGTAGATAAGCTATATCAGGGACGATCGCCCCCCGAGATTTTTTAAAATACTAGTTTGGAATATTTTATCAAGTTCGTCCCCAAGATTTTTTATTTTTATTTTTTGCAGTTTTAATATGTAGTTTGACATATTTTTACAGTTTTTCGCCCCAAAAAGATATTTTCTGACTTCGTCCCTAAGCTATATGCCAGTGAACGTAATTCTCTTAAATTAATGAGCTTAATTGTGAAACTTTAGATAACATAGTACCTATAAGTTTTTGGGTAAAGTAATAAAAGCTTAATGCTCTTAATCACAGGCTTCAAGTTCAAGTCTTCAGAATGCAGAGAATTCATATTGCGTGGTTGAAAATTTATATTTTTTACTTCAATAGTAATTGCATCATATGTGTTCAAATTCTCCTCGATCCTAAGGACCCACCGTCCTGTCTAATACAAGTTGTAAAAGATAATTAAATTCTCCTTCCTAGTAAAACATATTACTTTTTTGGGTAAATAATCGTCTGTATATATGTATATTTTCAATTTTATATTCACCTATTTACAATTTACTATGTGTATATATATATATATATATTTACCTGATAAATTTTGAGTGATTGAGTGTATGAATGAGAACATACAATGTACATGCGATTATCACCCTTTTTTAGGGGGGAATGGAAATAAAATTGTAGCTTTACGTTTACCTTCTTGCGTAGGGTTTATGAACTTGTGGAAGCAAATTGTCTGGCGGTGATTGCTGGACTTATCATTATTCCATGGGGTATTTCCCTTGTTGACTCATGTTGGGCACCTCACGTGAACTTTTCCCGTGGGGAACGTATGAAAAAGATCAAGATAGGGAGGTGGGGGAGGAGAAAGGGAGTTCGGTAATTTGGAGGTTTACAACTAAAATCTATTTGAATATTGATCTGCAAAAATAATTGGGTTAATGGTTGAACTACAGAATTAGTCATTTCGAATTGTCCATCGATTAACTGACTATAAATATTTTAAAAAGAATTAAAAGAATCCATTAATGATATAAATATTTAAAAAATAATAAATACTATATGATCTATTGTCACACCCCGTAGTTCAGGTGATGACATTGTAGTGTCTCATCAGTCAATAAGACACCAAAACCCACATAAAGAGTTACTAAAATAGAACACTGCCTATATAAATAAAGCCAGAAGGGTCCAAAAGTATTACATAGATAAAAGAAATACTGAAAGGAAATTAGTTCTAACATAACATGAAGTAATAAACTAAGTGTTGGATATTGCATTGAACTGACCATGATTTGGCATAAAGGGCCAACCATGACAGTCATTTTTTTGGACCAACATTTATGTCCCGAACGGAATTGCCAATTCCGTTCTCATTGTGCCCTAAATCAATCAGTAGCCCTTCCTTTTCTCTTATCGCGAATCCAAAAAAAAAAAGAAGCACAAGTGCTGGAAAAAAAAACCCTTCCCCCACCCCCAAAGAACCGTTGTCGCCTGCCGCCGCCATCCCAGACTACATCACATCCACCATCCATCACCACCTCCTTGCCCTCTCTCTCAATTTCAAAGGTATAAAACTTTAATTTTTTTTTGGGAAATTTAAATATAAATTATTGTGAATATTTGTTTAATTGGAATTTGGTGAATTTGGTGAAGTTGTTAAATGTGGAGAATTTAGTTTAGAAATATTTGGGAATTTATGTAATTTGGTGAATTTGTTAAATTTGTGAATTTGGTGATTTGGTAATTTGTGAAATATGTGTGTAATTTGGGAAATTGCATTAGACTAACATGGGTTTAGCAGAATGGTCATAACATGGCAGCCAAAAAATTGGGAGAAACATTTTTGGCCAGAACGGAAGTCCCTGGGGCCAAGACGGAAGTCCCATTTCCGTTGGCTGACATGGCACTCTCCCAGCCGCGCCTTGCCACGTCAGCCAGAGCGGATTCTTACAATATAAAAAATCATTAAAACAAATTATTTACCAAAATTTGAGTAAGAAAATGAATCAATTTTTTATTAATAAAAAAAAGAACAACGTAAATGTAAGCCCTAAGGGCGAACGAACTCGGTTTTTGATAATGGACAAACACTTGATGTTGTGTCTAATGTTTTATATCTTTGTGATAGAATATCGGAACTAATATTTGAAGCTCTAAGTACTTCAATCAAGCCATGATCAAGATTCAAAGACATATTATTCAAGGCTCATCTTTCAAGATTGATGATTGAAGACTTAGGTTTGGTTAGATTAGCTTTGTCGTTATAAGTCTTTATCTTATATAGCTCTAACCAAAGCTCTCATGAACATAAGCTCTACACTCAAGTCTTGCATGTTTTCATAAACACGTTTTCAAAAGGCTAAAGTTTCAAAATGATTCTCATATGTGTTCATATCTCAAAAGCCTTTGATTTCAAAGTATAAGTCTTTTAAAACGGTTTTCTAAATGCTCTTACTTGTTACATATTGAGAAAACCTTTTAGACTTCAATAGATTTCAAAACGTGTGAAAAATCAACATTTCTCAAAGCCCAGAAGGTCGGATCATCCGAGCTTTTCTCGGATCAACCGAGCAGAAACAGAGAAGTGTGATTTGGAGCTTCGGTCGACCTAAGGAAGGGGTCGGTCGACCGAGCCTGGGTTAGGGTCATCCGAGGTCATTTTTCGGTCAACCGAAGTGCACTGTAACTAGCCGTTATTTGACCGTTGCAGAGTCGTTTTTCAGCCTATTTTGAAATGTATAAATACTCCAAAGCTAGAGAATGACTCCAAGGCTTGCATATCAAAGTTTCATTGATTCCTTATCAAGTCTAAACACCTTCAAAGCAAAAACACTTCATTTCCATGATCTAAATCATTCAAAGGTGTTATTTCAAAAAGCAAGACAAAGAGTGGACTTCATATGTTCAAAGAGCTGAAATTTGTTGTACTTAAAAGGTATATATCTTTCACTTAGAAGAGTGAACAACTTTGTTATTTATCCATCTTTATTCCCTTTCTTAGTGATAGGGTTAAACTTGTAAAAGTCCTACTTAGTGTGGGCAAGCACTCTTAGTGAGTTTTGTGTATTGTGGTTGTATTTGTAAAACTCTTAGTGAGTTAGCCACAATTGTAAAAAGTCTTCTTAGTGAAGTTGTTGAAATCCTTGGGTGCGGCTCAAGGTAGTGGATGTAGATTCTGAGTGAATCGAACCACTCTAAATCCTTTGTCTTGTGTTTGGGTTTACTTTGCTTTTGTTTATCTTGCACAAACTTACCCTAGCATTGAATAGATTCGAAAAAGTTTGCAAGATCGATTAAAACCCAATTCACCCCCCCTCCTCTTGTGTTTTACAGTAAAATCTTTTATAACATAAATATGTCAAATTGTACGTAACAGTAATGAAACAAATGTAAGCAAAAACAAAGTAAATGCTATCTACTGCCCCGATGGTGTGTGTCTATCGGGGCTTCTCCGCTCTTCTCGGAGATAGTACGCAATGGGTGGTTCGGTCGTCCGAAACTGCTCAGTCGACCGACCTATAACATGGTCTTCCGAGATAATATAGCCATTGGGGTCTTGGAACATTCAAAAGGGACTAAGTATAAAAGACACGTCGGTTGATCAGACAACACATGTCGATCGACCGGACTTCATCCAGTCATTCGAGGTCTAGGACTCGGTCGACCAGACTTTAGTCCAAAAGTGGTTTTTCCACTCGGTCAAATTTCTAATGTTCTCAAACTCATGCCTAAGTGTTTTTGAAAGATATTTAAAACATTTTAAAGATCCTAGGCATTAACCAACACTTAAAATATGTTTTAGAAAACCTTTTGAAAGATTAAATCAATGTAAGAAATCTAGTTTTGAAAACATTCAAGTGTATGAGCTTCATCATACTATAATCTAACATTCATCAAATAAGACTAGTCACTAGATATATAACTATAAAGCATATGACTAATCTTCAAGGTTTTCTAGTCTTTTAGATGTCTAGACTTCTTTGAGCTTTGCTTGAGACCTTGTTCAATCTCTTCTTGTGATGAAGTCCTTTGTAGTCGTCTCAAGTTGTAGCATCTTGGACTTCAACACTTCAAGGTTAAGAGTTTACTTGATGGTCATCTTCAATGTGATGTAGAGTAGCTCTTAACATTTGATATTCCTTCTTGACTTTGTAATTTTCTTCCAATGCATTGTGGATGTCCTTTAAACTTGTGCCACGGAGACTTGCAAGTGTAGCTTCTTCTTGTTGTAGAATGATGTATTTGATGTCCACATGAAGCTATCTTACCATTTCATCAATGTACGTATGAGAATAATATCCTATCATTAAACAAAAACTTACACAAACATTAGAACTTCTCAATGTCTTAATAAAACAAGATTGATCACATTAGTCCATAGGGCTTACAATTTCCCTCTTTTTGATGATGAGAAAACATTGATGCAAATGAGAATGAATTGACAAAAGTATAAAGGCAATTAAGCACATATAAATTAAAACATGAGATAAGGATGCAAATGATCTAGGCAAAACATGATATACATAAAAGAATAAAAAAGATAAGCACAAGAAGTATATCCTAAACTACTTGCACACATGATATTTCATTAAGTGAGCAAGCAAGTTGCATAGCACATAAACTAGTTCTACTAAGCCATCTTCTATAACTCATCATATACCTAGGTTATAGCAGATAAGGATCATAACCAAAACATGATCACTAAATAGGGATGAGTTAAGCTTTTGTACTTCAATGCTCAAGAAGCTTAGACTTTTTACCATTTCGGTTGATCTTTTTCATCGCTAAGCCCAATGAGGCTTCTTGTGTGATCTTTGTCATGATCATCACTTTCATTTTTACCTCTTGAAGAGGATAATATTTGATTGCTCCTCTTTTCTCTTTTGCTCATCCTTGATTGATGTGCTGGAAGCAATCGCCTCTTCTCTTATGGCAAGTGTAGAGTCATCATTGGAATGATTTTTCTTTTCTTGATGAACCCTCTACAATCTAGCAATGTTTTGCATGTGACTATTTTCTTAGAGTCTTAGCTCACCCGTACCATTCCTCGTGGTTCATGTATTCAAAGTGAAGCTTAGAACATTTTGCACCTACAAGGAAATCTTGAGAAATACTAGGTACCTTTTGAAAGGTCCTGTAAGGTTAGATCTATTTCTCATATTGCACACATATGCCAAAGGATCATGCAATTCAGACACACAACAACTAGAGTGATTCTTATATGAAACAGACATGAAAGAGAAAGAATCATTCAAGTTAAATATGCTACATTTCATAGATACATAAGAAAAAAAATGTAAAATTTGTTTTTTTTTTAAGAAAGTCACCTGTTATGGTGGGGGGTTTGGCATGGATCCCTACCCGTTTATTGATAAGGCCAAAATAGGCAGTAAAGTACATGGAGGGGGACTAAAGCCAAAACCTCTACATAGGTGGAAACAAATCCACTCCATAAATGTCGTAGACAAAATAGTAAAAACTGATCCATTTACAAAAAAACATGTAATATTAAGAGATCATGCTTAAGTTTATCTATATGGATATAAATATTAAGAGAGTGAGATGCAACACACACACACACACACACACACACATATATATATATCAAAAAAACTGTGCAATTTATAAATAACATCAAATCAATTGCTTTGACAAAGTGAAGTTGAGACCTTTGCTAACTGTAATAAAATCTTCCTTCTGCTTCTTCTCCTTGAAAGCTTATTCTTCTTCTTCTTCTTCTTATTCTTCTTTTGATTTGACCAATTGAACTTGAAATGCTTTTAGGCGTGTAATCACTCTCCTTAAGTGATATTTGCCCTCTGTGGTGCAAGATTGTGATGCAAATTCACTAAGGGTACAAAGAAGCCTAACTTGAATTTGAGTGCACTCTCAAATTCAATCTTAGAATGTTTGGTTGGTGTGTTAGGATTTCTTGGTGTTTTCTCTTCATGTTTTCTCCTCACTTCTTTGAGCCACTAGTCCTTTTATAGATAGACTAGTACCTCTAGTTGGTGGATATGGCCTTTTATCTTAACCCTTAATGGTGCCTTTACATGAACAATCATACCTAGTATGTACATTCATGTTCCTTTACCATGAGTTACTTTCATATGGATATATCTTTCCAATTGTTCACACATTTTCAATTGGAAATGTTTCCAACACAAACTTACCAAGTGATGAAGAGAAGAGATTGTCATTTTGGCTCTTGTCATCACTTGAAGCTTTGCTCTTTGACTATAATAACCTTGGTTCTTCCATGTAGATGACATTTGAGCTTTGAGAATCCAAGTGCTAAGGAGTGTTTTTGAATTTCTTCTTTTGACACATCTCCTTTCAAGTTATTCATTCCTCAAGGAATGATCCTCCCTAATGCCACTTCTTATTCAATCTTTATCTTTGAAGTTTTGTGGCAAATTCTACCTCTGCCTTGTGATTCCGCCAACTCTTCATGAATTCTCCTTTTGCCTTTGGCATCTTGACACATTGTTTGTTGATTGAAGAAACATATGGTCCTGTTTCTATAAAGCTCAACAAAGTGAAATCATTAATAGATAAAAAAAAAAGTTTTAAACATTTAACCAAAGAGAGAAGATGGAGTCATCACAGAATGGTGGTCAAGGTGGGGAAGGGTCTTCTAAAGAATAAGTAGAAAAATGTATGTCCATAGATCCTCCTAGGGTATAAATCCTAACAAAAATGAGACTAGGATCTTGTTAGTAGTGCCCTAGGACCATTAACATATGTTGTACGTTTTATACATTTTGAGCATGTCATTTCAATAGTTAAATTTTCTTTTGAACATCAAATATGTGATTTGATAGTAAAATTCATTAGCTTATGCAATTACTATTTTGATTGTCCCTAGTTTTATGTAATGTTCTTTACAATGAAATAAAACTAGTATGATGTTTGATTGATGATTATGTGTTACTGATCATGTGTAATAGACACAAATCATATCATAGCTGCAATATATTGAGATATATTGTATCAGACGTGATCCGTTAGAGAAGTCTTTAATCAAAAAAAAAAAAAAAGTATTACTTCCTCAATACTATTTAGAAACCTTAGACCATATGTCTTCATCGTTTCCAGCATGAATGGAGCTACGTTTTGACTCAATCGGACGTTACTTTTAAACTACTAATTAAAACAACCGATGATCGGATGTAGAATCCTATCATGGCTTGAATGTGAGAGGTATTGTAAGGGATTTGTCACTCTCTTATTAGAGAGAGATATCCATTGGCCCATCGATAGGGAAAACTGTTTAAATGCATGGCCGTGCTAAAACGTATTTAATAAAGTGGTTATTAAATACTATTTGTTGGAACATTCTACCTGAAGATCAAGCATAAATACAATTAAGCTTTATAAGGGTGACAACTACCATGCCTTATGCTTAATTTGGATTTCGCGAGACAAAGGGATTAAATAATGGATTGATAATAGGTTTCACCGCACATTCATTCACTCTGGGTAGTCATAATGTCATGCTAGGGATCGCTTGTGATTTATGAACACATACTACTAAGTGTTTTTTCATTGTCATTGTGATATGAACCTATAGCATCACACGCATAGACAAGTTAACGAGCTTCATGTCCAGATTCAATGAATCTAGAATGTGCATAAGTTCATTGTATCTGGCATTTATTTTTCAGAAAATAATAAAATGTTATTATTCGAATTAGAGATTAAGAATGTGGCATTTTTGGTATTTGGCTTTCGCTGGGATTACGTGGGAGTTGGTTTTCGGAACCAACTCTCACGCCTATATAATCTCTTTTGGCCGAAAGCCTAGGATAAGACTTCTGATAGCAGCAAAACCCCCATCACCTGAAATTAGATTTCTGCCTCATTTTCTCTCTAGATTCCTAAAACTCAGAAAACGAAGAGCTAGCACTCGCTGCTAATTTCGTCGCGTGGATACCGGTAGAGAGTAATTCTGCAAGGGAGGACTTTTGGTGGTTGCAGCTAAGCACCCGAAATCCTTTTCGTCAAAATTTTGATTCCAATAATAAAAGAGGATCCTTCAGGGGAGGATTCATGGGTGTTTAGAATGAGTTTTTTGCCCTTGAATCTCTTCTGTGGTATCAGATCCTTGCTCATACTATTCGAATTCGATAATGTTAGTCACATCATAACTCGATCAATTTCGATTTGTTATGTGTTTGTGTGAAACAGAAAAATTTGTTTCTTTGATTATGATATATCTGTGATATATGTTAATCTGATTTATATGTCTATTCACATGATTCGATCTGTTATTAATACTTCGATTAATATTGCATAAAATACTATTGCATAAAATACTATCGCATGATTCGATATGTAATTAATTCCACTAAATTACGCATAAACTGTTATCGCAAATCTGATTAATATGATTAATTACACATAAACTGTGATTGTATACTTCTTTGTTGTTAATTTGATTAACTACTTCATAAACTATTTATGTAACTGATTCTATATGTTAGGCGATTGAGGGTTAAATCGGGACCGCCACCTGTTCCTCGGACCCCATCGGGGTCGCTGCCCTTAGGACCCCGTCCGGGGGGCAGCCCTAAGACTTTGTATTTGTACTCGTTACTTGATTTCATTATGCTTTATGTGAGTTTTATCATGGTAAATAGCATGGCCTACTATATCCCTCTTGCTTTACATTTATTGAGTTGTAATTTTAAAATACGGTCTGCAAGACTTTTTCAATGTTGTAAAATTGTTATTGCTTTCTTAGATTAGTTTTATTGCTTTACATTGAAGGCTGGGTATGCCCATGCAATTATGTAACAAGATTGGAGGACGCAGGATCGAAGACACTATCCATGAGATGGGTATTGACTTAGATTGACCCTTGGCTCTTACAAGGCTCGTGGGAGTCATCGCAGGATTAGATCATGCTATCTCGCATTTACTTTTATTTATTTTGTATTATGCATGTGATGCTTAATTCTTGTCTTGTGGGGGCTTAACAACTTATTCGTCAAACTAAATTGTTTTAATTAAGTCTTAAAATTCATACCATATCCTAAACACTTCTTGAGCTTAGATCATCATTTTGTATACTTTCCAAACCAACAGATAAGTGGTTATCTAAGCAAAAGGAGATGGGAAAATTGTGATTTCCATAAGCTTAGACATGGTTTGACTTAACTAGGCTATCACAATAGTTTTGAGCCTAGGGCATAACATGGGAAATAGCCGGGACATGTAGATGTCATTCCCATGGGTTGATTTTACTTTAATTATGGGTGATAAGCCAAAGCTTACTTATAACTATCGTAAAATGGTTTTCTCCACTATTTATCAAGTGTTGAAATTGTGGAAAGTTTTTTGCTCAAAAACTAATTAATGACTTTGCAAATAATTTTTAATGTAGATAATGGCAACCAAGATAATGGCAACCAACACTTCACACAATTCATTGCGATCCGTTCTTGAAAAAGAAAAAACGAGTGGGTCCAATTTCCTAGATTAGGCTCGCATCTTAAGGATTGTCCTTAAACTGGAAAGAAAGCTATATGTTCTCGACACTGATATTCATGAACAATCTGCAAACAATGCCCCTAGAGCTGAGAAAGATGTTTGGAAGAAGTATTGTGATGATTCTAACTATGTGACTTGTCTCATGTTAAGCCACAATGAGCTATGAGCTTTAAAATCAGTTTGAAGAGGTTGAGGTTTTCCAGATGATGGGCCAGCTCAAGGAAATATTCCAAGAGCAAGCCCGTCAAGAAAGGTATCTCACTACTAAGGCGTTGAACGGTTGTAAGATGGCCTCTGGCACCTCTATGAGTGCACATGTTCTTAAGATTAAGGGCTATCTTGACCATTTGAGAAACTTGGGGCTCCCGTAGGTCATGACATGGCCACATATATGATCTTGGGCTCACTCTCACCTGAGTATGACCAATTTGTCATGAACTTCAACATGCATGCCATGGAGAAGTCCATACATGAGATACACGTGATGCTCAAACAAGCTGAACTGAACATTAAGAAGACCCCTGAAGTCATAATGGTTCAAAAAGGGAATTTCAAGAAGAACAAAGGAAAAGGAAAACCCATGGACAAGAAGGGCAACGACAATAACAAACCCAAGCCCAAACCCAAGGCCAAGGCACCAAAGGAAGGGGCTTTCTTCCATTGCAATGAACCAGGTCATTGGAAATGGAACTGCAAGCTCTACTTGGAAGAGAAGAAAAATGAGAAAGCCAGTTTGATTGTCTTTACAGGTATTTATGTTATTGAAATTAACATGTCTGCTGTCTGCTCCTACTTCATGGGTATTAGATATCGGTTGTGAATCTCACATTTGTACAAATGTTCAGGGGTTCAAAAGGAGTAGATCACAGGCAAAAGGAGAAGTGGACTTGAGAGAGCGAATGGAGCAAGATTTTTTGTTGTAGCTACATGGACATTTAATTTAGTTTTTCCAAGTGGCCTTATTATTGAACTGAATAATTGTCTTTATGTTCCAACTTTGAGTAGGAATATTATTTCAGTTTCTTGTTTGGATATTGATGGTTTTGAAATAAATATTAAGAATAAAATTTGTGCCCATCATAAAGATGGTATCTTATATGGAGATGCCTCTTTGATGAATGGGCTTTATATTCTTAACCTCAATGAATCCATTAAAAGGCCCATCTATAACATTAATACAATGAGGTTTAAATTAAATGACTTAAACCAAACCTACTTTTGGCACTGTCGTTTGGGCCACATCAATGAGAAACGCATATCAAAACTCCATTAATATGGAATTTTGGCATTATTTGACTTAGAGTATTATGAGACATGTGATTCTTGCTTGTTAGGCAAAATGACTAAAGCTCCCTTTACTGGAAAAAGTGAGAGAGCTTCCGATTTATTGGGCCTCATACATACAGATGTATGTGGACCAATAAACACAAGTGCTAGAGGAGGGTTTCAGTACTTTATCAAATTCATAGATGATTTCAGTAGATATGACTATGTCTATCTAATGAAACATAAATCAGAATCTTTTGAAAGATTCAAAGAATTCCAAAATGAAGTACAAAATCAACTTGGTAAAAGTATTAAAATACTTCGATTAGATCGAGGTGGCGAATACCTTAACCAAGAGTTTGACGAACACCTCAGAGGTTGTGGAATTGTTTCACAATTAAGTCCTCCTGGAACACCACAATGGAATGGTGTGTCAGAACGAAGAAATCACACCTTACTAGATATTGTTTGATGTATGATGAGTCAAACCAGTCTTCCAATTTCCTTTTGGGGCTACGCCCTAGAAACTGATGCATTCATATTGAATCGAGTTCATTTTAAAGCGGTTCAAAAAAAATTATATGAGATATAGACTGGGAAAAGACCTAGTTTGTCATTTCTCAAAATTTGGAGATGCGAGGCGTATGTAAAACGCTTATTATCTGATAAACTCGCTACTAAATCTAACGAGTGTTTGTTTGTGGAATATCCTAAAGAAACTAAAGGATATTACTTCTATCTTCCATTAGAGAACAAAGTGTTTGTTGATCGAAATGGTTTATTCCTTGAAAGGGAATTTATTTCCAAAAGGGATAGTGGGAGTAAGCTCCATCTTGAGGAAATTCAAGATCCCCAAACAATATCTTAACCATCTTTGGAACTTAAGCAAGCTCACGTGCTGATACTGAGCTTGAATTTTTGACACAAGGCCCAAGGAGGTCAAGTCGGGTACATTAACAGCCTTAGAGATATGGATTTCTCGGAACTCATGATCATCATATTGAATTGATTGATCAAGATGAACCCACTTCCTAAAAAGAGGCAATTCATAGTTTTGAGTTAGACAAATGGCTAGAAGCTATGAAGTCTGAGATGCAATCCATGTACAATAATTAAGTGTGGACTTTGGTTGACCCACCCGAATGGTGTAAGGTACTTGATAACAAATGGTGTTTCAAACAGAAATCCGACATGGATGGTAATGTACACACTTTTAAATCTCGACTAGTAGTTAATGGTTATAGACAAATTCATGGTATTGACAATGAGGAAACCTTTTCTCCCGTCGTTATGATATAGTCTGATAGGATTTTACTTGCCATAGCTGCATAATATGACTTTGAGATATGGAAAATGGACGTTAAGATTACGTTTCATAATGGAAACCTTCTTGAGGATGTGTATATGACACAACCTGAGGGGTTTGTTGATCCATTAAATCCTAAAAAAGTGTGTAAGCTTCAAAGGTCCATTTATGGATTGAAACAAGCATCTCGAAGCTGGAATCGTTTCTTTGATGAAGCAATTAAAGAATTTGGTTTTTTTTTTTTATCAAAAATGAAGATGAGCCTCGTGTTTATAAGAAAGTGACTAATAATGCAGTAGTGTTCCTTGTGTTTTATGTGGACGACATCTTACTGATTGGAAATGACATCCCCATATTACAAAGCGTAAAAGCTTAGTTGGGGAAGTGCTTTTCCATGAAAGACTTAGGCGAGGATACCTACATTTTGGGTATAAGGATTCATAGAGATAGATAGATCCAACAAAATGACTGGCTTAAGCCAGAGTCGATACATTGACAAGGTACTGAAGTTTGCAAGATTCCAAAAAGGGATTCTTGCCTATGTCACACGGCAATAAACTAAGTAGAACTCAAAGACCTTCCGCAAAGGAAGACCAAGAGCGCACGAGTAAGATCTCATATGCTTCAGCCATTGAGTCTATTATGTATGCCATGTTATGCACTCGCCCGAATGTCTCATTCGCATTAAGTATGACTAGCAGATATCAAGAGCATTCTTAAGTACATGAGAAGGACTAAATATACATTCTTAGTTTACGGAGGTCAGGAAGGAAGTCTGGTTGTAAATGGTTACATAAACGCAAGCTTCCAGACCGACGTAGATGACTTCAGATCGCAATCTGGTTTTGTTTAAATGGAGGTGTTGTGAGATGGAAGAGATCAAAGCAAGAAATCGTAGCCGACTCTACAACATAAGCTAGGTATGTGGCTGCCTCTGAAGTAGCTAAAGAAGCTGTTTGGATCAGGAAATTCGTTGATGGATTAGGCGTCATCCCTAACATTGTGACCCAGTGGACCTTTATTGTGATAATACTGGTGCCATTTCACAAGATAAGGAACCTAGATCTCACCAATGATCCAAACACATTCTCAGGCGTTTCCATCTGATTTGAGAGATCATTGATAGAAGAGCCGTTAAAATTTGCAAAGTTCATACAGACGGCAACATTGCAGATCCATTGACTGAGCCATTCCCTCAACCTAAACATGAGATTCATACTAGGTCAATGGGATTGAGGATCATGTATGATTGGACCTAGGGCAAGTGGGAGATGATTAGTAGTGCCCTAGGACCATTAACATATGTTGTACGTTTTATATATTTTGAGCATGTCATTTGAATAGTTAATTTTGCTTTTGAACATCAAATATGTGATTTGATAGTAAAACTCATTAGCTTATGCAATTACTATTCTGATTGTCCCTAGTTTTATGTAATTTTCTTTACAATGAAATAAACTAGAATGATGATTATGTTTTACTCATCATGTGTAATAGATACAAATCCTATCATAGATGCAATATATTGGGATATATTGTATCGGACGTGATCCGTTAGAGAAGTAATACTTCATGGTTCTTTAGTCATAAGTATTACTTCCTTAATACTATTTTGAATCCTTAGACCTTATGTCTTCATCGTTTCCAACATGAATATAGCTACGTTTTGACTCAGTCGGACGTTACTTTTAAACGAGTAATTAAAATGACCGATGATCGTATGTAGTATCCTATGATGGCTTGAATGTGAGAGGCATTGTAAGGGAGATATCCTTGGGCCCCTCGATAGGGAAAACTGTTTAAATGCATGGTCGTGCTCAAATGTATTTAATAAAGTGGTTATTAAATACTATTTATTGGAACAGTCTACCCGAAGATCGAGCATAAATACAATTAAGCTTTGTAAGGGTGGCAACTACCATGCCTTATGCTTAATTTGGATATCGCGAGACAAAGGGATTAAATAGTGGATTGATATTAGGTTGCACCGTACATTCATTCACTCTGGGTAGTCACAATGTCCAGCTAGGGATCTATTGTGATTTATGAACACATACTACTACTAAAAGTCTTTTCATTGCCATTGTGATATGGACCTACATGGTCACACGCATAGATGGGTTAATGAGCTTCATGTCCATATTCAATGAATCTAGAATGTTCCTAGGTTTATTATATCTGACATTTATTTTTCTGAGAATAAGAAAATATTATTATTTGAATTAGAGATTAAGGATGGGGGGATTTTTGGTATTTGGCTTTCGCTGGGATTACGGGGGAGTTATTATGCGATAAAAACTCCCACTACTAGGAGAGGTTGGGATCACGTGGGAGTTGGTTTTCGAAACCAACACTCACACCTATATAATCTCTTTTGGCCGAAACTCTAGGATAAGACTTCTGAAAGCCGCAAAACCCCCCATCACCCGAAATTAGATTTTTGCCTCATTTTCTCTCTAGATTCCTGAAACTCAAAAAACTAAGAGCTAGCACTCGTTGCTCGTTTCTTCGCGTGGATACCGGTAGAGAGTAATTCTACAATGGAGGAGGACTTTGGTGGTTGCAGCCAAGCACCCGAAATCAGAAACCATAACGATAAACGTAAGTCCTTTTCGTCAAAATTTCGATTCCCATAGTATGAGCGGATCCTTCAGGGAGGATTCATGGGTGTTTAGAACGAGTTTTTGCCCTTGAGTCCCTTCAGATCTCACATCAATTGAAATACCCGAAGGGTATTTGCAATGCCTGAAAAGAAGAATCTTTGAGGGAGGGGGGTGAATAAGGTTCTCAAACCTTTTAAATGTTTATACAATTCTTTTCCTAAGTGATCACATTAATAACAAATATGTTCATTAAGTATATAAATGTGAATTGACAGATTATCACTTAGATGACTTATGTGTGTAAATGCGACATATAGGAATACAAGACAATGTATATGATCAAGGATTGTCTAGGTCAAAATTCTTATATGCAAAGCTTGTAAGAACAAACACACAAGTCATGGGGTCTTGCACTTACACAAGATATATAAAGCTTGTAAGAATACTAAGTGCAAGTTTTATGCCCAAGTCAAGGGAAGATATCACAAGCAATTAAACTAACTCATAGATATACAATTAAGGCTTATACAATCAGGTTCATGTGTATATAAGCACAAGTATAATGTAAGAACTTGAAAGTAAATAGATAGAGTTAGAAGATAAAAACACAAGGATGTAGAGTGGTTCGATCACAAAGATCTACATCCACTACCCTAGGACACACCTAAGGATTTTGGCAACTTTTCACTAGCTTGTCTTGAGAGATTACAAGGAAGTAAAAAACCAACTCATTGGTCTTTTATGAACTCACGCAACCTTCCAAGAGAAAGGCCAACACATTGGTCCTTGTATACACACATGAAACCCTCTACCCTTGGGAACTCTTTCTCTAACTTAGTCTACTAAGTGAGAAGGTTTTAAGAACACATTCAACAATACTTCTATTTCGGGTTCACCACTCACTCTAGTTCGTACGATTACAAGAAATATCCACTCCAAGCCATTAGAGGTCAAAAATCACCACTCGCACAAACAAGTCTTGCCACTCAACTCTTTACAAAGAAAGATAATCTCAACATATGAAATTTTACATTTAAGCTCAAGAAAGCTCTAATTCATGTTTGAGAATAGACGAATTAGTTTTTTTTTAATGATTGGAAGTATTTAGCTTATCAAAGTGTTTGATTTGCTTGTCTGAAATGTGTAAACTAAGGCCCTTTATTGGCTTGAGCAAAGAACAAAAATCAGCCTGAAAAGCTATTTAAAGGGTCCAAAAAAAGCAAGCAAATCGATTTACAACGGCTATATTTTTTCCTTGACAGGACAACTTCGGTCGACCGAACTAGAGAGTAGGTCGTCCGAACTTCTTCCGAAGTTAAGTTCAAATGCTTCTGTTTCAATCTTAGAAAAACCCAGAGAGTGATTCTGATGAAGAACCACAAGGTTCGACTTAAGTTTGAGCCCGATCTTTCTTCAATTCTCGAACTAGTTTCTATGGGAATTCAATCAACGCAACACTAAGGGAGGTTAATCAACAATGGAGGCTGAAACACCACAACTAGAGAAACAAGCTAGTTGATACAGTAACTCAAAGAATGAATGAAGTTCTACATAGAAGTTCAAACACGAGAAGCTAAGGAATAACCTTACCAAAATATCAATATATCTAACGTAGTTATTACAATGGCCGAAATCTCCCTTAAATAAAGATGAGATTTCGGTTACAACTCATAAAAGAAATAAGAGTCCTAAAAGGTTTAAGACTCTTGAAAACAAATAAGAGTCCTTGAAGAAGTAGGACTCTTGAATAACAACTTGCTATCAAGTAACTAACTAACAATAAAAGTGGTTGCTAGATTTAGATTCTAACTACCAAATCTATGAAGAGTCCTAGTTGCATTAGGACTCTTTATTAACCAACTAACTAACACATGGACAACATGTCCTTTATTATAGCAACTACTTGCTATACACGAAATTAAGTAAATAATAAAGCTGGAAAATAATTAAAGTCTAGCGTAGACTTTAATTGTACACAAAAAGTCTAAAGTGCCCTTTTAAATTCGTCCCAATTCTGGACAGCTTGTTGGGCCAACTTGCACGACGATTTCAGATGTCAAGAAGGCAGAATCTGATCTCGGGTTCTTCATGAAAGTTGTAGATCTGCCTCTTATCTTTAATATGAAACTGGAATCAGCTCCATTTGATAAACGGATAGAAAGTTATGACCATTCTGCCAAACTGTTGAAAAGCTGTCCAATCCCTCATCATCTTGTATGATTACTAAAATACCCTTCTTAGCCTCTTTGCTTGATAGGGCCTACTTGTACACTTGTGAACTTGAGAGGCTGCCTTTTATACTCTATGTGTAACTTAGCATCCTCTTTATACTTTAGAACTCGGGTCAATGATGTTGATAGTTGCTTCACGCCCCTTGTTCTAATCCTCGTTATTAGTCTATGTATGCGTTCCTTTGGCTTGGGAAGCCTCGAGGCTGGTTCCGTATCATCCCCTCCCCCTTGAAAAGCCTGATTCGTCCTCGAATCATCATCATGATCAGCCACATAATCTAAAAAATTTGCAAAAGGGAGCAAGTTAGAATGATAGAAAGTAAAACGTTCACCGTACGTACCTTTTAAGGAAATTCTCTTGCGGCTGTCCCAAAAGAATCGTATATCTCTTTTCTCTATTGTGGCAGCAAGCTTGCTATGCTCGCGAAAAAAATGCTTAAAGAAACTTGTCAATTCAAATGATGAACTAATGAGATTTGAACTAGTTGTGTTCGGCCATTCCTCAATTGTCCTAACTTCTGCCGGTTCAACTTTAATTCCTTGAAAACTCATGATGCAACTAAGAAGGTTAATAGAATGAGTGTAATAAATGTACTTTTCAATCTTAGCATCGAAGGTTTGTGTATTTATAATAGAAAAAACAGCCCTAAGATGTTTACTAAAACGCTCTCGGTTTTCACTATAAATAAGCATAATATCAAAGCAATAAATCGGATGTCTATACTTAAAAGTTATGTGATCAATATGTAGACTATCCGTATATATTCTAAAAGTCCTTTCATGCTTAGGTTCAATTACCGGAATAAAATAAGGACTTAAAGACTTACTTACCTCCTTCTTTGCACAAATTAACTCACCCTGGTTTTGAAGGCTAATAAGCAACCTTCTCGGCAACTCCTTAGGGATGACTTCATGGAATTTCTGAAAAATAGCAAGACTAGATGTAGAAAAAGATGTTAGAGTAAAAGAAAAAGCGTTAGTAAAAAGGTTCCTTGCGGTTCCTTTTAAATCCAACAAAACAACAAGTTGTTTTGCTTGAATCGCACTATCTACCTTTCCGGAATTAACGTACCGACATTCTTTTCTCACACTTAGAGCGATTGCCTTTTTTCTCACTTTTGGCTCGGCTTTTTCTATGATTTTTACCTCTGATTTTACCTCATGGGTAGGATCACTCGTATTTTTCAACTCACTCTCTTTTTTCTCTCTTGGAACATCATCTAAAGGTTGTGAATGAAGTGGATTTATCGTAAACAAAGGTTGATTCCCATATTCCGGAAGTTCCTCTAACTTGTCGGTTTCTTTCTCAAAATCAGATTCTTCGGTTTTGTTATCACTAACCCACGTTCCATCATCCAACATGATCATAGTACTCTTGTTAGGGCAGTCCTTAGCAAAGTGTCCTTTGCCCATACATTTAAAACATTCCCGAACAAGATTTGGATTAGAATTTACCCTCGTATTGGCCGAAACGGTTGAATTTTGTGACCTTACTGCCCCAAACTGCCCCGTGGCTGTTTTTGCACCAATTTGGACCTCTTTACCCTTGCTTTGGCTTGAAAAAACAGTAGAAAAATCTGGGACTGATTTGGCTTCTCCCAAGTTTGGAAAGTTGCCGTGTTTGCCCTTAAACTTTTTTCCTTTTGCTTTGTTACAAAACGGTACGTCATTACCTCTTTCATCTCATCCCATGTATCAACTTTTCGACACCCAACTCTCACCCTTGTTTTGACTTCTCTATCCCACCAAATAGAAGCATATCCGCAAAGTTCCATGGCTGCCAATTTCACTTTCGCTTTCTCGGAAAAATTATGGACAGAAAAAACATGGTCAGCTTTACGAATCCAATCTAAAAATAATTGAGGATCATTTGTACCTTCGAAAGACGGAATCTTCGTCTTGATTGAATCAAGATTGTTGTCATAACACTGAAATTGGTCCCCTCGTCTCGGCTCAAAGATTCCATTGGTGATCAACCGATTTGGTGGCGGATTTGGAGGTGGCCTAGGCTGCTCAACTTCATCAACTAATTGAAGATTGTTCTCGGCTAGTACACCTTTTAAGTCATCAATTTGTTGAACATGTTGATTTGTCACGGCTATTTGGCCTTGTAACGAATCAATTTTACTTGTCATGGCAGCCATGTTTCTCGTCATATCTTCTATCATTTTGTACATCTTTTCTTGATCAAAGGTTTCACCTTTCTTTGATGGAGACCCTTCAAAAGACATTGTTATAAGATAAGAAAAACAAAAGAAAACACTCAAAAACGTTAGATAGCAAAGAAAGATTCACTCTTTATTCCAACACCGCTCGTATAGAACTTCAAACTCTAGATTTAAAGAATGGGTTCCTAACTCGTTACGTTGACACAAGGCTGAAAAATAAGGAAAGAAATCCTATCTTTGACCTAAACAAAAAGCTTTAGAAAGAAAAAGATGAAGAACGAATTCCTAATCGAGAAAAGAAACCGGTTCTTGATGATCTTCTTGATGTTCTTGATCTTCTTGATGTTTCTTTTTTCGGATGAACAGTAACTCTGTGAATAGTACTGTGAACAGTAATCGTGAATAGTAATCGTGAACAAGAATCGTGAATAGTAAACCGTGAACAAGTAATTTCTGGTTTTCTTGTTTACTTGAATTTTCCCTTACCTTTGGCCGGAATGTATCAAAGAATGAGGCGCGATCACTATCAATTCTTGATGTATGGTAATCTTTTAGACACGGCTCAAATGGAAGGAGGAACGTTTGCCAATTCTTGGATGAGGCTCGATCACTATCACCCAAGAAGTTTGCTTATGGCTTTATAGTTCGCTATTCAATCTATACTAACTCGGCTGCCAATTTCTTTAGACCGAGAGGCTTTTTTCTTTTTATTGAAACTCGGCTGCCCAATATTGCTTTTGTATGCCGCGGCTTTTTGTATTTTGTTTTGGTCAATTTCTGCAAACAAGAAAAAAAATTTGTGCGTAGGGTACACCGGGAATTGGAGAAGAACCTTTTGCTCTGATACCACCTGATGAAGAACCGTGAGGTTCGACTTAAGTTTGAGCCCGATCTTTCTTCAATTCTCGAACTAGTTTAACGGGGGAATACAATCAACGCGACTCTAAGAAGGTTGATCATCAATGGAGGCTGAAACACCACAATAAGCGTAAACTAAACTTATTGATACAGTAACTCAAGAGGAATGACAAGGTAAAAACCTCACATCATGTTCCAAAAATATCTTGTATTAAAACAACTAATCTAAATATTATGTTGGCCGAACCCTCCATTATATAGAGTAATAATTCGGTTACAACCAAATAAAGAAATAAGAGTCCTTAAAGGATTAAGACTCTTGAAAACAAATAAGAGTCCTTGAAGAAGTAGGACTCTTGAATAACAACTTGCTATCAAGTAAAACACTTAAACAATAAAGTGGCGGCTAGAATCTCATCTAACTACCAAATCTATGAAGAGTCCTAGTTGCATTAGGACTCTTATTAACCAACTAATTAACATATGGACAACATGTCCTTTATTATAGCAACTACTTAAATACTCTAAATAAAGTAAATAACAAAGTTGGAAAATAATTAAAGTCTAGCATAGACTTTAATTGTACAAAGACTAAAATGCCCTTTTATTTTCGTCCCAATTCTGGACAGATTGTTGGGGCAACTTGTGCGACAATTTCGGATATTAAGAAGGCAGAATCTGATCTCGTGATCTTCATGAAAGTTGTAGATCTGCCTCTTATCTTTAGTATGCAATTGGAATCAGCTCCATTGGATTCCTGGATTGATAGATATGACATTTATACCAAACTGTTGTAAAGCTGTCTAATCCCTTATTATTAGCTGTCCAATCCCTTATCATTCTCTCTTTCTTCAAAAAAAGATTCGTCCCCGAATCTTGATCGTTGTGGTAAGATGACAAGAAGGGAACGATTATTTCTTTTACTTTGGTGCTTACCTTTTTTCTTGACCTAAACAAAAAAAACTTTAGAAAGAAAAAAGATGAAGAAACGAAATCCTAATCAAGAAACCGGTTCTTGATGATCTTCTTGAAGTTCTTGATGTTTCTTTTTTCGGATGAACAGTAACATGTGAACAGTAATCGTGAATAGTAATCGTGAACAAGAATCGTGAATAGTAATCGTGAACAGTATCGTGAATAGTAAACCGTGAACAAGTAATTTCTAGTTTTCTTGTTTACTTGAATTTTCCCTTACCTTTGGCCGGAATGTATCAAAGAATGAGGCGCGATCACTATCAATTCTTGATGTATGGTAATCTTTTAGACACGGCTCAAATGGAAGGAGGAACGTTTGCCAATTCTTGAATGAGGCTCGATCACTATCACCCAAGAAGTTTGCTTATGGCTTTATAGTTCGCTATTCAATCTATACTAACTCGGCTGCCAATTTCTTTAGACCGAGAGGCTTTTTCTTTTATTGAAACTCGGCTGCCCAATATTGCTTTTGTATGCCGCGGCTTTTGTATTTTGTTTTGGTCAATTTCTGCAAACAAGAAAAAAAATTTGTACGTAGGGTACACCGGGAATTGGAGAAGAACCTTTTGCTCTGATACCACCTGATGAAGAACCACAAGGTTCGACTTAAGTTTGAGCCCGATCTTTCTTCAATTCTCGAACTAGTTTCTATGGGAATTCAATCAACGCAACACTAAGGGAGGTTAATCAACAATGGAGGCTGAAACACCACAACTAGAGAAACAAGCTAGTTGATACAGTAACTCAAAGAATGAATGAAGTTCTACATAGAAGTTCAAACACGAGAAGCTAAGGAATAACCTTACCAAAATATCAATATATCTAACGTAGTTATTACAATGGCCGAAATCTCCCTTAAATAAAGATGAGATTTCGGTTACAACTCATAAAAGAAATAAGAGTCCTAAAAGGTTTAAGACTCTTGAAAACAAATAAGAGTCCTTGAAGAAGTAGGACTCTTGAATAACAACTTGCTATCAAGTAACTAACTAACAATAAAAGTGGTTGCTAGATTTAGATTCTAACTACCAAATCTATGAAGAGTCCTAGTTGCATTAGGACTCTTTATTAACCAACTAACTAACACATGGACAACATGTCCTTTATTATAGCAACTACTTGCTATACACGAAATTAAGTAAATAATAAAGCTGGAAAATAATTAAAGTCTAGCGTAGACTTTAATTGTACACAAAAAGTCTAAAGTGCCCTTTTAAATTCGTCCCAATTCTGGACAGCTTGTTGGGCCAACTTGCACGACGATTTCAGATGTCAAGAAGGCAGAATCTGATCTCGGGTTCTTCATGAAAGTTGTAGATCTGCCTCTTATCTTTAATATGAAACTGGAATCAGCTCCATTTGATAAACGGATAGAAAGTTATGACCATTCTGCCAAACTGTTGAAAAGCTGTCCAATCCCTCATCATCTTGTATGATTACTAAAATACCCTTCTTAGCCTCTTTGCTTGATAGGGCCTACTTGTACACTTGTGAACTTGAGAGGCTGCCTTTTATACTCTATGTGTAACTTAGCATCCTCTTTATACTTTAGAACTCGGGTCAATGATGTTGATAGTTGCTTCACGCCCCTTGTTCTAATCCTCGTTATTAGTCTATGTATGCGTTCCTTTGGCTTGGGAAGCCTCGAGGCTGGTTCCGTATCAGATTCGGTCGTCCGAATCAACTATTCGGTCGGCCGACCAATAACATGGTCTTCTGAGATAATATAGCAGTTGGAGTCATGGAATATTCAAAAGTGATTAAGTAAAAAAGATACTTCGGTCGACCAGAAAACACATGCCGGTCGACTGCACTTCATCCAGTTATCCGAGGTCTAGGATTCGGTCGACCGGACTTTAGTCCAAAAGTGGTTTTTCCACTTGGTCACATTTATAATGTTCTCAAACTCATGCCTGAGTGTTTTTGAAAGATATTTAAAACATTTTAAAGATCTTATGTCTTAACTAACACTTAAAATATATTTTTCAAAACCTTTTGAAAGATTAAATCAAAGTAAGAAATATGGTTTTGAAAACATGCAAGATTATGAGTTTCATCATACTATAATCTAACATTCATCAAATACGATTATTCACAAGAGATATACCTATAAAGCATATGACTAATCTTCAAGGTCTTCAAGTCTTCTAGATGTGTAGACTTCTTTGAGCTTTGCTTGAAGCCTTGTTCAACCTCTTCTAGTGATGAAGTCTTTTGTAGTCTTCTCAAGTTGTAGCATCTTGGAGTTCAATACTTCAAGGTAAGAGTCTACTTGATGGTGATCTTATATGTGATGTAGAGTAGCTTTTAACACCCGCTCTTCCTTCTTGACTTTGCAATTTTCTTCCTAGGCATTGTGGATGTCCTTTAAACTTGTACCATGGAGATTTGCAAAGTGTAGATTCTTCTTGTTGTAGAATGGCGTCTTTGATGTCCACAAGAAGCTATCTTACCATTTCATCAATGTAGGTGTGAGAATAATATCCTATAATTAAACACAAGCTCACACAAACATTAGAACTTCCCAATGTCTTGTTATCAATAAAACAAGATTGATCACATTAGTCCTTAGGGCTTACAAGAAAGATCCACTCCAACTCGTTTGAGGCCCAAAACCACCACTCTCACAAACAAGCCTTGCCACTCAACCCATTACAGAGAAACATAATCTTAACACATGAGATTTTACATTTAAGCTTAATTAAAAACAAATCCCTCTAAGGATTGGATATTACAATGTAAGCCTTGCCACTCAACCCATTACAGAGAAACATAATCTTAACACATGAGATTTTACATTTAAGCTTAATTAAAAACAAATCCCTCTAAGGATTGGATATTACAATGTAAGCTCTAATTCATATTTAAGAATGAAAGAATAAGTAGATGAAGCACTTTCTCAAAATGAAATGTTTTTGATGAATGATTGGAAGTATTTAGCTTATCAATGTGTTTGATTTTCTTGTCTAAAATGTGTAAACTAAGGCCCCTCTATTGGCTTGAGCAAAGAAACAAAAAACAGCTTTAAAGGCTATTTAAAGGGTCCAAACATTGCGAACAAATCGAATTACAACGGCTATATCTTTATCTTGGTAGGATAGCTACGGTCAACCAAACCATTGGGTAGGTCGTCCGAAGTTTTTCCGAAGTTAAGTTCAAAAGCTTCTGTTCTCATCTCGGTTGACTGCAAAAAGGTGGTCCGGTCGACCGACCTATAACATGGTCTTTTGAGATTTTATAGTCGTTGGAGTATTAGAACATTCAAAAGTGACAGAGTAAAAAAGACACTCTGGTCGACCAGACAACACATGTCGGTCGATCGGACTTCATTAGGTCGCCTTAGGTCTAGGACCCGGTCGACCGAACTTCAGTCCATAAGGGTTTTTCTACTTGGTCAACTTTTCAATGTTCTCAAACTCATGCTAAGTGTTTTTTTTAAAGATATTTAAAACATTTTAAAGATCTTAGGCATAAACCAACACTTAAAAGATGTTTTGCAAAACCTTTGAAGGAATAAATCAAAGTATGAAATATGGTTTTGAAAACATACAAGGGTATGAGCTTCATCATATTATAAACTATAATTTATCAAATAAGATTAGTCAGAAGGATTAATCTTCTTCTTGGTCTTCAAGATGATATATTCTTTGAGCTTGGACTTGTGATTTTTTTTATCAACCTCTGATTGTGATGAAGTCCTTCGTATTCTTCTCAAATTGTAGCATCTTGGACTTCAAAACTTGTTGATCTTCCTTTGATTTTGCAATATCTTCCAATACCATTGTGGATGACATTTAAGCTTGTAGTGCCATGGATACTTGCAAAATGTAGCTTATTCTTGTTGTAGAATGATCTTTGATATCCACAAGAAGCTATCGTACAAATGTGAGTGTGAGTGTATAATATCCAATCATTGAAACACAAACTCACTCAAAAATTAGAACTTCTCAATGTCTTGTTATCATCAAAACAAGATTGATCACATTAGCTCTTAGGGCTTACAGATTTATGATATGTTTTAAGTGCCCAGGAGCGTTTCCTGCCCCCAATAGTGACTCAGTTCCTAAGGAGGATAAAAAATGGGCATGTTAACAGTAAGTTGTGGAGTTCACAAGGGTGAGCGATCACATAACAAGGGGTATATCTTTAAATAGCATCACTGTGTCTTACTAAATAAATGATATGATATGATATGTGGCCATCCTGAATGAGTAATAGAAGTTCGAACTATTAACAGTTGGTTAGTGCTATTACCCGATGATTGAGTTCGATTGTAGAATGATTTGTTGCATGTCATGGTAATACTTATCATGTCGGATTTTTATATGTTGGAAAGCTACGAGTTATGATATGATATGTTTAAGGTGCTCGAGGCATGATTTTTGATGTGTAAGTGATCGATTTGATAATGTATTGTTATGGCATGTTATGTAATATTTATGTTACTGTAATGTTTTTATATGCTAAATTTAGTCAAAAATCAATGTTTTGGGTTGGGAATACTGAAAGTGCAGAAAATGGAGTTTTCTTCATAAAATAAGTCTGAAAAATGTATGCTCGGAATCGAGGTCGGCTGGTTCGGTCGACTGGATCAGTTACCAGTCAAAATGTTTTCAAGTACTTTACAAGTGATTTAAAAATGTTTACAAGTTATGTCAAGTCACGCTTTATGTCCTTCATATGTTTTGGGAAACAAGGAACGATTGTTGTCTCTTTGGTTCTTCATCCCAAGGGCGATCGTTCCTTATTGGGCTAGTGTGGCTCATCCTTTTATTCTCTTATGTTTTGCAGATTAGTATGATGAGAGTCCTGATGATGAGACTTGGGATGAGATGCACGACGAGTAGATCTTAATGGAAGAAACTCTTAAGCAATATTAAGTTGAACATTTTACAGCTGAACAATCTAAATATAAAGTTATTTAACGATTTTAAGAATGATGATGTTTTAATAAAGGTATAAGTTATTCTATCATGTTATGGTTTGGAAGATTATATTATGTTATGAGTTCGAGGTTTCAACTCACACCCTTTATGGATAAGACTCAACGTCTATAATGGATGAATTTGGTGGATTGTGTATAAATTTGAATAATTTAATTACTAAATTCTCAGTTAACTTTAAATGACGTATTTATGACATCATTCGATTCAAACTGACCGAACTCTTGACCCATGACCTTTGAGAAAATCTGAGTCGACATGCGATTCGATTTTTAAAACATAGCTATGGGGTCCTAGGATTGGGATCATGGGCTGTGATCGAGCATAGGCATTCAGGCTTTAGAAGATTTGCAATGGTATTGACGACAATTACGCTTAATACTAATTGGGCTCGGACTTGGCCTTGACATTTCAAATTAGGCTGCATGGGGTGCTATTTTGTACGACTCGAACGGGTTTCCAAAAGCAGATCCAGCGTAGAACTAGGATGGGGCTAGGTAGGGCTTTGCATGGGCCTGGAAGTGACCTAAGACTACTCCATTTTTAATATTAGCAGAAAAGAAGGTGTCGACTCAAACTTTATTTTTTCCGAGTTGAAAGTGAAAGGTCAATTTTACAAACTTTAATTTTCTTCTTTTAAGCAACCAAACACACCATTATGCAGACTTTCCTTTTGACTTTCCACATTACTCTAATACTCTTAAGAATGAAGTATAGCCAAGTCCAGCTGCTCTTCTTAATGGGTCTCAAGGCCGGGAATACTTTTGACACATATTTCCACTTGTTAAGTTTCAGTTCATACAACTAGGAATGACAATTTTTGCCAGACACGTTCCGTCCCAATTTGACTTGTGCTATTTAGGGTCGATCTTACCCGTTCCGAGCTGAGAACGTGGCAGATCTGACTGAGGTTGTATATCATGTAATATCTGATATGTCTGTCCCGCCCCGTTATATCATAGTATTATTAATTGTGTTTATATGAATATTGTTCATACAAAATTCTAATCTTTAAGTTATAATTTCTTATTTTTACCCAAGAAGAATGGTTATTGCTAGATTGAGTTTAAAAAAAAGTTGTAAGTTCTATCTCAATTTTTGTATGCCATGTATGTGTTTTTTTTTTAAAAAAGTAAGACAAAGTAGGGTGTGGGACGAAATTCCTCAACCCCCGGCGAATCACAAGACATGACAAGGCGATGGATCAGTTCCGCGGGGCGGGACTGTATATTAAGATACCCGCACGATCTGTCCCATTGTCATCCCTACATACAAGGACAAATGAAACTTGCTTTCAAACCAGAAGCTTTTAAAAAGTGAAAATAAAGATAACACAAGTTGTCATAAGTTGAAACCATCAAGAATCTTAAAATCAAATTTAGGTTCTTTGAAGAGAAAACTTTGAAAAACATCTAAGATGGTCAAAATTTGAAATATCCGAGGAATATCAACAGTCTTTTCCATAAGCAAGACATAAAAACAAAGTTGTTAATTTAAAGGATAACCTAAAAAATTCACACATAAGAAATATTGACAAAAAGATATATACGAACCAAAACAAACAAAAAACTCACCGAGGCTTCACATAATCACATAAAATCACACAACACGTCAAATTCTTCACCCCCATTGTCATACATCAAAATAAGTAAGGTGAGTTGTCATCACTAGAATTATATCATTGAGCTCCTAAGTCTGTTTCCCGCGTGCATAGAACTCCTGAATTCTCGGTTCCGAAAATATGAACATGTTATTATCAAAACAGTACAAATCACACTAAATGCCAGAAGATTAGTCATAACAAGTATCATATCAAAAACATCATAAGAGCACAAGAGTACAACTATAAAATATCAAAAGCACAAAGATAACATCACCTACACTAGGGGTACATATATGGTGCAAATAAGGAAAACATTATAAGATGGAGGTTAAGGAATTCTCAATGGATTTTTCTCTTAAGTTTCACAACATGCTTGTTGGTGGTATACATGTAATCACCATTAGTGAAGATCACTTCATTCTCTCTTTTCTTATTGAGGCTTGCCAGTGTAATTTGGACGAGGTGCGTTGGCAATCCTCATTCATATTCATAATTTCATCTTCATTACCGGTATTCTCTTGATCATCTTCTCATGTTCCCATTTATCTTTGTCATCATCACCATCTTGATCATCCTCATTTCCATCACCATTACCATTGCCATCCTCATTGTTCCCATTCATTTTCTCCATTACCATTGCCATCCTCATTGTTCCCATTCATTTTCTCCATCATCATCGTCATCTCCTTCATTCTCACCAGTTTCCGCATCCTCCTTTTCTTCATCATCGTCTATTTCTATTGGATCATTTCATTCCCTTTATAAGATAACTTTTCCCACCTTCATCACCTCAGTACTTTGTTTCCATACACTGAACTCTTTCCTCAAGAACGCGAAATTTCTCATTAAGCTCATTTTTTAAGGCATTGAAACGACTAGCAAAGTTTGGAGTTCATTCATTACAAGTTGAAAACTTACATTGCTATGGTGGATTGCTCAGTTGCTCTCACTCATATGTGATTTGAGGAGTATTTTCATGAACAGTTTGAGCCTCGGATTCTTCATTGTTATTTCCTTCCCAATAATTTTCTTGTCCTTCTCCCCCAACTTCATTATTCCTACAGTCTACCGAAGACCTATACGAAATTTTGGTGGAAAGAAGAGAAAGGAGTTGGGATGACAATATCTCTCAAACCCTACGAAATCTCTTCCAGAATGGAGAGAGAGACGGATTGTTAGGGAAGGAGAATTTACCTTTCGTCAAATTCCAGAAACACCCCTTACTTCTTCCACTGCTCCATCTTCTTCATTTGTTGCTAAATATAAAGTTTAGGATTTGTGGCTGACTATGTAAAATTGCAGATAAATTAAATTAAAATTAATAAAGAAATATAATAAATGTTTTAGAGAATAGCTAGGAATTGGGCGGAACGCTTGGTGATTGTGGATGATTTGGCATAACTGAAGTGAATTTACGGTAAATTGAAGGAAATAAATTTATGAAATCTAACTGTAAAGCAATGGGTTGGGTTGCGGTGGTGGTGGATATGGCCGGAGCTTCAAAGATGCTTCAAGATCCACCTATTTTCCATCTCCAAAGTCCCAAACCCACATCTTTTCCATCTCCAAAATCACAAAACCGAAGAAAAAAAAGTCCATGGGTTCATCAACAAACCCAGTAAAATCATTCAAACCATACAAGCTAAGCCAAACACTCCGATGCACGATTCTTTGCCACCGCCTCAGACGACAAATTGTTCATTTTTAATATTTTATTGTTCTATTTTCTGCAAATCACCAATAGACCAAGTAATACCCACTGTAAATATCTATAAATTATGGATAGTGATGAGATCAAGCATAAACCCACCAAAATCCCATTTTTTGCTATCCATTTTCCACAAAGAATTTGAACAAAGAGTTTGGGATGTTTTCAAAATAAAACATAAAAAACGATAAAGTTTTTCTCTCTATGAACATCATCAAGCTTTTCTCTCTATATTTTATTTCTAATTACAAATAGCTTCAAGAAACCCATTATTTTGAAACATGAAGGTTGAATTTGGAATTTTTTTGGAAATTATAAAAAAAAATGGGTTTTTTGGTTTCTGGCTTCTTGGAGAAGAAGACGAATTTTGATGGTGGGAAGAAATTTTACTGAAAGTGTTATAATTCATTAATGGGTTATTGTGAATCAAAGCTTGAAGCAGAACCTTTTCGTAGAAAATGATGAAGAAAACAAGGCACATAAATCATATGAAGCTCTTCCCACCATGGCTGCTGCTATGATGGTGGATATGGTCGGAGCGAAGGAGAAGTAGAAGAAAGGGGCGGCGTAATGGAGAATAAAGCCTGGAGAATTGTCATGATTATTATACCCCTCAAAATGTGCATGTGCGGTTCGCACGTGTGCTACGCCACCACTTCTCGCCGGCCTCCGCGACTTTTGGGCATAAACGTTGGGGACATTTATGACGCGATATAATCCTAAGGGGTAACAGTTCCTTGTCTATATAATCTCTTTTGGCTGAAACCCGAGGGTTAGACCTCTGATAGCCGCAAAAACCTTATCACCCGAAATTAGATTTATGTCTCCTTTTTCTCTACAATCTTGAAACTCAGAAAATGAAAAGCTAGCTTGTTTCGTCGCGTGGATACCGGTACAGAGTAATTCCGCAAGGGAGGACTTTTGGTTGTTGCAGCTAAGCGCCCGAAATCAGAAACCATTAACGATAAATGTAAGTCCTTTTCGTCAAATTTTTGATTCCCATAGTATGAGCGAATCCTTCAGGGAAGGATTCATGGGTGTTTAGAATGAGTTTTTGCCCATGAATCCCTTCATGGCATTCCACTTCCTGTACTTAGCGGTATTTCCTCCTGTAGGTGGCGTTTTCTGGTTGTCGTCGATCATCTCCCACAAGCCTTGTCCTCTCAAGTAGAACTCGATACATATACTCCAGTCATGGTAGTTGTCGTCGCTAAGTTTTTCGATGCTGTTGGTATTTACGAACTCCACCATTGTGACTTGGTGATGCCCAACACTCTAACCATGTAAGTATGGTTCCTGACCGATGGCTTCACAATATCTGATTGTGCTCCCACAGAGTTTCGTCGTAACTCGATCTCTAACTCGTCAATGTCGATTTATGTCCCCGACCGTTTATTTCGACAGAGTCTCCACGTAGCGTGACTAACGATCGGCTATCTCAATTATGGTCCCTGCCGACATGCTCTGATACCACTTGTTGAGTATTTAGATCTAATACTACTGATTGAGTATTAGCTCAAATACCATTTGTAGAGAAATTCAAATTACAAACACTTTTATATTTTAATTGAATTTAGACTACACAATGCCACCTAGCACTCCCACTTATATACTTGAGTTCACTTAGCTCTCAATCTCACAACTTTGATTCACTCTCAAAGTTGGTGACTTCACCCTCTTGCTTTGGAGTACTCTCAACTCTCTTCACTCTATCTTGACTCTCTTACAAATTCTTATCACACATCTCCTATTTATACTAGTTGGTTAGATTAGTCTCTAACCATCTACAGTATTCTACCAATTGGGCATTTGAACCAGAACAATCTAGAAGCTGGCTTTTCATTTTATCTAGATTATTCCTTATGAATTTCTTAATAGATCATTCTAGAACTTGTTTTCTAGGAGTGAACTTATTGATCAATTCTACAACCTTATAGAGCTTGTTTTCTAGGATAATTTTATTTTCCATTTCTTGAACCACCCATTTCCAAGGAACCGGTCGTATATTCTTCGATCTCCATACTACGTTCCAGGTCTCATTCTGACGTAGTGTATTCTCGACCATTGCGACATTTTCATACTTAGGATTTTGTTTCTTTTGTCTTGTAAACCTCCTAAGTTGTGGCTCGAATCTTTCCTCTTTTAAATTCCTTCCTCGTACTGGCTCGGTCTTTATTCCTCTATAATCTTGTATACTCTAGTTTCCCATGGATTCTTTATTTTTCTTAATTAATATTCTTCTAATGTTTCAGCTTCTTCATCAATTGCTTTAGAACTTGTTTTCTAGGAGTGAACTTATTGATCAATTCTACAACCTTCTAGAGCTTGTTTTGTAGGAGAATTTTATTTCTCCATTTGTTGAAGCTTCTAGATCAAGAGAGATATATTTGGTGATTTCTAACACTCCCCCTCAACAACTAATCTCTCTCATTATTGCTCGCACCTTTTGCGAGAATCCTTGAGCTATCAATCGAGCCTTATACTTATCAATCGAGCCATCCAGTCTAGCTCTCAGCTTGTACGACCATTTCCAAGGAATCGGTTGTATACTCTTCTGGCGTAGCGTATTCTCGACCAATGCATCATTAACATACATAGGATTTTGTTTCTTTTGTCTAGTAGACCTCCTAAGTTTTGGCTCGAATCTTTCCTCTTCAATTCCTTCCTCATACTGGCTTAGTCTTTGTTCCTCTATAATCTCCCCCTTGCTCCTCAAGTTTCTCTTCGACATTTTCCTCGATCTCTTTTGAGTCTGACAGTTTCACAATTTCAGATGACCACCAGGAAGATGCTTAGCCAAAAACCACATTTCTGGATGTGTAACAGCGCCCGGTATCTGGGTTGCCGCACACCCAACCTTTTCATTGAGGATTATAGCCCACAAAGATGCACCTAATTGCCATCTTGTCAAACTTGCTTCGTAAGTGATTTGGCACTAGTGCGTAGCAAACGCATCCGAATACTCTTAGGTGAGACACCGATGGTTTCTTCTACCAGAGTTTCTCATATGGATAAAATAAAACCTAGTTTCGCCTGCGGTAATCGATTAGTGATATAAGCGGCTGTCTTCATTTTTGCATTAATCATACTTCTACAAGTTTCTCCCAGATGTCTAATCTTTTTCTCCGAAACCCCATTCTGTTGTCGGGTGTTAAGACGTGTCAATAGTCGTCAGATCTTGTTCTTCTTCAAGAACTCCGTAAATGCATGAGAGGTATATTCACCACCATTATCTGTCCGTAGACACTGTATCCGACGACCTATCTTTCTTTCTGCTTTCTCCTTGAAATCTTTTAGCTTGTCCAGCGCCTCCGACTTCTCTTTCATAAAATCGACCAAGACATAACGAGAATAATAATCGACAAATGTTATCATATATAGATAGCCACTTACAAATGGTTGCTACACTGGTCCAAACACGTCTGAGTGTATTAGTTCCAGTGGTGCTTTGGCTTTGAACTTTGATTATTCATATGGTGGTTGGTGCACTTTGCCGTACTGACATCCGACACATACTATATTATCACGTACCTCTAGCTGTGGAAGTCCATTAACCATCGCCTTCTTCATCATCACCTTTAGTCTTGTGTAGTTAACGTGCCCTAGCCGAGCGTGCCATAAATCTGGGTTCTCATTCTTCCTCGCTTTGTCCACATAGGCAGTTTCGTTCAACATTACGTAGACGGACTCTTGTCTATGTCCCTTCATTACAGGTGCTCCTATTGGCTTCAGGTTACAATAAACATTTACATCTTTCCGACCGAACACCACGTAGTTCCCGTCCGACGTCAACTATGATATTGAGATGAGATTCTTCTTCATCCTAGGCTCATATAGAACATTCTTTAGCTCTATCACGTTTGAGTTGAAACGAGGTACCACCGCAGCCTTCCCAACATGCGTAATTGGCATTATTGAGTTGTTAGCAGTCACAACAACTCGTTTCCCGTTATATTCTTCCATATTCAGGAACTTTTCCTTATCTCCCGTCATTTTATTATAGCATCCTGAATCTACTATCCGATCATTGTTGAAAGTGATTAACGTTTCACTTACCGCGGCTATCCCATGATATTCCACTATAGCTATGGATGCCTCAGCGTCCGAATCATCATCACTGCCTTCGACCAGTTTTGAAATGGCAGTGTTACCTTTCTCTTGCTTGTGCCAGCAATCTCGGGCGAAGTGTCCTTTCTTCCCACAGTTTTAGCACGTGTCATCTCGTCGTTGATTCTTATGTCCTTTGTTTCCCTTTGGTTGACCTCTACTTTGTGCGAAGTGTTTTCCAGGGCGTCCTTCGGGCTTCGAGCAACCCATTCCTTCGTTCTTCTTTTCTTCTAGATTTTTCTTCCCTCTACAAAATCCTATTTTTATAAAGAGGGATCTCTACTCATCCTTATCTAAAGCTTTAACCTTTTGTTTATTGAGAGCTTCGTTATCTACCAACATGTATTCCAACTCGTTAATGGTGGGATGTTCGGCCTATCCACATGTTGCTATTATAATTGGATTAAATTCTTGTTGAAACCCCCACACTATTATCCTTCTCATCCGTGTCTCATCGACAGGATGAAGAGGATCCAGTTTTGTAATTTTTTTAGACAAAGATTTAACTTTGTCAAAGAACTGACTCACTTTCGTGTCGCCCTGTGAGTGACTCATAAACTCATTCTCGAGCCTCTGCAACTTGGAGTTATTTTCTTTTGCAAAGCACTCCGCCAATATATCCTAAGATTCTTTGGGAGTTTTGGCAACCTTAATTTTGTCCAAAAATATTTTCTCTACGGTAAAGGCTAGGATAGATAAGTATTTACGCATTGGCATCCTACTTCTTGTACTTCGCGGTATTTCTTCTTGTAGGTGGCATTGTCTGGTTTCCTTAGATCATCTCCCACAAGTTTTGTCCTATCAAGTAGAACTTCAGACATATACTCCAGTCATGGTAGTTATCGTCGCTAAGTTTTTCGATGCTGTTGGTATTTATGAACAATGCCATTGTGAGTTGGTAAAGCCCAACACTCTAACCAAGTAAGTTTGGTTACCGTCCGATGACTTCACTATCCCTTATTATGCTCTAACAGAGTTTCATCGTACCACGATCTCTGACTCGTCAATGTCTAATTAGGCCCCCGACCGTTTATTTCGACAAAGTCCCCTTGTAGAGCGACTAACGATCGACGATCTCAACTATGGTCCCTGACGACCTGCTCTGATACCACGTGTTGAGTATTTAGAGCTAATACTACGGATTGAGCATTAGCTCAAATACCATTTGTAGAGAAATTCAATTGACAATCACTTTTATATTTCAATTGAATTTACACTACACAATGCCACCTAGAACTCCCACTTATATACTTGAGGTCACTTAGCTCTCAATCTCACAACTTTGATTCACTCTCAAAGTTGGTGACTTCACTCTTTTGCTTTGGAGTACTCTCAATACTCTTCACTCTATCTTGAATCTTTTACAAATGCTTATTGTAAGCCCTAAGGGCAAACAAACTCAGTTTTTGATATTGGACAAACTTTTGATGTTGTGTCTAATGATCTTAATCTTTGTGATAGAATATCGGAACTCATTATGGAAGCTCTAAGTACTTCAATCAAGCCATTGGTATCAAGATTCAAAGTTATGCAAGGCTCATTTATCAAGATTGAAGATTGAAGACTTAGGTTTGGTTAGTTTAGCTTTGTCGTCATAAGTCGTTATCTTATAAAGCTCTAACCAAAGCTCTCATGAACATAAGCTCTACACTCTACTCTTGCATGCATCATAAACACGTTTTCAAAAGGCTAAGTTTCAAAACGTTCCTTACATGAGTTCATATCTCAAAAGCCTTTGTTTTCAAAGTCTAAGTACTTTAAAATGGTTTTCCAAATGTTCTTACTTGTTACCTTTTGGGAAAACCTTTTAGACTTCAAAAGATTTTAAAACGTGTGAAAAATCAACATCTCTCAGGCTCAGAAAAGTTCGGTCAACCGAGCTCAAGCTCGGATCAACCGAAGAGAAACAGAGAGTTTGATTGATTGGCTTCGGTCGACCAAGGGATGAGTTCGGTCGACCTATGCATTGGTTCGGTCGACCGACCTAGGGCTTCGGTCAACCGACCCTGGCTTCGGTCATCCGAGGTTGTTTTTCGGTCAACCGAACTCTGCGAGTTCTAGCCGTTATATGACCGTTGCAGAGTCGATTTTTCAGCATATTTTGAAAAGTATAAATACTCTAAAGCTGAGAATCACTCCATGACTTGCACATACAATTTACATTGATTTCTTATCAAGTCTAAACACTCTCAAAGCAAAAAGCACTTCATCTCTATGATCTAAATCATTCAAGAGTGTTCTTTCAAAAGCAAGACAAAGAGTGGACTTCATATGTTCTAAGAGCTTAATCTTCTTGTACTTCAAAGGTATATCTTTCTCACTTATAAGAGTGATTAACCTTTCTCTTTATCCATCTTAATTCCCTTTCTTAGTGATAGGGTAATTCTTGTAAAAGTCCTACTTAGTGTGGGCAAGCTCTTAGTGAGTTTTTGTATTGTGGTTGTGTTTGTAAAACTCTTAGTGAGTTAACCACAAGTGTAAAAAGTCTTCTTAGTGAAGTTGTTGAAATCCTTGGGTGCGGCTCAAGGTAGTGGATGTAGATTCTAATTGAATCGAACCACTCTAAATCCTTTGTCTTGTTGTTGGGTTTAGTTTTGCATTTGCTCATCTTGCACAAACTTATACTAGCATTGCTTTGATTCGAAAAAGTTCCCAAGTTCGACTAAAACCCAATTCACCCCCCCTCCCTCTTGTGTTTTACACTTATCACACTTTTCCTATTTATAATAGTTGGTTAGATTAGTCTCTAACCAATTAGACATTTAAACTAGAACAATCTAGAAGCTAGCTTCTCATTTTCTCTAGCTTATTCCTTATGACTTTCCTAATAGATCCTTCTAGAATTTGTTTTCCAGGAGTGAACTTATTGATCAATTCTACAACCTTCTAAAGCTTGTTTTCTAAGAGAATTTTATTTCTACATTTCTTGAAGCTTATCAAGAGAGTGATAGTTGGTGATTTCAAACACCCCCCTCAACAACTAATCTCTCTCATTATTGCTCGCACCTTTTGCAAGAATCCTTGAGCTATCATTCGAGCCTTATCTTATCAATCGAGCCGTCCAGTCTAGCTCTCAGCTTGTACAACCATTTCAAAGGAATCGGTCGTATACTCTTCGATCTCGATGCTACGTTCCACGTCTCATTCTTACGTAGCGTATTCTCGACAAATGCATCATTAACAACATGCTCTGATACCACTTGTTGAGTATTTGGATCTAATACTACTGATTGAATATTAGCTCAAATTCCATTTGTAGAGAAATTCAATTGACATGCACTTTTATATTTCAATTGAATTTACACTACACAATGCCACCTAGCACTTCCACTTATATACTTGAGCTCACTTAGCTCTCAATCTCACAATTTTAATTCACTCTCAAAGTTGTTGACTTCACTCACTTGGTTTGGAGTACTCTCAACTCTCTTCACTCTATCTTGACTCTCTTACAAATTCTTATCACACATCTCCCATTTATACTAGTTGGTTAGATTAGTCTCTAACCATCTAGAGTATTCTACCAATTAAGCATTTAAACTAGAACAATCTAGAAGCTAGCTTCTCATTTTCTCTAACTTATTCCTTATGACTTACTTAATAGATCATTCTAGAACTTGTTTTCTAGGAGTGAACTTATTGATCAATTCTAAACCTTTTAGAGGTTGTTTTCTAGGATAATTTTATTTTCCATTTCTTGAAGCTTCTAGATCAAGAGAGAGATAGTTAGTGATTTCTAACACTCCCCCTCAACAACCAATCTCTCTCATTATTGCTCGCACCTTTTGCGAGAATCCTTGAGCCAACAATCGAGCCTTATACTTATCAATCGAGCCGTCCGGTCTAGCTCTCAGCTTGTACACCCAATTCCAAGAAATCAGTCATATACTCTTCGATCTTCATGTTACGTTCCACGTCTCATTGTGACGTAGCGTGTTAGCCCTAAGGGGGATCGAACTCGGTTTTTGATGATGGACAAACACTTGATGTTGTGTCTAATGTTTATATCTTTGTGATAGAATATCGGAACATATATTGGAAGCTCTAAGTACTTCAATCAAGCCATGATCAAGATTCAAAGTCGTATTATTCAAGGCTCATCTTTCAAGATTGAAGATTGAAGACTTAGGTTTGGTTAGATTAGCTTTGTCGTTATAAGTCTTTATCTTATATAGCTCTAACCAAAGCTCTCATGAACATAAGATCTACACTCTAGTCTTGCATGTTTTCATAAACACGTTTTCAAAAGGCTTAAGTTTCAAAATGATCTTTACATGTGTTCTTATCCAAAAAGCCTTTGATTTCAAAGATAAGTCTTTTAGAAAAGTTTTCCAAGTGTTCTTACTTGTTACCTTTTAGGAAAACCTTTTTAGACTTTAAAAGACTTCAAAAGATTTCAAAACGTGTGAAAAATTAGCTTGGAAGTTCGGTCAACCGAGCTCAAGCTCGAATCAACCGAAGAGATACTAAGAGGTTTGACTGTGAAGGTTCGGTCGACCTTTTGGTAGTTCGGTCGACCTAAGGCCCTGGTTCGGTCGACCGACCCTGGGTGAAGTGGATCCGAAGTTGCTCAGCGGTCAACCGAACTCTGCTTTTACTAGCCGTTATTTGACCGTTGGAGACACGATTTTCAGCCTATTTTGAAATGTATAAATACTCCAAAGCTAGAAAATCATTCTAGGACTTGCAAATACATTTGTCATTGATTTCTTATCAAGTCTAAAACACCTTCAAAGCAAAAACACTTCATGATCTAAATCATTCAAAGGTGTTCTTTCAAAAGCAAGACAAAGAGTGAACTTCATATGTTCAAGAGCTATTATTGATTGTGCTTCAAAGGTATATATTCTCACTTAGAAGAGTGATTTATCTTGTTCATTAAACATTCAATTCCCTCTCTAAGTGATTGGGTAATTCTTGTAAAAGTCCTACTTTGTGTGGGCAATTTGTAAAGACCTACTTTGTGTGGGCAAGCTCTTAGTGAGTTTCTTTGTTGTGTGGTTGTGTTGTAAAACTCTTAGTGAGTTAGCCACATTTGTAAACATTCTTCTTAGTGAAGTTGTTTGAAATCCTTGGGTGCGGCTCAAGGTAGTGGACGTAGATTCTAAGTGAATCGAACCACTCTAAATCCTTTGTCTTGTTGATTGGGTTTTGCATTGCTTTTATTCTTCTTGCTCAAACTTCCAATAGCTTTGCAAAGAATCGAAAAAGTTGCCAAGATTAGTTAAAACCCAATTCACCCCCCTCTTGTGTTTTACATAGCGTATTCTCGACCAATGCGACATTAGCATACTTTGGATTTTGTTTCTTTTGTCTTGTAGACCTCCTAAGTTTTGGCTCGAATCTTTCCTCTTCATTTCCATCCTAGTACTGTCTCGGTCTTTATTCCTCGATAATCTTTTATACTCCAGTTTCCCATGGATTCTTTATTTTTCTTAATTCATATTCTTCTAATGTTTCAGCTTCTTCATCAATTGCTTTAGCGGGTGGAGAATCTCTCCCTTGCTTCTCAAGTTTCTCTTCGACATTTTCCTCGATCTCTTTTTAGTCTGACAGCAACACAGTTTCAGATGACCACCAAGAAGATGCTTCGTCAAACACCACATTTTTGAATGTGTAACAGCGCCCGGTAACTGGGTTGCAGAACACCCAACCTTTTCTTTGAGGATTATATCCCATAAAGATACACCTAATCGCCTTCTTGTCAAATTTGTCCCGTAAGTGATCGGGCACAAGTAAGCGGCTATCTTCATGCATTCAGCCTTGTACGTTTTTCGCATTAATCATACTTCTACAAGTTTCTGCCATATGTATATTCTTTCTCTCCGCAACCCCATTTTGTTGTGGGGTGTTAGGACATGTCAGTTGTCGAAGGATCTTGTTCTTCTTAAACAACTCTGTAAATGCATGAGATGTATATTCACCACCATTAGATGTTCGTTGACACTGTATCCGACTACCTACCTCTCTTTATGCTTTCTCCTTGAAATCTTTTAGCTTCTCCAGTGCCTCCGACTTTTCTTTCATAAAATCGACCTAGACATAACGAGAATAATCATCGATAAGTGTTATCATATATCGATAGCCACTTACCGATGGTTGCTTCACTGGTCCAAACACGTCTGAGTGTATTAGCTCCATTGGTGTTTTGGCTCTGAACTTTGATTCTTCATGTGGTATTTGGTGCGCTTTCCCGTACTGACATCTGATAATTCTGTATTATCACGTAACTCTACCTGTGGAAGTCCCTTAACCATTGTCTTTTTCATCATCTCCTTTAGTCTTGTACAGTTAACGTGTCCTAGCCGAACATGCCATAAATATGGGTTCGCATTCTTCCTCGCCTTGTCTACATAGGCGGTTTCTTCCGACATTACGTACACGGACTCTAGTCTACGTCCCTCAATTACTGGTTTTCCCACTAACTTCATGTTACGATAAACATTTACATCTTTCGGACCGAACACCACGTAGTTCTTGCCCGACGTCAACTGTGATACTTAGATGATATTCTTCTTCATCCCAGACACATATAACACATTCTTTAGCTGTATCTCGTTTAAGTTGAAACGAGGTACCACCTCGACCTTCCCAAAATGGATAATTGGCATTCTTGAGTTGTTAGCAGTCACAACAACTCGTTTCCCGTTATATTCTTCCATATTCAGGAACTTCTCCTTATCTCCCGTCATATGATTGGAGCATTTTGAATCTACTATCCAATCATTGTTGAAATTGATTAACGTTTCACTTAACGCGACCATCGCATGATATTCCACTATTGACATGGATGCCTCAGCGTCCCAATCATCATCACTAACATCCGCCAGTTTTGAAACAGTAGTGTTACCTTTCTCTTTCATGTGCCAACAATCTCGGGCGAAGTGTCCTTTCTTCCCACTGTTTTAACACGTGTCATCTCGTCGTTGATTCTTATGTCCTTTGTATCCATTTGACTGACCTCTACTTTGTGGGAAGCGTCTTACAGAGCGTCCTTCGAGCTACTCATTCCTTCATTCTTCTTTTCTACTAGAATTTTCTTCACTCAAGAAAATCCTCTTCTTATAAAGTGGGCTCTCTCCTCATCCTTATCTGAAGCTCTAACCTTTTGTTTAATGAGAGCTTCTTCATTAGCCAACATGTATTCTAACTCGTTAAGGGTGGGTTGTTTGGCTCATCCGCGTGTTCTTGCTATAATTGGATTAAATTCTTATCGAAACCCCAACACTATTAGCCTTCTCATCCTGTCTCAACGAAAGGATGAAGAGGATCCAGTTTTGTAATTTTTTCAGACAAAGATTTAACTTAGTCAAAGAACTGACTTATTGTCGTGTCGCCCTGTGAGAAACTCAACAACTCATTTTCGAGCCTCGGCAACTTGGAGTTATTTTCCTTTGCAAAGCACTCTGCCAATATATCCTAAGTTTCTTTGGGAGTTTTGGCAACAATAATTTTGTCCAAAAATATTTTCTTTACGGTTAAGGCTATGATAATACGGCCTTACCGGCATTGGCATCCCACTTCTTGTACTCCGCGGTATTTCCTCCTGTATGTGGCATTGCCTGGTTGCCGTCGACCATCTCCCACAAGCCTTGTCCTATCAAATAGAACACGATACATATACTCCAGTCATGGTAGTTATAGTCGCTAAGTTTTTTTGATGATGTTGGTATTTACGAACTCCGGCATTATGACTTGGTGATGCCCAACATTCTAACCAAGTAATTTGGGTTCCCGTCCGATGACTTCACAATCCCTGATTGTGCTCCAACAGAGTTTCGTCATACTTCGACAGAGTCTCCTCGTAGCGTGACTAACGATAACTATGGTCCCTGACGACCTGCTCTGATACCACGTGTTGAGTATTTGTAGCTAATTCTACTGATTGAGCATTAGCTCAAATACCATTTGTAGAGAAATTCAATTGACAAGAACTTTTATATTTCAATTGAATTTACACTACACAATGCCACCTAGAACTCCCACTTATATACTTGAGCTCACTTAGCTCTCAATCTCACAACTTTGATTCACTCTTAAAGTTGGTGACTTCACTCTCTTGCTTTGGATTTCTCTCAACACTCTTCAATATATCTTGACTCTCTTACAAATGCTTATCACACATCTCCTATTTATAATAGTTAATTAGACATTTAAACTAGAACAATCTAGAAGTTAGCTTCTCATTTTCTCTAGCTTTTTCCTTATGACTTTCCTAATAGATCATTCTAGAATTTGTTTTCTAGGAGTGAACTTATTGATCAATTCTACAACCTTCTAAAGCTTGTTTTCTAAGAGAAATTTATTTCTCCATTTATTGAAGCTTCTAGATCAAGAGAGAGATAGTTGGTGATTTCTAACACTCCACCTCAACAACTAATCTCTCTCATTATTGCTTGCACCTTTTGAGAGAATCCTTGAGCTATCAATCGAGCCGTCCAGTCTAGCTCTCAGCTTGTACAACCATTTCCAAGGAATCGGTTGTAACTCTTCGATCTCGATGCTACGTTCCACGTATCATTCTGACGTATCGTATTCTCAACCAATGCATCATTAACATACGTAGGATTTTGTTTCTTTTGTCTAGTAGACCTCCTAAATTTTGGCTCGAATCTTTCCTCTTCAATTCCTGTCTCATACTGGCTTAGTTTTTGTTCCTCTATAATCTTGTATACTCCAGTTTCCCATGGATACTTTATTTTTCTTAATTCATATTCTTCCGATGTTTCAGCTTCTTCTTCAATTGCTTTAGCGGGTGGAGAATCTCCCCTTGCTTCTCAAGTTTCCCTTCGACATTTTCCTCGATCTCTTTTGAGTCTGACAGTTTCACAGTTTCAAATGACCACCAGGACGATGCTTAGCCAAACACCACATTTTTGGATGTGCAACAACGCCTAATATCTGGGATGCAGCACACCCAACCTTTTCATTGAGGATTATATCCCTACAAAGATGCACGTAATTGCCTTTTTGTCAAACTTTCTTCGTAAGTGAATGGCACTAGTACGTAGCAAACGCATCCGAATACTCTGAGGTGAGACACCGATGGTTTCTTCTACCAGAGCTTCTCATATGGAAAAAATAAACCCTAGTTTCACCTGCAGTAACCGATTAGTGATATAAGCGGATGTCTTCTTACATTCAGCCAAAAAATGTACGTTTTTTGCATTAATCATACTTCTACAAGTTTCTACCATATGTCTAATTTTTCTCTCCGAAACCCTATTCTGTTGTGGGGTGTTAGGACACGTCAATTGTCGTCGGATCTTGTTCTTCTTCAAGAACTCCGTAAATGCATGAGAGGTATATTCACCACCATTATCTGTCCGTAGACACTATATCGGATGACCTATCTTTCTTTCTGCTTTCTCCTTGAAATCTTTTAGCTTGTCCAGCGCCTCCGACTTTTCTTTAATAAAATCGACCAAGACATAACGAGAATAATCATCGACAAATGTTGTCATATATCCATAGCCACTTACCGATGGTTGCTACACTGGTCCAAACACGTCTAAGTGTATTAGCTCCAGTGGTGCTTTAGCTTTGAACTTTGATTCTTCATATGCTAGTCGGTGCGCTTTGCCGTACTGACATTCGACACATACTTTATTATCACGTACCTCTAGCTGTGGAAGTCCATTAACCTTCGCCTTCTTCATCATCACATTTAGTCTTGTGTAGTTAACGTGCCCTTGCCGAGCGTGCCACAAATCTGGGTTCTCATTCTTCCTTTCTTTGTCCACATAGACGGTTTCTACCGACATTACGTAGACGGACTCTTGTCTACGTCCCTCCATTACTGGTGCTCCCACTGTCTTCAGGTTATTATAAACATTTACATCTTTTCGACCGAACACCACGTAGTTCCCGTCCGACGTCAACTATTATACTGAGATGAGATTATTCTTCATCCTAGGCTCATATAGTACATTCTTTAGCTCTATCACGTTTGAGTTGAAATGAGGTACCACCGCAGCCTTCCCAACATGTGTAATTGGCATTTTTGAGTTGTTAGCAGTCACAGCAACTCGTTTCCCGGTATATTCTTCCATATTCAACAACTTCTCCTTATCTCCCGTCATATGATTGGAGCATCCTGAATCTAGTATCCGATCATTGTTGAAATTGATAAACGTTTCACTTACCGCGGCCATCCCATGATATTCCACTATAGCCATGGATGCCTCGGCGTCCCAATCATTATCACTGCCTTCGGCCAGTTTTGAAACGGCAGTGTTACCTTTCTCTTGTTTGTGCCAGCAATCTCGGGCGAAGTGTCCTTTCTTCCCACAGTTTTAGCACATGTCATCTCGTCGTTGATCCTTCTGTCCTTTGTTTCCCATTAATTGACCTCTACTTTGTGCGAAGTGTCTTGCAGGGCGTCCTTCGGGCTACGAGCAACCCATTCCTTCATTCTTTTTTTCTTCTAGAATTTTCTTCCCTCTAGAAAATCCTATTTTTATAAAGAGGGATCTCTACTCATCCTTATATGAAGCTCTAACCTTTTGTTTATTGAGAGCTTCTTCATTTACCAACATGTATTCCAACTCGTTAATGGTGGGTTGTTTGGCCCATCCACATGTTGCAACTATAATTGGATTAAATTCTTGTTGAAACCCCCGCACTATTAACCTTCTCATCCGTGTCTCATCGATAGGATGAAGAGGATCCAGTTTTGTAATTTTTTCAAACAAAGATGTATCTTTGTCAAAGAACTGACTCACTTTCGTGTCGCCCTGTGAGAGACTCATAAACTCTACTGGTAGTGGGAGTCTAATTAGGTTCCCGACCGTTTATTTCTACAAAGTCTTCTCGTAGAGCGACTAACGATCGACGATCTAAACCATGATCCCTGACGACATGCTCTGATACCACTTGTTGAGTATTTGGATCTAATACTACCGATTGAGTATTAGCTCAAATACCATTTGTAGAGAAATTCAATTGACATGCACTTTTATATTTCAATTGAATTTACACTACACAATGCCACCTAGCACTACCACTTATATACTTGAGCTCACTTAGCTCTCAATCTCACAACTTTGATTCACTCTTAAAGTTGGTGACTTCACTCTCTTGCTTTGGATTTCTCTCAACACTCTTCAATATATCTTGACTCTCTTACAAATGCTTATCACACATCTCCTATTTATAATAGTTAATTAGACATTTAAACTAGAACAATCTAGAAGTTAGCTTCTCATTTTCTCTAGCTTTTTCCTTATGACTTTCCTAATAGATCATTCTAGAATTTGTTTTCTAGGAGTGAACTTATTGATCAATTCTACAACCTTCTAAAGCTTGTTTTCTAAGAGAAATTTATTTCTCCATTTATTGAAGCTTCTAGATCAAGAGAGAGATAGTTGGTGATTTCTAACACTCCACCTCAACAACTAATCTCTCTCATTATTGCTTGCACCTTTTGAGAGAATCCTTGAGCTATCAATCGAGCCGTCCAGTCTAGCTCTCAGCTTGTACAACCATTTCCAAGGAATCGGTTGTAACTCTTCGATCTCGATGCTACGTTCCACGTATCATTCTGACGTATCGTATTCTCAACCAATGCATCATTAACATACGTAGGATTTTGTTTCTTTTGTCTAGTAGACCTCCTAAATTTTGGCTCGAATCTTTCCTCTTCAATTCCTGTCTCATACTGGCTTAGTTTTTGTTCCTCTATAATCTTGTATACTCCAGTTTCCCATGGATACTTTATTTTTCTTAATTCATATTCTTCCGATGTTTCAGCTTCTTCTTCAATTGCTTTAGCGGGTGGAGAATCTCCCCTTGCTTCTCAAGTTTCCCTTCGACATTTTCCTCGATCTCTTTTGAGTCTGACAGTTTCACAGTTTCAAATGACCACCAGGACGATGCTTAGCCAAACACCACATTTTTGGATGTGCAACAACGCCTAATATCTGGGATGCAGCACACCCAACCTTTTCATTGAGGATTATATCCCACAAAGATGCACGTAATTGCCTTTTTGTCAAACTTTCTTCGTAAGTGAATGGCACTAGTACGTAGCAAACGCATCCGAATACTCTGAGGTGAGACACCGATGGTTTCTTCTACCAGAGCTTCTCATATGGAAAAAATAAACCCTAGTTTCACCTGCAGTAACCGATTAGTGATATAAGCGGATGTCTTCTTACATTCAGCCAAAAAATGTACGTTTTTTGCATTAATCATACTTCTACAAGTTTCTACCATATGTCTAATTTTTCTCTCCGAAACCCTATTCTGTTGTGGGGTGTTAGGACACGTCAATTGTCGTCGGATCTTGTTCTTCTTCAAGAACTCCGTAAATGCATGAGAGGTATATTCACCACCATTATCTGTCCGTAGACACTATATCGGATGACCTATCTTTCTTTCTGCTTTCTCCTTGAAATCTTTTAGCTTGTCCAGCGCCTCCGACTTTTCTTTAATAAAATCGACCAAGACATAACGAGAATAATCATCGACAAATGTTGTCATATATCCATAGCCACTTACCGATGGTTGCTACACTGGTCCAAACACGTCTAAGTGTATTAGCTCCAGTGGTGCTTTAGCTTTGAACTTTGATTCTTCATATGCTAGTCGGTGCGCTTTGCCGTACTGACATTCGACACATACTTTATTATCACGTACCTCTAGCTGTGGAAGTCCATTAACCTTCGCCTTCTTCATCATCACATTTAGTCTTGTGTAGTTAACGTGCCCTTGCCGAGCGTGCCACAAATCTGGGTTCTCATTCTTCCTTTCTTTGTCCACATAGACGGTTTCTACCGACATTACGTAGACGGACTCTTGTCTACGTCCCTCCATTACTGGTGCTCCCACTGTCTTCAGGTTATTATAAACATTTACATCTTTTCGACCGAACACCACGTAGTTCCCGTCCGACGTCAACTATTATACTGAGATGAGATTATTCTTCATCCTAGGCTCATATAGTACATTCTTTAGCTCTATCACGTTTGAGTTGAAATGAGGTACCACCGCAGCCTTCCCAACATGTGTAATTGGCATTTTTGAGTTGTTAGCAGTCACAGCAACTCGTTTCCCGGTATATTCTTCCATATTCAACAACTTCTCCTTATCTCCCGTCATATGATTGGAGCATCCTGAATCTAGTATCCGATCATTGTTGAAATTGATAAACGTTTCACTTACCGCGGCCATCCCATGATATTCCACTATAGCCATGGATGCCTCGGCGTCCCAATCATTATCACTGCCTTCGGCCAGTTTTGAAACGGCAGTGTTACCTTTCTCTTGTTTGTGCCAGCAATCTCGGGCGAAGTGTCCTTTCTTCCCACAGTTTTAGCACATGTCATCTCGATCGTTGATCCTTCTGTCCTTTGTTTCCCATTAATTGACCTCTACTTTGTGCGAAGTGTCTTGCAGGGCGTCCTTCGGGCTCACGAGCAACCCATTCCTTCATTCTTTTTTTTCTTCTAGAATTTTCTTCCCTCTAGAAAATCCTATTTTTATAAAGAGGGATCTCTACTCATCCTTATATGAAGCTCTAACCTTTTGTTTATTGAGAGCTTCTTCATTTACCAACATGTATTCCAACTCGTTAATGGTGGGTTGTTTGGCCCATCCACATGTTGCAACTATAATTGGATTAAATTCTTGTTGAAACCCCCGCACTATTAACCTTCTCATCCGTGTCTCATCGATAGGATGAAGAGGATCCAGTTTTGTAATTTTTTCAAACAAAGATGTATCTTTGTCAAAGAACTGACTCACTTTCGTGTCGCCCTGTGAGAGACTCATAAACTCTACTGGTAGTGGGAGTCTAATTAGGTTCCCGACCGTTTATTTCTACAAAGTCTTCTCGTAGAGCGACTAACGATCGACGATCTAAACCATGATCCCTGACGACATGCTCTGATACCACTTGTTGAGTATTTGGATCTAATACTACCGATTGAGTATTAGCTCAAATACCATTTGTAGAGAAATTCAATTGACATGCACTTTTATATTTCAATTGAATTTACACTACACAATGCCACCTAGCACTACCACTTATATACTTGAGCTCACTTAGCTCTCAATCTCACAACTTTGATTCACTCTCAAAGTTGGTGACTTCACTCTCTTGCTTTGGAGTACTCTCAACTCTCTTAACTCTATCTTGACTCTCTTACAAATGCTTATCACATATCTCCTATTTATATTAGTTGGTTAGATTAGTCTATAACCATCTAGAGTATTCTACCAATTAGGCATTTAAACTAGAACTATCTAGAAGCTAGCTTCTCATTTTTTCTAGCTTATTCCTTATGGCTTTCCTAATAGATCATTCTAGAACTTGTTTTCTAGGAGTGAACTTATTGATCAATTCTAGAACCTTCTAGAGCTTGTTTTTTAGGAGAAATTTATTTCTCTATTTTTTGAAGTTTCTAGATCAAGAGAGAGATAGTTGATGATTTCTAACATATAGTAGGAGGCAAACCCCCTGACATGGGTCAAGAAAGATACCTAGGTGAGATTAGGCGACAAATTCAAAAGCTAATTCGACCAATAAATAAGTAGAAAGAAAGGGTGTTTGTCAAGGGAAGGTTTAAAGCCCAATTCGACATATAAATTGTTAGTAGTCCCCTAGAACCATTAGCATATGTTGTACGTTTTATATATATTTTGAGCATGTTATGTGAATAGTTAATTTTGCTTTTGAACATCAAATGTGTGATTTGATAGTAAAACTCATTAGCTTGTGCAATTACTATTCCGATTGTCCCTAGTTTTATGTAATGTTCTTTACAATGAAATAAAACTAGTATGATGTTTGATTGATGATTATGTTTTACGGATCATGTGAAATGAATACAAATCATATCATAGATACAATATATTGGGATACATTGTATCGGATGAGATCTGTTAGAGAAGTAATACTCCATGGTTCTTTAGTCATAAGTATTACTTCCTCAATACTATAGTGAATCCTTAGACCTTATGTCTCCATCGTTTCCAGCATGAATGAAGCTGCGTTTTGACTCAGTCAGACGTTACTTTTAATCAAGTAATTAAAACGACTGATGATCGGATGTAGTATCCTATCATGGCTAGAATGTAAGAGGCATTGTCAGGGATTTGTTCCTCTCTTATTAGAGAGAGATATCCATGCGCCCCTCGATAGGGAATTTTTTTTAAATGCATGGCCGTGCTCAAATGTATTTAATAAAGTGGTTATTAAAAACTATTTGTTGGAACAGTCTACCTGGATATCGAGCATAAATACAATTAACCTTTATAAGAGTGACAACTACCATGCCTTATGCTTAATTATAAAATTACAACCCAATAAATGTAAAGCAAGAGGGGGTATAGTAGGCCATGCTATTCACCATGCTAGAACTCACATAAAGCATAATAAATAAGGCAACGAGAACAAATACAAAGTCTTAAGTGTTGCCACTACGCAGAGCAGTCGGCGGTCCCGCTACTCATCGAATGAGTTTTTCTGCCCCGATTTAACCCTCAGTCGCCTAACATACATAATCGAATAAACATGTTTATTCGATAACATAAACAGTTTATGCAGTAGTTAATCGGATTAATGATAGGAAACATGCAATCACAGTTTATGCGTAATTAATCATATGAATAACATATCTAATCATGCGATAGCAGTTTATGCAGTATAATCGAATTGAAACAGATTAACATATATCACATATATCGTATTCAAACAAACAATCTTTTTTGTTTGACACATACACATACCAAATCGAAATTGATACTGTAAGCCCTAAGGGCGAACAAACTCAGTTTTTGATATTGGACAAACTTTTAATGTTGTGTCTAATGATCTTAATCTTTGTGATAGAATATCGGAACTCATTATGGAAGCTCTAAGTACTTCAATCAAGCCATTGAAAGCCATTGTTATCAAGATTCAAAGATATGCAAGGCTCATTTATCAAAGAATGAAGACTTAGGTTTGGTTAGATTAGCTTTGTCGTCATTAGTCGTCTTTATTATAAAGCTCTAACCAAAGCTCTCATGAACATAAGCTCTACACTCAAGTCTTGCATGCACACAAACACGTTTTCAAAAGGCTTAGTTTTCGAAATGATTCTTAAATGTGTTCGTATCCAAAAAGCCTTTGATTTCATAGATAAGTCTTTTAGAAAAGTTTTCCAAGTGTTCTTACGTGTTACCTTTTAGGAAAACCTTTTTAGACTTCAATAGACTTCAAAAGATTTCAAAACGTGTGAAAAATCAGCTTGGAAGTTCGGTCAAACGAGCTCAAGCTCGGATCAACCGAGCAGAAACTGAGAGCAAAACAGACCAGGTTCGGTCGACCATTGGGCTAGGTCGGTCGACCGAAGTTCCCAAAGTGGATCCGAAGTTCGTCTTCGGTAAACCGAACTCTGTTTTGAACTAGCCATTTTTTTTACCGTTAAAGAGTCGTTTTTCAGCCAAATTTGAAATGTATTTATACTCCAAAGCTAGAGAAACATTCTAAGGCTTGTATATCAAATATTCATTGATCTCTCATCAAGCCAAAACACTTTCAAAGGAAAATACTCTTCATCCTTATGATCTAAAGCATTCAAGAGTATTCTTTCAAAAGCAAGACAAAGAGTGGACTTCATATGTTCAAGAGCTAAATTGTTTGTACTTCAAAGGTATTAATCTTTCACTTAGAAGAGTGAATATTCTTTGTATTAAACATTCATTTCTCCCTTTCTTTGTGATTGGGTAATTGGTGTAAAAGTCCTACTTAGTGTGGGCAAGCTCTTAGTGAGTTTCTTGGTATTGTGGTTGTGTTTGTAAAACTCTTAGTGAGTTAGCCACAAGTGTAAAATCTTCTTAGTGAAGTTGTTGAAATCCTTGGGTGCGGCTCAAGGTAGTGGACGTAGATTCTAAGTGAATCGAACCACTCTAAATCCTTTGTCTTGTTATTGGGTTTTACTTTGCATTTATTTTATTCTTCTAGCTCAAACTTACGATAGCTTTGCAAAGAATTGAAAAAGCTCCCAAGTTAGTTAAAACCCAATTCACCCCCCCCCCTCTTGTGTTTTACAATTGGTATCAGAGCCTCGTCTTCATCTTTAGCTTAATCGCTTGAAGAAAAGATTAATGGCCGGTTGCTCCGCTTTAGCTTACCAAGAGGGATCTTCCACAAATAGACCTCCTCTCTTTGATGGAAATAATTTCAATGCTTGGAAAGACCGTTTCAAAATCTATGTGTGCTCTATAGACTACTCCTTATGGAAGATTTTTGAAGAAGGTCCTTATGTTCCTATGAAAGAGGTAGATGGTGTTCAAGTTGCAAAATTGGACAATGAGCTTAATCAAGATGAGTCCAAGAAAATGACTCTCAATTATCGAGCTATGAACATCATTAGTTGTGCTCTTAATCCGGAAGAGTACAATCGGGTACGTGGAAGCAATTCCGCTCACAAGATGTGGAGAATCTTAGAAGTCACCCATGAGGGGACAAATCAAGTCAAAGAATCAAAGCTCAACATGCTTGTGAGGGAATATGAGCTTTTCTCTATGAAGACAAATGAAACTATCAATGAGTTGAACACTAGGTTCACAAATATTGTCAATGGGTTGAGATCCTATGGAAAGGAATATTCTATGGGTGAAATGAATAGGAAGATTCTCAACTCACTTCCTAAAAGTTGGGAAGGAAAAGCTCTAGTGATTGAAGAAGCAAAGAACTTGAAGACTTATCCAACGGAGGAGCTCATTGGTTCTCTTATCACTTATGAGCTCACACACAAAAAGAATGAGCATCTTGAAAGGGCAAAAGTGAGTGGTGCTTTAAAGGCTATTCTTAATATTGATGATTCCAATGATTCAAGTGATGAAGAAGACATCAAATTTGATGATGAGACCATGGAGTTTGTGGTAAAACGCATGAAGAAAATGTTTTCAGGAAAGGAAGAAAACATTTCCAAAATAGAAGAAAACAAAATCCTCATGGGATGAAATGCTATGAATGTGGAAGTGATCAACATCTCATAGGAGAATGCCCCGCCACCAAAGAAAAAAGAGCCCAAGGAATACAAAAAAGAAAAAAATTCTTTAAACCAAAGAATTTCAAGGGCATGCTAAGCCATTGGGATCAAGAAGGGAGTGGTGATGAAGAAGAAGATGAAAATGCAAATGTTTGCTTCATGGCTTTTGGTAATGAGGTACATCTTTCTCCATCTCCTTCAAATTCTTATAATGATAATGATGATGATGATGAGGATGATCCTAATGAGCTTTTAATGGATATGTATGATCAATTGACTAAATGTGCAAAGCAAAACAAAGATATGAAGCTTAAAATTGAATCTTTGCTTGATGAAAGAGCTAAGTTGATTGATGAAAATAAGAAGTTGTGTGATGATGTAAATTGCTTGAAATGTGAAAATGAAAGTCTCATTACTACTAGTAATACATCTTCATTACAATACATAGAAGCTTGTAATAAATTGTCATCTCTTGAAAACAAGCTTGTTGAATTTGATCTTTTGGAGAACAAAGTTAAAGATCTTACCCTTCTTGTTGAAAGCTTTACAAAGGGTAAGAAAAATCTTGATCAAATTCTTTGTGTGCAACGTGCTTCAAATGATAAACATGGTCTTGGTTATAATGCTAATCACATTGATCATGCTAGCTCTTCTAAGTTGCCTAAGAATCACTTTGTGCATGCTAGTACCTCACATAGGCAAATTAGATATCATGAGCATGTTCACAATTCTTCTAAGCCACACATTTGTTGCACATATTGTGGAAAACATGGTCATACTAATGCTAGATGCCATGTTAAGAAGAAGATTGAAAAAGGGGTTAAAACTATTTGGAAAGTTAAACGTATTTCAACTAACCCCCTTGGACCCAAACAAAAGTGGGTACCAAAAGCTACTCTTCCCTTGAACTTATAGGTTCTTATAAGTTAGATGTATGCCACAAAGCTTCAATGGACTTGATTCAAAGAGAAGTGGCATTGGGAAGAATTTAAAGGAGATGTGCCAAAGGAAGAAATTCAAAAGCACTCCTTAACACTTGGATTCTCAAAGCTTAAATGTTAATCAATTGGAGAAACAAGTTGCTTAAATGACAAGAGCAAAGCATCAAGTGATGACAAGAGCCAAAATTGTCAAGCTAAGATCTTCATCACTTGGTAAGAAAGCAAAGAATTCCTTGTAGGTAATTTAGAGTTCTAAACTTCAAGGAGAAGATATGAACTACAAGGAATGACACAAGTGAGCTAAGACTCCAAGAAAAGAGTCTAATGCTAAGGATTACAAGATTGTAGAGGGATCATCAAGAAAAGAAAAGTCACCCATCATTGATGACTCTACACTTGTCATGCAAAGAAGATTGAGAAGCTCAAGGAACTCATTGAAGGAACTCAAAGTGCAAAAGCATTCATCAAATTCAATGAGATATTACTAAACTCAATCTTTCTCATTTCCTTGAACAATTATTGATCTTACTTTCCATATAATGTTCAATTGTTCTTGAAATGGGCATCTTGGAGATTTTATAACATGCTTGCTTTTCATATGTTTTTGATTCTTTTGAGCATGTTATTTGTGTGCTTAATGAGTTGATCTTTGTGATGAAATCTCCGTTTAACAACCCCCTCCCCTCTATAATTAGTGTCTTATGCTTTGGGGAGTTTGGTATATGCTTTGCTCTATTTTTACTTGATCTTCATTGCATATAGGGGTTGTGTTTATATTCAAGTCTATAGCATTAATCTTATGTGGTTGATCGTCTAGATGCTTGACTTAGGATATAAACTGTGAATGTGGCATTGATTATGCCATGGGCTGTGTCCATTTGTGTGTTTGGAAGTGGCATAACCTAAGGGGGAGTTTTTCAAATGTTTTCAACTCATACCTCCCTTATAATATGTGATGTATACTCAATTATTCATTTTTTACATCATCACATCACTTGTTGGCTTGCTTTTCATCTTTTAACTCTTATAGCCAACTTGTGTAAGTTATTTTGGAAGTTATATGTGTTATAAATGTTTATGTCTTCAATTGGTATCACATATACTCTCCCTTAATAACTTTGAGATCATATTCTTCATTCTCTTATCCTTTGTGATCTCATTATGGTTTTTGGTTAGTATTACTTTAAGAGTTGTTACACTCATTTAGCTAACCATTAACTTGTTAGAGGAATGTACTCCTATTGTTATCTTACACTTCTTCTATTTCTTTTGGTTGTGATACATGTGCTTAACTTATGAATTCATGGTATCACTTCCATTAGTACTTTGTTAGCGATATTTTCAAACTTGTTTCACAATTGGCTATATTTACAATTAGTATCATGTTTTACAATTGGTCAATTGATATCAAACTTGGGTTTATCTCAAATAGCTAACATCGTATGTTTGATAAACGGGGAGATTGTGCTTAAAGGTTATATTCCTTATCTCCTTTGTTTTTAAGCTTAGGTTGATATTCTCTTTGAGCCATATATAACCATTTTTATATTTATGTGTCATTATGGACTCTTTGGATTTTGAAATCAACCAAGCTTATTCAAAAAGATCATTCTTCCGAAAATTGGTGTATTAACTTTGCTTGTGCTATGAACTGTCTGTTTTTGCTAGTACACCCTTATTTCTAAGGAGTTTGAAGTCTTTTTGATTATGCCAAAGGGGGAGAAAATGTGTATTAATCTTGCTAAAATGTGTATTAATCTTTGTGTATTAATCATGTTTTTTATCCTTTCCGGCATGTTTTGAGGGGGAGCTTTTTATATATCTTTTGTCTCAAAACATATTAAATGGAAGGAAGGAGGAAAGAAGGTTGGTTGGGAGTTAGGGCTCTTCTAAGAGTCCCTAGATGCATTTGGCAAAAAGAAGTTTATCATGCTAGTGCTTTAGTCTTATTTGTTGAATCTTGAAAGCACTAGTCTTTGTTCTTATTTTCTATAAGATCTTTTTGCAATGCTTCCTTGTTCTTAATTTTGTCCATATTCTATCTTATTACATAAAAGTTTGTCATAATCAAAAAGGGGGAGATTGTAAGCCCTAAGGGCGAACAAACTCAGTTTTTGATATTGGACAAACTTTTAATGTTGTGTCTAATGATCTTAATCTTTGTGATAGAATATCGGAACTCATTATGGAAGCTCTAAGTACTTCAATCAAGCCATTGAAAGCCATTGTTATCAAGATTCAAAGATATGCAAGGCTCATTTATCAAAGAATGAAGACTTAGGTTTGGTTAGATTAGCTTTGTCGTCATTAGTCGTCTTTATTATAAAGCTCTAACCAAAGCTCTCATGAACATAAGCTCTACACTCAAGTCTTGCATGCACACAAACACGTTTTCAAAAGGCTTAGTTTTCGAAATGATTCTTAAATGTGTTCGTATCCAAAAAGCCTTTGATTTCATAGATAAGTCTTTTAGAAAAGTTTTCCAAGTGTTCTTACGTGTTACCTTTTAGGAAAACCTTTTTAGACTTCAATAGACTTCAAAAGATTTCAAAACGTGTGAAAAATCAGCTTGGAAGTTCGGTCAACCGAGCTCAAGCTCGGATCAACCGAGCAGAAACTGAGAGCAAAACAGACCAGGTTCGGTCGACCGAAGTTCCCAAAGTGGATCCGAAGTTCGTCTTCGGTAAACCGAACTCTGTTTTGAACTAGCCGTTTTTTTTACCGTTAAAGAGTCGTTTTTCAGCCAAATTTGAAATGTATTTATACTCCAAAGCTAGAGAAACATTCTAAGGCTTGTATATCAAATATTCATTGATCTCTCATCAAGCCAAAACACTTTCAAAGGAAAATACTCTTCATCCTTATGATCTAAAGCATTCAAGAGTATTCTTTCAAAAGCAAGACAAAGAGTGGACTTCATATGTTCAAGAGCTAAATTGTTTGTACTTCAAAGGTATTAATCTTTCACTTAGAAAAGTGAATATTCTTTGTATTAAACATTCATTTCTCCCTTTCTTTGTGATTGGGTAATTGGTGTAAAAGTCCTACTTAGTGTGGGCAAGCTCTTAGTGAGTTTCTTGGTATTGTGGTTGTGTTTGTAAAACTCTTAGTGAGTTAGCCACAAGTGTAAAATCTTCTTAGTGAAGTTGTTGAAATCCTTGGGTGCGGCTCAAGGTAGTGGACGTAGATTCTAAGTGAATCGAACCACTCTAAATCCTTTGTCTTGTTATTGGGTTTTACTTTGCATTGCTTTTATTCTTCTAGCTCAAACTTACGATAGCTTTGCAAAGAATTGATAAAGCTCCCAAGTTAGTTAAAACCCAATTCACCCCCTCTCTTGTGTTTTACAGATACGTGTTATGATGTGACTAACATAATCGAATTCCAATAGTATGAGCAAGGCTCTGATACTACTGGAGGGATTCATGAACAGAAACTCGTTCTAAACACCCATGAGTCCTCCCCTACAGGATCCGCTTATACCATAGGAATCGAAAACCGGCAAAAAATTACCTACGTTTTTCGGCTAAAGATTCTGTTTTCGGATATGTGTTGCTGCCACCAATAGACTTCCCTTGCAAAATTTCCATCTACCGGTATCCACCCGATGAAATGAGCAGTGAGTGCTAGCTCTTTGTTGTTAGAGGAATAACCGGGTATAAAACAAGTTATGCAGCGAAAATAATACGACCCGCCTCTAATAGGATCTTTCACGAGTAAGAACCTTAGACTACGAGATAACATTATACCTTTCGAAGTGCAGAATAAGTCTGAAACGGTTTCAGTTGTAGGTTTGTTGTCACGAACGGAACGGCACCAATGCAGGCTCCGCCTCTCCCAATATCCACTCGATCTTCCGGGGATGGTCCTCTACCGCTTGGTGCTAGCCAACGCCTCGTAGAAGTCTTGAAGACACCCTTCAAGATGGAGTATATATTTATGGTGGATATAGGACCTAAAAGAAGAACAAGAAACAGTTTTCTTACTTCTTTTCTATTAGCCAAAGCTAGAAAACAAGTATATAGAAAAGCTGTCTTTTCTTTCTATACAAGCTCTCTTGAATGCTCTCTCTTTTTCTCTCTTCTCTAACCTTTCACAAGATGGAGAATAATGACTTAGAATACTAAGAAAAATCAGCATTTTTCTTAGTCATTCAAGGGAGAGTGGAGAGAGAGAAAGGGGGAAGTGGGAGATCATGGAGGAAACCACTCCTCCACATTCTCCACCACTTCAACCTCCTTCTAAGAGATAAGAGCTGAAAATATATCCAATTTTCCAGCCATAAGGTCGGTCCAAATGGGTTGGTCGGCCCAACCCGATTAAGGGCCCAATCCAATCCCGACCCGGCCCAATCGAATTGGCGCACCTTAGATTAAATGTACTCCAACAAGCCCAATCCAGTTGATCTATGAGTGCGACCCAGGAGGTATCTATGATGTTGGTCGTGACATCATATGTCACAAGTAATGAGAGGTATCTAGCAACGCATCATTACCCCCAATTCATAAATATCTGGTGACTATCATAATCACACTATTTGACATTTGTATTTAAATCCTTTTGTCCTTGATATCTAGATTGAACACAAATCATGGAAAAAGTCACACTTGTATTGTCCAATCTTTTAGTTTCTTGATTCGCAAGTAGACTAATCAAATGACATCAATATCATATACTGATTCATTTGTTCATGGCCGTGAATTAGTCAGACTCCATCAAAGGGGCCCAAGATATCGCTCCTGCTATATAGGAGGGACAAATCCTTTATGTATCCCATTCATCCTGAACAAGATTCGTGATATACCCAATAAATGCCTTTATTGCTCACCCTGTTACGGATAGCGTTTAACATTATCAAAGCATAACACTAGCCATGCAAGAACTCTTGTGAGACCTCAAGTCGAAGGATCTCATATACAACCCAGTCAAAAATTGAGAAACACCGTTGACTATTATATAACAACCCATGGTGTGTTTCTCATGTCGGGTCTGTCCAGTATAATGATTCTCTAATCATATATACCCATGTGACGATCCGATATCTTATATCAATCACTGCACATACTAGTCTTACGCATTATTATTGTCCTCGAAGATTCCATAATAATGTTCGACTAGGGACGTTTCAGAATCATAACAATTATGAATACTATTCTAAGGACATATTATTTCATTACGTTTTTAAGAACGCAGAAACATATTGAAATAATACTGGAATTTATGCCTTTTAACATTTTATTCATCAAAATGAAAATTACATAAATACGATACAATAATCTCCCACTTGCACTAAAGACCCAAAATCATCTACTGATTGGTCTTTAAGGGCATACTAATGACTGTCTCTAAAGATCAGCCCTCCAGATATCGGATACCCATGGAGCTAGTGTGACGATCATGCTGCTGCTGCGACAGTAGCTTCGTCAGTGGATCGGCGACATTGTCTGCCGAATCTACTCTACATATATGCACATCACCTCCTTCTATAATCTCACGGATTAGGTTAAAACGCCGTAGTACATGTTTGGACCTCTAGTGAGATCTGGGTTCCCTAGATTGTGAAATAGTCCCATTGTTGTCACAATAGAGGTCTATCGGGTTCGCAATACTAGGACCCACATCGAGGTCGAAAATAAATTTCCTGATCCAAACTGCCTCCTTAGCAGCTTCACAAGCTGCTATGTACTCGGCCTTTGTCGTAGAATCTGCGATGGTCGATTGCTTTGAACTGCGCCACCTTACAGCACCTCCATTCAAGTTAAACACATATCCCGATTGCGATCGGAAATCATCTCTATCGGTTTGGAAACTAGCATCGGTGTAACTACTTACAACGAGCTCATCCGCCCCTCCATAAATCAAGAATGTATCCTTAGTCCTTCGTAAGTACTTGAGGATATTCTTGACTGAGATCCAGTGACGTTCACTGTAATTAGACTAGTATCTGCTCGTAAGGCTTATGGCAAACGAGACATCTGGGCGAGTAAATAACATGGCGTACATGATGGATCCTATGGCAGAAGCATAAGGGATCTCTTTCATACGTTCTAATTTGGCAGGGGTTTTAGAACACTGTTTGTTCGACAGAACAGTACCATGTGCCATAGGACAAAGGCCCTTCTTAGACTCTTGCATGCTAAACCGCTTTAGTACCTTGTCTATATATGTACTCTGACTTAGGCCAATGAGTCTCCCTGGATCTATCTCTATAGATCTTGACTCCCGTAATATAGTCGGCATCGCCTAAGTCTTTCATAGAGAAACACGTACTCAACCAAGCCTTGACAGACTTTAAGGTTGGTATGTCGTTTCCAATGAGTAGTATGTCATCTACATACAAAACCAGGGAATACGATTGAGCTCCCACTGACCTTCTTGTAAACACAAGGCTCATCCTCATTTCTAATGAAGCCGGACTCACGTGACGGCATCATTAAAATGGATGTTCCAACTTCAGAAGCCCTCGCTTGAGTCCATAAATGGAGCTCAAGCTTACATACTTTTCAAAGATTCTCTAGAGTGACAAAACCTTCAGCCGTGTCATATACACATCCTCTTCAAGTTTTCCATTAAGGAAAGCGGTTTTGACATCCATTTGCCGATTTCATAGTCATAGTAAGTCGTAATAACAAGCAAAATCCGAATGGACTTGAACATAACTACAGTGGGAAAAGGTCTCGTCATAGTCAATACCATGAACTTGTTTGAAACCTTTCGCGACCGTCGCCCTTGTATGTTTGTACATTCCCTTCCATGTCGGTTTTTAATCTTAAAAACCCATTTGCACCCTATGGGAGTTACCCGTTCAGTGGATCAACCAAGATCCGGACTTGGTTTGTGTACATGGAGTCCATTTCGTGATCTCATGGCCTCAAGCCATTTCTCGAATATGGGCTATTAATTGCCTGCTTTGTAGGTTGAAGGTTCATCGTGATCCACAAACATAACATCACCATGTTCATTTATGAAAAATCCAAATTTTTCCGGAGGTGGACGTACGAACTCTACCAGGACTCTACGCAATTCTTGTGTTTCTTGAATCAAGTCTGGGCTGCACAATCTGTTTGTGGCACTCGCCGCACAACAACTTGTGGAGTCTGCTTTCAATTTCCATCTTATCATTAGTGCTAGTTTGAGAGTCCCGGAACTTCAAGAAGTTCTACGCTACTCCCACTCGTGTTTCTAGAAACAAATTCTTTTTCTAGAAAGACTCCGTGCGAGCAACAAACACTTTGTTTTCGTTAGGGATATAAAAGTAGTATCCTTTAGTTTCCTTAGATAACCTACAAATATGCACTTTTCGATTTTGGAGCCAGCTTATCGGAAGTTGAGCATTTTACAAAAGCTTCACAGCCCCTAAATCTTGAGGAAAGACAAATCGACGCTTCCCTACCCATAACTCGTATGGCGTCTTTGCAACTGATTTAGATGGAACGCGGTTAAGTGTTAAAGCTGCTGTCTCTAGTGTGTGTCCCCAAAAATAATTGGGCATGCTCATGTGACTTATCATAGAATGAACCATATCTAATAAGGTTCTGTTCCTCCTTTCAGATACACCATTCCATTGTGGAGTAGCTGGAGGAGAAAGTTGTGAAACGATTCCACAATCCTTTATATAGTCACAGAATTCTTGACTCAAGTATTCTCCTCCTCGATCAGATTGAAGAACCTTAATACTCTTGCCAAGTTGGTTTTCTACTTCTAGTTTAAACTCTTTAAACTTAGCAAATGCTTCGGATTTGTGTTTCATCAAGAACACATATCCATACCCTACTCGAAGTCATCGATAAAGGTAATGAAGTAGAGGTAACCACCCCTTGCATGTATATTAAAAGGGCCACATACATCACTATGTATTAGTACTAATAAAGCATCGGCTCTCTCACCTAGCTTAGTGAAAGGTGATGCTGTCATCTTACCCAACAAACAAGATTCGCATCTATCATAAGACATGAAGTCAAATGATTCCAACAGCCCATCTTTATGGAGCTTGGATATGCGGTCTTCATTTATGTGGCCTAAGCGACAATGCCAGAGGTATGTTAGATTAGAATCATTAGTCTTAATCCTTTTTGTATTTATATTTAAAATTGGCATATCAAGGTCTAAAATATATAGACCATTAATCAAAGAGGCGCTTGCATAAAAAATATTATCCAAAAATAACGATAATCGTTGGTTTTTGATTGAAATATCAAAACCTTTCTTGTCCAAACAAGAAACTGAAATAATATTCTTAGTTAAACTTGGTACATAGAAACATTTTTCTAAACCCAAGACAAGCCCTGAAGGCAAAGTAAAAGTACAAGTCCCTACAGCTAGGGCTGCAACACGTGCTCCATTGCCAACTCGTAGTTCCACTTCACCCTTTGCCAACTCTCTACTCCTTTGCAGTCCCTGCACATTAGTACAAATGTGAGAACCACATCCGGTATCAAGTACCCAAGAAGTAGTTGTATTTAAATTGATATCAATCATATTAATATCAACAACATAAATACTTGAGCCCGAAGCAACATTTGCTTTCTCCTTTTCCAACCTTTTTCCTGCAACATAGCTTTTGCAGTTCCTTTTCCAGTGACCCTTTTCACCACAGTGATGACAGATAGAGTCCTTGACTACACCACCCTTAGATTTCAGTGCATTGTTGAAAGTGGTTTGCTTGCCCTTGGGCTTACCTTTCAGTTTGCCTTTGGATTTCACAAAACCTTTGTCTTTGCCCTTTTGCACCATCAGTATGGTGTTGGGCTTGGACTTGCCTATTTCCTTCTCGGCAGTCCTCAGCATGTTCAACAACTCAGGTAATGGCTTGTCAATTTCATTCATGTGATAATTCGTAATGAACTGATCGAATGACTCGTGCAACGATTGCAAGATCAAATCAGTCGACATCTCTTGCCCCCAAAGGAAATCCCGAGCTTTTTCAAGGTTACGAACATAACCTATCATCTTAAGAACGTGAGTTCCTACTGGCATTCCTTCAGACATTTTGCATTGAAAAAGAGATTTCGATACGTCGAATCTCTCCTGGCGTGCTTGTCCCTGATATAGTTGCTTCAGGTGAGCCAGCATCTCATAAGCCCCCATGTCCTCATGTTGCTGAAGCTCAGAGTTCATGGTGACAAGCATGAGGCTAGCTCAGAGTTCATGGTGACAAGCATGAGGCTAGACACATCTAAAGCATCACTACAATGCTTCTGATAAGCACTTCTTTCAATGGGTCGAAGCACGAGCCTCCGGTGTATCGAGAATAAAGTCGTTCTAGAACATACAACTTTCTTTCATGCTTGAGAACGATTCTCAAGTTCTCGAACCAGATCGAGGAAGTTAACTCCCTCTAATTTGTCCTTCTCAGGGACGGAAACGCAGATGATAGTGTTTGGTTTGAATTTGCCATTTTTCTACAACAAAATACATATGCAAAGTAAGTACCGATAAAAATCATTATTAGGTCGTTTGTCTTTTTAATGATTTCTCCCACTATTTTCTTCAAGTGAATAACCCTCATTATCAACTCGTAAAGTTCGTTAACTTTCTAGCGGGCCAAGATCCATATTTAACCTCGTTCAAAAGTCGACTTTGGTGATCGCCCAAAACTTAGTTATTTAGGTAGGCAACGTTTGCCAATTACATCAAATTATGTAATTCTTGGTTAGTTGAGTGAATAACATTTATTCAAGCGTATCATTATGCACTTTTCTCAACTCTTTTGCCTCTAGATCCTCAATCCATTTATTGAGATAATCCAGTTAACTAGGACCTTAAGTTTTTTTGCCGGCGGATATCACAAATTATACTTCGCGCCTCACCCGGATAGACACGTATGTACAGCTTTGGCATGTCCCATACTAATGTCGATCTAGGCCTTGACGAGGGCCAAACTTAGGAAGGCACTAATTAATATTTAATTGAGGGGTTTTGTTTTTAATAATCTCACCAGAAAAAACATAAAATAAAACAGTTTATGCTTATATACATATGCATCCAATACATAAAAGTAAAAATGCAATAGTAATCGCCATATCCTATTCGGTTTTTCCAAGCCAATGGAAAAACTGTGAAGTCAATCTAAGGGTGTGAAAAGAAAACATTCTATTTTACACCGTCTTGACCTTCAGGTGGTTGTCTCCAAATCATCATCACAGATGTACCTTCTCCTAATCTAGAATTACATAATTCTAAGGAAACCTCGAGTTGCATTCGAGGGGATTTGATGAGAAGAGAATTACAACTTTTGATAAAAAAGAGATAGGCACGATACGCAGATCGTATTTATAAAATAAACCAACAGGGTAAAGGCGATTACTATGCATCATGCTCAACTAACATAACAATTTATGAAAAATGAGCAACCAGCAAAATGGACATTTCATATTCTGTTTCAGATTCGGTGGACCGGCCACCCCGCTCGGTCGACCGGGTAACCAGTCGGCTGAACCGACCTATCTCCCAATCGTCCGAACAGAGATACTGAGAGTACTCGGTTGACCAAAACAGGCATTGCGGTCGACCGAAGATCTCGACACTCATACCTACAAAATGATGTAAAAACATGTCATACATGATATACAACATTTCTAGCAATCCTAAGGCATGCAAAATATAGAATCATAATCCATATTAAAATACTATAGCACATTAAGTCTATAGGGTACTCGTGAGTGGCTCTGATACCACTGTTAGAGGAATAACCGGGTCTAAAACAAGTTATGCAGCGGAAATAATACGACCCGCCTCTAATAGGATCTTTCACGAGTAAGAACCTTAGACTACGGGATAGCATTATACCTTTTCCAGTGCAGAATAAGTCTGAAACGGTTTCAGTTATAGGCTTGTTGTCACGAACGGAACGCCACCAACGCAGACTCCGCCTCTCCCAATATCCACTCGATCTTCCGGGGATGGTCCTCTACCGCTTGGTGCTAGCCAACGCCTCGTAGAAGTCTTGAAGACACTCTTCAAGATGGAGTATATATTTATGGTGGATATAGGACCTAAAAGAAGAACAAGAAACAGTTTTCTTACTTCTTTTCTATTAGCCAAAGCTAGAAAACAAGTATATAGAAAAGCTGTCTTTTCTTTCTATTCAAGCTCTCTTGAATGCTCTCTCTTTTTCTCTCTTCTCTAACCTTTCAAAAGCTGGAGAATAATGACTTAGAATACTAAGAAAAATCAGCATTTTTCTTAGTCATTCAAGGGAGAGTGGGGAGAGAGAAAGGGGGAAGTGGGAGATCATGGAGGAAACCACTCCTCCACATTCTCCACCACTTCAACCTCCTTCTAAGAGATAAGAGCTGAAAATATATCCAATTTTCCAGCCATAAGGTCGGTCCAAATGGGTTGGTCGGCCCAACCCGATTAAGGGCCCAATCCAATCCCGGCCCAATTGAATTGGCGCACCTTAGATTAAATGTACTCCAACATTTGTTTCTTAGTTTCGGGAATCTAGAGAGAAGAGAAGGGCAGAAAATACAGAAAACTAATTTCGGGATTTTTAGTTTATTGTGGTTCAAGCAAGTCAGACCTAGGGTTTCGGCCAAAAGAGGATTATATAGGTGTGAGAGTTTGTTCCGAAAACAACTCCCACGTCCTATCAACCTCTTCTGGTAGTGGGAGTCTTCCTATAAAACTCTGCTGGTAGTGGGAGTCTTTATCGCATAATAACTCCCACGTAATCCCAGCTATAACCAAATACTGAAAATGCCCCTCCTTAATCTGTAATTCAAATAATAACATTTTATTATTCTCAAAAAAATAAATGTCAGATACAATGAACCTAGACACATTCTGGATTCATTGAATATGGACATGAAGCTCGTTAACTCGTCTATGCGTGTGACCCTGTAGGTTCATATCACAATGGTAATGAAAACACACTTAGTAGCAGTATGTGTTCATAAATCACAAGCGGTCCCTAGCAGGACATTATGACTACCCAGAGTGAATGACTGTTCGGTGGAACCTAATACCAATCCACTATTTAATCCCTTTGTCTCGCGATATCCAATACAGCCTGCGAGTCATTTTTCAATATTGTAAAATTGTAATTGCTTTCTTAGATTAGTTTTATCGCTTTATCTTGAAGGCTGGCTATGCCATGCATTTATGTAACAAGACTGGAGGATGCTGGATCGAAGACACTATCCATGCGACGAGTATTGACTTAGATTGACCATTGGCTCCCACAAGGCTCGTAGGAGTCATCATAGGATTAGGATATGCTATCTCACGTTTACATTTACGTTTTATAACTTGCATGTGATGCTTACTTTTTTTCTTATGGGGGCTTAACACATTATTCAAACTAAATCGTTTTAATTAAGTCTTAAAATGACTACCATATCCTAAGCACTTCTTGAGCTTGGATCATGATTTTGTCTGCTTGCCAAAGCAACAAGTGGTTATCTAAGCAAAATGAGATGGAAAAATAGTGATTTCCATAAGCTTAGACATGGTTCGACTTAACTAGGCTATCAAAATAGTTTTGAGCCTAGGGCATAACATGGGAAATAGCCAGGACATATAGATGTCTTTCCCATGGGCTGATTTTACTTTAACTATGGGTGATAAGCCAAAGCTTACTTATAACTATCGTAAAATGGTATTCTCCACTATTTATCAAGTGTTGAAATTGTGAAAAGTTTTTGCTCAAAACTAATTAATGACTTTGCAAATAGTTTTAATGTAGATAATGACAACCAACACTTCACACAATTCATTGTGATCCGTTCTTGAAAAATAAGAACTGAGTGGGTCCAAGTTCCTTGATTGGGCCCTCAACTTAATGATTGTCCTTAAGCATGAAAGAAAGCTATACATTCTTGATACTGATATTCTTGAACAGCCTGCAAACAACGCCCCTAGAGTTGAGAATGATGCTTGGAAGAAGCATTGTGATGATTCTAACAATGTGACTTGTCTCATGTTAGTCACAATGAGCTTTGAGCTTCAAAAACAGTTTGAAGGGATTGAGGCTTTCCAGATGATGGGCCAACTCAAGGAAATGTTCCAAGAGCAAGCCCGTCAAGAAAGATTCCTCACCACTAAGGCGTTGAACAGTTGCAAAATGGCCCCTGGCACTTCTGTGAGTGCACATGTTCTTAAGATAAAGGCTATCTTGACCAACTGAAAAACTTGGTGCTCCTATAGGTCATGAAATGGCCACAGATATGATCTTGGGCTCACTCCCACCGGAGTATGACCAATTTGTGATGAACTTTAACATGCATGCCATGGAGAAGTCCATACACGAGATGCACGGGATGCTCAAACAGGTTGAACTAAACATTAAGAAGACCCCTGAAGTCTTAATGGTTCAAAAGGGGAATTTCGAGAAAAACAAAGGAAAGGGAAAGCCCATGGCCAAGAAGGGCAAAGGCAATAACAAACCCAAACCCAAACCCAAGGCCAAGGAACCAAATAAAGGGGTTTGCTTCCATTGCAATGAACTAGGTCATTGGAAACGGAACTGCAAGCTCTAATTGGAAGAGAAGAAAAAGGAGAAAACATGTTTGACTGTCTCTCCTGGTATTTATCTTATTTAATTAACATGTCTGCTCTTACTTCATGGGTATTAGATACCGGTTGTGGATCTCACATTTGTGCAAATGAGCAGGGGTTCAAAAGGAGTAGATCACTGGCAAAATGAGAAGTGGACCTGAGAGTAGCGAATGGAGCAAGAGTTGTTGTTGTAGCTACATGGACATTTAATTTAGTTTTTCCAAGTGGCTTTATTATTGAACTGAATAATTGTCTTTATGTTCCAACTTTGAGTCGGAATATTATTTCAGTTTCTTGTTTGGATATTGATGATTTTGAAATAAATATTTTGAATAAAATTTGCACCCTTCATAAAGATCTTATATTCTATGGAGATGCCTCTTTCATGAAAACTCCATATGAGTTATGGATAGGGAAACGACCTAGTTTATCATTTCTCAAAATTTGGGGATGCGAGGCATACGTAAAACTCTTATTATCTGATATACTCGCCCTTAAATCTGACAAGTGTTTATTTGTGGGATATCTTAAATAAACTAAAGGATATTACTTCTATCTTCCATTAGAGAACAAAGTGTTTGTTGCTCGAAATGGTTTTTGTTCCTTGAAAAGGAATTTATTTCCAAAAAGCATAGTGGGTGTAAGATCCATCTTGAGGAAATTCAAGATCCCCAAACAACATCTGAACCATCTTTAGAACTTCAAGCAAGCTCACGTGCTGATACTGAGCTTCAATCTTTGACACAAGGCCCAAGGAGATCAAGTCGGATACTTCAACAGTTTGAGAGATATGGATTTCTCGTAACTGATGATCATCATATTGAACTGATTGATCGAGATGAACCCACTACCTACAAAGAGGCAATTCGTAGTTCTGAGTCAGAAACGTGGCTAGAAACTATGAAGTCTGATATGCAATCCATGTACGATAACCAAGTATGGACTTTGGTTGACGCACACGAAGGGTGTAAGGTCATTGATAACAAATGGTGCTTCAAAAAGAAAACCGACATGGATGGTAATGTACACACTTTTAAATCTCGACTAGTAGTTAAAGGTTATATAAAAATTCATGACATTGACTATGATGAAACTTTTTCTCCTGTCGTTATGATAAAGTCTATTAAGATTTTACTTGTCATAGCCATATATTTTGACTATGAGATATGGCAAATGGACGTTAAGAATGTGTTCCTTAATGGAAACCTTCTCGAGGATGTGTATATGACACAACCATTGGGGTTTGTTGATCCATCAAATCCTAGCAAAGTGCGTAAGCTTCAAAGATCCATTTATGGATTGAAGCAAGCATCTCGAAACTGTAATCGTCGATTTGATGAAGCAATGAAAGAATTTGGTTTCATCAAAAACGAAGACGAGCCTTGTGTTTATAAGAAAGTGACTAATAATGCAGTAACGTTCCTTGTGCTTTACGTGTATGACATCTTACTGATTAGAAATGACATCCCCACATTACAAAGTGTAACAACTTGGTTGGGGAAGTGTTTTTCCATGAAAGACTTAGGCGAGGCTACATACATTTTGGGTATAATAACCTATAGAGATAGATCCAATAAAATGATTGGCCTAAGCCAGAGTGGATACATTGACAATGTACTGAAAAGGTTCAGTTTGCAAGATTCTAAAAAGGGATTTTTGCCCATGTCACATGACATTAAACTCAGCAGAACTGAAGGACCTTCCACAAAGGAAGACCAAGAGCGCATGAGTAAGATCACATATGCTTCAGCCATTGGGTCTATTATGTATGCCACGATATGCACTCGCCCGGATGTCTCATTCGCGTTAAGTATGGCTAGCAGATATCAATCTGACCCTGGAGAGTCACATTGGACTGTAGTTAAGAGAATTCTTAAGTACTTAAGAAGGACTAAATATATGTTCTTAGTTTACGGAGGTCAGGAAGGAAGTCTGGTTGTAAATGGTTACACAGACGCAAACTTCCAGACCGACATAGATGATTTTAGATCGCAATCTGATTTGTGTTTTGTTAGAATTGAGGTGTTGTGAGCTGGAAGAGATCAAAGAAAGAAACCATGGCCGACTCTACAACAGAAGATGAGTATCTGGATGCCTCTGAAGTAGCTAAAGAAGTTGTTTGGATCAGGAAATTTGTTGATAGATTAGGCGTCGTCCCTAGCATTGTGAACCTAGTGGACCTTTATTGTGATAGTACTGGTGCCATTTCACAAGACATTCTCAGGCATTTCCATCTGATTAGAGAGATCATTGACAGAGGAGACGTTGAAATTTGCAAAGTTCATACAGACGACAACATTGCATATCCATTGCCCAAGCCACTCCCGCAACTTAAACATGAGAGTCATACTAGGTCAATGGGATGGGGGATCATGTATGATTGGACCTATGGCAAGTGAGAGATTGTTAGTAGTACCCTGGCAAGTGGGAGATTGTTAGTAGTACCCTAGGACCATTAACATATGTTGTACGTTTTATATATATTTTAAACATGTTATGTGAATAGTTAATTTTGCTTTTGAACATCAAATGTGTGATTTGATAGTAAAACTCATTAGCTTATGCAATTACTATTATGATTGTCCTTAGTTTTATGTAATGTTCTTTACAATGAAATAAAACTAGTATGATGTTTGATTGATGATTATGTTTTACTGATCATGTGAAATGAATACAAATCATATCATAGATACAATATATTGGGATACATTGTATCGGACGGGATCCATTAGAAAAGTAACACTTCATGGTCCTTTAGTCATAAGTATTACTTCCTCAATACTATTTTGAATCCTTAGACCTTATGTCTCCATCGTTTCCAGCATGAATGGATCTGTGTTTTGATTCAGTCGGACGTTACTTTTAATCGAGTAATTAAAACGACGGATGATCGGACGTAGAATCCTATCATGGCTTGAAAGTGAGAGGCATTGTAAGGGATTTGTCCCTCTCTTATCAGAGAGAGATATACATTGGCCCCTCGATAGGGAAAACTGTTTAAATGCATGGTCGTGCTCAAATGTATTTAATAAAGTGGTTATTAAATACTATTTGTTGGAACAAACTACCTGGAGATCGAGCATAAATACAATTAAGCTTTATAAGGGTGAAAACTACCATGCCTTATGCTTAATTTGGATATCATGAGACAAATGGATTAAATAGTTTATTGTTATTAGGTTCCATCAAACATTCATTCACTCTGGGTAGTCACGATGTCCTGCTAGGCACCGCTTGTGATTTATGAACACATACTGCTACTAAGTGCGTTTTCATTACCATTGTGATATGAACCTCCAGGGTCACACGCATAGACGAGTTAACGAGTTTTATGTCCAGATTCAATAAATCCAGAATGTGTCTCTGTAAATTGTTTCTAACATTTATTTTTCTGAGAATAATAAAACGCTGTGATTTGAATTACAGATTAAGGAGAGGCATTTTCGATATTTTGTTATAGCTAGGATTACGTGGGAGTTATTATGCGATAAAGACTCCCACTACCAACCGAGGTTTATAGGACGTGGGAGTTGTTTTCGGAACAAACTCTCACACCTATATAATCCTCTTTTGGCTGAAACCCTAGGTCTGACTTGCTTGAGCCGCAATGAACCAAAAATTCCAAAATCAGTTTTCTTTATTTTCTGCCCTTCTCGTCTCTCTAGATTCCCGAAACTAAAAAACAAAGAGCTAGCACTCGCTGCTCATTTCGTCGCGTGGATACAGGTAGAGAGCAATTCCGCAAGGGAAGGCTATTGGTGGCAGCAGCGCACATCCGAAAACATAATCTTTAGCCGAAAAATGTAAGTAATTTTTTTCCCTTTTTCTATTCCAATGGTATGAGCGGATCCTTTAGGGGAGGACTCATGGGTGTTTAGAACTAGTTTCTGCTCATGAATCCCTTCATAAACGAGGAGAAATAAATGGTGTTTGTCAAGGGAAGGTTTAAACATATCGTTGAGAAACCATAAGAAGGCGAGAAATATATAACAAAATTGTGGTCTCAAGCAAAAGACCAAATGATTGCGAATGAATTCAATTCATCGGGATATGATATGCATAGGGCAACTCACTATCCAAAGATGATGAATCGCCAAAAGAAATTATGTTGAGAGGTATGTCAAGTTCCAAGAAAGACCGATCCATTGATAGATCGGACTTGAGGAGAAAATTTTCTCATTTTCATGATAAACTAAGGTAGAGGTACATACCAACAAGCATGGCAGTCAAAATCGCGAGTCGACTCGTAGAATCGTACGATTCTACGAGTTTTAAGGGGTGGACCGAGTAAGATTCTACGTAGAATCGGAATCTGGTAGAATCGGTGTAAAATCGTTACGATTCTACGAGTCTACTATTCCCTAATTTTTTTTTTTTTTTTTTTGAAACACTTTATATTTTTTTAAAAATTTTTTTTATCATTTCTTATCCTCAGAACTGATACTTTAAGATGTATACAAATTTATATATCTCACGAGATATTTGAATCTTAATTAAAAATAAAAAATAAGCACATTTTAGCAATTAAATTAACTCCGATTGACTTTTTTGCTGAATACTTAGTCATTAAAAATGAAGTTTCGCCATTTGAATCATGTTTAATAAACATCTGAATACTTTATTTAATTTTGTTAACTTCAAATTAAATTTAATAAACATGTTTAATTTTAGTACATGATATTAATAACTTGAATGATTTGCTTTTAGTATTTGATTATCTTTTTTTCCTTTAAGACACTTTAGAGATGATTTGGAAATAACTATTTAGTTTCAACTAAGGTAATTTGGGTAGAGAAATTGTGCTTTTATATTTTAAAATTGTGATTGAAATGTTTTTCAAAGAGTACATATATATTTTCAAATAATTTTTTAATGTAAGTAGGATCGGCGATCCGAGTTACGATCCTACGATCCTCATATGCCTTCCGATTCTACGTAGAATCACGAGTTTGACTGCCTTGCCAACAAGAGTACCGCCCTAGGGTGGGTACGACTCAAAATCCGTCCAAAAAACACAATACAGGGGGAAAATTGGGTTCTCGTGATTTTTTCTTCTTTTCCAAAATCAATGTCTAAGAAAGGATTTTGTGTAGAAATATGAAAATTAAAGAACAATACAAGGGATTTATAGTGATTCGATTCACCAAAAATTTACTTCCACTACCTTTAGCCTCTACCCAAGGACTTTGCTAACTCCACTAAAATTCCCATTACAACTAATTATGGTGGGAAAAAGAAATTCCTTTACAATGGTGAATGATAAACTCATATTTTCTATATAAATTATACTACTTTTCACTTAGTTTTTACCTAAAGAATATTATATTTTCATATTTTAGAGTCAATTTGTTATTAAATTCGTAATATATTTATTTTGATTTGATATACATATTTTAGGTATTTTTATAGGTTAAATAGAAACATATTATTAAGAATCTTTATTTTAGAATTATATTATATTTTCTTAAATTTATTTTGTAGGAAATCATATCAATTGGATACAAGTTGATATGAAATTGGAAACAAAGACTACGGACCTTGGGCCACAAGAACAAGAAAGGGTTAACACTTCATCACATCTCTATAAAAAGAGGACATCAAGCCCTAAAAGAAGAACCCCAAGCTGCCGCACCAAAAACATACACAAAGCAGCCGTGAAAGACGAGCCCGATCAGCCGTAGTCAACAGCCGCAAAACACCACTTTCACCACCAAATTTCATCATCACGTCATCAATCATCATCATCATCAAGTCATCAACAACCAATCATCTTGTTCAAATTGTAAATCCATCCACCAACCCTCATCCAATCAGGGAGCCGCAAATCATCATCAAGTTACCAACGTTACATCGTCACTGTGTTTTTCCAATTGGAACTGTGGTCACTCTGGTGCGGTGCTGAGAAGAGATTCGATTTTCGGAGACAAATTTCGACATCAAGTTGTAATCTAAAACTTATCTCTTGTTATTATTTTCTTGATTCGTAATTTTTCTCATGTCTAAATTAATTATCATGGTTGATTTATATATGATGATTGGCTAAATTTTCTAGTTGATTAGGCTTGTGAAGACTTTGTTGGAACAATGATTTAGTTAATTATCTTTCCCTTAATATTGTGTTCAATATTCCCTTAATCCCTATTTTATTAATTATTATTATGGTGTGTTTTAATGCTTGTATTGAATTGGCCATCTCTACATGATTTCATAATTTAATTGCGAAGGACCGGAAGGTGAAGTAATTAATTAGGAACTAAGTAATAATAACTCGTAGTAAAACTGACTAGGAATAGATTCGTTTTCTATTGAGCGGTTTCCAAAAGTAGATAACCACGGGGATTGAAATTGGGGAATTCCATAAATCGTTAATGCTGTCTCATTAATCAATTTCACATAGGCATATGGTTTTTGTTAATTGAGATTAGGGGATTTATTGCAAGGAATTGAATAAAATTAAACCTATATTAGGGAATTTTACCGTTAATGAATTAGGATAAATTTAAGGGAATTTGACACATTAAAAAGGGAATCTTTCAAAATTAATCATTGGGAAAACAAGTTGGATCAATGTCCTAATCAACCTTTCTTTCTATCTGATATCTTCTTTCTTATTTGTTTTATTTAGTTATTTAATCTTAAGCATTAGTTAGTAAAACTCTAAAAAATATTTGTAGGTCTAAATTAGGATAATAAACAATTTTGGTACTTAATTATAATCTCTGTGGGAACGACACTTGTCTTACTTATATACTCAATTGGACACTAGTTCACTTGGTAGAATTTTGTGCATCAGTGAACAACTCACTAAGACTTTTAAAGGAAGATCTGAGGGCTTGGTATGAGAAGCTGGCGAACTTCTTGCTAAAGCAAGGGTACCCAAGCGGATGTATTTGAGTTCGGTGAAACATTACCTCTATAGCAAGAATCTTGTTGAGCTTATGCAATAAAGAGTTTAGATGAGCATGATTGGAGGCCTCTTATACTTAACTGTTAGTCTAGACGTCACCTGCAGCATTGAGGTATTCGAAAAATATCAAGTTGTACCCATGAGAACTATGCTAAGGAAATTAGGAGAATTATGAGGCATGTCAACATCACAACTGATATAGGATTAATCTTCAGCAAGGATTCAAACACTCATTTAATAAGCTACATTGATTAAGAAAGTATTAATTTGGATGATGCTTCTTCCATGGAAATAATATTGTATAAAGGTATTCAAGAAACTGAGTGGTATCTCATTGTCAGCTGATGAGGCTGAATATATTGTTCCAAAACGTTGTTGAGCTCAGTTGATGTGGATGAAACAAAGTGTGAAGGATTAAGGACATATAACAAGGTAAAAGTTGTTGGTGCATTGTGATAACACGAATGGTGTTGATCGGCACAAAGAACCCAATCCAAGACACTAAAACCAGTCACATTGATATCCGACATCACTTCACCAAACATCTTGTTGAACTGAGGACTGTGAAACTTTAACAGGTGACAATCGACAGGCAATTAGTTGATTTTCTAACAAAATTCTTGGCCAATGCAAGGATTGAATAATTGTGCAGTGCCCTTGGCATGTGCACTATATAAGTCTCTCTCTCTCTCTCTCTCTTTTTGTTTTTTAAGAGGGTGGAAAAAATATTTGACCTTGATTTGAAATACAAGGGAAGTTAAGGGAAGTTGAGTAGAATATGATGTGGTGATAGTGCAGTTGAAAAATCCATTGCCTCTCTCTCTTAGTTTATCACCTTGGCCTAGCAAAAAATCACTGTTGGTGGAGCCTATCAAGCCGATCAGTATCAAGAAAATGGTTGGAGTGGAGGCAAATTCACCAGAGATTATGAATGATGATAACTCAACACCACAACTCGTTGTTCAGCCTACAGAACAACAAAATCTTAGTCCGTCTTATAGTAATCTTCTGATAGATCAACAATATGGTATGAATAGTCACTCTAATTTGCATATTGTGTTTACTATTAAAGGGGGTATGATTTGGATTTGTAAAGGGACCCTAACTTGTTTGCTACACAAATGGGTAATTATTTTTAAATCTATATGCTAGTATGCAATATGTGCACAAGGAAGGTGTTCTGATATAGATGTGAATAAGTCTGATCAAACCATTATATTACATGAGAATCCTTCTTCTGTGCTTAAACCCGTTATGGATTTGGATGTTTTGCCTAAAATAGCGTCTTCTTAATCTGTCTATGTACCAAAAGAACAACATGTTGAATATCTTAAAGGTATTTCGGTTGTTGAGAAACTCCTAAGGTTCATCACATTTATAAAAAATAAGAACACTATGTTATCAGAAGTCGTGTGCCTATGTTTGAAATGTTTCTAAGAGCTTTCATAGATTTGTGCCTTCTTTAAGAGAGTTTTTGCATAAAATCTATTGAAAGATTGTGAGAGTTTTTGCAGAAAATTTTAGTGAAGCTTCTAGTGAGTTCACTCATTAGATTGAGTGTTTAAAACTTCGTGGTTTTGTGACCAAGTCTTGCTGATCCATGAGTCCTCTTTCAGTACTTTAAGATTTTGTTATTCAATTATGTCTCAAAGGGTTGTTTTTTTTGTTCCTGCTTTGATTATTCATCCTCGGCAGAAGGGAGTATATCCATCTAGTTAATAGGTGCTATGTTAGGATTTATGCCCAAAAACAATTATTTTCCTATAACTTAATGAATAAAATATTTATTAGATTAGAAATATTTAATCTCTACTATATCACATCATCCATTATTTATTAATAAACCATAATAACACATATGGCCCGAGTGCATCAATTATAGTCTATGTGGTTGACTCATAATGCCCACAGTACGACATACATGATTAGAATTTGGTACACTAGAATATATAATCCATTACCAATCAATGGAATGGGGACACATTCTATTAAACAAAGATCATCAAATAATAAGTCCCGAGTTAAGGGGATGGCTTACCTTTTAGTCAATGAGTAGATCTCTCATCTTTATTATGTGAGTGTTAGTTGGATATGTTGAACATGACTAGTGATTTATCAACTTACTATCCAAAGAAAAATGAATCTAATACTATCACAACTATAGTAGACGAATACTATGCAGTTTAAGTATGAGTTGGTGGTCGAGCGAATCTATTGCTATATTTGAGATCATCAAATGTGATCAATAGTACTTGTACATTCGGTATACAGTGCTAGCAAGTTCAGACAGATTCACATAGAACTTTTATGCCATTCTTATATTAGTGGATGAAAATCGATCCCTTGTGCTTGTCCCAGAGTGATCTAGCGCCATATGCCAGACCTGGCTAAGACTAAGGAAATCTATTTTTGGGATCGCTCCCCAAATATTGATAGATGTCATTCCAGATGAGTCAATTGATCAAGGACTAGAGTTCAAAGGATAATTAATATATGTCCATGAGTAAGGATAGTACACAAAACCTAAGCTCATTGACGAGTGTAATGTAGAGGAGTATATTCACTAGTACAACATTAGTAATTAGAGACATGCATCATACTATTATTGATCAAGTGGTCAACATCTTATATGATGATAATCCGAGAGGCTTAAATGCAAAATGCAGTAATTTGCGAGCAAGGGTATTTTTGTCATTTCAGCAAGATAAATAATTCACTCGCTCATATATATATATATATCCTACGTAGCAAGTTTCGCTCTTCCTTCTAATGCTGGTGGTCTTAGATTCCCTCATCGGATTACTTTATGTGGAGTAAAGAATATTCTAGAAGGTTGAGAATTTGATTTCATTGAATATATCGATGTTGTCTCCGTCTGAGTCGTGAAAGTAAGATATGCTTTAGCTTTGTAATGTTTTAACAGTCAGGTTCCCGTTGGGCAACTGTTCCTATTGTGGGATCGTTCCCTTCAATTGGTATCAAAGCCACCGTAATCATCTAGAAGCTTGCTTTAGGATTTAATAAAATCAATGTTATGGTGGTTTCTATAATTTCTATACTATGTTTATGGTATGAATCCTCCTTGGTTAATTTTTAGAATCGATGTACATCTCGCGGTTAGAGACATATGAGTTTGTTTTTAATTAATTTAATTTATTAATTCCATCTTGTAGATTCAATGTAAGTCTCGTAATATGAGAGATATAAATTTTTAATTTTTCCATGTATCCGTATTTGTTTTTATATTTAAAAACAGATAAACAAGCTCCTGGAACTGGGAAGGTTGGAGATCACAAAAACGTCAAATTCCGCACTAGAAAGTTAGCCAACTGATGGAATTTTTGTTTGGGTTTTTCTGGTATTTTTGAAGGACATGTTTTTTTAAAAATGCAGCAATCTGGTATTTAATTTGTTCTAGACTACTTTCAAATATGTTTGTCTTCAATATTGTGGCCAAACAAAAAGGACAAACGTACAAGCTCCTGTATTGTTTCTGGCATCGGCCCACCACCTGAAGCATCCAAACGAAGCCAACAAGGTGACGGCACTGCTGTTGAAATTTTCCAGCAGCATTGCCAATTTTAGAAAAATTGGGGCCCCACACTTTCTTTCCATTTTTAGGGTGGCGACCCTCTTATTTGGGGCTAGGTTCTTCAGTTTTGGTGTTTATTTTTGGCAAGTCTTTGTATAGGGGTGATTCAGAGAATTACAAAATTTGGAAGTTCTCGAAATTCAAACTGAGATGTAACCCCAGGAAATTTTTGTAATTAATTGAATTATTTATTTTGGAAATTACCATAAATATATATATATATATATATATATATATATATATATATAATAATTTTGATTATGCATAATATGTCAAATGCGTGGAAAAAAATTAGATGGAACCACCAGTAGGATTAAACTTATTTTAATTAATTGTTTAATCTTTGTTTATCATGTAGGATATAAAAGATAGGAAAATAGAATGAAAAAATCGACTGCTTTCTTCTCTTACATTTTTCTATTTATTTCTTGATATGTGCTTTACTTTTAAAATGATTTGAAATAATTGTTAACTAAAGATATCTAGTAATTAGTTTTTATAGGATTTCTTACCTCAAGATGATTAAGAGACAATTAACTACGTTTTCAATAGACCATATCCTCTTGGGTGATTTAAATATAAATTAATTTAAGAAAAAGCTAAAGAAATCTTTTTTAAATAAAATATTAAGTGGGAGAGGAATTCCCAAGATCTCAGAGATTCCATCTAAAGGTGAGTTAATTTGTAAATCGATCTTCTCGCCCCACCTGGGAGTGGAACCGTATATGATGATTTTTCCATGAAGCAGATACTTAATAGATTGAGACATAATCTAGAATCTAAATTATAACTCCGACTGACTATCATAGAAGTGTATACCTTTTGTGTAAGATAGTCTAGAATTTATTTTAAGAAGACGGTCTACCTTTTGTATCACATCGGTAGTCTAGAATTTATTTTAAAAAGACGGTCTACCTTTTGTATCACATCTCCCTATAGGAGCTCTATGGCCCATTTCATGACCCCCCCCAAAGCGCAAGGTTAAGGTTATTAGATAAAAATTTTAAACTTATCTTTTATCTAGAAATAACTAGCTTATTACTTGGAGTTATGCGTTTAATATTATGATTAAGTTATGGATGAATGATTAATTTATTTATGTTTTTTACTATTAGTTCAGTTAATCGTCAATGGCAAAAGGTACTTTCAATCCACTGGTCATCATTCTCTCTAAGAATAACCCGATTGGATAAAGTTATATGGAGTGGAAGATTAACTTAAACATTGTACTTAGATTTGAGGAGTGCAAGTAAGCCTTGACGAGGAGCGTCCAATGCTTGTAGAAAAAGTAAACTTGAGTAGCAAGAGACACAAAAGAAATGGGACAGGGTTAACACAATGGTCAAGTGCTACATGTTAGCCCCTATGATTCCTATGCTTGAACCTCAACATGAGACTATGGACACTACTTATGATATTGACCCTTCTCTAAAGGAAATGTTTAGTGACAAGAGTCGCCCTACTAAATCATTAGCGATTCAAACATTGACTACCAAATGGGTGAGGGGTCTTCAGTTAGAGACCATATGCTCAAGCTGATGGATGTCTTCGACAAAGCAAACTTTTTTTGGAGCAGACATTGACTTACATACCAAAGATGATATGATTTTGACATCTCTGCCCGACTCATTCAATCAACTCAAATTGAATGACATATAAATATTAGGTTGGGTCATATAAATCCCAACCAAAATAAAAGGCTTGTACATGATGGTCTTCTAGGATCATTAGGATTGGAAGAATGACATTAACGTGAATCTTGCCTAATGGATAAAATGGACAAAGGTCGTTCAACCAAAAGGTATATAGAGCTAAGAAAATACTAGACTCAGTACACACTGATGTATGTGGTCCTTTATCTGTACCTGCAAGAGGTGGATACAAGTATTTCATCACATTTAGATATGACAAGACATGCTTTGGTTATATCTACTTAATGAGGCTCAAATTTGATTCCTTTGAGAAATATAAGAAGTTTACAACTGAAGTGGAGCGTCAAACGGGTAGACAACTTAAAATGTTGAAATCATATCATGGTAGAGAGCATATATCTAGTTAATTTCAAGACTATCTAAGGGAGCATGGAATAGTTTCTCATCTGATCACACCAAGTACTCCCCATCTTAATGGTGTAGCACAAAGAAGAAACAGAACGTTGATGAAGATGGTCAGAAGCATGATAGCTCATGCTACTCTTTTAATGTCCTTATGGGAATATGCCCTAGAGATAGCTATATATATTCTGAATATGGTACCTTCCAAATTAGTACCTAAGATTCCCTTTGAAATGTGGACTAGGCGAAAGCCAAATCTAGAACATCACATAATTAGGTATGTCCAGCCTATGTACTAACTAAAGGAGGTAAGCTTGCACCAAAGTCAGAATTATACTATTTCGTTAGGTATACTAGAGGAATAATAAGTGGATACTTTGATTATCCTAAGGAGCATAAAGTTGTTATAAGTACCAATTCTAGATACTTAGAAAATGAAGAAAAAAAATCTTCCACGAAACGATCAAGTAAGGTGGAACTAGAAGTAAGAGATTCGAATCAAGTTCAGACGAAGCACTAGTGGACACTCATGAGATTACTTTTACTGAACTAACCCAATTGAAACTTCATCTTAGTGGGAGAGTCTCGCATGCTCCATAAAGATAGTCAGAATAAGTCTATGACTTGATGTCAGATAATCACGAGTAAGATCTCACTAGTTACAACAAAGTCATAAATGATAAAGATGTTGTCGAATGGCAAGTAGCAATGCAGTGGAGATTTAGTCTATGTATGGCAATCAAGTGTGGGATCTTGTATAAATACCTAGGGGTAAAACCCGTAGGGAAAAAATGGGTATACATAAGAAATAAAGATTTGAATGGAAACATTTAAGTGAAGGTGATGCGTCCTAAGGGGTGCCTGTTCTCCTCGAGTCCTACAAAAATAGTTATACACAGCGGGAGACTGTCCCTTATCATGTCTCCAATTATTATGTTAGTAATGGACTAGATATGAGAATTGGTTGCGGTGGCAATGGAGGGAGAGATGGTTGTGAAGAGGCGGGAGTAAGATTTAGGGAGTTGTTAAGGTTAGGAGTTGCAGAAGTAGGGAGGGAAAGAGGCAAAGGTAAGGTGCGAGATGAAGAAATAGAGGTAGCATATGGGAATTCATCTTCAAGAAAGAGAACATGGCGAGAAATGTAGAGTTTGTCAGTGAGAGGGTCTAGACATCGATAACCTTTGTAGTGAGGAGAATACCCGAGAAAGACAGAGTATAGAGAATTGGGAATGAGTTTGTCAAGACGGATGGCACCGAGAAAGGGAAAACAAGCTCAGCCTAAAACACGAAGGTTATCAAGATTTGGTGGCTGATGGAAAAGAAGTTCATATGGGGACTTATATGAATATTCGGGGTCGGAAGTAGGTTGATAAGATATATAGCAGTGGAGAAGACTTCAAACCAGAATCTCTTAGGAAGTGAAGCATGGAGCATGAGAGTGAGACCGGTTTCAATAATGTGACGATTATTTCGCTCGGCAAGCTCTGGCCTTATGGAAAGACTTACCCATCACAAAAAGAGACCAGCTCAACCTACTCGCCAGCCTTAGCTCATCATCAAAAGAATCCTCCTCCTTGGACGACTAAGCACACTGAGGCAGTCAAAAACCTCAAAGAACTTGCAGCCAAAGTTTCACAGTTACAAATTCCCTCCTCTAGAGTCCGAATACTTCAGACAGATGCATCTGATGAATTTTGGGGCATAGTTCTTTTGGAAGAAGAAAATCCTACGGGAAAACTAAGAAGACTTGAAGATCATATGAAAACTAAAGGAAGAAAACAAGAGAGAATTGTGGTGGAAGGCAGTTTGTGGGTGGAAAAATGGGATGCTTGGCAGAAATCTTTGACAGAAGTTGACGTTCGAGTCCGGATTTCAAATCCGCCTTTGTAATAATCTACCTATAAAAAGGCATGTAACCACTACTAAATCCCTCCTAAAGAGTTCCAAAACACTCTTAGGCTACCTTCAGGAATCGGAAAGACATTATCATTCTACATTCAAAGAGATTTTGGTCGTGAAACGTGGTATTGTTTCATACCCAGGAAGTCAATCTCGGGAGTTCCCAAAACCATTTTCTTTTCTGAAAGCATGATGCCAAAATCTTTTACCAACTTATGAAACTGATTCAGTAAAACAAGATGAGATTCAAAATCCTTTGAAAATAAAAGAATATCATCAATATAAATAAGAGCATTTGGAATCAAAGGGTTGGAAAATTTTTGTCATAGCCTTTTGAAAATAAGAGAGAGAAACTTTTAGTCCGAAAGGCATAACTGTCCATTGGTAATGGTGGTTTGGAATACAAAAAGCTGTTTTGTATCTATCCTCAGGGGAAATACCAAGTTGCCAAAATCCTGTCTCCAGAACACTATGAACTAGCCACAGCCGAGTTGCAGCAGCTCCTGGAGGAAAAGCTTATTGAACCCACTTCTTCATCGTGGGCTTCAGAAGCTTTCTATGTTAACAAAAGATCCGAACAAGTTCGTGACAAATTGAGACTGGTCATCAATTACCAATCTCTAAATAAATATTTAAAGGATGACAGGTTCCCTCTTCCACGGAAAAATTCACTTTTCCAGTATCTATCCGAAGCCAAAATATACCATTTTGTAGTGGAGTGTGAGGGCAAGAGATACGATAAGAGATGCCGTGAGTGGGTGGAAATTTAGAAAATGGACCTTTAATAAGTTCAGGGGCTCTATCACATTGAAGCGTCTTGATTTGGGTGAAAATTTTGATTTTCGACTTGAGTTTTGAAAATATTGAATTGTTCAATTGATTATGATTTATGGGTTTAAAGGAAAAATCCATGTGTAGCCACTGAAGTCATCGATAAAAATAATGAAATAACGATAGCCGAGAGAGAGAGAGAGAGTGAGTGAGTGAGGGGCCCATACATCACAGTGTAAAAGTTCTAAAAGTTTGGAAGTTTTGCGAGAAGATAGAGAAAATGGAAGTCGATTATTTTTGCATTGCAGACATGACTTACAATTATTTCTTCCTAATTTTTTTTTAAAGAAAAAGAACTGAAACAATTGGATAGCGTCTTATTGCAAGGATGACCGAGATGTTGATGCCAGCGGTGGAAAGGAACTCGTTGAGCAGTCAAAGCGACCGGATTGGAAAAAATAGCAGGAATCTTAAAAGGATAAAGATTGTTACGAATGCTTCATGAGAGTAAAGAAATCTTGGTCGAAAGGTCCTTCACAACATAACCCGAATGGATTAAATTCAATAAGACAAGAGTAGTCTTTAAGAATTTTTGCCAAAGAAAGTAAATTTGTTGTGAGTTGAGGCACAATAAGAATGTCATTAAGGTGCATAGGGAGAAGGGTGTGGGAAGAGTTAAAGAGCTAGTAGATAATATTGGAAGAGTTTTATAATTACCGACGACAACTTGATTTGAACCTTCATACGGTTGAACAGATGATATAGTTTGTGGATCTGGTGTCATGTGAGCGGGTGCTCCAGTATCTGGCAACCATTCGGCTATGTCACTAGAGGTAAATGTTGATGTGGTGGTAGTGGGTTGTATATTTAAAGCATTAAAGGTTGTAAGGAAGGAATCGGGGTCATTGCGACTGCCTTGTTGATGATTACGTGATTTTATGTATCGAAAACAGCAAGTAGCAACTGTGTGACCAAGTTTCTTGCAAATTTGACATTTGGGTGGGTTTCTATATTGAGTCCTAAGGGCAATGAACCAGAGTGAAGGTTATTATTATAAGAGTATTGGTTTAGGTCTATTTTAAGAATAGTGTGCTTGAGGGTATGATGATTGAGGTGAATTACCGGGTTGTCCATTTTTCTGAAAGCTCCTAAAGGAAGAGGTTGGGGGCCAAGGTTGGTGCATAGGACGACCTCGAGAAGCATACGAACCACCGCGACCTGGAAATCCGAAAACACCAGAAAAGTGTACACATGCAACAACGGCAGATTCAAAAGTACCTGCTATTGTTGAATCTGTAATTTTGCTTAATGTTCAGTGAAGGTCAGTGGACGTTCTCAATTCTCTATTGCGGTAATAAAATACTCGAAATCTGGTGGTAATCCATTTAAAGTGAAGAGGGTCAGATCCTCAAAAGAAACTGGATCTCCTATGGCAACAAGATCTTTGGAGATTAAGGCAATGGAGGATAGATAATCAACAATTGATGATTCGCCTTTCTGACAGTGTGAAGACGGCGCCGAAGTAGGGATTTTCAAGCTGCGGTTTGTTGAAGAAAATGACTTTCAAGCATAATCCAAAGATCATGAGATGTGCAACCAAGGACAATGGGTGATACAGAGGAAGATAGAGCGACACTGAGACATGAAAACGCAAGTTGATCCATTTTGAACCATTTCTGAAATTCTGCATAAGGAGTTGTGGTAGAAGAATCATTAATGGGTTTTTGTATTGTACCATCAAGAAAACCAAAAAGATAACATGAACGTAGTATAGATTAAACTTGTTCCCTCCGTATTAGATAATTGGTATTGTCAAGAGTAATAGTGATGAAGTTGGTAATATTGTTAATTGGGAAGACAGAATTGGGTGTTGAAGTGGACATGTTAATATGTGCAAAGAAAATTTGTAAAAAATGCACGGTGTGTGTTTGTGTGTGTAGAGAAAAAAACTAGTGGGCTCTAGATACCATGAAGAAAAGCAGATGTAGAAAAGCTTTTATATTTCATTGATAAAAATGTATAATGATGGTCTCCTATTTATACATGGATGACAATCCAAAACTAGTCTAATCAATCACTAAAATTAAGTTATACGTTATTCCTACAAATCATAAACTATCCTAAAATACATGCACAAAATCAGGAGACAATATTACATAGTTAATGAGATCAATCAGTGATAATGTTACATAGTTAATGAGAATATTTTGCAATCAATCAATGATTCTTATCAGTATACAATTGTCTCGGGTAAGTTACTATGGATCATTATCGTCGAGCATTTGCTAGAGATTCAAGACCACGGAATCCCTTTGGGGAAAGTATATGCAAACACGTTACTGTCATGATCTGGACCATGTCACTTTGGCAATGGTACAAATGAATTGCTCCCCTACTTGGAGACGGAAGGTTGGAGTAAAGAAAATAGTCGAAAGTCACATAGGTTTATTGATCGGGGATGGGAGTTTCTCCTTCTATTGTGAGAATTTCATCCGCAAAGCTTGTATTGTACAACTGACTTCTACAACCCCGCAAGAGATGAAGAGAGCACGAATACAAGACTTCTTAGGGTACAACATATGACATAAGGCGGAGTTACATTTTGGGCTACCTTCCAAATGTTGTGCTAAGTGGTGGTTGAGATGAATGGATTTGAAAATTGTAGTCAACTAAGGGAATTCTCTTTATCTTCAGCAATTGAATTATGTAGAGGAGGTTCGGTTACAACTTTCACACGCCAAATGATATGGACAAAGAAACTACCACTCCAATTGAACATCTTTCTATGGAAGTTCTTTAATCATTTTTTACCATTCGAAGAAGTGTTATGGCAATATGGTTTCAATCTAGTGACTAGATGTTCTTATTCCAAAGGGGAGGACGAGATGAGGCATGTATTTCTTGAATGTGAACTTGTTATGCACCTGTGGCACCACGCCTCATTGTGTGTTGATTTTCTTCTTCCTAGCTGACGCATTGACACCCCGAAAGCCATGCTCGTTTGTTGGTGGATGGCCGGTTCTGTAAGCAGAGCAAAACATCTCATAATTGCTTCTGGCGTGGTGGTTTGGCAGCTTTGGAAGGCTAGGTGTAAGATATTCTTTGAAGAGAGGATGATAACTAAGAGATAGTTAACTACTTGTTTTGATCAATAACTTGCGACTTTGTGTGAGGCGCGACATCTCTCTATAGGACGGACTATCCCGAGGGCATATCACGCCGTAAAAGTGCTACATTGGAAGAGTATATATTAGAGTACGTATTCCATAATTCTGAGTATTGATGGGGCGGCTCGTGGAAACCCAGGATTGGCTGGTATTAGATGTGTTTTGAGGCAAGGAAATGGTCATTTTATTGTTGTTTGTGCTGTTAACATTGGGGGTTCAAAGCACCAACACAAGAACCGAGATCACAACATTGAGCTATAGGCTCAAATGGGCAAGAATGTTGCATTGATTCAAACGGATTCTCAAGTAATCGAGCGTGCAATGGGCCAAGACCGAATTTTAAGATGGACTTTAGATGATTGTTTCCAAAATCAGCAGTGAGAATTGCAACGGGTATCACAATTACACATATCTATAGAGAGGATAATAAAGTAGCGGACTATTTAGCTAACTTGGGATGTGATTCAAAATCTTCATTATATTTTTATAGCTTTGCAATTCTCCCCTTGGAGGTAAGGGGGCTCCTCAATTTAGATCGTCAAGGGATCCCTGCTATACGGGTCCTTTAAGACGATACTTATGTACTCATGGAATTAATCAATAAAATACCCACAATTTTATTAAACAATATTACAATAATTACATTTATTATTGTTAGATTATTTCTTTAAAAAGTCCTAAGTTAAGGGGATGACTTACCTTCAGCCAGTGAGTAGGCCTATCATCTTTATTATGTAACCATTATTTGGATACGTTGAACATGATCAATGATGGTGATTCATCAAAGTACTATCAAAAAACGATTGGAACTAGAGTGGATGAATACTATGAATTATGAGTATGAGTTGGTGGTCTAGCTAATCTAGTGTTTTATACTTTGATGTGTTACAATTGAGATCCTCAAGTGGGATCAATAGTACTTTTACGTTGGGTATATGATGTTAGTTAGTTATGACAGATTCATATAGATAGAACTTCTATGTCATTCTTATATTAGTGGGTGAAAATCGCTCTCTTGTGATTGTTCCTGAGTGATCCAGCGACATATGTCATGTTTGGCTAAGAATAAGTAAATATACTTTAGCGTCGCTACCCAAATACATATAGATGTCATTCAAAATTAGTCAATAGATCAAGGACTAGAGATCAAAGGATAGTATATTTCTTTTAGTAAGGTGGTAGTACACTAAACTTAAGCTAATTGACGAGTGTAACATGTATGAGTATTTTCGTCAATGCATTATTAGAATTAGAGACATGCAATTTACTAATATTGATCAAGGGGTCAGCATCTCATATGGGTATAATCGAAGATGCTTAAATTCAGCTATTTGTTTGCAGGGCATTTTGGTCATTTCAGCGGATTTGAGAATATGTCTCTTCGTCTTCAAAATAGATCACAAAAGTCTTAATATTTATTACTAATGTAGTTCTAGATCATCAATTGAAAAGGAAGACTCAGACAATTAATAATTATTATTTGGAGCATTAATAATTAATTAGGGGTTTATTTAAGTATTTAAGTATACTAGAAGAATTAATTGTTTGATTAACAATTAAATTGGGTTCTAGTTATTTATTTAATTAAGTCGTTGGAACTAAAACTCTCTCTAGGGTTTTTATCCCTTCATCGTCGCCGCTTCGGTGAGCGTATTCTGTTCCACGATGAGCGCTCTCATCTATCGGACTTTCTCTCCCCTGACATCACCAATGGTGAACGATGGGTGTAGCCCCTATACCTCTCACCTGTACTTTGCACCAGTGTTTGTCGGTGCATCGGAACTGAGCCAGGGCAAAAATATTCTTACTTCTGGAATAATTGGTAAAAGAGAAGTAATGATATTGGGTTGGTTGTATCATAAAGGGCTGCTTGCTATATATGGCATGGGATTTGGAGAGAATTGGAGCTTGGTGTCGCCGGCAAAGGTGTCCATCCGGCGACAATTTTTTGAGTTTGGTTTGGAGGTGAGTAAGGAGATGCAGCGGAGTGACAAGCTTTTTCTTAAAACTCTTTAACAGCATCCAAGGATCAAGCATGTGGGAATTGAGCAATAGGTAAACACTCTTCCCATCCTTTTAAATTCTTTTGAATAAGTGCACGAAGAAAAATCCCTAAAGTTCTATTGGTTACCTCTGTTTGGCCATCAATTTGTGGGTGACTAGTTGTAGAGAAGAGCAATTTAGTTCCCAACTTACCCCATAAAGACTTCCAAAAGTAGCTTAAAATTTTGACATCTCGATCACTCACTATGGTTCTTAGAACTCCATGGAGTCGAATCACTTCTTTCATGAATAAATTTGCGATGTGGCTGGCATCATTTGTTATTCTACAAGGAATAAAATAGACATCTTAGAAAAATGATCAACAAGCACAAAAATACTATCCATGCCTCTTTGAGATAGTGGTAAACCAAGAATGAAGTCCATGGATACATCAACCCAATGAAAGGTCGGAATTGGTAAAGGTAATACAATCCATGGGGTTTACTTGTACTCTTGGCATGTTTACATTTAAAACAAAGTTCACAAATCCGTCTAACATATTTCTTCATATGAGGCCAAAAGAAATGCTCGTGTAAGATTTCTAAAGTCTTAACAACCACAAAATGTCACATTAACCCTCTAGAATGTGCTTACCTAACAAGTAATTGACGCAAGGAACAAGAAGGAATGCACAATCTATTTTCTCGAAACAAGAAACCTTCATGCCGAAAAAACTTTTGAAATGCCGAAGTACTACATGCTTGATAAAGTGCAGAAAAATTAGAATCATGAAGGAAAGTAACGTATATCTCTTAGACAGAGTGCATCAGCCACAATATTATCTTTCTCTTTTTATACTTGATAACATAAGGAAAAATATCAATAAAAGAATCTCATTTTGCATGTCGTTTGTCAAGATTTCCTTGCCGCTTTAAGTACTTAATAGGTTCATGATCAGTATGCACAACAAACGCTTTTGGCATTAGGTAATGCTGCCATGTTGTCAATTCTCTAACAATAGAATTTAATTCCTTGTCATAACTGGAATAGTTAAGTGTAGGACCACTTAATTTCTCACAAAAAATGCCAAAAGCTTGTGATTTTGTTGAAAAGCAGCGCCAATACCTATTCCTGAAGCATCACATTCAACTTCAAAAGTTAGCTCAAAATTTGGCAAAGAAAGTATAGAAGAAGAAGTAAGTAAAGATTTAAGTTTGTCGAAAGCTTCTTGTTGTGGTCTTTCCCATCTAAATCCAACATCTTTTTTAACAATTTCATTTAATGAAGCAGCTATAATACTAAAATCACGGGAAACCCACCAATAAAAGCTAGCTAAACCATGAAAAGATCTTGCTTGCTGAACATTAGAAGGAGTTGGTCAATCCACGATAGCCTTTATTTTGGTGGGATCAACACTAATTCCTTGTGCGCTTACAATATAACCAAGAAATTTAACACTAGTGGTGTAAAATACTCATTTTTCAAGCTTAGCATACAATCTTTGATCCCTTAAAACAACAAATATAATTTTAAGATGTTCAACATGTTCATCTAAGATCTTATTATAAACAAGTATATCATCAAAGTAAGCCACAACAAATTTTCCCAAAAAATACCGAAATATGTAATACATTAACCTCGTGAAAGTACTAGGGCATTAGTTAAACCAAAAGCCATGACAATCCACTCATATAAATCATATTTAGTTTTAAAAGTAGTTTTCCATTCATCACCTTCTCATTTGAATTTGATGGTAGCCTTGTGTTTTATCAATCATATAAAATATTATAGCACAATGTAGTTCCTCAAGCATATCATCTAAACAGGGAATGAAATGTTTATATTGAATAGTTATCTTATTAATAGCACGACAATCAGTACATAATCTATATGTTCCTTCTTTCTTAGGAACCAAAATAACATGACTTGCACAAGAGCTAATAGATTCTCTTACCTTCTCCTTTTCAATTAAAGCATCTACTTGCCTTTGAATTTCATAAGTTTCCTCTGGATTGACTCTATAGGTTGGATAGTTTGGAAGAACTGATCATGGGATGAAATCATTTTGATACTCAATACCTCGAATGGGCGGTAACCTTTTGGTAACTCCGCGGGAAACACATCCTTGTATTCTTGTAAGAGATTAGCAACAATAATTGGAAGCAATATAAACCTCTCTTGGCCGAAACCCTAGGGTTAGACAATTTTCAACCGAAATACCAAGAAATCCAAAAAACTGTTTCTGCCTCCCTTTCTCCCTAATTCCCGAAATTCAGAAAAACCGAAGAGCTAGCACTCGCTGCCCGTTTCGTCGCGTGGATACCGGTAGGGAGTAGTTCCGCAAGGGAAGACTCAAGGTGATCGTTGCTGAGAGCATAAAGATGTAATCTTTCATTCAAGAATCAGATTCTTGAGCCAAGAAGCGTAAGTCATTTTCTTGTAATTTTTCGATTCCTATTGTATGAGCGGATCCTTCAGGGGAGGACTCATGGGTGTTTGGAACGAGTTTTCGCCCATGAATCCCTTCAGTGGTATCAGAGCTAGGCTCATACGATTCGGATTCGATATTGTTAATCACATCATAACACTATCAATTCCGATTTGGTAAGTGTGTGTGTGGAAACAGAAAGATTGTATCTTTTGTTCAATATATGTGATATATGCATAAACTGAATTTCGGCTAATCATGTTATATAAGTTTCTGTATATTCTGATATGCATGCACTGTTTTGTATGTTTTAATTTGATTAATATTGCATGAACTGATTAACCATCTGTCATTAATATGATTGTATACATGAACTGTTTATGAATCTGTTATTAATATGATTATACTGCATAAACTGTTTGTGATTAATCTGTAATTAATTTGATTAATTCGGTTATTACGCATAAAATGATTGTATGTCTCTTGCCGTTAATTTGATTAACCAATGCATAATCTGATTATGTAACTAAGGCAATTGAGGGGTAAATCGGGACAGAAAAACTCATTCGATGAGCTGATGTAGAATCAGACTGCGTCGCGCAGATTCATCGTTCCGCTGACCTAAGACTTCGTAGATGTACTCGTTATTAATTTCATTGTGCTTTATGTGATTTATCATGGTGAATAGCATGGCCTACCTGAAAAACACAAGAGGGGGGGTGAATTGGGTTTTTATAAAAAGTGGCTTCTTTTTCTTTGAGATATAGAAGTGTAGAACTTGTATATGAAGCTTGGAGATTTGTAGAGCAAATATGAAAACAAGAAGTGCAAGACACCGGATCTACGTCCACTACCTTGAGTTTCACCCAAGGATTTTCAACAACTTCACTAAGAAGATCTTTTTACACTTGTGGCTAACTCACAAAGAGTTTTACTCAAATAACCACAATTACAATCAATACTCACTAAGAGTACAAAGCCCAACACTAAGTAGGACTAAACACAACTAATACCCAATCACTTAGAAAGGGAAAGATGAAGATATAAAGATACAATTTTCACACTCAAGAAGTGGAGTAAGGATACCTTTTAAGATCACACTTTAATTCTCTTTTGAACTTTTGAATTCAACACTTTGTGTCTTGCATATATGAGATGGATTTGAACTTTTCAATACATAAAAAGAGGTGGATATGCTTTTGAAGAGCTAGAGCTTTTGTATATTCAATGTAGATCAGTTGTGGTTGTTGTATTGTGAATATACAGCTTTAGGGCTTTTATACTTTTAAAAAACGTCCAAAAAATGACTTTAAAACGGTCAGATAACGGCTAGTTTATTTCAGAGTTCGGTTGACCTAACAAGGATCTCGGTTGACCGAGAAGGCACTTCGGTCGACCGAAGTTGGCCATAGGTCGACCGACCTGTTTTGGCTCAACTCTCTGTCTAGCTTCGGTTGATCCGAGGCAAGCTCGGATGATCCGAACTTCTGAGCTTTGAAAGATGTTGTTTTGACCCTTGTATTGATATCTTTTGAAGTCTAAAAGGTTTTCTCAAAATGTAATAAGTAAGAGCATTTTGAAAACCGTTTTAAAAGACTTAAACTTAGAAATCAAAGGCTTTTGAAATACGAACACATGTAAAGCTCATTTTGAAACTTAGCCTTATGAAAACGTGTTTAATATGTATGCAAGACTATAGTGTTGTATGCTTAAGTTCATTTAGAGCATTGGTTAGAGAGCTTATAAGATAACGACTAATAAATATAAAGCTATCCTAACCAAACCTAAGTCTTCAATCTTCAATCTCGATGATATGTGCCTTGAAGATCTTGTTTATAGCTTGATTGAAGAACTTAGAGCTTCCACCACGAGTTTCGATATTCTATCACAAAGATATAAGTCATTAGTCACAACATCAAATGTTTGACCATTATCAAAAAACAGAGTTTGTTCGCCCTTAGGGCTTACAATAGCCCCCTTTTTGATTATGACAAACTTTGATGTAATTAGATAGAATACGAACAATAGTAAGAACAAGGAAGCATGGCAAAAAGGATTTAAAAACAATTAAGAGTGAAGACTAGTGTTTTAGAAGATAAACTTGTGAGAACTACAAACACTAGTACTTAAACTTCTTTTGCCATCACATTAGGGACTCTTAGAAGAGCCCTAAAAACCTACCATCCTCATTTCCTCCTTCCTTCCAAAACACAAGGCTAGTTTTGAGAATTATAACATATTAATCATTTTAAATGCTCCCCCTCAAAACATGCCATATTAAAGATAAAAACAATATCAGATATATTAAGAAAACTCCCTTAAGTTCCAGCAGTTGATAGCAGCAAAAATCAGAATTGAATATGAGACTGCATGGATCTCGGTCGACCGAGCTTATGGTCACCTGTCTTCGGTCGACCGAAGCAGGGGAAATTTTCTGCAGCATTCTGCTGCAACTGAGTTGTCTCCTGAAACTTTCTTTCAATAACTCTCACACAAACAGACAGTCAGTTTTCAATAAACAGTTAAGCAAGATCAATAAACTAGTTAAGCAAGATCAATAAACTATTCTCCCCCTTTGGCATAATCAAAAAGACATTAATAACCAATATAAATGAGTGCTTTGCCAAAACATAAACATTTTTAAGTACGAAAATAAGTCATAAGCATAAGTAGTTAAAGCAGTTCAATAATGCCAAAATGAAACTTTAAACATAAATAGAAGTGCCAAAAACGGATTCAACGTTGATTGCCTTTATCGTCACTTGAAAGGCTTAGCTCCTTAGCTAAGTCTTTTTGCATTTTTATAGCCTTATCCACCTTGGCGGATACGTTTCGCACATCGTCTTTAATGCAAACAATCTCCTCCGACATTGACTCAAACTGTCTTGCCATTTTCTTTACTAAGGCGAACATTTTGTTGATTCGTGACATCTTTGGAGGAGTGCCTTTGGAAGTATCACGTGATGAAGAATGAGATGCTTCGTCTTGACTCTTTTCCAATGAAGCATGTTTGCTTGAACTTTGTGAGTTTGTGTGCATCAAACTCTTCTTGCTCATCACTTGAAGAATCATTTGTAGGTTTGGAAGATGCTCCAACCTCTTTCTTTTCAAGCACCATTTGCTTTTCAATCTTTTGGAGTGTTTTGAGCATATAAGTGGATACGTTTCTAGCAAGGATCGCAGCACCAAGCTCATCATTAGTTGTCTTCCGAATGAACTTCCATTGATTGTCAATATAGATCATCTTCATTCGGTGAAAACAAGCCTCATCAATTTTGACGAACTTTTTCTTTAAAGGATCGTGCAAATCAAGGCCGAATCTTTGAAAAAACCTAGTAAGCACATTTCCATATGGTATGAAATTCCTTGATCCTTTGATCGCAGCCATGAAATGTTGAAGAGCTAAATGAGCAAAGTTCAAAGGCTTCCTTTCCAATAGATGTTGCATGATAACCATTTGGAGGAAGGTGATAGACGACTTGTGTCCTTTGACCGGGACAACAATATTGGATACGAAGAAATGAAGAATTCATCCAATTTGTCTATCTCCCTATCCTTTGAATCAGAAAAGTTGCCTTGAATGCCAAATTCATATTTGAAGAGTTTTATATCGAATAAACCAACATCATCAGTATTTACTGTATTCTTGTAAAACCTCTTGGCATAATCCACATATCTAACTCCTATAGCATCACAAAACATCCTCTCCGAAAATATGAATTCCAGATTTCCAACACATGATTTATATAGAATCTCAGTTCCAACATCCTCTGGTTTTCTCAAGTTAGCTCCAAATTCATAGACAATGGAAGGATAAACAAGTTCATCAACATCAAATAAATTAATCCAACCCATGTCTTCAAATAATCCCATGACTTCATCCAAACCCCTACCTTGAGCAAACATGGCATTATCTCTAAAGTAAGTGGTCATAAACCCCCTATTTGTGTTTGATAGATTATCAAATAACTTTTTTGCCGAAGAATTGAAAAAGGATTTTGTTACCTTTGTTGTGTAGAAATTTGATGATCCTCCAAACTCAAAATTTGATGGTGGAGATTCCATTGAAGGAGATGAGGAGGAATCGTCCTCGGAATGACTTGAATTTGACTCTTGAATCTTCTTTCCTTTACCCACAACCGTTTGAGCAATATTCTTTGTTCTTACTTTCTTTGAAGGAGTTTGAGAGGGTTCTTTGAGAGAAATCCCCTTTTCGAGTGGTCTTTTGGGTAGATTTCTAGGAGGATTCTTGCGAGGAGGAGTATCATCATCTTTCCCTCTTTTGCTAGGGTGTTTTGTTCTCACCATTTCGGATTGGGTATTTTTTGAAGTAGGAAGACTTTGGTAATCCGAGGTAAGATAAAAATGAATGAATTTCACACAATTGAAAGATTAAAAGTGATTGAATGATGAATTGAAGGAACAATAAGGCTTGGGTAAAGAGAATTTAGGTTTGAGAGATAAGAAATTGGAGAGAAAACCGTTTTGATTGTAAGGAAATGAAATGAAAAGACATTCAACTTTTTGAATTATAAGCTGAACCCGACCAGTTCGGTCGACCGTTGTCCAAAGTCGGTCGACCGAGCACTTCCAGTGAGATCTTCTGTCGAGGGTCGGTCGAGGGTCCGGAACATCAACAATATTTCGGTCGACCGAGCTTAGCTTCGGATCAACCGAGTTTTTCCTGTTTCTTCCTACACACTTAATACACATACCAGTCTTGGAATTTTGTGATTCCGAGGCAACGCCTGAGATATTCAAACCTTTCTGTGCTAAGTGGCTTCGTGAAAATATCTGCAAGTTGTTCATCGGTGCTAATGAAGTTTACGCAAACATCACCTTTAGCGACATGATCTCTAATGAAATGATGTTTGATTTCAATATGTTTAGTCCTAGAGTGCTGAATGGGATTCTTAGTTAAATTGATTGCACTAGTGTTATCACACAAGATGGGAACATGATGAAATGCAAAGCCATAATCCACAAGAGTATGCATCATCCATAAAATTTGAGCACAACAACTACCGGCGGCAATATATTCCGCTTCGGCGGTGGAAAGAGATAGACATGCTTGTTTCTTGCTATACCACGAGACTAATGCATGACCAAGAAAATGACAATGACCACTAGTACTTTTACGTTCAATACGACATCCCGCATAATCGGCATCCGAATATCCTATTAAATCAAAAGATGTACTACGAGGATACCATAACCCATAATCAAAAGAGCCTATGAGATATCTAAGAATACGTTTAAAGGCAACTAAATGAGATTCTTTAGGACATGATTGAAATCTAGCACACAAGCAAACGGCAAACATAATATCCGGCCTACTAGCGGTAAGATAAAGAAGAGAGCCAATCATACCTCTATACCTTGTTTCATCTACCGATTTACCTTTTTCATCCTTGTCAAGCTTGATGGTTGCACTCATTGGTGTTTTGCTTTCCTTTGCACCATCCATCCCAAACCTTTTGAGTAGTTCTTTAGTGTACTTGGCTTGGTTGATGAAAATTCCTTCATTAGTTTGTTTGATTTGTAGTCCAAGGAAATAATTGAGTTCTCCCATCATGCTCATCTCAAATTCATCTTGCATTAGTTTAGCAAATTCTTCACAAAGAACTTCATTAGTTGAACCAAAAATAATATCATCAACATATATTTGCACAAGTAAGATGTCATGAGATGCATTCATTTTAATGAAAAGAGTGGTGTCAACAAGACCTCTTGAAAAACCGATAGAAATGAGAAACTTGCTCAATCGCTCATACCAAGCACGAGGAGCTTGTTTTAAACCATACATAGCTTTTGTAAGTTTGTAAACATGATTTGGAAATTTTTCATGTATAAAACCGGGAGGTTGTTCAACATACACTTCCTCCTCAATGAAGCCATTTAGAAATGCACTTTTCACATCCATTTGAAAAAATTTAATACCTTTAAAGCAAGCAAAAGCAAGAAGCATTCTAATAGATTCAAGTATAGCTACGGGAGCAAAAGTTTCCTCAAAATCAATGCCCTCCTCTTGATTGAATCCTTGGGCAACAAGTCTAGCTTTATTTCTAATGATCTCCCCAAGCTCATCAAGTTTATTTCGGAAAATCCATTTTGTTCCAATAATGAGGCGATCAATTGGTCTAGGGACTAATGTCCAAACTTGATTTCTTTCAAATTGATTAAGTTCCTCTTGCATAGCCAAAATCCAAAAATAATCACATAATGCTTCATGAATGTTCTTAGGTTCTATAGAAGAAAGTAAAGCAAGATTATCTATGAAGTACCGCCTTGTTTTGACACCTTCGGATGGATCACCAATGATTTTCTCTTGAGGGTGACCTTGCTTGTATATCCAATCCTTTGGTAGCTCGTTTGTTGAAGAATCATTGCTTTGAGCGACTTGGGGATCATTTTGAGTAATCTCAATGTCCTCCATATCCTTAGTGTCAACATCCAACATAGGAGCTTGATGGATTTCATTTTCTCTTTCCAAAGGCATACCTAAATCATCATCATCATCTCTTCTAGACAAGTAGATGTTAGATTCATCAAAAGACACATGCATAGACTCTTCAATACACAAGGTTCTTTTTGTTATATACCCTATAAGCCTTCTTGTTAGAAGAATAGCCAAGAAATATTCCTTCATCGGATTTCTTGTCAAATTTTCCAAGGCTATCTTTGATGTTAAGCACAAAGCATTTGCAACCAAAAACCTTGAAATATGAGATTGAGGGTATTTTTCCAAAGATAAGCTCAAAAGGGGTTTTTTCCAACAAATGGTCTTAAAAGAACTCTATTAACAGTATAACAAGCGGTGTTTATGGCTTCGGCCCAAAAATATTTTGGTAAAGAATTTTCACAAAGCATAGACCTAGCCATTTCTTGTAAAGTTCTATTTTTCCTTTCAACAACACCATTTTGTTGAGGGGTTCTTGGAGCCGAGAAGTTATGAGTAATGCCATTTTCATTATAAAACTCTTCAAAGAATTGATTGTTAAATTCCTTTCCATTATCACTTCTCAAAGAAAAAAGTTTTAGTTCAAGTGAGTTTTGTACCTTTTTGAAAAGATTTGAAAACTCAAGAAAGGTGTCATCTTTTTGTGCAAGAAAAATTACCCAAGTAAATCTCGAAAAGTCATCCACAATAACAAAGACATACCTCTTACCACCTAAGCTAGTGGTCCTCATCGGTCCAAAAAGATCTAGATGAACAAGTTCAAGTGGTTTAGAAGTGGAAACCATTTGTTTAGGCTTAAAAGAAATTTTTGTTTTTTTTCCAAATTGACAAGCATCACAAAGACGGTTTTTCTCATATTTCACTTTTGGAAGCCCACGCACTAGCTCTTTAGAGGAAAGTTTATTCAAAAGATCCATGCTCACATGACCAAGCCGACGGTGCCATAAGAAGGCATCATCTTCATTTATGGATAAGCATTTAAAATCGCATGCAACAATATCATCCAAATTAAGCATATAAACATTACCGGTTCTTTTTTGCAACAAGCACTTTTTTCATGAGAAGAGCTATCAATAATAGAGCATGCCTTTTTTGCTAAATGTAACATCAAAACCATTATCACAAAGTTGGCTAATGCTAAGCAAGTTATATTTGAGACTATCAACAAGAAGAACATTCTTAACAAGAGTTGAAGAATCTTTACCAACATTCCCAATGCCAAGAATTCTACCTTTCTTTTTGTCCCCAAATGTGACATAACCTTCATAGATAGGTTCCATGTCTTTGACTAATGAGGCATCTCCGGTCATATGGCGACAACATCCACTATCAAGAAACCATTGAGCCGGAGTATCTACCTTGCTTGCAAGTACCTAAGACAAAGGAGAAGGAGTGACTTTTGGTACCCATATTTGTTTGGGTCCTTGAGGGTTAGTTAAGACACGCTTGATTCTCCATATAGTTTTAACTCCTTTTTCAATTTTTCTTTTCACATAACATCTAGTACTAGTGTGACCAAATTTACCACAATATGTGCAACGAATAGATGGCTTATAAGATTTGTGAATATGCTCATGGTATCTCTTTTGTTTATGAGAAGTACTAGCATGCACAAAGTGATTTCTAGGTGGTCTAGAAGAGCTAGCAATATCAATAGGATATGAATGTGAATAACCTAATCCATGTTTATCATTTGGAGTCCGTTGCATACAAAGAATATGATCAAGATCTTTTGTTCCTTTGGAGAACTTATCAACAAGAGAAGTAAGCTCAACCACTTTGGTCTTTAAACTATCAAACTCAACAAGTTTGCATTCAAGAGAAGACAATTTATCATAAGCTTCTAGATACTTTAATGAGGAAGTGTTGCAAGTAGTAGTAAGCTTTTCATTGTCTATTTTCAAACAATCAACATCATTACATAGCTTTTTGTTTTCACTAAGCAACTTAGATCTTTCTTCAAGCAAGGATTCAATTTTAAGTTTCATCTCTTGATTTTGCTTAGCACATTTCCTAAGTTGATCATACATATCACATAAAAGTTCATTAGGATCATCTTCATCATCATCATGAGAAGTAGAAGTAGAAGATGTAAGATGTACCTCATTCCCAAAAGCCATGAAGCAAACATTGGCATTTTCCTCTTCTTCTTCATTGCCACTTCCTTCTTGATCCCAAGTGCTTATCATGCCCTTAGCATACTTTGGTTTGAAGAATTTCTTCTTTTTGTCTTCCTTGGGCTCCTTTTCTTTGACGGAAGGACATTCTCCTATGAGATGTTGAGTGCTTCCACATTCATAGCATCTCATCCCATTGGGATTTTGTTTTCTTTTATTTTGAAAGAATTTCCTTCCTTTCCCAGGAAAACATTTTCTTCATACGCTTTACTACTAAAGCCATGGTCTCATCATCCAAGTCGATATCTTCTTCATCACTTGAATTGTTGGATTCATTGAGATCAAGAATAGTCTTTAGAGCAAGACTCTTCTTTGCCTTTTCAACGTGATCATCTTTTTTGTGAGTGAGCTCATAGGTGAGAAGAGAACCAATAAGCTCTTCCGTGGGATAACTTTTCAAATTCTTAGCTTCTTCAATCACTAGAGCTTTGCCCTCCCAACTTTTAGGAAGTGAGTTGAGGATCTTCCTATTCATTTCACCCATAGTGTATTCCTTTCCATATGATCTCAACCCATTAACAACATTGGTGAACCTAGTGTTCATCTCATTTATAGATTCATTGGGCTTCATAGAGAAAAGCTCATATTCCCTTACAAGCATGTTAAGCTTTGATTCTTTGACTTGATTAGTCCCCTCATGGGTGACTTCAAAGGTTTTCCACATCTTGTGAGCGGATTTGCTTCCACGTACCCGATTGTACTCATCCGGATTGAGAGCACAACTCATGATGTTCATAGCTCGATAATTTAAAGTCATTTTCTTTGACTCATCTTCATCAAACTCATTGTCCAATTTAGGAATTTGAACACCATCCACCATTTTCATGGGAACATAAGGACCATCTTCAAAAATATGCCATAAGGAATAGTCTATAGAGCACACATATATTTTGAAGCGATCTTTCCAAGCATTAAAATTATTTCCATCAACGAGAGGTGGTCTATTTGTGGAAGATCCCTCTAGGTAAGCTAATGCGGAATTTCCGGCCATTTATCTTTTCTTCAAGCGATTAAGCTAAAGATGAAGACGAGGCTCTGATACCAATTGAAAAACACAAGAGGGGGGGTGAATTGGGTTTTTATAAAAAGTGGCTTCTTTTTCTTTGAGATATAGAAGTGTAGAACTTGTATATGAAGCTTGGAGATTTGTAGAGCAAATATGAAAACAAGAAGTGCAAGACACCGGATCTACGTCCACTACCTTGAGTTTCACCCAAGGATTTTCAACAACTTCACTAAGAAGATCTTTTTACACTTGTGGCTAACTCACAAAGAGTTTTACTCAAATAACCACAATTACAATCAATACTCACTAAGAGTACAAAGCCCAACACTAAGTAGGACTAAACACAACTAATACCCAATCACTTAGAAAGGGAAAGATGAAGATATAAAGATACAATTTTCACACTCAAGAAGTGGAGTAAGGATACCTTTTAAGATCACACTTTAATTCTCTTTTGAACTTTTGAATTCAACACTTTGTGTCTTGCATATATGAGATGGATTTGAACTTTTCAATACATAAAAAGAGGTGGATATGCTTTTGAAGAGCTAGAGCTTTTGTATATTCAATGTAGATCAGTTGTGGTTGTTGTATTGTGAATATACAGCTTTAGGGCTTTTATACTTTTAAAAAACGTCCAAAAAACGACTTTAAAACGGTCAGATAATGGCTAGTTTATTTCAGAGTTCGGTTGACCTAACAAGGATCTCGGTTGACCGAGAAGGCACTTCGGTCGACCGAAGTTGGCCATAGGTCGACCGACCTATTTTGGCTCAACTCTCTGTCTAGCTTCGGTTGATCCGAGGCAAGCTCGGATGATCCGAACTTCTGAGCTTTGAAAGATGTTGTTTTGACCCTTGTATTGATATCTTTTGAAGTCTAAAAGGTTTTCTCAAAATGTAACAAGTAAGAGCATTTTGAAAACCGTTTTAAAAGACTTAAACTTAGAAATCAAAGGCTTTTGAAATACGAACACATGTAAAGCTCATTTTGAAACTTAGCCTTATGAAAACGTGTTTAATATGTATGCAAGACTATAGTGTTGTATGCTTAAGTTCATTTAGAGCATTGGTTAGAGAGCTTATAAGATAACGACTAATAAATATAAAGCTATCCTAACCAAACCTAAGTCTTCAATCTTCAATCTCGATGATATGTGCCTTGAAGATCTTGTTTATAGCTTGATTGAAGAACTTAGAGCTTCCACCACGAGTTTCGATATTCTATCACAAAGATATAAGTCATTAGTCACAACATCAAATGTTTGACCATTATCAAAAAACAGAGTTTGTTCGCCCTTAGGGCTTACACTACCATACCCCTTGTTTTACATATTTTGGGTTGTAATTTAATTTTTATGCTTTATATATTGCATGAGATGCTTGTATAATTATATTACGCGTTTTTATGTCTTATTCAAACCGAACTTTTTAACTAAGTCTTAAAATGCCTACCATACTCTAAGCACTCATGGAGCTTGGATCATCATTTTGTCTGCTTGCCAAAGCACAGACAAGTGGTTATCTAAGCAAAGGGAGATGGGAAAATAGTGATTTCCATAAGCTTAGACATGGTTCAACTTAGCTAGGCCATCAAAATAGTTTTGGGCCTAGGGCATAAAATGGGAAATAGGCAGGACATATAGATATCATTCCCATTAGATGATTTTACTTTAATTATGGGTGTTAAGCCAAAGCTTTCCTATAACTATTGTAAAATGTTTTTCTCCACTATTTATCAAGTGTTGAAATTGTGGAAGAGGTTTTTTGCTCAAAACTAATAACTTTACAAATAATTTAATGTAGATAATGGCAACCAATACTTCACACAATTCATTGTGATCTGTCCTTGAGAAGGAAAAACTAAGCGGGACCAATTTCCTTGATTGGGCCCGCAACTTAAGGATTGTCCTTAAGTAGGAAAGAAAGCTATACGTTCTTGATACGGACATTCTTGAACAGCCTGCAAACAACGCCCCTAGAGCTGAAAGAGATGCTTGGAAGAAGCATTTTGATGACTCTAACGATGTGACTTGTCTCATGTTAGTCACAATGAGCACTGACCTTCAAAAAACAGTTTGAAGGAGTTGAGGCTTTCCAGATGATAAGCCAGCTCAAGGAAATGTTCCAAGAGCAAGCTCGTCATGAAAGATTCCTCACTACTAAGGCGTTGAATAGTTGCAAAATGGCCCCTGGCACCTCTGTAAGTGCACATGTTCTTAAGATGAAGGGCTATTTTGACCAACTTGAGAAGCTTGGGGCTATCGTAGGTCATGACATGGCCACAGATATGATCTTAGGCTCACTCCCACCGGAGTATGACCAATTGGTTATGAACTTCAACATGCATGCCATGGAGAAGACCATACACGAAATACACGGGATGCTCAAGCAGGCTGAACTGAACATTAAGAAGACCCCTGAAGTCTTAATGGTTCAAAAAGGGAAATTTCAAGAAGAAAGGAAAGGGAAAGCCCATGGCCAAGAAGAGCAAAGGCAATAACAAGCCCAAACCCAAGGCCAAGGCACCAAAGGAAGGAGTTTGCTTCCATTGCAATGAACCAGGTCATTGGAAACGAAATTGCAAGCTCTATTTGGAAGAAAAGAAAAAGGGAAAAGCCAGTTTGACTGTCTCTCCAGGTATTTATGTTATTGAAATTAACATGTCTGCTCCTACTTCGTGGGTATTAGATACCGGTTGTAGATCTCACATTTGTGCAAATGTGCAGGGGTTCAAAAGGAGTAGATCACTGGCAAAAGGAGAAGTGGACCTGAGAGTAGCAAACGGAGCAAGAGTTGTTGATGTAGCTACCGGGACATTTAATTTAGTTTTGCCAAGTGGCCTTATTATAGAACTGAATAATTGTCTTTGATGTTCCAACTTTGAGTAGGAATATTATTTCAGTTTCTTGTTTGGATATTGAAGGTTTTGAATTAAATATTCTGAATAAAATTTGCACCATTCATAAAGATCGTATCTTCTATGGAGATGCCTCTTTGATGAATGGGCTTTATGTTAACCTCGATAAATCCATTAAAAGGCCCATCTATAACATTAATACTAAGAGGTTTAAATCCAATGACTTAAACCAAACCTACTTTTGGCACTGTCGTTTGGGCCACATAAATGAGAAACGCATATCAAAACTCCATAAAGATGGAATTTTGACATCATTTGACTTAGAGTCTTATGAGACTCTTGATTCTTGCTTGTTAGGCAAAATGACTAAAGCTCCCTTTAATGGACAAAGTGAGAGAGCCTCCGATTTATTGGGCCTCATACATACAGATGTTTGTGGACCAATAAACACAAGTGCTAGAGGAGGGTTCCAGTACTTCATTACATTCACAGATGATTTCAGTAGATATGGCTACGTCTATCTAATTAAACATAAATTAGAATCTTTTGGAAGATTCAAAGAATTTCAAAATGAAGTACAAAATCAACTTGGTAAAAGTATTAAGATACTTCGATCAGATCGAGGTGGCGATACCTTAACCAAGAGTTTGACGAACATCTTAGAGGTTGTGGAATTGTTTCACAACTAACTCCTCCTGGCACACCACAATGGAATGGCGTGTCAGAACGGAGGAATCGCACCTTATTAGATATGGTTCGATCTATGATGAGTCAAACAAGTCTTCCAATTTCCTTTTGGGGCTATGCCCTAAGAAACTGCTGCATTTATATTGAATAGAGTTCCTTCTAAAGCTGCTTTCGAAAAACCCCATATGAGATATGGGACTCGGGAAACGACCTAGTTTGTCATTTTTCATAATTTGGGGGATGCGAGGCGTATGTAAAACACTTGTTATCCGATAAACTCGCCCTCTAAATCGACAAGTGTTTGTTTGTGGGATATCCTAAAGAAACTAAAGGATATTACTTCTATCTTCCATCGGAGAACAAAGTGTTTGTTGCTCGTAATGGTTTATTCCTTAAAGGGAATTTATTTCCAAAGAGGATAGTGAGAGTAAGATCCATCTTGAGGAAATTCAAGATCCCCAAACAACATCCGAACAAAATTTGGAACTTCAAGCAAGCTCACGTGCCGATCATCGAGCTTCAATCTTTGACACAAGACCCAAGGAGGTCGAGTCGGGTACATCAACAGACTGAGATATATGGATTTCTGTGGATCGATGATCATCGAGTCGAACCGATTGATCAAGATGAACCCACTACCTACAAAGAGGCAATTCGTAGTTCTGAGTCAGATAAGTGGCTAGAAGCTATGAAGTCTGAGATGCAATCCATGTACGATAACCAAGTGTGGACTTTGGTTGACCCACCCGAAGGGTGTAAGGTCATTGATAACAAATGGTGTTTCAAAAAGAAAACCGACATGGATGGTAATGTACACACTTTTAAATCTCGACTAGTAGTTAAAGGTTATATACAAGTTCATGGTATTGACTATGACGAAACCTTTTCTCCTGTCGTTATGATAAAGTCTATTAGGATTTTACTTGCCATAGCTGCATATTATGACTATGAGATATGGCAAATGGATGTTAAGACTGCGTTTCTTAATGGAAACCTTCTCGAGGATGTGTATATGACACAACCTGAGGGGTTTGTTAATCCAACAAATCCTAGCAAAGTGTGTAAGCTTCAAAGGTCCATTTATGGATTGAAGCAAGCATCTCGAAGCTGGAATCGTCGCTTTGATGAACGTATTAAAGAATTCGGTTTCATCAAAAACGAAGACGAGCCTTGTGTTTATAAGAAAGTAACTAATAATGCAGTAGTGTTCCTTGTACTTTATGTGGATGACATCTTACTGATTGGAAATGACATCCCCACATTACAAAGCATAAAAGCTTGGTTGGGGAAGTGCTTTTCCATGAAAGACTTAGGTGAGGCTACATACATTTTGGGTATAAGAATCTATAGAGATGGATCTAACAAAATGATTGGCCTAAACCAGAGTGGATACATTGACAAGGTACTGAAACGGTTCGGTTTGCAAGACTCCAAAAAGGGATTCTTGCCCATGTCACATGGCATTAAACTCAGCGAGAACTCAAGGACCTTCCACAAAGGGAGGACCAAGAGCGCATGAGTAAGATCCCATATGCTTCGACCATTGGGTCTATTATGTACGCCATGATATGCACTCGCCCTGGATGTCTCATTTACTTTAAGTATGACTAGCAGATATCAATCGACCCTCGGAGAGTCACATTGGGATCTGCAGTCAAGAGCATTCTTAAGTACTTGAGAAGGACTAAAGATATGTTCTTAGTTTACGGAGGTCAGTAAGGAAGTCTGGTTGTAAATGGTTACACAGACGCAAGCTTCCAAACCGACGTAGATGATTATAGATCGTAATCTGGTTTTGTGTTTTGTTTGAATGGAGGTGATGTGAGCTGGAAGAGCTCAAAGCAAGAAACCGTGGCCGACTCTACAATAGAAGCTGAGTATCTAGCTGCTTCTGTTTGGATCAGGAAGTTTGTTGATGAATTAGGTGTCGTCCCTAGCATTGTGAACCCAGTGGACCTCTATTGTGATAGTACTGGTGCCATTTCACAAGCTAAGGAACATAGATCTCACCAACGATCTAAACACATTCTCAGGCGTTTCCATCTGATTAGAGAGATCATCGACCGAGGAGACGTTAGTATTTGCAAAGTTCATACAAACGACAACATTGCAGATCCATTGACCAAGCCACTCCCACAGCCTAAACATGAGAGTCATACTAGGTCAATGGGATTGAGGATCATGTATGATTGGACCTAGGGCAAGTGGGAGATTGTTAGTAGTGCCCTAAGACCATTAGCATATGTTGTACGTTTTATATCTTTTGAGCATGTATTTGAATAGTTAATTTTGCTTTTGATTATCAAATGTGTGATTTGATAGTAAAACTCATTAGCTTATGTAATTACTATTCTAGTTGTCCCTAGTTTTATGTAATGCTTATTTACAATGAAATAAAACTAGTATGATGTATGATTGATGATCATGTTTTACTGGTCATGTGTAATGAATACAAATCATATCATAGATGCAATATATAGGGATACATTGTATTGCACGTGATCCGTTAGAGAAGTAATACTTCATGCTCCTTAGTCATAAGTATTACTTCCTCAATACTATTTTAGAATCCTTAGACCTTATGTCGCCATTGATTCTAGCATGAATGGAGCCACGTTTTGACTCAGTCGTACGTTGCTTTTAATCGAGTAATCAATACGACTGATGATCGGATGTAGTGTCCTATCATGGCTTGAATGTGAGAGGCATTGTAAGGAATTTGTCCCTCTCTTATTAGAGAGAGATATCCATGGGCCCCTCGATAGGGAAAGACTGTTTAAATGCATGGCCATGCTCAAATGTATTTAATAAAGTGGTTATTAAATATTGTTTGTTGGAACAGTCTACCTGGAGATCGAGCATAAATACAATTAAGCTTAATAAGGGTGACGACTACCATGCCTTATGCTTAATTAGGATATCGCGAGACAAAGGGATTAAATAGTGGATTGATATTAGGTTCCACCATAAATTCATTCACTTTGGGTAGTCACAATGTCCTGCTAGGGACCTCTTGTGATTTATCAACACACACTTCTACTAAAACATTGTGATATGAACCTACAGGGTCACACGCATAGACGAGCTAACGAGCTTCATGTCCAGATTCAATGAATCTAGAATGTGTCTAGGTTCATTGTATCTGACATTCATTGTTCTGAGAATAATAAAGAGTTATTATTCGAATTAGAGATAAGGGGCAATTTCGGTATAGCTGGAATTATGTAGGAGTTATTATCCGATAAGGACTCCCACTACCAGTAGAAGTCTAGGGGACGTGGGAGTTAAAGACTCCCACTGCCAGAAGAGGAGGAGCGGACGTGGGAGTTGTTCTGGAAACAACCTCTCACTCCCTATATAAACCTCTCTTGGCCGAAACCCTAGGGTTGGACAATTTTCAGCCGAAATACCAAGAAATCCAGAAAACTGTTTCTGCCTCCCTTTCTCCCTAATTCCCGAAATTCAGAAAAACCGAAGAGCTAGCAGTCGCTGCCCGTTTCGTCGCGTGGATACCGGTAGGGAGTAGTTCCGCAAGGGAAGACTCAAGGTGATCGTTGCTGAGAGCATAAAGACGTAATCTTTCATTCAAGAATCAGATTCTTGAGCCAAGAAACGTAAGTCCTTTTCTTGTAATTTTTTTATTCCTATTGTATGAGCGGATCCTTCAGGGGAGGACTCATGGGTGTTTGGAACGAGTTTCCGCCCATGAATCCCTTCAAGCAAATGATTTGTTAGTTCAATAAAGTAAAATAATATGAGAGTGTGTCGGCCTCTTTAAAAATCATCAATACAAGAGGTTGTTTAGATCGAATTGCCCTATCTACCTTGCCAATAGAAACATAAAAATACTATTTTCTCACTTGGTAGAGTCAGCCTTTTGTCTCCCTTGACTCGTGACTTTTCTCTCGTATTTTTTTCCGCTCAAGCTTGATGTTTTTCTCACAAGGGAAAGGTCACTTGAATTTTTCAACTCATCAATCAAAACTCTTTTCTCATCTCTCATTCTTTGCTCTCTTTTCTCGGCCATTTTTTTTAAGAACTTCACATGCCTCACTAGGAGTTAATGGATACAATATAACAAGATTATTAGACATATGAATTTGATAAATATACTTCCTACTATTATGATCGGCACTTCTATCATATTGCCAAGAACGACCTAAAATAAGATTGTTAGCAGTCATAGGAACAACATCACAAAGTACTTGATCCTTATACTTGCCTATCTCAAAAGGAACTAAAACTTGCCTATGAACTTTTACCTCGCCACTACTATTGAGCCAAGAAAGTTTATATGGATGTGGATGTGGCATCCAAGGTAATTGAAGTGCAAAAACTAAATCATTAGAACAAACATTTTCACAACTACCATTAAAATTATTAGAAGATAAACATTGCCTTGTACAAGGCACTTAGTGTGGAAAAGGTTGCTCCTTTGAATATGTTATCTCATCGTTGGTTTGAGTGAGCAAAAGCTTCATTGAAACTAAGATTTACCCATCAACGGGAGTGGCATGAATATCCTCCTCATCCATATTTTCTTCCTCCAAAATAGTCTCGTCCTCCTCTTCTTCTTCTTCACTAACACAAGTTCCATGATCCCTTAAAACCATCACACTTTTGTTTGGACAGTCCCGAGCAAAGTGTTCTTTCCCACGACATTTATAGCACTCTTTTTTGGCTTGAAGAAGAAATATTCGACTTCCAAGGAATAAATTTTTGCTCTTTTCGTCTTTTTTTTTATTTTACATTTAAAATTCTAAGCAAATGACTAATTTTTTTTAACAATAAAGCAAGAAAAGATATACCAAGAAAGAGATCAGCAGTTGCTCTGATATCAAAATGATGAAGAACCTTAGTAGGGAGACCGTATTAAGACCCTACAACTAGAGTTGACGCAAGGGAACTGATCTTTCTCTAACTTAAAATTCAGATCACGTTGAGAGATTGGGGATGCGACCTCAAAGAACACAAAGGCTCTAAGCAACCAACATATAATCTCTATGGATGAAGCGACACCACAACTGTAGATCTAGTTAGTTGATACAGTCAAGAATGAAAGAAAATCCTGAAGAAGTTCAATCACAAAACAATGAAGGAAATACCTCACAATATATTAGAGAAAATCACTATATATAGGCATAAACTATTTCTGCTTTTGTATAAATAGCATAAACAATACAATAGAGCTTTTTTAGCACAATCTGTTTATGGTACTACTCATTGTGTCAAAATAGTGATCTAGGCCAATTTTCTAGCCAAAAATATCACGTGACAGGCACATGTCAACGGGAAGAAGGGTAAAATTGTCAATTTTTGTCTTTTTCTCCCAACCAAATTAATTACCCGACCCACGTGATCTTCATCTTCTTCCCATTCTTTATCTTTTTCAAACATTTAACCTAATTTCTTCCCCTTTTCATGGCCAAATCAAGCCCCATCTCCAAACATTGGTCTACCCTTCCATTCATCATGAATTCAAATAATTAAGTCGAAATAGAAAGCCCTATAAATTGTTGGAAGTGGAAAATTTCTCTCATTTTTCTTTATAGTTGCAGTATGATTATGTGCATTACTGGAGTTTCATGGACTATCACTGGGTCTAAAGGAACCAATTTAGAAAGGGTGGAAAGTTACAAGGTAAAAACTTATCAGAAGAAAATTTTAAAAAGTAAGGGAATTCATTTCATTCCAGATGCTTTCTTTATGCACATTTCCATGCTTAACATAATGATTCTCTAAAAAAGGGAATAGCAATACGTCACGTGAGAATATCGAATCTGTGACATTTTATGTGAATATCAATATGAATCAACATACATTTGGTCAAAGATAGTGATGCTTCAATTTTGCAAGAAAATGTGCAAGTTGGTGGTGGTATAGTGGCGGGGTGGAATAGGGGAAGATGGTGGTGGTGGTGGTGCAGGAAATGCCAATTTTACCTTTCTTCTCGTCGACATGTGCCTTACACGTGGTGTGTTTTGTCAGAAAATTGTCCCATAAAAAGATTGTGCTAAAAAAAAATTATTTTATTGTTTATATTATTTATAGAAAAGTAGAAATAATTGATGCCTACACATACCGATTTTCTCCAATATATTATCAAAAGCTGAATAACAATGTTGGAGAAATCTCCTATTTATAATGGAAGATTTTGGCCAGCCCTAAACAAAACCAAATCCTAATTGGTTTTGGATTAAAACTAAATAATAAATTTAGTAAATAACAAAATTAATAACTAAGGCTTAAATTAGTAACTAATGGATAACATGTCCTTATTTAATCTTAGAAAACGAAATTATTAAACTATTAAAACTGAATTACATTAAAGCCTAATTTAGACTGGGCTTTGCATGGGCCTGGCCCAGTTATTCCATTTCAGTCATGGCATGCCACCCGAAAATGGTGGACAAACATTTTTGTCCATAACGAAAGTCCCACTTCCGTCCTAGGGCCATAACGGAAGTGGGAGTTCCGTCCTGGCTGACGTGGCAGGTTTTCCCACGCGCGGTGCCACGTGTCCAGAACGGAACTCCCACTTCCGTTATGGACCCAGGACGGAAGTGGGACTTCCGTTCTGAACTGGCAGTGTGTTTGCCTAAAAACACTTGGTTTTTTTCATGAGGTCGTCCGTTTTCGAAGGTTATTTATTTCTGAGGTGTTTGTATTAAAATAATCAAAAACAATATTTACAAAACACAATGCTTACGAAAAATTGAGCAAGAAAATGAATAAATTGTACATTAATATAAAAAAAAGCAACCGAATTATCGGAATAATTTTTTACAACGGAAAAAAATTATCTTCGTAACTACAATAAACGACGTAAACAACTTAAATGAAAACCTATCTACGGCGGCGCCGAAGGTGTGTACGGAACGGTGTATCTCGGGGCTGGTCGCAGGAAGTAAATGCTGCCATCCCTAACACGCACGGCGCTACCAAAATTGGTTGTGATGACCTCCGCGCCTTCGTGGTCGATAAATATCTGCTCCTCGGGGTTTGCTGCTGCGTCTCAGTGATGTGCAGGCTGTATGAAGGCGACCACGTGGTGACCTCGGCGTGTTCTTGAAACTCCGGGTGGTATTCCAACGCGCCCCGTACGCTAGGCCGTCCGCGGGAGGTTCATTCATAATCTCTCCCCGGTTCGCCAGCCGGAGAAATGATATGCGCTCCCACGCCCACAACTGGTACAAACAAACACGGATTAATCATCAGATATTTAAAAAAATGCAGGGAAACAATAAAAACGCATTAAAAATTACAACAAACCTCGGATCGGGAAAGGCAACGACCAAGCAATGTCCTTAGAGACTGCCTGTGCAGAGATGCACATCTGGCGGTAGAGGTAGGATAGGACGCCGCTGGCCCAGGAATGCTAGTCGTGGGCGAGATCTCCGTCGCTGATAAGCAAGAGATAGCGCATGTTCCCTCGCGACCCGGATGTATCCGGGAAAAGGAAAGTGGCCATGCAAAGAAAAATCAGGGCCCGGGCCCGCTGGTCAACCGCGAGCTCCGTGGCATCCTCGCCTAGGGGATCGGAAATGTGGGCGTACACCTCTGCAAGCTGGATGGCGTTACCTTTAATTGGGGGGGGCGGAATCCTAGGATGTTGTAGTCCTCATTCCACGACACCACGTGGCCCCCGGTGGGCAGTCCTAGGAGGCATCCTATGTCCTCTAGGGTGATGGTGACCTCACCGCAACGCAGATGGAATGTGTGCGTCTCGGGGCGCCACCGCTCTACTAATGCGGTGATCAGGGCGTGGTCTATCTTAATCTTACCTATCCGACAACAACCCTCGAAACCTATACTATCAATGAGATCTAGCGCTCTCCGGTTGCCCTCGCGTTGGTATACCTCAAAAAAAACTCCCGTCATAGCTAATGACCTTCAAACCTCTGTCTAGGACTACATCCCCGCCCCAAATCCTAAGTGATCTATGTGAGGTGTGTTTGTTCAAAACACTGGGATCGTACGGACCGGGCATAAGGTGGGCGGGAAAAGCCATCTATAATAAAAACAGTGGGATTTTATCAGGAAAATTTCAATTAAAATACATAAGGATATCAAATTCACAAAATTGCAATTAAAATACATAAGGATATCAAATTCACAAAATTTCAATTAAAGTACATAAGAATATCAAATTCACATAATTGCAATTAAAGTACATAAGAATATCAAATCCTCATAATTGCATTTTAAAGTACATAAGAATATCAAACTCTCATAATTGCATTTTAAATACAAATATATTTCAAATTCACAACAATGCAATTAAAATACATAATTATCAAATTCAAAACAATACAAAAATATCAAAGTCACATAAATATATAACTATCAAATTTACAAAAAATAAATACATTCTTAATAGGCAATTAAAAAAAATTAAATCAATTAAAAAAAAATTGTACATCCAAATTTTAAAAATTTGGGAGAGAGAGAGAGAGTGGTGGTGGGGTAGATTGAAGGTGGCGGTGGCTGGAGCGGCGGCAGCAGCGGCGGGAGGCGCGGCGGCGACGGCGGCGGCGGTGGGGGGAAGAAGAAGGGTTTTCTTTTTTAAAACTGAGAGTTCAGAACGCAAGTCCCACTTCCGTCCTGGGTCAATAACGGAAGTGGGAGTTCCGTTCTGGACACGTGGCACCGCGCGTGGGAAAACCTGCCACGTCAGCCAGGACGGAACTCCCACTTCCGTTATGGACCCAGGAGACGGAAGTGGGACTTCCGTTATGGACAAAAATGTTTGTCCACCATTTTCGGGTGGCATGCCATGACTGAAATGGAATAACTGGGTCAGGCCCATGCAAAGCCCCAATTTAGACTCTAATGACTTAAACTACAAAAACGGATATCTAGCCACTCGAGCCCAAACACTTTGGGCCATGACTTTGGCTTTCAAATGACATGATATGGACTTGATATTCATGTCTTGGGCCACTTGAAGGCTGCCTTGCAACTTTGTTAGCATGAATTTTTAAGATAAGTGAACTAAAAGTGACTTTCCATCGAGTTCTTGTCAAAGGGCCTGTTATGTTAATTAATGGATCATATTCTTGAACGGTCTTGACATTCTTGGACAGATTCAAGGTTTCATCCTCATCATAAGCTTAATAAAATTCTTGTTTTCTTTTAAAACCAAAAAGAAAGAAAGAATCATTGCAGTAGAATAGAGAAGAAGAAGACATGATTGAAAACGGGGGCGAGTACCGCTCATAAAGGTGGAAAATGTGCACAATTTTTTGCCACGACATCTCCATCAAACTTGAACAAAATTATGACATAAAATTGAACATATATGTATGACCCAGAAAAGAAAAATAAGAAGACATCGAAACCAGCCAAAAGGACATGGCAAGAGAAGAAGATTATAACCCACGCACTCATATTCGTACAACTATAATGTCCCCACGTATTGCATTTTATCTTCAACGCCCGAAAGCGATTGCTCGAGCAAAGAGAGAGAGAAGATCTGCTAGATAGTGAGATTGTAGCATCGCTCCACGCCTGGGGAGGAATTTAGCCTCACAATGAGGAGAATTTATTTGCCCCACAAGGGGAGATACGGGAATCGACCACGGGACCTCCGTCCCGTGGCCGGATAGCCTTACCACTTGGGCTACCCGATTCCTGTGTATTGCATTTTATCTTGCGATACTTTATGATTTTGGATTCTTTTGATGTAAAATTATTTGAATAGTATCTCTAGAGTGAATCTTATAATTTACAATTTATCATATTAATATTATAGGCAGTGAGAACAAAACTTTTACCGGCTTATTTTCGATGAATCTTTGCGGATTTCTTTTTGATAAATACAAAAATTGTAGATCACAAAATTTATGTAAGATATTAAATTAAGTTCATAACAAAAAAATTTAAATCATTTTATTTTTCTAAAAATAAATGTAGATACTAGATTGATCAAGTAAAAAAATAGTTTTATTAATACTTCTTGATTTCTCAAGATCATAGTGATTGTCTGATTTGGGTGAAAATCCTCTGTTCCCATTCATGTCCCCAACCAATTAGAATTTATTATATAAATATTTTTTCTAATTATATATTCACTAGTGATTTGCTGGGGACAAAAACGAGAACAGAAACGGGGACAGGTGAATTTTTGCCATCAAATTCTACATACACATTTCTTAACCTCTAAACAAATGGTTTGGCACGAGCTTTTAGCAGATGCAGATAATCATCTAAACATGATCAGATTATATCAAATTAACTACTATGATTCGAACATATCCCATTTCCTTTTCTATTTGGGAGTGGTGAAGAGCTTGTAAAATGATATTTATGAGAGCTGCCGACTCCAATACCATCCATGGAATATTTATTTACATTTATTTTTTGCTCAAAATATTTATATTAGAGCTGCCTGAAGCACGTTGCCCTATCTCGGTAAAGGCTATGAGTGACACGTTTTGATAATTTCCCCTAGGAGTGACAATTTGATACGTGACCTATTAACCCGCCCTACTCCAGTATCTTTTGAGGCGATCAGACTCCTTAGGGAAACAAAAATGAGTGTTGCAAATAGCCTTTTATCATTGTCATCGAATAACATAATTACATCAACATGTAAACAAAATGACTAAATTACAAGTGGAATTCTATGCACGACATATTCAATGTTTTTTCTATTAATCTCTCTTGGTGCAGTTGGACCATTTTGCTGATCGCTATACAAGCTATCAGCCTAATTAATTAATTCCTTTATGTAAAGACAAATTGTACTATGATATAATATAAAAGCGTTTCTTAGGTGAATTGAATTTGTAATTTTATCATGGATAATTTTTTTAAAATTAAAATTATTACCAATTGAACCATGTTATCCAATTGAACCATTTTAAAATTAAATGAGGGACCTCGATGGTGAAGTTAAGGAAATATCTGATATGGACCGGGTCTGTGTGGTCCAGATTTGGCCACATCCCTGCAGAATGAGGAGAGAGAAGGAAATGCAGTGATGTGGCCAAATCTGAACCGTATGGTCCAATGAATCTGATCCATGATAGAATAGACCTGAAGTTAAACATCACGCCTATTGTCCGACCATTTGCGAAACTCGTAAACTTTAATTAGGCCTATAATAAACTTATGCATTGTTCACATATAGCTAAAGTTGTCATGTAACGACTTAGGGAATCCTCGCGTCAATAGAAAACAACCATAGGTATCATTATGATTTTGTTTTTCCTTTTTTTTAATGGGAGAGGAAGGGGACAAAAAAGAGGATAGACATGCGCCAGTAAGCATTGAATATGAGACCTTTCAATATATGCGCGGGTAAGTATCTAATTCGAGGTCTTTCAATATGGTAAACAGTATTTTTATCAAGTAAGCTACAGTTAAAACTGGAATTATTATGATTTGTGAGAACTATTAGGAGAAAACAAAACAAAACCGAAATGAGGAATTTAATCAAACTTTCTCTGGTGATATCTTTAATCACTAAATATTGACTAACCAAGATTATGTTAAGTAATCAAGAATCATTGAGTAGTTGAGACCACATGCTACTGCAGATTCCACGTCTAACCTCCTTTTGAAGTTTGAACAAAAACAAATTAATGATCTTCGATGATCCTCTCGAGATAGTCAAAATACATATGCATAATAATATACTATCAGTATTGTTTTTTGTTTCTTTTTATATGTATTAGTTGTATAATCCCTGGACATTTAGGGACCACTGAATCAAGGAAAATCCAGGTAGGGAAGGGAAGGCGAAGCTTTTGAAAGGTTGTCAATGGGCCAGAATAAGAGAAATAATTGCACTAATTGACCATTAATTGTTTCTAGAGATTTTAGGACTTGAAAAACCCCTATAAGCATTGCAGCCAAATTACTTGAAAAGAAAATCAGGATTCCATGTCAAATGAAGACAGAGGTAGCTAGCTAGAAAGGGGAATATGTTCCAATCATATTGAGAGTATTGAGTAGGTGGGGGTGGACTTGAGCAATTTGGCTACAATACACATAAGTTTTCTGTAAGGACAGGTGTTTATAGGTCCGGATCGTCCGAGGATAAAAATGATTTCACACAATTTTTCATTAATAATATACCCTTAAATAATTTTTGTGAGACCCGTATTTATAATGTAGACCGTCAAGCAAAAGATCCAACGGCCTCATTTGTGCAAGTATATAAATATGAAAAACCTCATAACATAAACATAATAGCTGGATCAGGACTTTAGAAAGGTTAAGCTCTGAGTTCAATAATTTTGAATTCAATATTGAATTTGAAAATGATTTCAAGTTTCTATTTTTTAAACTAGTCAAGTTTGAATATTTCCAATTGGAATACTAGCGGATATCTTCAACTATATATTGAGAAAAATGATATCATATTATTCGGTATTTCTATTTATATAATTTCTATTGTAATTTAGTATATAGTTAAAATAATTCTAGATTTAAAAAAAAAAACGAGTTTAAATGCATTTTTTCACATCACGTTCGACCTTTAAATTTTTTCTATTAAATCTAAATCAAGCCTTAAGGCTCAATCAAGCTTGAACTTTTGTTAAATTGGAACCTTATTTATGACTAATTGAGCGCGAACCCGTTAACTTAGCTTCAGTTCGGACCGGCTTTACTCTTTTGCAATCCAAATTGTACTAGTTGAGTTGAGCATTTTTTAAAAGAAGACATTAAAGAAAATAAGTATTACAGCTTTTGAGTGGGGTCTAAGATCTGATATACATGTATGGATGATCAACAGGGACGAAGGCAGAAATTGTATTTTTGGGGCGAAAAACTGCAACAATATGCCGACCTACCCAGGGACGAAGCAAGGAATTTGGTGTTGGGGGCGAAACTGCAACAGTATGTCTAATTACATATAAAAATGGCAAAAAAAATTCTTGGGGGAGGGGCGAAACTGATAAAATTTTCCAAACTGCATATAAAATTTCTATAAATAGTAGTATTTTTAAAAATTTCGGGGGCAATCACCCTGTCTTTGTCCTTGGACCTACCTATAAAAACTGCAAAAAAAACTTGGGGACGAACTTGATAAAAAAATTCGAACTACATATAAAAATTACTATGTCTATTAGTATTTTTAAAATTCTCGGGGCGAATCGTCCCTAATGATCAAGAAGAATTGTTAGATTTGGTTAGTGAAAAAGGATAGTATCCTACTAGTCTATGATAACGTGTGTTTCGTATCTTTTTTGAATGACCAATTATTGTTGTCGACACCCCTTTTCAATCAGCATTATTGGATCCTCATATTAAATAAATTAAACTAATTTCTCTATCATATACCTAGCTAGAGGGGCTACTTCAAGATAACAAAGAGAATTTCAGCTAATGACTGGAATGATGTATTATAATTGTATGTACATTGAGGTTCTCTCATGTAAATGAGTAAATCAACAGGGTTTTTGTTTTCCTTCCAAGATTTACTTTTCTCAAATAAAAAAAAATTGCAGTTTATTTGTATTCAAGAATGTCTAAGGTGGCTTTATATCTTTTTCTTTAAAGATTGTCAAAGACTTGCATGGAATAGCATAGATTATACGGCATATACAAAAATACATATTCCCTAAATATTTCAGCAAGTGCATATACTTGATCTACAAAAATATAAATTATAACAGTTTTGTATAAACCAATATGTAACAAGATAGTAACTAATCAATTGTGAAGACACATAATTATCTATGCCTCTTTAATTCATACAAGAATTTTGTACAGTTCAAGCTTCAGATGCATAAAGTCTTATCTCCAGTGTGTTGTAAAGAAAATTATTCTTATTATTATTAGACAATAACTAGCAGACAACTTGAAGAAAAAGGGAAGAAATAGTATAATAAACTCTCTGGACTGGATCATATGCAAACAGCATTCCAAAGCAAAACCATCCATGCAAAATTGCAAATGGGCAAATAAAAAAATGGAAGTGACCTTTTTGAATTAATTGAGTGATAAAATCAAGAAAGGATTGAGTGGAGATATGTTACTCTTTAACAACTCAAGACCAAGTAATGCTTACGTGTCTCTATATTGGCCTACCATCAAATTTTGTATAGTTGTTTTCCAATGCCAACATTCAAGTATCATTACTTAGCAAAAACATTGAAGTATCATTTTCATGGAAAAATTCTCTATGGGACGGTCTTGTGGGTACTTGTGAGACATGAAGGTCTGCGGGACCAACCCTGCAGGTGGGTCCTATCTCAAATTATGTGAGAGGAGTGTGGGGCCGTACCCACAAGGGCCGCCCCATGCCAGACTTTCCACATTTTCATATATATATATATATATATATATATATATATATATATATAACTTCAAATAAATTATGATCTCTCAAATCTCTTTCACTATCTTCCTGAAGTAATATTTCCCTGCAACTGGTTTTGGCTTATGCTACATTAATTTTGCAGAAAAAAGACTAAGCTCGTTTTGATTGATCAGGTCAGTTTTCAACTTTATAATTGCTTTGATGTTCTTCACTTTGAATACTTTGATTGGAAGTTTATTTTCTTGCTTTATTTACATGTATGAAATTGAACTATAAAAGCCAAGATTTTCATCAAGAACTTCTTGGATTTGGTTATGGATTTTGAGAAGTAATTAATTGTATGCAAGTAAGAGTTTACATACTGGTTTGATTTTTCTTTTCCTTTTCAATTGAATGATGAAATTACTTAATTTAGGATGGTTTTATACTTCTTTTGAGTACTAGTTGTCGAGAAACTTTAACTTTCGTATTTAGGGTTTGAATCTTTAACCTCATAGACACATTATAAGGTTTGTTTGGTATGGGAAGACGAGAGGGGGAGTGACATCATTTACTTTCTCTAGGAGATGTAAATGCATTTACATCATTTTCGTTTGGTAAGAGAGGACATGAAGTAAATCATAAGCAATTTTTATCATTAATTTAAATTGTTTATTTATTAAGGCGACTATTATACCCTTTAAAAATTAAAGTAGGAGTTAAAAGATAGTAGAAAAGACTTTAATATCTTTTAAATCAAAAGTATTTCCCAACCCCTCAAAAATTGGAGGGACTGGTTTACTTATGTGGAGGTGTACCTCTCCCTCTCTACATTTACTTCCCTTCCCCCTGCCCTCTCTAACTTTGGTTCCTACCAAAACAAACGCGATTTATAACGCTAGTGTCACACCCGGTAATCCGGGTGATGACATGGCAGTGTCTAATTGACTAATGAGACACCAAAGCGCACGACAAAGTTACTAAAAGGGAATTCATTATGTAATAAACCATAAGGTACAAGAGTAATACAGCGGAAGTCTAAGTACTGAAATGGAAATAGTTCTAACATTACATAACGGAAATGAAATTACGTGTACGAATGAAATAAAAGAATTTACTAAGTGTTCATCTACTATGATTTAACTATTACAAGATAAATTAGGACCACTCTTCATATGGCCCCTCTCGAGCATCTGGGATGAAGTAACAGATAAGACACAAAAGTTTTTCCCATTTCCTAAAACCATTGAAAACATACATAACTTTACTTGATTTAGAACAACATTTAAAGCACTAAAAAATACTTGCAAAACACTTTACGTAACTTATAAGAGACTTGACTTAAAACAGAACAAAAAAACAAAACTACCTGAAACATTACCCTAGGACGAAGCCGAGGACAATGCATTAGTCCGCGGTTGGGCAGTAGCTCCCAGAAGTTGTGCGGACGAAACTGAGGACGAATGGTAGGACGACCTTTTTCAGTACAAAACACATGTAAATGTCACATTTATGAAATCAAACATTCCCCAACCCAAAATGACACATTTGAGGCACAAAACCAAATAACAAATAAGACCAAAACAAGAACGACCAAATGAACAACAACAAATAAGCTAATAACCATTCTCTTCACGTCTTTACACATATACTTTGGAATGTGCTTCGAGCACCATGTCCACTAACAAGTCACGGCGAAAATACACATTTTTAGACATTACGAGTATGGGTATTGCTATGACACACTCACGCGCACACTTCCTGCAGTTCGACCTCAATCTTCTAATCACGACTCTACGACAATAACTGTAATGACCCTAACGTCAAGTTAGGATACCCCAAGAAGTTTTCAGTATCACCCTCTGGACGAAGGGTCCAAGGTTTTAAGGATCCATCCCTACATTGCATCATCATCCATCACCATTGACTCCACAAAACCGTTACAATCCCAATGATCGCCACATCGGGTGAAGGCCCAAGAAGTTTCCCAATACACGTGATCTCCCGTGATCAACACATTTCACGTTATATACCGAATCAATCTTGTCATCTAGCAGTTTCTAGATAAGAGCTCAAAAAGGGGCGACGACTCGGTCGACCAATAAAAAATAGACAACGACTCCAACAACCAATTAGACAACAAATCCAACAATACCAATAAGGCAATAATCAAACGACCCAAGTATCAGTTAAGCCTAGAAATTATCAAAAAAGTAAATAAGGGAAGCAAGTAACAACAATTACATAACCAAGATCATAACACAATACGAATTTGACAATCAACCACGTAGAATGCAAATACAACAAACACTTCATCCAGTTTATGAAATAAAACATGATTAAACAGTTCATACTCAAATCCATACATAAATACACTGATTTAATGAGTTTTATAAACGAAAATACAGAGGTGAATGGTCATTACCTCTTACGAAAGTAATTCACACAAAACAAGCAAGAAATCTAAATTTCAAAAAATCAGTCCCCCTCCCGGTGCTATAACTTCTCGCTCTGAACTCCGAATCGCAATCCGTCTACATTCTCGCGTATGTACTTCGAAACGATATATAAAAATCACTAAATCGGACTTCATTTGCCCCTACGATTTCCCTCTCAAAGTTATGTCCAAATGTTTATTCTCTCTTTTTTTCTTTCTTTTCCTTTCCCCTCTTCGTTCTCTTTATTTTTTATTTTTTTTCACGTTTCCCCTTTTTTCTTTTCTTTTTTCCTTTTTCTTTTCTTTTGGTAACTCCCAATAATCCCACTAACAGCTCCTTAATTAACTCCCTCATTAATTACTCTCCACTAATTACTCATCTAAATAAATCTCAACCAAATCTCCAACTTCCAAACTCTCACACTTATGTCCCTCAACCACGATGCACGTACAAAGCGCCCCTCAACAAAACATACCCACATATACCATATACCCATGTTATAACAAAGAAATAGACAACCTGATCATATAATCATACAAAAATTAAATGCAACACATACAAACACATAGATCAAAAAGTCTCGGGTTCGACACCCTCCCCCTACGTGGGGCAATAAAATTCTCCTCCTCTGGTGTGAAAAGAATTAAATTTGCTGACAGTACATAATAGTCCCTCCTAACTCTATATTTGACTCCTAACTCTATATTTGACTATTTCATCAACTCTATATTTGACTCGCTGCTATTTGAAACATAAAGAAAGTCACGTCAATCCGTCTCAATTTAATAATTCATTGCTATTGTTTGTTGGTCAATATTATGTAAAGCACGAACTAATCAATTTGAACTATATTAACACGACTTTTTTCTGAACTGTCAATTTATTCCCACAAATTAGGAACGTATGTTTCAGCCTAGCCTTGAATGATTATGTGATTTTTTCTTTGAAAATCGGAAAGCTAATCACATCTCAACATTATTGGACTGTTTAATCCTTAAACCATGATCATGATACCTAGGCTCTATAGCTGCTCGTGTGGTTCATAACGTCTGAGGAAAAAAGAAAGCATAGTTGATAGAGATAACGATTCCTTTTGTGTTTGTGCATTTTCGTGTAAATGCAGAGGTTTACATGTGCATATGTTGTTGAAGATTATATTATGTCGATTGTTGTTCTTAATTAATATGTCACACGTGCTTTACAGAGTGGGCTTTTGTGTTATTTAGGATTCTACCACTTTTGTCTTCTTCTTGGTCTTGTCTTTCATTAGGGACTTAGTTTACTGAACTTGTGATACATATTTTTTTTCTTCTTCTGCATATGATACATATTTATTCATATCATTATAAAATAAATGAGATAATTTTGTAATAATTTTGATAATTTTATATCATAAAGTTCATATCAAAATTTCTCCTTTTTGGTAATAATTTTTAAAAAAGTATTATTTCTTTGGTTATTATTTCTTAGGATGGTTACATGTTAGAGAATAAGCTAAAAAGGAATTAGTCTAGTACAGTGGCGGATCCAGGTAGGGGCAAGGGGGAGCCCCCCACCCCCACCCCACCCACCTCACCCCCTCCAATTTTGGTAATTTTTTTAGTACTGGTGTGTATTTTCATATGCACTTATACATAGATTTTTAATACATGAAAATTATCTTGATTCCTCTAAAAACTTTTAAAATTTGATAATAGAGTACTCATTATTTTTGGTATAAAATTACAATATACGATTTGAAAATATTAAAAACAAAATTTCTCAAATACTTACATTTCTCTATGATAAAAAAAAAAATGTACATTTAATTAAGTAATCATTCGGTCTAAAATTAAATGTCTATTTACAATACTATTTATTACTCACTCTATTCGGATGTGAATGTACAATTTTCATTTTTTGATGTCAAAAATTGAGTGTCTCATTTTCTAAAAAAGAAATAATTTTCATTTGAACTCTCACTAGTAGTCTCATCTTATTAACATACTAATTTTCTTAATTGAGAAGGATAAGTTTGTAAACTCATTAAAATTCAAAATTTCCCCTTTAACTTATTTATAATAAAATGATATTCAATTTCGGACGAAAATAGTATTTATAACGAATTGTATATAGAAACTCAAAGTATACAATAGAGCATTATATAAAAAAATTCTCAATAATATATATTTTATTACTTTTGCATGCTATTTTTAAATAAGTTTTGTAACACTACCCTACGCAAACTATTCGGGTTTTCTTCACTTTGTAAAAAAAAAAAAAATTGTCAATTGTCAATTTTCTTAATTAATTTCTGTGTCTTTTAGAAGATAAAGTATAGTTTAAATTCAAATCTTCTAATAAAAATATATTATTCTACCGCAAATATATCGTTTTTTTTTGTGGCTAAATTCAAATATATAGTTTTACACCATAAGCAAAATTTAGTTCGGCCCCCCCTAAACCCATATCCTGACTCCGCCACTTGTCTAATAGGAAGATGAGAAATACTTTTAATTAGAATTTAAATGTTTCTCAAAATGTGAGTTCGTCATATAAATTTTACATTTTCGCTTGTTTTTTGAGTTTGTACGAGATGAATTTTATACAATGCGTATGAATTATGATATTAAGTATCGACTATGTATTCTAAAAAACAAACATGATAGAGAATAAAGTTCGGGTTAGATTTTATGGCGAAATAAAAACTTTATCAATTCAGCTACATGAGTGCATAATTATATTACTTCTAAAACCAATCATGGTTTAGATTTAAATCTTAATCTGGGGTTGGGAAAGTATGTATCTCTAATTTTTATTGTGCTTTTTCAAAAACAAAATGAATCCAAGTAGAGTTTAGATATTTCCCGTTTAGTTTAATGAGACAGAAAAGGAAAGATATGGAAGGAAAATGTTCATCAAATGTCCAAAAGGTTCACTTCAAAATGAAGAAAATGCCTACTTTAATCTTTCTATGCAGTGGATTTGCTCAACTTTTCCTCTAAAGAAATAAGCAACGTACGGTTTACTCTTATACACCAAATTGAATGTTCACTCTCTATTTTATTTTATATTAAAATGAATATTCATTTTCTTCAAATGGATAAATTTCTCCTAATTCAACTCTCATAATTAATCTCTTATATTTAAAATATACAAGTGTTGAAATTATTAAATCAAACTTGTTATTATTTAGGAGAATATTTAGTTTTGGTAAATACTAGTTTTATTGTATTAGGTTTGGTTTAGTAGTTTGCTAGTCAGATTATATTTCCTAGATATCTTAGAGATTCTATTAGGTTTGACTCCTATATGAATAGGAGAGTTGTCTACGTATTCTGTGTGGCTTTGAGTGTGGTCTGAAGTAGAATTGTGGTGTGGTTAGTATCCTTGATCCTTACGTATTTGAGAGTTGATGCTTAGAAGATTGTCCGCTCATCTCCGTAGTATTGTTGTGAGATTTGATCTCTGTGGTTTATACTTCATCACTCACCACCCAAATTATTTATTTAAATATATGTGTTTTCGCTTTTAAAAATTCTACAATTGGTATCAGAACTAGATAGAGCTAGTGTTATGTGGGATTCCCGAGCTTTGAGCGTTTGTCCAGATTTTATCTTTGATGGAAAAAATAATTTTGATAAGCGGCGGCAACATATGTAAAATTATTTTGAAAGTCTTCAACTTTGGAATATTATAGAAGAAGGTTTTGAAGAACCTCATCCAGACAATTAATTGACTGATGAAGAGGAGAATAAGAGGTGGGAAAATGTCTTTGTAAGGCACAACCTCAATGTTAAGGTAGCATTAGATGTAGCAAGACAATTTGTTTATGTTGAATCGGCAAAGGAGATTTGAACTCATTTGATTACTCGTTATGGAGGTTATATTTCTTTTAAAAATATTGTTGAAAAAGAAAAAGTTAAAAAAGATGAATTGTTTGGATGTGAAATAGTTGATGAGAAAATTATTATTAATGAGGAGAAGATTAATAGTTTATCTCATCAAGAAGAAGAAAAATATTTTGAGGAAATAATTGAAGATAAGTTGAATCTTGATTTGGAAAATTCTACTTCTTTATTTGAGTTGAAAGAAAAAATGGATTTGGATGATTGTGAAAATATTATTTTAATAGATGTTTCTCAAGGTAATATTGATGTACCTTATTCGTTGAGTGCTACATTTGATAATGAATTGTTGATTCAAGATTCTTCACAAATTATTGATTTGGTAGATAATTGTGATAATATTAGTGTTGAAAATTTAATTGAAAAGGGAGTGTCGAGAGAGGAAGAGAGTAATGAGAAGGGAAACAACAAAAAGAGGTTTTCTGAGGTGGATAAAATTATTTAGGTGAATTATTTGGTAGACATTGGTTTGTCGCATGGTCTGGATGAGAGTTTCTCAAAATCCCAACAGAAATAATTTCATTATTCTGTTTAAGTTTAATTTTTGGGAAATTGAGAGAAGGGAATATCCCATATCGGTTGTGTTAGGAAACTAAACTAAGAGGGAGGAAAACATTATAAATAATGATCTCCTCGTTTAGTATTAGGTGTGTGCCGCGTTGGGTGCCACCAACTCAAATTGTAAGTTTCCTGGGTTTGGTTTGCGAGAGGGTTTGTAATTTTATTCCGTCCAAAAATTACATAGTGAGTGAAAGTTTTTACCCTTCGGGGTCGTGGATGTAGGTCTCCGTTGAGACCGAACCTTAAAAATATTGGTGTTCTTTCATGTTGATTGATTTATTCTTCTTTTTTATCTCCGTATTATCTGCGTGTTTGCTTCAGTTGCTCAACAACTGGTATCATGATTTTGAGACCTCTTAAAAACCATGAGTTGATGATGTCCCTGAACAGGAAGAAATCCACGTTGACGAGCTAATGTATACTCAAGATTTAAGAAAATATGAAGCCGGATAGATTTCAGAGGAGTGAAATCTTTAATCTCAAAGAGTTATTATGAGGTTGAATCTGAATGGGTAGATATGATTGATTTATTTGATAAAGATGAGTTAGTAATGAAGTTGTTTGCTGAGTATAAGATTTTACCATCTCCTCATACGAAGAAGAAAGTTACTTCTAAAATGGTAAAAAGGTAGTGGTGCTCAAAACTCATGCATGGGCCAAGGCAGTTGGGAACCGTTCGGATATTTTTTTAGTATATACAGAACACTTTAATACAAGTGTTTTGAATTTCCATCAAAAAAAAAAAAATACAAGTGTTTTGAAAATCAGAACAGATATTTTGTACAATAAAAAGAGAAGATATGTTTAAAAACTCATAATAGATATTCGTTTTAAATCAATTTTAACCTTTAAAATTTTAATGAACGGACGAGTAAAGTTATTCTCGTTCCTTATTAGAGCCAACTTTGTAGGGAAATAATCAGTATATTAAGTAATCACCTCAGTACTCAATGAGAGACAGCCACCGCACTGGCCAAGGGATAACACATCTTAAGCCAAAGGTACAATAGAATGTTCCAAATTCGAAGGCCTTGCAGTCTTGTCAAAGAATATGACCATCTGATTAGACTACTATGATCTATCTTATCTTGCTCCCCACCTCCTTTCCCCTCTATCCCTCCTTTTGTCTGCCTTTCTCTTTTAAAATTATCCACCCACACTCTGGTGTGGGAACAACTATTCCACAATTGCCAAAAAAAAAACACATGTTCAAAACTATAGGCAGATTGCCCACTCACTACTCCTTCAAAGTTTTTATTATTCATTAAAAAATAAAACTACTTGATTAAATTAATTACAACTTTGAATTATGAATATGAAGTTTGAAAATCAAAACTGAAAATTATAGTTTACAACAGAATTTAAAGACTGAGTTTAATTATTAAAAAAAGATTATGAAGTACAAGAAAATTAGTCATATTAGTAGATATGTAAATTGACGAGTGAATTTATGAATTTTGTTTTTATAAAAAATTCAATCAAAACATAATTCGAATACATCCTTAGTTTAAAGGACAAGTTATTACATTCATCTTGCATTATAAGCATGGGCGAAGATAGGAGGCGGGAGGGGGCCGGCGCCCCCAAGATTTTTAAAAATATTACTATTTATCGAAATTTTAAGTGTATTTTGTAAAATTTTATCAGTTTCGCCTCCCCAAAATTTTTTTTTGCCGTTTTTATTGCCCCCCAAGAATTTTTTTGCCATTTTTATCACTTGATCTCTCTAGTTCTACATACTGTTGCAGTTTCGCCCCCAACACAAAATTCCTGCCTTCGTCCCTGATTATAAGGAACACCTCGTGGGTAACTAACAATGCAAAAATAGAGGTCATGAGAAGTATCAGCATAAAGTGATGATAGAAGGACTTAGCAAAAAAAAAGTGATGATAGAAGGAAATTTTAATTTTTAAATTCGCTATATGATTTTTTTTTTTAAAACTTAAAATAGGGTCTATGAATTTATGTAGTATTTATGGACATAAAGTGAAACTGAAGTAAAAGTTAATTTTTTTTTAAATTCAATATTTACTTGTGCTTTTTTACTCAAAACAAGGTGCATGAAGCCTTTTTGAAAAGTTTTTAGATTATTATTTTAAGAAGAAAAAAAAATGAATGTGCCATCTATTTAAATGAAACTGTATTTTGTCATTTACTAATTGCTTTTTTTCCCTTCTTTTTGTTGGATATTTACTAATTTCTATTGTTGGTGGAGGAAATAATACATCTAGGAGAGACACTTATCTAGGATATGTACCCACTATAGTGCAAGATATCAAGGGTAAAAGAGGTTTTTGTTGAAACTTTTTTAGGGATGTGGCTTTCATGTAACCCTTTATTTTCATACCATCTTTATCAGCTTTATTTATTTATTTTTGTTAAGGTTAAAAGCAGTAATAGTACTATTGTTCTAATCTGTTTGAAAAACAGAAGAGCAAGAAAAAGGTGCACTATTGTGAACAAATTTTGAATTTAAATTTTTAAATAGTCAATTACAATGAATTAAACTCACTTAGTTCAAGTAATAAATAAATTATGCGTGTACTTGGATTGATCCTGCACTATTTCAAAATTGGACTTTGGTGACATTTAGCATGTGGCACTTATGATATATGTCATTTATGTGAAAATGTCATATTTTTGTGGCACTCTATGAGTATAAAGTGCCACAAAATTTATGGCATTGTTTTAATTGCCACATGAAGTGTCCCAATATTTTGGCAATTTGAGAAAAAGTCAAGTTTCGTGTCACTTTTTAACAAGTCCTACAAAAACTTGTTGCATTTGTTCAATTGCCACATAAAAATGAAATTACAAGCACTAATTCATAAAATATTGGTTTGAGTTTGAGACTAATTTAATACTGTAATAAAAAATTCAAATTGAGACTCAATTCAATCAAACGATGCCTTCTTTTTTAGCCCCAAACTCAGTAGTCCCTAACCTCCCAACCTCCATCAAAATTAAATTTAGAGGGGCAGATCCCTACACCAACCGACCAATTCTGCGCACTCATTATTTGAGCAACAAGACTTGTACCAAGGAAAATGGTCCAACCAGCCAACCACTTGCTCTCTAGTCCAATTCAATAGCCACACTAGGTTGCTTGATTTAAGTTTTAAATTTTACAAATTCATAAGGAAAAAAAAATTAGTAATCCTTTTTCAGTTTAGTTAAATTTTATGCTGACTTATAACCCGAACTTAATTAAATGGTACTGGTTTGTTTATACTATATAATAATTAAGAGTTCGAACCCCTTTCTAGTATAAATTTCTTATTTATCTTTAATTATTCGTGCTATTTAAGAGCTCCAGTAATTAGACTCAAAATTTGAATGAAAGTCAATTCTACCAGAGTTTCAACAATCGAGTCCGTATAATCTCAAAACGAAGCCACCAAACTCCCCAAGGAAATAAAAAAAAAAAAAATACCTGTGTATCTTGTAGTTACATCTTATGTGGATATTTTTGGCTAATACTCCCCCTGATCCCAAATTCATTGTCTCATTTCATTTTTTCTATAGTCCCAAATTACCTGTCTCTCCACAATTCCAATACAATTTTACCCAAATCTTTCATATTTATTTGAGTTAATTTTAGTCAATATTGAATTAATCATGCATTGTTTCAATGCAATACTTCAATCACTCTAAATTAAATGAGGTGTATTTGGATCTTTTTCCTTTGAAATTACACAAAATTAAGAAATTTCTTAATCTTTGTATTTTTTAAATTGAGACGGAATGAGCATTAAACTCGTGAGAAGTATACGTGAATCGATTCTCTCATTTCAAATATTAACTATGGCATCTTAGAAATTATTAATTTATGTTTATATTATTGTTTAATATATGTTTTATCCCCATCATATTTCCGATTTCTCCTGTTCGGATAATCTTAAACCACTCAAGAAGGCACACGAGCAAAGTGAAATGAGAATCGAACTTCCTAAAGAATTTGAACCATTGGGTTATGTAGAAATTAGATTATTCAGCTCACGTGAGTTTCTTCTTCTGGTTTTCTGATTCCTGATTTCTCTTATTATTAATATAATATATATATATATATATTTTTTGTTTGTGAATGTGATTCCTCATTTCATCTGCATAATAAAGACAAACACTGCTAAAATATAGTACTACATGTTCATTTACAATTTTTTGAATTTAGTGCAGAATTAGTAATTTGCCTGTATTAAAAAAAAAAAAATTTGTTTGCACGTGTAGAATATAATTTCATCATTTGAATTAATTTGATTGTCGGTTGATTTCGTTAGTGGAATGAACAATTGCTCTTCAATAACAATGAAAAACAATTGTTTATAAATACCCAAACAATATATATTTACTATTTTTTAAATCATTAAATAAAAAATTAATGATCGAGATTATATTACTTTATACATGTTTCTCACCAAATTCGGGTTCCATTTATAAGTCCTCTACAAAGTCTGCTTCTCTGCTTATGAGTTTTAAAATCGTTCTGCACAACAAAAGAGAAATCTGATAGCATAAGTGAAAGCAAAAGATGATTGAAAATGGAAATTTTCTGCTTACTTTTGTATGTCATATAGAAAGCCGAGGTAGTTCAATTCTCATACAAAATACCAATCACTGCCTTTCTTGCATCATAGACACACGTACACATATCCATCAAAAAAAAAAAAAAAAGACACACGTACACACAACCACAGCACCTTAGCATTAGCAGGCCTTGACTGTCCGTACAAATAGTTGTTCAAAACCCATTGAAGAATCCAGCAAAAATGAAACTCCATTTGTGATTATCAATTTTTTTATGTTCGTGCTCTCAACAAGCTACCAAACTTGTTTCAAAATTAAAAAGAAAAAAAAAGAACTATGGAATTCTGTATAATGCAACTTGTTGAATCTGAAAACAAGGCATTTAAAAGAAATATAAGTCATTTGATAGACAGATCTAAAGTGTAAAGATGCCAGTCGCCCTCTATGATTTTGAAAATTGTATTCTTTGCCCTAAAACCTTAGGAAGATAATTAACAAAAACAATAAGCTTAAATGACGTATTATTTGTAAATTATTACATGTTTCCCAGTTGATGCACGCATTGAGAGTTGGGAAAGAAGTTACTACTTGATTACTTTTTATTTTGATTACACAATCTAAGAAGATATATAATTTTAGGTAATGTTAGACGGTTCAAATTTATTTAATTTAGAGGTTAAAAGTATAGAATACCATAAAAAAATTCATATAACAAGGAGGGTCAATAGCATTCTATTTTTATTTTGACCATTTTACTTCGTCCAACTAATCCTGAGCCTATGAGTCACCACCCTCTTCGGTCCATAAGCAAGTAAATCCGAATATAATCTCAATCAATCCATCAGGTACTATTCAGACCCACAAAAGAATTACATGGTCCTCCAAATTGCTCCTTCCATAACTCAATTTCATGCTGTCCTTACTATCCTTCTCGTCCTTACCGTTGAGCTACCTTGTGGGGGGCTCCATTCTAATTTCTTTTAAATATGTGTCGAGTTTTCAATATGCTAAGATTTTTAGATAACGAAGCGCAAAATAAAACGTTTTTTCTCTGACCATTAAGTTTGGGGTTCAAAACATTATGAAGGGTCAGAGAGAAACCACAAAGACTCGAGTTTTTAGAAAGAAAAAAAAAAGCGCTAAATTATTTTATACTCTGAACATTAGGTACCGATAAAAAAAATACTCCCTCCATTTAATTATATAAGTCAAATATTGTTAGTTCTCATATTTTCATTATGTAAATCATTTTAGTAGTTTTGCATTCTCTCATGTTTTATTTCGAATTATTCATTTATTTGGCTCAAATATTTTCTATCTAATAAAAAATAAAAAGGTATTATTGATACTTTGACTTTAAAATTACCTTAAATTATGTTTTTTAATAAATTATGTTTTTTAATTTCTATAAAATATTTTAAACTACTTATGTTGTGAAATAGAGAGTAGTGATCTAAGCCTACTCATTGCCCCATCTACTTGCCATTCTTGAAAACGAAAAGGATAAAAGAAAAAGGAAGTAAAGTTTTTGATATACAAAATTTTTCAATTTGGATCTTACGCGGAATACCTTTTTTTTAGTACATAGAAAATGCTACAGAATAGGTGTTTTGAGGCTCAGAATTGGTGTCTTGAGGCTTAGAACAAGTATTATGCGCAGTAAAAATAGAACAGATATTCAGAGACTCATAATAAGTGTTCGTTTGAAATCAAACTTAATCGTAAAAAAATTAATTGAACAGACGAGTAAAGTTCCACATGTACGGAATTAATCCCGTTCCGCACTGTAGCATGCGTCAAAATTTTAGGCAAAGTTTTCCCAATTTAGATTACGAGAAATTTGTTTATAGCACATGAAAAGCTTTTGTTATTTCCTTTAAAAAAGGGGAAGGTTAAATATACACATAGATGCTTGTAGTACATTGTGAGGGATAATAAATTGTACATGTTCTCAGAAAATATTTACAAACGGTAGAGAAGATATATATATGTCCAATAATAGAAAAGACCAGTTTTATTCCACCTCATTTCATACATAAATTCTCAAATTTTGTTTGATTTTAATTTTCTCTCTGAAATGTGTAATTGAATTTGAGGGATCGTTTTCTTTCTTTATAGTAGTAGTCTCTTTCTCTCTTTAGGCAACAGCTCTAAGTATAGCGACCAGTCCGACTCCTGTGCGGAGCAGCGCTGGGATTCAGATGCGTGCGGGGACATGATCGGGGACCAGTTGATTTCATTTTAAAAGAGGATCGACGGTTGAGATTTAAAAGAGAGTTAAAAGGATACATATGTAATTTCACAAATAAATAATAATAATAATAATAATAATAACAAAAAAGTAACACGCAACCGTCACATCGATTGAGTTATCGAGTAGAGAGAAAAGTTGCGGATGAAAGGTAAAGGTACATTTTCTCTCTCCTCAATATACAAAAACATGTGTTCTCTAGCGAAGAACATGTGTTCTTGTAAAAATATAAAAATACCTAAATATCACTGTTTTGATACAGCCGTTGGATAAAAAAGTATAAAAAGTACAAAATTCAATGATTGACAGCTTGGTCCGTATATACTAAATTTTCTTGTCCTGCACAGGAGCCGTGATGTATAGCGACAACAATCTCTTTAGGCCAATCCTACTTCTTACTCTCTCTCTTTTCTGACAATTCCACAGCCTGTACATATGTATTTTTTTTTTTTTTTTTTTGGGGTGCTAGGTAGCCTGTACGTATCTGTCCAAAGCTCTTTGTTTTCCTACTATTTAATACTCTCATTTATTATTAATATTGAGTATCCCATTCTTCATCATTAGTGATTCCCAAAGCTCCAAAATTCTTTCTCATTTCGATACAATCAACCAATTTATTAAGTAAAGATTTGAATTTTAACAAAACTCTATACTACTACGTTTTAAAATTAAGGTGAACTAGTCTGGACTCTGCACTTGGTAATGTACTTTCCCCTGTTTCAGAATTATTAACCTTTCAACTGCAAGAAGTAAAAAAAAAATAAAAAATTATTAGAATCAATTTTGAGGATTTAATTCTTGTGAATTTTCTGAAATGGGTTGTTTTCTTTGTCTAAATTACAGCTTTTACTGAGGTGGGTTCTTGAAGTTGGTGAAGAATTGACTTTGGATTGTGCCATTTGAGGGGGAAAGGAAAAGAGCCATTCATCGATAAACAGATAATAGCCTATATAATTAAATGCCTCTACATTTTCAGTATTCTTTGTTGGCGCCGCTCGTATTTGTCGGCCTTGCCAAAGGCCTTTAATCAAGATTTACAGATCTCGAGAACCCATTTGGTGAAACACTCAAATCCCTTTTGAGCTACCATGGTAGTTAAAGTTATAATTTCCTTCACCTTTCCTTCATTCACAAACCAGAGAATTTTGATGGGGGTGGTGGATTCAGTGAACTTGAAGAAGGAGTATTTTGACTCTTTGGGTTTTATTTATGCATTTGGAGGTTGACCTTGTTGAAGTAATTCAGAGTCCCATAATCAGAGGAAGGCCGGTGCTACTGTTTGATTTTGTTGAATTCGAGTTGAAAAAAAGATAAGCTTTTTGAATTCCTTGAAAGCCTTTCTGGTCGTTGTTTGATTGGTTATCATTCAATTTTATAAGTTTATTGTTGTGTCGACATTGAAAACTTTATTGTTTTCAATAGTGCCAACAACAGTTGCTTGCGCTGGTTTTATGGGTTAGGTAATTGGTACCTTGCGCCCACACAATGTTATTTGAATTTAAATACTACTATTCTGTGGTTTCATACTCATAATTTTGTGAGAGAAACCCGGGCCGTGAATTTTGCATTAGGAAAATTTATATATGTGTGAATTTGTACTTATTATGCTAAATCAAGAAAGAGGGAGGAACTGGATTGTTTTGATTTAATGTGGTAGAATCATAACTAGACATGCTGAGGTTTGATGAGGGAAAAGAGGTTTTCTTTGATACTGCTGAGTCCTTTTCGTCTGAGGAATCATTTGTAGATGGAGAAGAATTAGGCCTTTGTGATATTTGGTCCGAACTAAAGAGTGTAAGAGAAAGGCGAGAAAAGTTTTTAATCAAAATGGGATTTACTGACGATTCCTCGGTTGATAGTCTAACTCTTAACGAATTGGAAACCATGGGAATTGACAGAATTGTAGAATGTAGTGGAGCAGTTACAAGTTCTCGTGTACCATTTATCGAAGAAAATTTATCTTGCAAGAGAAGTGAATCTAATGGTGAAGCAAATTGTATCATTGAGGAGGCAGAACATGAATGGCTGGAGAAATTCTCAGTTGATGTAGAGAAGGAGATGTCTGACCACCCCTGCTCTTCTCTAGATCATGGATCTAGAAAAGCACATGCTAATGCAGGAGATGTGAGCAATAAGAAAATGAGGAATTGGTGGAAGAACTTTTTGCAAAAGAGGATGAAAAATAAGGTTTTTGATGTCTCTAAGGTGCAGAAAGAGTGTGAAAAAACTGGAGAATTGACTCGAATGGAAGTTCAACAAAACAAGAAACGGTATATGGAATTTACTGCTGTCTATGCCGGACAAGAAATAATTGCTCACAAAGGCCTAATTTTGACAATGAAATTTAGTCCTGATGGAAAATATCTGGCCAGCGGTGGTGAAGATGGTTTTATTCGTATTTGGAGCATTTCATCAGTTGATTCTCCCTGCGTAACCTCACCATGCAGTTCTCAAAGCCACAGGATTGAATATACCAGTTTTAAAAGGAAAAAGTCGAGGAATGCATCTATCGTTGTACCTGAAAAGATTTTCCATATCAACGAGACACCAGTTCATGAATTCCGTGGTCATACCAGTGATATTTTGGATCTTGCTTGGTCTACATCCAATGTGAGTGAGCTTGCTGCTATTTTATGGGTTTTTGTTTTCCTCTCTGTAATTCCTTTTGTATGTGTAGACATTTTCAGATACTGTACTCTTCATCATGCCGTACTAATACAAAGTTAAACTGGACTTTCTGGTGCAGCATCTTTTATCATCTTCCAAGGATAACACCGTTCGCCTATGGCAAGTTGGAAGCAATGAATGCCTTTCTGTTTTCCTTCACAGTAATTATGGTAAGTGTGGAACTTTTTTTGTGTTGAATAATTCCCATGATGACCAATTTCATTTTTATTCAAGTGGTGATCTTATACTAATTTAGGTCTAATTCTGTTTGTCCATGGCTCAGTAACATGTGTTCAATTCAACCCTGTTGATGAAAAGTACTTCATTACCGGTTCTGTTGATGGAAAAGTAAGAATCTGGGGAGTGCCAGAGAAGCGAGTGGTTAATTGGGCTGATACACGTAACATCATTACCGCAGTTTGCTACCAACCGAATAGCAAAGTATGATTTGGAATTATATACAACTTCTCTAAATTAATATCTTACTCCTATATGCATGTAGAAATTTGTGCCAGTATGATGAGTAACTGATAGAATCTTTCCTTCGTGATTATGGAAACAGGGCTTTGTAGCCGGTTCTGTATCTGGGACCTGCCATTTTTTTGAATTATCAGGTACATGTTATCAAACTGCCCCTGACCTATTGTCAAATGCGTATTTTTCTGGAGGTTCTAATTCTGAATCCTTTTCTTCAATTCCAGGCAGTGAAGTTTTGCTAAATGCTGAGGTACAAATTAGTGGTAAAAGAAAGTCTTCTGGCAACAACATTACTGGCATTCAGGTACATACCACTTGAAATTTACCACTTCAAACATTTGTTGAACTTCTCTTTTAGCCATTGCTCATGAACCCGTTATTTCTTGCAGTTCCTAGCAAACAATTCACGAAAAGTTATGATAACATCTGAAGATTCCAAAATTCGCATTCTTGATGGCCTTGATATTGTTCATAAATACAAAGGTATAGGACGTTATGTTTTTTCTGTTCCTTGCATAATTCCAACATGGTTCGCGTATTTAAACTTTGTAACCAGACTTTGATCTTTCATACATTTTAGTAACTAACTAATTGTGAACTATTAACAGGTCCAACAAAATCAGGTAGTCAGACGTCGGCTTCATTCACCTCGACGGGGCAACACATAATATCTGTTGGGGAGGATTCTCGCGTATATGTCTGGAATTACGATCAACCACACATCCAAGCATCCAAAGCAAAAAGATCTGCTCGTTCGTGTGAGAATTTCTTCTTTGAAGGTGTCTCTGTTGCTTTACCATGGTCAGGCGTGGGAACGGAAGATAAGGGCACTCGGTTGGAGGAAAGTCGAGACCACCAAGATTCATATTTATGGGCCAGAGATACAGAACGTTTTTCGTTAGGGAATTGGTTATCGATGGATATCTCTTCTAAGGGCTCTGCTACATGGCCAGAGGAGAAACTCCCTTTGTATGAGATACCATCCATTGAACTAGATAATCAACGCGGTAACAACTATACTAATCACCTTCAAGAGCTGCAGCATCAGAATAACAGCGCCAACTGCAAGAGTTATTCTGCAACATGGGGTTTGGTGATTGTCACAGCTGGTTGGGATGGAATGATTAGGACATTCCATAATTATGGATTGCCCTCCAAAATTTAGATCCATCAAAAAGGATAGATGCGACTTTTATTATATGCTTACACTTTGGAAGAGTATCCACCTACATCAATGAAGGCATAATCTGTGTATGAATTTATATGGTTTTGAAAATGCTTGTTGGAGTAAATTGGAACAAAATGAAGGGCAAAATTGTCTAAAAAAGAGTGGCATTTTCATCATCTTGAATTCCAATCAACAGAAAGGATCAAACCACTGCCCTCTTATGCATCACCCTGAATTTCTTTCTTGTAATGTCAATAATAGGTTCATCTTAGGGGTAGGACAGAGAAGCAATTGACTGACTATGTAAATGATAGAGAAGCATATGAAATACCTATATTCTTTGCTATCTTCTTGCTTTTAACTTATCTGGAATTTATTAGCAGAAAAGGAAATTGAATGATTCAAATAATTCTTTGAAAAATTATAATAATACTTTCGAGTTGGGATTGGATTTGGAATAGTCATTGTAGCCAAAGGATTAAATGATTTCTCTGGTTGTGCCAACATCAGAGGTTAGCTACTGCTCTTCTTCTGTTCCAAGAGGAAGATTATCCAATCACCCACTTGTCAACTTTGAGGGAAAAGGAGAAACTGTTATGCCTTATTATGTCTAATATGTGTATTTATCACCAAACAGCCACATATAACAGAAAACAGTGGAACACGCTCTTAGAACTTGTGAGACTGTTAAGCCTTTTGTGGAGAAGTGGCGGAGACAGGATTTTAATTTTAGGGAGGCCGAACTAAAATTCGCTCTCACAGTATAACATGATATATTTGAGGTAGAATGATATATTTTTATTAGAATAACTTAATTTAAATGATATTTATATTAAAAAATAGTCAAACTAATTTTAAAAATTGACAAAAAGATAAAAAAATAAAATAAAGAAAAATCAACTAATTTATAGAGGCTATTCCTTTTTAAAAAAAAAATATATAGAGGCTATTGTCACTGACCGTACTTCAAAATAGCATGAGAATAGTTATAAGAAAATATTATTTGATTAAATGTATGCATTTTTTTACAGAAGAGTTAATAGCTATTTTGGTCACTAAACTATTTACGTTTTGAGGTTTTGTCAATCAATTTTTTTTGGCTAAATACATCACCATAGTATTTACATTTGGAAAAAAATGAACCGCCGTCATTAGTGTGTTAATAAAGTTTAATTAATGAAATTAAGAAAGTTAGTTGTTGAACTGTGTTAGTACTAAGTAGAGCTTAATCTACTTAATTCGAAAATTGGCGTGACCAATATACTAGTGAATTTTAAGTCTATTAGATTATATATGACTACTAGTAGAAGTTCAAATCAAAATTATTTCTATATTAGAAAATGAGATATTTAATTTTAGACATCAAAAAATGAAAATTGTACATTCAAATCCGAATAGAGTGAGTAATAAACAATATTATTATCATAGTGGTGAAACTATGTGTTAGAGAGTACTATTAAATTTTAAATTTTTTAAGAGGCCAAGACATTTTATATTATAAACACCTATTTATACAAAAAAAAAAAAAAAAATATTCATAGTACTAATGTGCAAATTTCAAAAATCCTTGCCCTCCTGCCTTCCCTATCCTCCGCCATTGTTGGGGGAGCATGTTCACGGGAGCAATAGCATGAAAGACTTTGATGATCTTCCATTCCTTAAGTGCGTACAAAGAGGATTTCAGATCAACCCCCACCCTCACCCCCCGCAACACACCGTTATGCACTATTTTTTCATACCCGTGTTGGAGAATTGGGACAGAAACCAGATATTGTTTAGAAAATATGGAGGTACCAAGGATCCCTAATTGATGGCCTACATTCTTTTTATTATCTAAAATGTAAATGTATAAAAATAGGGGCCTACTATTTAAGTACCATCTATTAATAAGTTTACACCCGCACCCCACATAACTCAATATCTTTTTCTTTCTCTTCAAGTTTTTTCTTCCCAAAAAAATCTTTTCCCCTCCCTTTCTGTCGGAGAACTACCGCCGGTCACCGGAGCCGACGCCGGAACACCAGCCTAAGCCGCCGCCGTTCAACGGAATGCGGCAAAAAAAAAATTGGGGGTTTTTTTAAGCTAACCGGTCTAGATCCATCGCAAAATATCAATTTAAACAAATTTGGAGCCAAAAAAAAAATTCCGACCAAATTTCGGCTAAATGGACTCTGACAATTGTGATTATTTGGAAGACATTGATTTTGAGGTAAATACTTACTTATACATTTTGCGTTGTTTTAAAAATATATTCATATTTTCGGTAAAAAAACATGTTTAAACTGAAAAAAAAAACAGGGGAAAAAACACACTGAAATGGAGAAAACAACACTGGAAAATGCTTGAAAAAACCACCGCGTGTTGATGTCAGCGTGTACACGTCAGCATGCTCTGACCGGGTCAACCGCATAGTGACGTGTACGCGCTGTCGTAGTATTGGTGCTAGTTGCAGCGTCTACTGCCACTGCGTCACTGTTTCCTAATTCTGCAACACCGTAAAAACCTGGCCCGACTGACCTTATGATAAATGACGTGTCCGGCTACTCAGAAGTCAACGTTTGTGTTGAAGATGCACTGATCATCGGTGGAGGTTGGACACTGGTTTGGGGTGAGACGACAAACTATTGGGGTTGTCCTTGCCTATTTTGATGTAATGCTACAGGGGTCGTTGTAGAAAATGACGGCTCCAGTATCTTTCGAACCTTTGCAGATCTATGTGGTGGAGGTTAAACGGTCGTCACCGCTGAAAATGTGGTTGGTTCTACCTGCTGTACTGAAACTAGGGGCTGCTGGACTGTCCGCTGCTTTGAAACTAAGACGGACGTGCTGCTGGGACGACCGTGCTACTGGGAGAGTCATGTTTCTGGGACGGACGTGCGTTGCTGAAACATAGACGACCGTGCTCCTGGGACGAACATGCTACTGCGACGACCATGTTGCTGGGATGGTCGTCGCTGCTAAAACTGTGGGCGTTGATGCCTGTTGTGTTGAAGCTGGGACGACCGTGCAGCTGGGACGACCCTGTTGCTGTGACGACTATGCTGTTGGTTTAGACATGCGCTGAAACTGTGTTGTTGGGCCTTGCTGATATGCTTGGAGCAGTGACACCGATGGTGCTGGAAGCGCTGCCAAGGAAAACCGTCGTGGCCCATTGTTGCCTCAAATTTTCCCGACATCAATAAGTCTTTTAAACACAGCTGAATCCTCCTTACACCTCCCCCTCTCCCAAATGGTAGTTCCCCGAAGATAAAAAAAAAAAATGATGCACCCATCTAATTCATAGGGAGCCTTTAGATGATTGAATGTCCCAAATTACCTATGATAGTAATGCCAAGCTCCATTTATTTATCTTTCTAAGGTCGAGATCACCTTCCTCTTTCGACTTCCACATATCTACCCATGCAAATTTGTTACCTTTGAAGTTCCACAAGAATTCTTTTGCAATCCTATTAAGTTTATCAATGATGGTTGTGGGTGTAGGGAAAATAGAAAGCCAAAAATACTCCACTCATTGGAGAACTGCTCTAATGAGCTCCAATCGGCCCGCAAAATGGAGGGTTGAGGCCGACCATTTACCAATATATTCCTTGAGTTTAGAGATGAGGGGCTCGTAGAAATCAACCTTGAGCCTAAAGATGGAAATGGGGATGCCAAGGTATAGAAACAAAAAGCTACCATGTGCAAAATGTGTTCTTGAGAAGATTGCTTCAAGATCCTCTTTACCAATGCCGACAATAAACAATTGAGACTTAAAATTATTGACCATATGACTCGAAACCCGAGAGAAGTGCTCCAAGAAATTCATAAGAATATCTACTGACAACAAGTCTCCCCTAGCAAAAAGGACTAGATCATCAACAAAAGCAAGATGTGAAAGGTTAAGCGGTTGACATTTAGGATGGAAATTGAACTCCGTTGCAATAGTTTCCATCATGAGTTTTCTAGAGGGGTACTCCAAGCAAAGCACGAAGAGAAGGAGTGAAAGAGGATACCCTTTCCTCAATCCTCTTTTTCCTTTAAAGAAACCATGTAGAGAAAATGATGAGAATTTATATACGGATCCTTTAAAGAATGATGAGGTTTGGGTAATGTCTAAAAGGAGATATAGTAGGCAAGATTTAACATCACATCACTCATTTTGGAGGCCCAAAGACTCTACGTAATGAGAACTCTCATCAACTTGGATAAATATTAATTTCAGCTTTGTGACGGTTTGGTGTAATGGTCATAACTTGCGATCCAGGAATCCAATGATGCTCATTCTAGATGATATGGAAAGATAAGAGGCAGATCTACAACTTTCATGAAGAACACAAGATCAGATTATTCCTTTATGAAGTCCTAAATTGTCATGCAAGTTACTACATCATGCTGTCCAGATTTTCAGCGAGAATTAATCTTGTTGTTTTTCTAAGTTTAGTATTTATTTAATTTCCATATTTTAGTATATTATTAATTTCGAAATATTACTTAAATAAAGGACATGTGGTCCATTTAGCAAGTAGTTTATTCTTTAGCATATTCTTTAGCAAGTAGTTTATTCTTTAGAATATTCTTTAGCAAGTATAATCCTAGTCCATTTAGGACTTAGCTTGTTTAGGGATTTTCAGCCAAATCTTTCTCTATATAAAGAGAGGTTTCGGCCACTTATTAGGGAGACTTGATTAATGATAATTGTGAGGTTTATTCCTTTGTTGCTTTGTGAATTGAATTTCTTTTTAGATCTTCCTTTCATTGTTACTAATCAACAAGCTAGTTTCCTTGTTGTGGTGTTTCTTCATCCGTTTAGTGTTCTTCTGCCTAGGTAGCCAAGTGTTTATCGCTGCTTGGAGGTCTAGTGTGTCGAATACTCTTAAAGTCCTTTGCTATAGTAGTCAAGTGCTTAGCTGCTTGGAGGTTGTAGTAAGGCATTTACGTAAACTAAATTCAAGTTAGAGAAAGATCCCTTTTTCCTTGTGTCGAATCTTGATTCTGTCAAGGTTCCTCATCATATTGGTATCAGAGCTCAAGGTTTATCTCTTTCTTGGTGTATCTTTTATTGCTTTGTCGATAAAAAAAAAAATATACTACCCTATTTTTTTTTTTTTTTTTTTATAGCCGAGATAAAAGAAAAAAGAAAGACAAGAACCAAATTACCTATTTCTTGGTTTCTTGAATTTCTACAAAACAAGGAACTTTCCTATTTCCCCCCATTTTCTAATGTTACCGTCTTACCTCAAAATTATATTTATTTGAGCAACGATGAATTTCTCATATCAACAAAGAAAGTTAATACGTGATGATTGCTCAAAAATATTAGCAATCACAAAGAGGTTATCAAACAGTCTTGAACATTATTTACAATTGAAAGAAGAGACAAGATTACAAGAAGAGGCAAGATTGCACACACAACCAAGGAATGATACACATCTTCAAAGGAGCAACCTCTTCCATACTAAGTGCCATGTTCAAGGCAAGGTTTGTCTTCTTATCATTGATAATGGTAGTTGTGCTAATGTTTGTTCTTCCGATTTAGTTAACACTCTTGACTTACCTTGGAAGAAACATCCACATCCTTTAAGCTATCTTGGTTGTCAAATAATGGAGAAATAAGGGTGGAAAGGCAAGTTGAAATTACTTTTGAAATCGGCAAGTTCAAAGATAGTGTTCTATGTGATGTTGTGCCCATGACCGCTAGTCATATAATTTTTGGAAGACCATGGCAATATGATAGAGGTGCGGATCTGCTGGTGGAAAGAACACCTACCAATTGCATATGGATAAGAGGAATGTCATATTATATCCTTTAACTCCTAGTGAAGTTTGTGAGGTACATAAAAAAATGGCCGAGAGAAGAGAGCAAAGATTAAAAGAAGAGACAAGATTACAAGAAGAGGCTAAATTACAAGCAAAGGTAAAATTGCAACCTGAAGAAAACATGTTGCGTGACGAGTTGCAATATTGGCATGAACCAAAGTTTCTTGACGAGGAAAAAGATCTTTTTGATGCAACACAATTGCTTGATGAGGAACAACATCCTTTTGAAGCAATGGTTTTTGAAGGGTCAAAAGCATCAATTTTTTCGTTCATTACTATTGATCTAACAACTTCTTTTCTTCCTAGTATAGATTTTAAACAGGAGTTCAAGGCTGTATTTTCTACAAAGATATTCCTACCAAACCAAAGTTATGGTCCTTTCCTTAAATTACAAGATTCGAGGACGAATCTTTTTGAAGAAAGGGAGAATGATGAGAACTTATATACGGATCCTTTAAAGAATGATGAGGTTTGGGTAATGTCTAAAAGGAGATATAGTAGGCAAGATTTAACATCACATCACTCATTTTGGAGGCCCAAAGACTCTACGTAATGAGAACTCTCATCAACTTGGATAAATATTAATTTCAGCTTTGTGACGGTTTGGTGTAATGGTCATAACTTGCGATCCAGGAATCCAATGATGCTCATTCTAGATGATATGGAAAGATAAGAGGCAGATCTACAACTTTCATGAAGAACACAAGATCAGATTATTCCTTTATGAAGTCCTAAATTGTCATGCAAGTTACTACATCATGCTGTCCAGATTTTCAGCGAGAATTAATCTTGTTGTTTTTCTAAGTTTAGTATTTATTTAATTTCCATATTTTAGTATATTATTAATTTCGAAATATTACTTAAATAAAGGACATGTGGTCCATTTAGCAAGTAGTTTATTCTTTAGCATATTCTTTAGCAAGTAGTTTATTCTTTAGAATATTCTTTAGCAAGTATAATCCTAGTCCATTTAGGACTTAGCTTGTTTAGGGATTTTCAGCCAAATCTTTCTCTATATAAAGAGAGGTTTCGGCCACTTATTAGGGAGACTTGATTAATGATAATTGTGAGGTTTATTCCTTTGTTGCTTTGTGAATTGAATTTCTTTTTAGATCTTCCTTTCATTGTTACTAATCAACAAGCTAGTTTCCTTGTTGTGGTGTTTCTTCATCCGTTTAGTGTTCTTCTGCCTAGGTAGCCAAGTGTTTATCGCTGCTTGGAGGTCTAGTGTGTCGAATACTCTTAAAGTCCTTTGCTATAGTAGTCAAGTGCTTAGCTGCTTGGAGGTTGTAGTAAGGCATTTACGTAAACTAAATTCAAGTTAGAGAAAGATCACTTTTTCCTTGTGTCGAATCTTGATTCTGTCAAGGTTCCTCATCAAAACCATTAAGAGATATAGAGTAAGAAGTTGTTGCAACACATTCTTCAATCTAAGCAATGAACACCGAGGGAAAGTTGAGCCCCTCCAATACTTCCAAAAGCAACTCCCATTCTACACAATCACAATCCTTATGGAGGTCCACTTGTATGAGGCATCTAGATGAGACCCTCTTCCTTTCATAAACGAACTTGGAGTTGCGGCCACATTCCATAAGATACTTCCCCTTGTTTACCATAAAATTGCCTCTTGGATTCTTTAAGATCCCAAGCAATCTTTATCGCTCCATGGACTCTTTCCACAAAGCTAAGGTCGGTCGGGTTTCTTGCTAGTTTCGTATGTAGTGCTTCCAAGGCTTTACTTTCCCTCTTGACTCTAGAAGAAATATGTGAGTAATGCTTCTTATTCAACTCCTTTAACGGTCTCTTGAGTGCTTTAAGTTTTTAACAAGAGAGAATTGTGTCGTGCCATCTACCTCCATATTCCAAGCCATGCTCAAGGTGTGTTTACTTCTTTGGCCCTAAACAAAGTTGTACTAGAGAGAGGACTGAGGTGGGGATAGGATGGAAACCCCCTTTTTTAGATTACTATATTCGTTCTATATTTTGTAAGCCAGTTGTTGGCAGCTGATGCTCATGCTCTTGGAACAATTGTACCTAGATTGTGTTGTATTGAACCTCTTTGAATTTTATTAATGCATCCACGATTATTACCAAACCAACATCCATATTGCAAAGAAACCTCTAAATTTAGCAAAAACCTGCTAGCAAATTCAATGTGTGGACAGTAATGACGACTCCTAGCCTTTAAAAAGTGTCATTCGATCGAGTTAGCTTTTACTCTAATATCCTTGGCTATACTTGTTCTGAAGTGTTAGCTTTGAGTTAAATTTATTGAGTTTGAGTATTAAGCTCTTTTCACTAATAAAACAAGAAGGGAGGAGTGCAAGAATCTAAAAGAGGAGTGCAAATATCACATACCTAAAGAAAACCTATTAATTTCTGAACACTCACAACAATGGTTTTGAAACCCGGACCGGACCGGCCTGTCAAACCGTTGACCGGGCCTCCGAGCGGTCTAGTTAGGTGCCAAAACCCGCACGCGTCAAAAACCGCTCTAATTTCATTGACCCGGCCTGTCCGACCGTTCGACCCGGAAACTATACCGGTTATGTGAAAACCGGCCGGGTCACGAAAATGCTTTTTTTTTTTTAATAAATTTTACAGTATAAAAAAAATAAAAAAGGAAAAACAGGGACATAAGCCCGATTCAGCACCCCCCCTCCCCCATTTCTCTCAGTTCTCTGTCGTCTCTCCCCTCCCCAAATCAATTTAGGGTTCATTTTCAAATTTCTCTCACAATCTCACTAAGTCCATCTCCATCAAATTTCTCTCAATGTCTCACTAAGTCCATCTCCATTATTCCACCATCCATGATCTATCAAGTATTAATTTGATGAACCAAGCTCTTGAGAAAGGTTTGATTTCTCATCTATAAGATATTTTTCTTTTTTTTAATAAATTCTTCAGTTAATTCTTTTGATTTTGAGTTTTGATTTTAATGATACTTAACTTATTTTCAAGTCAAGTAATTATTCATAATCAGTGGTACTACTACTGTCATTCCCTTATTATTAAATTTTTTTTTTTTTAACTTGAATAGTTGAATACTTTAATTGATACTTGTTTTTTGTTTTGTTTTCAATTTCATGACATGCAGATTTATTTTGAGAAAAATAATGGAACCCTCCTCAACTTGCAATTCTAGTTCACAATCTAGCCCATCTTTGAATGTTAAAGGTAAGTCTGATATTGCTTGGGAACATGTAACTGAGACAATAGGGCCAAATAATAAGAGAATAGGTTTGAATTGCTTGTATTGTGGGTTTCATTCTAAAGGTGGAGGTATTAATAGGATGAAACAACATTTAGCTGGGAAAAAAAGAGAAGTAAGAGCTTGTAAAGCTTGTTCACCGGATGTAATGTATAAAATGCAAGAATCTCTTAAAGAAATTGTGGTAAGAGAAATGAAAAACAAGAAAACTTTGAGCATAGAAATCCTTATGGTCCTATTGTTTCACAATTTGAGGGAGATGATGTTGATGTTCAAGAAATTCACCCTCCAAATGTCGGTCAAAGTAATCAAAAAGAAAAGGAAAAGGCACCTCAAAATATTGATAATTTTTTTTGCTCCAAGGACTACCCCAGGTTCTCAACCAACTTTAAAAAGTGTCCTTGCAAATAAAGAAGCTGTGCGAAGAGCAAATATGGAAGTAGCTAAATTTTTTTATGACTCTTGCATTCCCATAAATGCTGTCAATTCCATTTACTTTCAGCGAATGTTTGATGCTGCACTTGCCATAGGACCAGGTTATAAAGTTCCTATGATCTTCGAGTCCCTTTGTTAAGAGATGCAAAAAAAGAAGTGGTACTTTTTGTAGATTCTCTTAGGAGTAAATGGTCAGAGTATGGTTGCACCATTATGGGGGATGGCTGGACTGATAATAGGCAGAGATCATTAATTAATTTCATGATATATTGCCCTTGGGGAACAGTTTTTTGGAAATCTGTTGATGCCTCTGATGCTGTCAAAGATGCAAAAAAATTATTTGAGTTATTTAATAAAGTTATTGAATGGGTAGGACCAGAAAATGTGGTTCATATGGTAACGGATAATGGTGCAAACTATGTAGCTGCTGGAAAATTAGTATCTAGTACATATAAATCAATTGAATGGTCTCCATGTGCAGCTCATTGTTTAAATTTGGTGATGCAAGACATTGCTAAACTAGAACATGTGGCTGATCTTTCAAAAAAAGGTTTCGCAATTACAAAATTAGTTTATAATCATGGTTATTGGTTAAGTTGGTTAAGGAAAAGAAAAGATTGGACTGAGATTATACGTCCAGGTGCTACTAGATTTGCTACTACTTTTATTGCCCTTCAAAATGTTTATCACCATATGCATGATTTGAAAGCTTTGGTAACTTGTAAAGAATTTTGCGACTCAAGACTCTTTAGAGATCAAAAGACAAAAGAATTGGTCTCTGTTGTTTTGGATAACAAATTTTGGAATGATTGTCTTATTATTGTAAAAGTTGTAGAACCACTGATGCGTTTATTACGCATTGTTGATGGTGACAAAAAGCCTTCATTGGCTATGTTTTTGAGGGAATGCTTAGAGCACGTAAGACAATCAAAGCTGTGTTGAAACACAAGAAAAAATATTACAAAATCTACACAAATATTATAAAAAGTCGTTGGGATCGTCAATTAAAGAAACATATTCATGTTGCTGCATATTGGTTGAATCCGGCATTTCAGTTTGATCAAGAAAACTTTTGCAGAAAGGAATTTGTTATGGATGGCGTTCTTAATATGATTCATAACAAGGGAAAAGGAAGCAGTTCTAAGTTGTTGAATGAAACTAAATTGTTCCGGGACCGAATTGGAAGTTTCGGACATCCACTTGCCTTGGACACATGCAAAAAATAAACAACCAGGTTAGTTTATCTTCTAATAATTCTTACTTTCTTTATATGTCTTCAATTTTGAATAGCCACTTGCCTTGCACACATGCAAAAATAACCACTTGCCTTTGTTAAAAATTCTTACTTTCTTTATATGTCTTCAATTTTGAATAGATGAATGGTGGAAATTGTTCGGTCATAGTGCTCCAAACTTGCAGAAATTAGTCATTCAAATTCTTGGGCAAACAAGTAGTTCATCTGGTTGTGAAAGAAATTGGAGTGTTTTGATCGAATTCACTCTAAGAGGCGGAACAAATTAGAGCATCAAAGGCTCAATGACCTTGTTTATGTGCACTATAATTTAAAGTTGAAAAATAGGTAAACTATTATAATAGGTTCAATGTTTATCAAAGGCTCAATGACCTTGTCTTATCATTTGATTTTTTTTTTGTGAAAAATAGTGCTAATTGATGTTAATTATAATAGGTTCTCATCTATAGAGAAGAATTATGATCCTATTGATTATGAAAGCATAGATAAGATTGACTTTTGGATTCTTGAAGAAGAAGATGAGGTGTCTTCCATTGATTATGGTGAAATTGAAAAATTGCTTTATGAAGATCTTGAAGAACCAAAATTTCAAAGACAACGTCGTCGATGCCGCCCAGGTAATTATATCACATTTGTATTTGTAATACCTTTAAATTTTAATAATTCTATCATAATAAGTTTTTATTTAAATGTTGTTTAGATGATGAAGATGCTAATGAAGACATTCCTATGGTACAAGCTGATACTGATGATATGGACCTCTCATCTCATGACAATATCAATTCTCTTGGAGATTTTAACACTTTTGGTGATTTTGGAAGCACATGTGGTTTTGGCATTTGACAACAATGAGTTAGATTAGAAACTTTGTTTCTAATTTGTTATTCTAGTTGAGATTGTTATTATCTTATTGGATTTTACTTGGAAAATTTTACATTAACTTTATTTTCTATTAATAAGTATATATTATATATTTTTTAATATTTATGACGTCTCCGAGTTGATGAACGGGTCAATGACGGTCCGACCACCGGTCCGACCAGTGACTCGTGACCCAGTAACTTTTTCGGGTCAATGCCCGGTCCGGGTTTCAAAACCTTAAAGGAAAATTGACATATTTCGTCCCTGAACAATTTCAATTTTTCTCGATAGTCATTAAACTTTAATTTTTGCATAACAATTCATAAGCTCTTTACAGACGACATAAAAAGTCTTTCCGTCAATAAATAACGGAATCAGGCAAATCTTAGCTTCTGTCATGCACACGTTCAATAACACCGGGGCAAATATGTCTATCCGCCAATTTATCTTTAAAAGAAATTGAAAGAACTTTTTCATTTCCTTTTCTTTTTACGTTTTTTAATCTATCTTCTTTCTCGCTAAAAACTACCTACGCCAACAAATCCTCCCCCACCTCGCCAGTTCCCACCATCTTCTCCGCTGCCCCGACCACTTCTGACCACTCATACCGCCTTCCCGCAACCCACCGCCACCCCTGATACCTTCCACCAGGACCACCAGCTTCTTGTAGTCTACATCTGACCTGGCTCGACCCACCAACTATTACCATCCCCACTGTCAACCACCACTAGCGACGTCCATTCCTTCTAGATCCGCCGCCACTCAATATCCTATCGCCTCTCATAAAAAAATGAGAATGAACAATTTCACAAAGTTCAATCTAAAAAATATACCAAGTTGACTTCATTCAATCTCTTACTCCCACCGTTATTGACTACAACTTCAACCTAAAAAGTTTAAGAATTCTTTATTTCAGCAACAGCCTTTCCAGAATCCTTCTGATATTACGTAGACTATCTCCATCCTCACTGTCATCGTCATTGTTCTTCTTCTTTACTAAAGAATCATTGTCTTCCATATGCTCATCTTTTCATCCTCCTTTTCTCACTGACTTCCTCATCATCAAATGTGTAATACCCGTAATTTTGCTTACGTGATATTTGACGTGTAAATATTTTTTTTGCGAGTAATTGTATATGCATAATTTATTTCGTGTGATTATGTGACTACGTGTCTATTTATTTTATAACATGTTACGTGTTATATTTTTGGTACGTTTTATTTACGGGCATTTCGCACACGTATCATAATTATGGGACATAAATTATGATTCACCTAGATTAGTAATTGAGATATTAGCCTTTTTTGCCCATGCACTATTTACGAATTCCTCTTTTTGCCCAAAATTTATTTTCTTCTCGCATTTTGCCCTTTGACTATTTACGAGGGCCAAAACTGCCCAAATGCGGTGGATTCCGGCCATACTAAAGGGTAAAATAGTCAGAGAAAATTAAAATTTTAAATTTATCACATTTTAGTACATTATTTAGGAAATTATTGCAAATTCCCCTCCCCTCACCACACACACAATCCACCACCACAGTTCCTCTCCATCTTCTCCGATGCTCTAGCGGCGCCGATTCTCCATCTTCATCTTCTTCTCATCTGCATCGTCACTCCCGCCGCCTAGATCCACCACCAGATCCATCATCCTCTTCCCCTCACATCAACGAATTCCCTCACTGAGACTCCTCTTCTCCACCCTAACTGACCGGTACCTCAAATTCCACAATTACCTCCGATTTGTAATTCGCCGGAGTCTCGTCGGCCACCGATTTGGCATGGGATAGCTATTTGAAGTAGGAGTTGGTTTAATCACCATTTTTGTTCAATAAGATACCAAAATGGATGATTGACTCATTCCATACTAGAAATAATCGCAGGGAATCCTTTGATAACACGGATCCCTATTTATCAATGATATTTCACGATCAAGACAATTGTCTAAATCACGTGAAACCATTTCGTAGAAGTTCATTGATATCTTCTTTTTATAAAGCAAATTGACTTCTATTCTTGAATAATTCACATCACTTCTGCTTCTATTGGAACACAAGATTCCCCTTTTCTGTGGAAAAGTCCACAGCTTTTCCCCTCCCTCTCATGGCTTTCTTCTCTCAAAGAAAAAGTTGCAATCTTTATAATCTAACTAAAACTTCCATCTTTTGGTAGGATTAGCTTAGATTATTTATGGTATTTTTTATGTCTGTTCTTTGATTGGTCACGACTTTTTGCCTTGTGAATTTTGTCGAGTTTTCTTGGTGATTATTTGATATATCTGTCTGTTTTGCTAGCTTTCTAAGAGCTTTTGTGGGTTTCTTTGGTCTAAGATAGAGAGAGAGTAAAGATTGGATTTTTGCTGCTCTTCATGTTCCATAAAATCTGATTTTCCAATTTTTGCTCTTGAATATTTTGGCGATTAATTGTTCAAAAGTTCCATCTTTTGGTGGGTCTTAGATTTCTCTTTTAAGTGACCCAATTGATACAATAAGATAGTTTGTGGGTTATTTAGAATTAACTATGATTTTGTCTATGTCTTGACTATTTTACCCTTCATCACCGCCATATAATTGCCGGAATCCACCGCATTTGGGAAGTTTTGGCCCTCGTAAATAATCAAAGGGAAAAATGCGAGTAGTGCATGGGCAAAAAAGGCTAATATCTCTTAGTAATTTAATTAGATGAGTAATTGATTGGGAAATAAAAGGAATAGAATAGAATACATAAAATTAATAATAACAAAAGAAATGCTAAACGTGGGTGTAGAGGTGAATGGTTTATCGGGAACCGTGTGAAGAGCCAGAAAAAAAAAGAGAACATGGGTTCGTGGGATTTTTGTGCGTGTGAGTAGTGGGATTGAGGATAGGTTATACCTGTACATATATAACGTCAGGGGCAGGAGGGCATAAAAAAAATCACTGTACACAATAAAATAAAGTATATCAGGGGGAGTATCTAGAGAAACGTGCTAAGAAAAGAGAGAGTAAGGGACTGTTTTTTTTAACCGCAAGAAATTGGGGGAAAACAGTGAGTTTTTGCAAGTTTAGAGAATCTGTCCTGAACTTTGAGAGATCGCTGAGGGAACGTTACCTGTTCGTTTTCAGCCTATTACATATCCCTCCTCTAGCATAACAAAACACTATCCCTCCACCACCTCAGTATAACATCCTACAACCACCTCCACCAACCAATGCAGGGGCAGTTCCTAACATGGCAGCTGCTTTTGCTATGTTCACCCAGATGTTTTCGCAGTTTCTGCAGCCACAGCCACGGTATCAGCAGCCTCAACCACAATATCAACGGCCACCGCCGCAGAATCAGTATGTTGGGAATTAGAGGGGCCAGAGGATCGAATCAGATCCAGGTATGTATTGTGAGCGCTTGAAGAAGATGCACATGACATCTTTTGATGGAGGGGTAGGACCCGATGAGGCAGAGATTTGGTTAGAGAGTGTTGAGCAGCACTTTCGCATCATGAGGGTGCCTAAAGACATGAAGACGGATTTGATGACACTTTTCCTCACATCGGAGGCGTCTGAGTGGTGGAAAGGAGTTGAGCCAATTTATGCTCAAGCTGGGGTTATCACTTGGGACATGTTCAAGGAAGATTTTCTAGATCAGTATTTTCGTGAGACCTTTAAGACAACAAAACAGAATGAATTCTTCGATTTGAAGCAGACTGAGGGGCTGTCTGTTTCAGCGTATACCAGCAAGTTTAACCGTTTGGGGAAGTATGCTACTTCCACCATTCAGGATGAAAAGACGAGGACCCAGAGGTTTGAACGGGGGTTGTTGCCTCGTATTAGAGGAAGATTGTCTGGAAACCGCCCAACCACTTATATGGATTCATACAGGAGGAGTTTGGATATGGAAGCGGAGTTCAAGACTACCGAGATTGACAGTAAGAGGACCTATTCAGCCATGTCTCAGGGTCAAGGTTTCCGTTCTAACTCTATTGCACCCTTAGCTCAGAAGAGGTTTGCTTCCGCCTCAGGACCAATCAACACCCTTGGATCGGGAGTAGGAACGGGTTCAAATTTGACCAGGATTGGGGGAAACACAAGGGCACAAACTGCTACTCAGCCGTATGTAGTAGGTGTGGAAGGGCACACATTGGGGAGTGTCGATGGTCATCTTGGGCTTGTTTCAGGTGTGGCAAATAGGGCCACAGAGTTGGTAAGTGTCCCGAGCCCCCACCGGTTGTGGGACAAACATCGAGGTCGACACCAAAGGCAGGGAATACCAGGGCTAAGCCCAATTCTCGAGTCTTCGCCCTCCCTCAGCATAATGAGAGAAATGATATTGGTACACCGGGAGGTACACTTATGTGAATATGTGATTACTGTATCTCTTATATTGTTGGGTTGCATATAGTACCATACTTGTTATTTGATCATCTACAGAGCCTTTCCATTTAGTGGGGTAGTGCAAGTTTTGAGGACGAAACTTTGATAAGGAGGGAAGAATGTAATACCCGTAACTTTTGCTCACGTGATATTTGACGTGTAAATAATTTTTTTGCGAGTAATTGTGTAGGCATAATTTATTTCGTGTGATTATGTGACTACGTGTCTATTTATTTTATAACATGTTACGTGTTATATTTTTGGTACATTTTATTTAGGGGCTTTTCGCACACGTATCATAATTATGCGACATAAATTATGATTCACCTAGATTAGTAATTTAATTAGATTAGTAATTGATTGGAAAATAAAAGGAATAGAATAAATAAATAAAAATAATAATAACAAAAGAAATGCTAAACGTGGGTGTAGAGGTGAATGGTTTATCGGGAACCGTGTGGAGAGCCAGAAAAAAAAGAGAACATGGGTTTGTGGGATTTTTGTGCGTGTGAGTACTGGGATTGAGGATAGGTTATACCCAGTGACGGATCCAGAAAAAAATTTCATGGGGGTCATTTAATATACACAATAATTGACTGCGGTTATTTATACATTTATTATCTAAATGGAGTAAAATATATCATATATAATAAAAAAAAATCACTGGGGTGATTCGATATATACAATAATTCACTGGGGTCATTTATACATTTATTATCTAAATGAAGTAAAATACATCATATATAATTAAAAAAAATAAAAAAAAATTTTGAGCCTTATGTGGATCCGTCGCTGGTTATACCTGTACATATATAACGTCTCCTCTCTTCCTCCTGCTCTCTTTCTCTCCTCTGCTGCTGGCCAGATTTGGCCATTGGCTTCGGCCAATGGCCAAATCTTGGTCCTTTTGTTCCGTTAATCTTACTCTATTTTGTACTACGAATCATATGAAACATTTTTCAGAGTTTTTTTCTTCAAGATTCAAGACGCAGTGGTTAGATGAGTCTCAGATCTAGATTTTTTTTCTATTTTTCTAGGAGGATGTGTTCAACCCGGACTTGATCTGGGCCCTTTATCATCTTTTTACATCTTCCCGAGACAATTTATAGGACGGTTGATACGCCCATGGTCCTATAAATTGTCGACCCCTAAGGAAGATGTTGAAAGTGATATTCTCCTGTCCCTGTGTTTCGAGGATTGCAATGAAGATGCTTTGAAGAAGAAGATTATGTATTTGTTTAGTTTGCTAGTTTTATTAGTTGTTTTTCCTAACCATCCAAGTTTTCTTGGGTGTGTCTTTTGTCATCATTATCGTGATTTTTCAAATCATTTGTATAATCTATTACTTTTCTGTATTTTCAGATTTTCCTTTGATTGTAATGGCCTCGGCTATTTGTGATTAATGGAAATATAATAATATTTAGCAAAACGTCAGGGGCAGGAGGGCATAAAAAAAAATCACTTTACACAATAAAATAAAGTATATCAGGGGGAGTCGCTAGAGAAACGTGCTAAGAAAAGAGAGAGTAAGGGACTGTTTTTTTTAAGCCGCAAGAAATTGGGGGAAAACAGTGAGTTTTTGCAAGTTTAGAGAATCTGTCCTGAACTTTGAGAGATCGCTGAGGGAGCATTACCTGTTCGTTTTTAGCCTATTACATACCGAATCGAAGATAATTGTTTAAGCTTCGAGTGAGCGCAGATGGCACGTCATTCCGAGTCCCGAGCAGAGAGTTATAGCTCCGCGTGTAGGACTGGGCAGTGGTGTCTCGGATTTTCTATTATCAAATGTCTTCGTAAGAGGTAGGGATCTCATACGTCATTAAATTCTCGCATATAATTATATATAATATTGGGTTTACATTTTGGGACTGTTGGGTGATTAATTACTGCACAGTAAAAGCGGATAAATTATTCAATTTACGAAATAATTGCACGAATTGTGTTTATTGCTTTCGATATTGTATAAACTGTTTTGGACTTGATTTAAATTCATTATAATCTGATTCGTAAATTGATTACTGCGTTCTTGTTATTGCCTTATGTAAATTGTCATAATTAACTGATAATTGTGAATCTTGGATTAATTGAGCCTATATTGAACTTGCATAAATGTTACCGCTTTGGTCGTCATATTTGGGAGTCATTGATTTTAGTCATATGTGGTTTGGTCGACCGAGTCGTCTCCCCCTGCTGAGCTCTTGTCTAGTAACGACTAATTAGCAGGATTCCTTCGCTACTGCATTCTGATACTGATTCTGTGACCCGAGAGGTCTTCTGATATACGCGTCTCTGAACCCTCACCCAATGAGGTTGTCATTGGGACGGTAATGGCTTTGTTGAGTCCACAGTGGTGGGTGATGACACAATAAAAGAATGGATCCTTAAACACTGGGCCCGTCGTTTGGGGACCGTACCAAACCCGCGCCTGCACTTTCTGAGTCGTCCTAGCTCGGATAATAGCTAGGGCCATTACCGTTATTGTTGATTGGGAGTGAATAGATAAGTCAGCTCATGTGGCGGGATTGTGTGTCATAGCGGTAGTGATGTTCTTAGTGTTTAAACGGTGTTGTAATCGAGTGTAGTGTATGAGCAATGCGTGGTTCTTGTTGTGCACTCGGTTATGTAAGCGTTTAGATGTGACGAATATGGCTACTTAGCTTATTTGTTTCTTACTTGTTCGTTCTTTTTATTGGTCCCTACTGAGCACCAGAGCTCAGTCCAACCACTTTTACTGTGCAGATGATGTAGGTGACGAGCAACACTGCGAGGATGATGACATCTGGGATGGGGATTATGAAGAGTGATTCATAACCGGTTTTGATTAAAGAATTTAGTTTATTTCATTATTAGTATCGATGCACAATTTCATTTGTAATAAATAGTTTCCGCTGTTGAAATCTTATTTCGGATTATTTCATAATTGAATTTATTTTTATTAACTCTGTTTGTCGGCTTTGGTGTATCATTAACCAATGAGACATTTCCATGTCATTGACCCTGGTTACGGGGTGTGACAAAATGTTTCTTTAGCTACATCATAGTCATAAACCATGACTTCATCCTCTGAATCATATTCTCATTCTTCTTGATATTCTTCTGCAGTAGACTTGCTGACTTTGGAATTCTCTTTGAAGCACCTGACTAATTGTTCCAATGTAGCTTCAATTATGCTTACTGATTCTTCAAACTTGTCCAGTCTATATTCTATGGGAATACACTTAGACTTCAATGTATTCTATGGGAATACACTTAACACAACCCCGGGCAGGCTAAGTATCAATGGAGGCTGAAACACCACAACTAGAGAAACAAGCTAGTTGATACTGTAACTCAAAGAATATGAAGTTCTACCGTAAGTTCGTAAACAAGTATCAAAGGAATAACCTTAATCAAAATATCAATATATCAACTCTAAGTAAAAGAGGTGGCCGAAATTCCCTTTAAGTAGAAGGTAATTCGGTTCCAACTCAAACTAGGAAAAGGGAAATAAGAGTCCTTGAAAAAGTAGGACTCTTGAATAACAACTTGCTATCAAGTAACTACCTAAACAAGATAATAGGGACATGTGCCTATTATCTTGGCGGCATAAATAGAAATAACTACCAAAATAATGAAGAGCCCTAGTTGCATTAGGACTCTTATTAACCAACTACTCCCTCCGTCCCAAATTATCTGTCCACTTTATATTTTGCACGGGAATTAAGGTTTCATCAAATTTTATAGGGGAATATGGTACAATGTCAAACATGACCCTATTTAATATTATTCCAATTAATTCTACTTCCTCTTCTCTCTATAGCCTTCTCTCTCCAACATTTAATGTAAGGGTTAGAATTGGAAAAATTGTAATTAATGAGCTCTTTATTTAGAAAGTGGACAAATAATTTGGGACAGATTAAAAAGGAAATGTGGACAGTTATTTTGGGACGGAGGGAGTAACTAACACATGGACAACATGTCCTTTATTATAGCAAATACTTGCTATACACGAAATTATAGTAATTAAATATGCTGAAAATAATTAAAGTCTAGTATAGACTTTAATTGTACACAAAAAGACTAAAATGCCCTTTATAATTCGTCCCCATTCTGGACAGCTTGTTGGGCCAACTTGTACGACAATAATGGATATCAAGAAGGCAGAATCTGATCTCGTGATATTCATGAAAGTTGTAGATATGCCTCTTATCTTTAATATGCAATTGGAATCAGCTCCATTGGATTCCTGGATTGATAGATATGACGTTTATACCAAACTGTTGCAAAGCTGTCCAATCCCTTATCACTAAGATAGACTTATTTGCTCATACAAGTCAAGCTTCTATCAACGACTTGGAGGTTCAATTTGGTCAATGTGCTAGAAAATTAAAAGATAGAGCTCTAGAGATGCTTCCTAGTGACACAGAGAAGAATCCTATGGAGCGAGTTCATGCAGTAACCATCAGGAGCGAAAAACAAATCCAAGAACTGGAAAAGTGTAAAGAGGTCGAAAATGAGAACAAGAAAGAAGATGCATTTAATTCTTCAAATGAGGACAAGCCAAAAGAGGGAGACTCTCAACCTTATATATATATATATATATATATATATATATATATATATATATATATATATATGTGTGTGTGTGTGTGTGTGTGTGAAAGACTCTCAATCTTATATTCCTCCTTCACTTTATGTTCCTCCTATTCCTTTTCCCCAAAGACTTAAAAAGAAAAATATCGGTAAACAATTCTTTAAGTTTTTGGATGTATTTAAAAAGTTGCATATTAACATTCCTTTTGCAGAGGCTTTGGAGCAAATGCCGAGGTACGCGAAATTTATGAAGGAGATGCTAACAAACAAGCGTAAGCTCGGTGATTGTGAGACAGTAATGCTTACAGAGGAGTGCTCTGAAAAGGAAGTTGCCCCAGAAATTGAATGATCCATGGAGTTTTTCGATTCCTTGCACTATTGGGAAATTAAATTTTGATAAGGCGTTATGTGATTTAGGTGCTTGTATTAATTTAATGCCTTTGTCTATTTCTGAAAAGTTGGGGCTAGGTAAGGTGAAACCTACAAACATGACATTGCAACTAGCATATAGGTCTATAATTTATCATTGTGGTATAATTAAAGATGTTCTTGTTAAAGTGGATAAATTTATTTTTCCTGTTGATTTTGTTGTAGTGGACATTGATGAGGATAGTGAGGTGCCCCCCCTCATTCTTGCTACTAGTAGAGCTTTGATAGATGTACAATTAGGAAAGGTTACTCTTAAGGTTGAAGATGAGGAGGTTGTTTTTAATATGTATAAGCCGATGAAATATCATGCAGAGAGTGATTCTTGTTATATTGTTAATTCTAATACTTCTCTTACACAAGATCTTAAAGATAAATTGACTCACAAGCCTCTTGAGTTTATTCTGCATTAAGAGATTGAAAAAGAAGAAAGTAAGGAGGATACAATGGAGCACGTTTCTCATCCTAATACACATCCTTCTTACTCGTCTTGTAAAAAGGAGCAATTTGAGGAGTTAGGGAAGAATTTAGAGAGACTGGTGCCATCAGCCGAGAAGTCACCACCATTTGATTTCAATTTTATTCCTCATCGGTCTCAATTTGAATATACTTGTTTTGAAGGGTCATCTGATTTACCTGTACTTAATTCTTCATATTTTTCAGGTGTAACAAGAACCTTGGAGTTAATGAGTTTGGTGGACTTCCAATTGGAACTCACGAGAACTATCAAAGGTTTAAAGAGGGCTTGCAATTGCTCCATGACAAGAGGATTCACAATGAGTAACGAATCGAACATAAATTTGGTGAAGAATTTGACGATTTCAAAGTGTCATAAATCTTTGGCATCCTCCCTAAGTCCCTCTCTAGGTAATGCATCAATAAATAAAAAGTGGACGACGCTACTTCATAAGGACGACAATTTGCATTATCTTTCTTGGTTTGCATCCAAGTGCACGTGTGGCGATCTCACGTTAAACGATCACTCATTATTATTATTAAATTTTTTCCCTTTAAAATATTTTTTTTCTTCAAATTTTTTTTTTTAGATTAACATGATAGGATTCAAAGATAAAAAAATAAAAAATAAATTTTTTTTTTTAAAATTTTTAACATTCGAAAAAAAATATTGAAAAAAGACCAAAGCAACAGAAACTTTCCTGCACAGGCAAATTGAAAAAGCCTGCCCAGACACAAGAGCCATACTTTTTCGAAATTCGTTCTATTTTCTTAAAAAAAAACACACACACATGATTCCTTCTCCTTTCTTTTCCCCTCACGATTTATTTCTATTTTTTTTCTGTCGTTTTTTTTCTCTGTTCACACCAATTTCTTTTCTTTTCTATTTTTTTTTTTTATTTTCCCTTTTCTTTTCTAACACCAAATCCTTCCTACCTATTTCCATTATTTTGTGTACCTCTTATTCACAATTTTTCTTTCTTTATTATTTTTATTGTTCTTCTCTTTTTTACCAAGCACCCATTAATTATTGAAGATTCACATTCACGAGGCGAATACGGATTAGGTGGTCGCGGGAGTCATGGCCCTGAGGAGCCTTGAGGCCATTTTTTCTCCTCGTTCCCACTTTATTGAGGGCAGTATTGTTCTCTTCCCTTTATATTTTCCTCTTTATTTTCACATTGAGGACAATGTTCGATTTAAGTGTGGGGGAGTTATGAATTTTTTTATATTTACCTTTAGTGCTTTATTTTATTTGTTTTCGTTAGGTTTATTTGATATTTTTAGTAGTTTTGCATATTATTAGAAATATAAAAAATTCAAAAACATCATAAAAAGAAAAAGTATAAAAAAAATCTGTGGATACGTTAATTTTAACAACTTTAAGCATTATTCTCCATGATTTCCAATATTTGACTCGTGCCACTTAAAAAAATTTGAAAATTGAAGAAAAAAATGTTTTTGAGTGATTATCTTGTGCCTATGTATATATGATAGAACTAGTATTTGAAATTAGACTTTGAGACCTTTTAAGATAACCCTTATTTTGTTGTTGATTCGATTTATAGTTACCCAATACACTACCCAGCTCTAGACTCTGAATATTTAGCTTTAAAGGACGACTAGGTAATTCTTTTAATTAAAAAAAAAGCGACAAAAATATCGAATGCTTATTTTCGGGCTCTACTCCGTTGCTCTTGGTTATAAAAAAGTTGAAAAAGAAAAAAAAAACACAATCAACACACTAAGAGTATGAGCAAGCGAAATGAGCACACTATTAAGCGAGTGATAAGAAAATTCACACTCCTTGGTGCCCGCAATAAAAAGTATAAATTGGGTTTTACTCCGTTGATCTTGAAAAATGGAAGATTATGAGTATGCGAAATTAGCACGCCACTAAACGAGTGATAAGAAAGTTCACACTCCTTGGTGCACTATGAGTCCAATAGAAACTTTGAATGTGGTAAAGAAATTGAAATGATCTTGCTTAGTCTTACTTTAATTCTATATATTCGTGAGTCAAAATAAAAGCACATTGCACAAGGGTACCTATGGATTGAATTGTAGCAAAAAGAGGTGTGAAAGATAAAGGTATGTTTGTCTAGTTCTTAATACAAGCTTCTTGAATGAATACTTTTCATGAAATAATAATGAGAGATTGAGTGAATTGCCTTATACTATATCATTGCTCATATTTGTGGCACTTGTTATGTTGGAATGATTGGAGATTAATATTTGAGTTGTTAAACTTGTTGATTCCATGGTTTCTTTCTACTTATTCTTAAGGAGTTTTGTCTGCCGGTCTTACCTTGTGTCTAAATTGCTTGAGGACAAGCAAATGCCTAAGTTGGGGGGAATTTGATAACTCGTAAATTTATCTATATTTTCTTCAACTTTAATAGTAATTTTGAGCTTCAAAAAGTATTTACATATCGAGTTTTGAGTTTAGAATGATATAATCCTCACTTCTTTGTGTTTGCATTTTTAGGGGCAAAATAGTCTTTTGAAGGATAAAAGTGAACCGACTTGCAGAATAAGAAAGAGGCTACTGGAATTGAAGATATGACCTTTACAGACTAGAAGAGTTTTGGTGTACTTAACTACTTTAAAGGAGTGTGGAGAGTTTTAATCTATGTCAGTTACCTTAAGCTAGCAGGTTTCTATTGCTATAAATACTCTTTACTAGTATTAGGAAAATCAATTAAGTTATTATTAGATTATTCTCAAGGTTTTAGTTTTTCTCTAGAATTAGCCCTCTTCCAGGGTTAATCTTTATAATTCTTTTATTTTACAAATTTCGTAGACAAGATTGAAGCTTTGATGATTGAAGTACTTTTGAAGATTATTTTGATTTCAAGTTTGAGATTTTATTTGAATCCAGGGATGTTTTCTTATATTCTCTCTTCTAATTTGTTCTTGAATTTCTTCTCTAGTATGAACTAAATATTTATTCTAAGGCCATGATGTAGCTAGATTAATTTTATATATTATTCTCTTGATTTTTTTTATTCGATGAGTGTTGTGGAATTAATTTCTTATTATTGTTCTTAATGCTTTTGTGTGATTAGCTACCACTCAAATTGTCTGTACATTAACTTGGAATATTCGCGACAGCTGGCCTTGTTAATTAGGATAAATAATCTGAACATAAATTGCATGCAAGATAGACATATACTTGTATGGTTTGTGCAATCTTTATGATTTCATATGTTTAATGCATTTTTATGGGTTAAAATCAACATATACATATAGTTGGTTTTTTCATGAGAAAAGGTTTGATAAGCCTTGAAAGAGGTTATTAAATATAATTGGAAATCGATCGATTAATGAAACTCACTCTAGAATAACATATCGTTAGGATAAATATTGGTTAATTTAGTGAATTCATGTGCCTTAGATCTTTCTCTTATCAAACTTCTTGTTTATATTATTTGTTTTATGTTAGTTTATTAATTTAGTTTAATTAAATCATCATCAACCATCGGATTTATTTTACATGCTTTTGATCATTGTAGAATTATTTACTTAGCAATTAATTAATCATTATTCTCTGTGGGATCGACCTTGACTACTACAACATCGACCTAGTATACTTACTAGTATAGATTTTGCGTATCACCTCACACGAGAAAACACAAAGAATAAACAAACAATCACACTATGTATGTGATAGATCTTACATACCTAAGTTTGCATTTAAACAAGTAACATTCAAAGTTACTACTTCATCCGTTTTCCTTTTCCAACAAATTTTCATTCACTAATATCAGTTTACCATTGAATGAAGTAATAAATCAAAGTATTTATACTTGTAAGTCTTCAACAATCTCCCACATGAATGAAAAATGATTTTGATTTTGACTCAATAATGTTATACAATTGAAACCTGCATAGGATAGGTAGGCGTTACCATTTGAACCTTCCCTTGTGAGAAAAACGCGCTTTACTAGCTGTCCAGTAGACACGATGTCTTTGAACTGTCCTGCTTTTTGTGTAAATGAGGCATTATATTTCACACAGGAATCTTTTCCAAGTTTGTTCAATTCTCATGGTTATGTTCGTTTTGGCCATGAACATCTAAATGGTTCTGCAAGAGTTTCTAGAGAATAAGCCCTTGAATATTCTCCTTTTGAAGCGGCCCCACTTCTCTCTCACATAGGTGATTAACTCACGTTTTTAAGAATCATTAAAACAATTTATATATTGCTATCCTTAACCTTTCAATATCACTGTTTCGGCTTTAGGAATGATTTGAGGTCCCCCCCCACAGTGAACACAATAAGTTTTTACAATAGGTTGTCCCATTGAACCTAGATCTTGGGATCTCCAGTCAACTAGATGGGTTTCCTTTGTAATCTTTATTCTTTCATGGGTTTTAATCTCATTCCTTTCGTAAGCTTTTCAACTAACTCTCTATTTAACCATTTAGTTAACGGATCCGCTATATTATCCTTTGACCTCACATAGTCAACAAAGATAATTCCAATTGAGATTAGTTGTCTTATGGTATTATGTCTACGACGTATATGTCCTGACTTACCATTATTCATATTATTTTGTACTCTTCCAATAAGCGATTTGACTATCAGATTAAATACAAAATTGAAGGCACTTCCCTTTCCCATTTTGAAATATCCTCTAAAATCATTCAGCTTCTTCACCATATTTATCCAGAGTTATAAATTCGGATTACATTGTGGATCTAGCAATAACAGTTTATTTGGAAGATTTCCAAAACACAGCTACACCGTCTTGTGTAAAGATAAATCCACTAGTCGAATTTAAACATTTCATATCCAATATCCAATTAGCATCATTATATCCTTCTTGAACTGCTGGGTATCGATTATAATGAAAACCACAATCCTGAGTATACCGTAGGTATCTAAGTACCCTTTTATTGCTTTTCAATGGTCTTCACTCGGATTACAAGTATATCTACTGAGTTTACTGACCATATAATCAATATCTAATCCGGTACAACTCATCAAATATATTAGACTTCCAATAACTCTAGAATATTCTACTTGAGAAATACTCACTCCTCTATTCTTGTATAGATTAAGTGTATTGTCTAATGATGTTCTAGCATAGCCAGAATCATGCTTGTTAAAATTTCAAGAACATAATAATACTGACTCTAATAAAAGTCTTCGAACGTCCTTATGATTTTTGTTCATAAAATCACATTAGCAAGTCACATTCCCTTCATGTCAAATCTTGAGTTTAACACGCTTTTTAGTAGATTTAATCTTCATATCATCAACGTAAAGACATAAAATGACATATCCATTTTCATCGACTTTGACATATACATATTTGTCACAGTCGTTGATTTTAAATCCATTTTCCATCATGACATGGTCAATCTTTTCATACCATTGTTTTGTGCTTGTTTCAAGCCATATAATGATTTTACCAATTTACAGACTTTATTTTCTTTTCTAGGAACTATAAAACCCTCATGTTGTTCCATATAGACCTCTTTATCTAGATCCCCATTTAAGAAAGACGTTTTCACATCCATTTGATGTATCTCCGAATTTCTTAATGCCGCAATAGAAATAAATATTCAGATTAAATGTATTCTCGTCACAAGAGAATAAATATCTAAGTATTCTCGTTACTCGTAACCTTTTATTAAAAGTATGGATTTATACTTATCAATGGATCCATCATACTTCAATTTTAAAGATCCATTTGTACCTTAAAGGTTTAGAGACACTATACAAAGAGTCATGCAAACCACTCATAACATAGTTTTTGCATAAACAATCGGAATGATTCCAAGCATCAATCGCGTTGATAACTTGCACATCCGTTTCAACCTCTCGTAAATTAGGAGCATCCTCACTAAAAAATCTTGCAAGATTAAAGATAGTTAAATAAAGCATATTTTTTTCCACTTTTTAAAGTTTGACCTACCAAACTTCTCTAGTTTTCACTGTGGTTACCAAAAACCATTGTAGGGCCTTGCAAAGCAATACCAACAGTAGAGCGCGAGCCATTGACCATTCAACAACATCAGTTGCCATAATGAATATGTACTAATAATCAGTTTTAAGAATGTTAAGAAATAAGTTAGTAAGTATATATTCAAAATGGCATACAATAAATTATCCACATATAATAAAATACTATTTCTAGACAAAAAGAATAATTATTTTTAATGGATAAATAAAATAACAATACTGAAATGAATTAAATAAAAGGAGAAGAAGAAGACAACAATCCGAATCTTGTGTTGGACACAATTTCTTTAAAATAGATCTATCCCCTCCATATGTGTGCTCGAGGCTGAATTAGACGTCTGTTTTCCAGATTAAAACATATACCGACAAAGCATTTAGCACCAAAAATCTTTGTCTATCAAACTTGAACATATTACATTGAACACTATATAAAATATGGAGAGATTTTAAAAGAAGGGAAAACGTTGCAAGTTTTCTAGTTTGTCAAAGAATGAGGCAGTGTTGCCTTTTATAGGAGAAAGTGAGAGTTCAAGCAATAAATGCAACACTTGAACTCTTGGTATTAAGTTTACATTTAACAAGTAACATACAAAGTTACTACTTCATTCGTTTTCCTTTTCCAACAAATTTTCATTCACTAATCTTAGTTTACCATTGAATGAAGTAATAAAATCAAAGTATTTATTACTTGTAACTCTCCAACACGTTTCAACTCATAGAAATTAAACTATATAAAAATTATACCTCCACCTTTACACTCACAAAGAAAGAATCACAAAGATAGGGACAATATGGAGCTTGGAATGATTATAGAAGATACAAATGATATGAACTCTTTAAAACAATTTCTAACCCCTTAATTAGCCTTAGAGGCTTTTATAGAGGTGAGAATAAGCGTACGAAATTTAAAATATCCGTTGAGCAACAACTATATTCTGACATCGTGGCAATGTTTTCTAAAGCATTCGAAAGGCGCAGTTAACCGGACACGCGTGCGGTCAACCGGATGTGCTAGTGCAAAATAAAAATCTTGCAGAAGAACATAGTAACTTTAGCATCCATGTTAACCTTTGTTCAAGACCAATTAACCGTGGTGATGAGTGTTTGCCCAGAACAAGTCTGAAATAATATTATTCACTCAAGCTTTGTTCTAGGCCAAAATACAATAAAATATTAAAGCTCAGTTTGAAAAAAAAAATCTTTGATAACCTTTTGATACCAAATGAAAAAAACATTTTATTAGATTGACCAAAAGTTTGAAAGTAGTTTCCAAAACTTTCCAAGTCTTTTAAAAAAACTTAAAGCTCAGTGTAATTTCTGAGTGATTCAAACTAAGTGAACAAACATTAAGCTTTATATGATATACCTATCAAGACCGATAATGACATCCAAGCCTTAAATCTTTAATAGAAAGCCATTAGTGACAAATGTAGACTTCCATCTTCCATAGATCATGTTTGAAGTGCTTATGCTTCCTTCTTGATGTGTAGCACTATCACGATGAATATATGACATTCGATACCAGGCATCAATGTTAGGACTTACATTGGCGAATATTTTTTTTATCAGTCTCAAGCCCAATAAGATTATTAATCTTAAATCTTAAACAAATTAAAATTTCATGTGGAATTGAACTCCTTGCAAATTCGACTCCATTTTGGAAAGCTAAAACCGAATAATTTCTTTCTTTCATTATACTTCAACTAGGATTTTATAATTGGAACAGAATTTTGTAACTGGAATCTAAGTTTAAACTTGAAGTCCGTGGTAGAATTTGATTTGGTAACTCATGGTTGAACTTCAGGGGCGGCTCAAACATATCCGAGGCCCTGTGCGAAAAAAAAATTGGGGCCCCAAATTTTAGGCTAAGTATATATGTATATATAAACAAAAAAAAATTGGGGCCTCGAATTTTTTGCTAAGTATATATATAAATAAATAAAAAATTGGGGCCCCGAATTTTTTGCTAAGTATATATATAAAAAAAATAATTTGGGGCCCTGGATTTTTTGCTAAGTATATATATAAACAAAAAAAAATTGAGGCGCCGAATTTTTTTCTAAGTATATATATACAACAAAAAAAATTGAGGCCCCGGATTTTTTGGTAAGTATATATATAAACAAAAAAAAAATTGGGGCCCCGGATTTTTGGAGGCCCTGTGCGGTCGCTCACCTCGCACACCCTCATAGCCGCCACTGTTGAACTTGACATAGAATCTCCAAACTCATCGCTTCAAGTTTCCTACATTAAGGGTGATATCTATAACCTATTTCATAGTTCAAGGTAGGGTGTTCATGGTTCGTTTTGGTGTTGTATTACACATTTATCAAACCAAACTAATATTTTCGATTTGATAATTTTTAAACCATTCAAAACTTCAAACCATTACATTTGGTTTGCTTCGGTTTCATGAGGTAAAACATATTTTTGTTGCAATAATATTCACAAACAATATAATAAATGTATAACAAATAAAATAATTGTTTAAGAAAATAAATAAATCTTTCTAATAATTACTTATCTTCTGGAATACGCACGGAATGAGACATAAGAAGAAAAACATGAGTGGAAGAAGAAAAATGAGAGGTTGGCCTTAGAATGGCATGGGTTTTGCATAATTGGCCAAGCACGACAATGTTTTTTTTTTTATGAAACATTTTTGGTCAAGACGGATTTGCCAAATCTGTCCAGGATCCAAGACGGATTTGGAAAATCCGTCCTGGGCTGACGTGAACAGTCGCGGAATGTTTAGTGCACGTCAGCCCATGACAGATTTGCCAATTCCGTCTTGGATCAATGACAGATTTGGGAGTGTCCAAGAAATGTTACCGCTTTTTTTACCAACAATTTCAAACGTCCAATTCAACAGTATTCAAAAAATTTAACAGTGCAAAAATTCAAAATTTTCAATAAAGCAAACAATAGAAACTGAATATCATACTTCCAATGAAAAAATCGAAATCGAAAACCAAGTAAATATCATTAACATCAAAACTAAAGTTAAAATTATTAACATTAAAAACTAAAGTCAATATCATTAACATAAAAACTACACTCAATAACATGAATACAAATAAAAATCAACGTCTCTTCGACTGCTACATCGGTGTCAAATGATCCTTCCTTTTTGGGTTCGACCTCAGCCAGTATATGAAGGGATTCATGGGTCGAAACTCATTCTAAACACCCATGAATCCTCCCCTGAAGGATCCGCTCATACTATGAGAATCGAAAATTTGACGAAAATGACTTAAATTTATCATTAATGGTTTCTGATTTCGAGTGCTTAGCTGCAACTACCAAAAGTCCTCCCTTGCAGAATTACTCTCTACTGGTATCCATGCGACGAAACGAGTAGCGAGTGCTAGCTCTTCGTTTTCTGAGTTTCAGGAATCTAGAGAGAAAGGAAGCAAAAATCTAATTTCGGGTGATAGGGTTTTTGCGGCTATCAGAAGTCTAACCCTAAGGTTTCAGCCGAAAGAGATTATATAAGCGTGAGAGTTTGTTCCGAAAACCAACTCCCACGTCCTGTCAACCTCTTCTGGTAGTGGGAGATTTTATCGCATAATAACTCCCACGTAACCTCAGCGTAAACCAAATACAAAAAATGTCCCTCCTTAATCTCTAATTCGAATAATAAAATTTTATCATTCTCAGAAATATAAATGTCAGATACAATGAACCTAGACAAATTCTAGATTCATTGAATCTGGATATGAAGCTCGTTAACTCATCTATCCGTGTGACCCTGTAGGTTCAAATCACAATGGCAATGAAACCACACTTAGTAGTAGTATGTGTTCACAAATCACAAGCTGTCCCTAGTAGGACATTGTGACTACCCAGAGTGAATGAATGTACGGTGAAACCTAATATCAATCCACTATTTAATCTCTTTGTCTCGCGATATCCAAACTAAGCATAAAGCATGGTAGTTGTCACCCTTATAAAGCTTAATTGTATTTATGCTCGATCTCCAGGTAGACTGTTCCAACAAAATAGTATTTATGCATTTAAACAGTCTTCCTTATCGAGGGGCCCATGGATATCTCTCTCTAATAAGAGAGGGACAAATCCCCTACAATGCCTCTCACATTCAAGCCATGATAGGATACTACATTCGATCATCAATCGTATTAATTACTAGCTTAAAAGTAACATCCGACAGAGTCAAAACGTAGCTACATTCATGTTGGAAACGATGAAGACATAAGGTCTAAGGATTCCAAATAGTATTGAGAAAGTAATACTTATGATTAAAGAACCATAAAATATTACTTCTCTAACGGATCACGTCCGATACAATATATCCCAATATATTGCATCTATGATATGATTTGTATCCATTACATATGATCAGTAAAACATAATCATCAATCAAACATTATACTAGTTTTATTTCATTGTAAATAACATTACATAAAACTAGAGACAATCAAAATAGTAATTGCATTAGCTAATAAGTTTTACTATCAAATCTCATATTTGATGTTCAAAAGCAAAATTAACTATTCAAATGGCATGCTCAAAATATATAAAACTTACAACGTATGCTAATAGTCCTAGGGCACTACTAACAGTATGTTTCCCTCTCTTTTGTACGTATAACACTACCTTCAGGCGTGTGTTCAACATGAAGGCCTTAAGGGTCGATAAAAAGAGGCTCCTCAGGTGACTGTGGCGGTAGAAGTGGATCCTCATACTCGGTCTGAGTCTGATCAAGTCCAAGGGAGAACGAGGGCAGGTCATCTGAAATAAGCATATCATCTGCCTGCAAACTCGATGAAGAGGCGCCCGGATCGCCGAATGGTAGAGCATGCCCAGTCCAGATAAAATTGCTGGGAAACGGGTAATCACCTCATTAGCTGCGTATGGTATCGCCTAACTCGAATGTGCCATGGGTGGACATTGTAGGCTCCGACTGAGAAGTGGACTAATGACAAGGCTGAGTATTAGCATGAGTTTGGGGATGAGGCTGAGTATCAGTCTACGTCTGAGCTGGTCTCGCACTTGGTCCAGTATTCTAAGTTGACGCTTCTTGCGGTTAGGGGTGAATTAGGTTCTTATAAACTTTTCAGTTTTTTCTAAAACTTATTTGCCTATGTGATCACCTTAACAACAAGTATGTTGTTTAAACACATAAATTGAGTTAATTATGTTCAAGGCAACTTAGATGACTAAGTGAAGCAATTGTATAAAGCAAAGAATCATGTGTAAGTTTTCTATCCTAAGCCAATAGTTCATGCAGACAAGTATACAAGTTATAGCAATTCATGAACTATAAAGTAAAGGAGTAGGGATAGAGAAAATAAACACACGGATTTATAGTGGTTCGATTCGCAAAGAATCTATATCCACTACCTTAGGACTAACCTACTGATTTCAGCATCCACTGATAGATACCCTTCAGTGATACAGTTTACATTTGATATAGGTGCTCAATTAGATTGGGCGGGCTCAATTGGATAGGGCGCTCAATTGGATTGGGCATAATAATACTGGATTAATCAATCGATCTAGTTAAACTGGACCTGGTCAGACGAGAACCTTTTCTCCGGTCGAACGAACCGGTTTGACGAAGTCAAAATCTTGGCCATGTGAAGGATGTGTGTAGTGGGCATCATAGAAGAGTTAATGGATGGAAAGTGAGGTAGTGGGTGAATTAAGTTTCACCCCACTATTCACTTCTCCATATCATCAAATGTTGATCAATTAATTCTTACTTGATATTCACCAAAAGCTGCCAAAAATTTTGAGAGAATTTTAGCCACAAAATACATTTCCAAAACACATAAAAAAGTTAGAAGAAAAATAGTTTTCTTGCTTGCTTTTTCGGGATTTAGTACTTACTCTATATCACCCAAAGCTCTCGAAGACCATCTTCAAGGTTCGATGTACTCGTGACTAGCATCAGAGACTCGACGAACAAGCGCTAGGTTAATTGTGTGGATACCGGTAGAGACGGGATATTGACATGTTGCCGTTGCTGATTCAAAGTAGCAAAATCCTGGCAGATTTTTGGCTCTTTCGGTTAACAAAAAGGTAACAATCCTATTCACAAGGTACTGGTTCTTTCTCGTGAAATGATCATGTAAAGAAACAGAATCCCAATTTTATTCCTGCTGCTATTCTGTGGGGATTCCGAATTTCTTCCTTTCAGTGGTATCAAAGCCTATCACGAGAACCCAACAACTTTGATTATGTGTTATCGTGATTTTAGTTGACAGATAATGCATGTCATAGGATGTATTTACCTTTGAACAGCCTCTGGGATGTCATTTAAGTGTTAAGCGAATCCCCAGAACGAATTGTTTGTTCGTATTTTTTGCTGTTTTCTGCTTTCTGGAAAAGGTTCGGTCGATCGGAAGGGATTCTCGGCAGACCGAACATGTTCTAGAAAATGAAATTTTCATACTACCTAGAATTCAGACGACCGGTGAACAATCCTAGTTGACCGAAGCTAGTCTGTTTTTGGGTCGATCGATCATAAATGTTCTGGGTCGACCGAGGTGGCCTAAATTTTACACTGTTTTGGTTAGTGCCTTTATCACGGTCGACCGGACAGGGGCAGGCAGTGTATATTTGTGTTTTTAGAATGATTGTCATGTTATTTGAGCATGGTGCATAGTAATAGCCTTTGACCCTGATTTTATTATAATACGGTCTGCGTGTCGTGCTTTATCTCTTAATTCTTGTTGTAATTTAATCTCGAATGTAACTCGAGAATTATTTCCGATTATGTAAAAGTATAGAATGTGATTTTATATTTTACATATGTAATAAGTGATGAAGAAAGGCGTCCATCAAATGGAGGAAATCACAAGGAGGCGGAAAATATTAGATATGATTTTTTTTTCACCTTAGATTGACTTAGGATTTTCCGTTGGCTCAGAAAATCTAAATAGGTGCTATTACTATGTCACATTTTTTTTACAGTTTGATGCATGTTTTACAGTTTTTATAGTATATAATGATTGTTAATTCAGAAGTATAATCAGATTATACATCGTTTGGTGAGACAATTAAAATCCCTCAAATTTTATATATTAAGTCGATGCCTTCCAAGGTTGGCTCTCGTCAAGGCCTAGATCGACAGTAGTGTGAACTTGCGAGTGTAATAAGCTCCTATCTATCAGGGTGAGGCATGAAGGATAAGTTAGTGATATCCGCCGATACAATCTTGGGTCATACTTAACTGGATACCTCAATAGTTGAAAATCTAGAAGCAAAATGGTTGAGATGTGCATTTATGTACTGAGTGTAATTGTTACATACTTAACCAACCAAGAGTCACATAGTTGATGTGATTAGCAAATGTTGCTTACCTAAACAACCGTTCTTGAGTATAGTAGCCAAAGCTGCTTTGAGAATGGTGATATATGGATCTTTGCCTACTAGAATGTTTTGAACATTCCGAATGAATACTTGAGGGTTATTCATTTGAAGAAAATAGTGGGAGAATCATTAAATAAAGTTCTATTAATGATTTTAAAATATGACAACTAAAACTTTGCAAACTCTTCTCTGTAAATATAATAGCAAATGCAATCTTTGCATCAAACTCTTAATCATTGCGATCTATCCTTGAGAAGGACAAACTCGAGGGAGCAAATTTCCTTGACTGGTATAGGAACTTGAGAATCGTTCTCAAGCACGAGAAAAATATCTATGTTCTTGAAAATCTTATTCCTGAACAACCAGTCACTAGGCTTCGGCCGGTGAAAGAAATGCTTATCGTAAGCACTTAGATGATGCGTTAGATGTCTCAAGTCTTATGTCTCAAGTCTCAAGTCTCAAGTCTCAAGTCTCAAGTCTCAAGTCTTATGCGTTAGATGCGTTAAATGGGAGCTTATGACCAGGGTCAATCTCGCCAAGAGAGATTCGATGTGTCGAAGTTTCTATTTCAGTACAAAATGGCAGAGGGAACACCAGTTGGAACTCACGTTCTCAAGATGATAGGCTGTATAGAGAGCCTCGAAAGACTGGGATTTCCTCTTGGTCAGGAGCTATCCACTTACTTGATTCTGCAGTCGTTGCCTGAATCATTCAGTAATGTTGTATTGAACTACAACATGAACGAGATAGACAAACCCCTGACAGAATTGTTGAATCTGTTGAGGACTGCCAAGAAGGAAATAAGCAAGTCCAAGGCCATTTATATGGTCAATAACAGGGGCAAGGGCTTTGGTAACTCTAAAGGAAAGCCTACGGCCAAACCTAGACGTTATGGGAATGCTCTGAAAGACAAGGGCGATGTGGCTAAAGATGAAATTTGTTTCCATTGTGTAGGGAAAGGACACTGGAAGAGAAATTGCCCAAGTTATCTTGCTAGAAAAATCTTGGAAAGGGAGCAAATATTGCTTCTGGCTCAGGTATTTATGTTATTCAGATCAATCTATCTACTACTACTTCCTCATGGGTATTAGATACCGGATGTGGTTCTCACATTTGTTTGAATGTGCAGGGGCTACAAAGGAGTAGGGAGCTGGCAAAGGGCGAAGTGGACCTACGAGTTGGCAATGGAGCAAAAGTTGTTGCACTAGCTGTAGGAACATTTAGTCTTAGTTTGCCATCCGAAATTGTTCTGGAGTTAGACAAATGTCTTTATGTACCTACTTTAACTAAAAATATTATTTCGATCTCTTGTTTGGACAAAATGGGTTTTGATATTCTTATTAAAAACCAACGAATGTTGTTATCGTTAAATGATATATTTTACCGTAGTGCTACTTTGGTGAATGATTTATATTTATTAGACCTCTATTCAATAACATAAATTCAAAGAGGATAAAGACTAAAGAATCTAATCCTACATACCTCTAGCATTGTCGCTTATGCCATATAAATGAGAACCGCATTCCAAACTCCATATAGATGGATTTTTGGAGTCATTTGATTTTGAATCATATGATACATGTGAACCTTGTTTAATGGGTAAGATGACTACTTATCCTTTTACTAGAACTGGAGAATGAGCAAAGGATTTGTTGGAAATAATACATAGTGATGTAGGTGGTCCATTCAATATAAAAATCTGAAACAGCACTGCTCAGTCTTACTCTCGGAGCTATAACTTTCTGCTCGGGACTCGGGATGACGTGTCGTCTGTGCTCAATCGAAACTTATTCGATTATCTTCAAAAAATTGGTATATTATGAACTGAAAACGGATAAGTATAACCTCATCAATGGTCTGCTCAAAGACTGCCCAGAAAACTAATGCTCTCAAAAAAATCTGTTAGTTTCCTTACTGTTTGTTGCGACTAAAAGCCGTGCCTTTCTCCCTCCAATAGCGCGACCCCCCAATCCCAAGAACCCACGGTTTGCTATATCCTTTTTATTCCTTAATTTATATAGTGATATAATGATTCCATGCCCCTTGATTCTCATGAAACTTGTTTCTATATATATTACCCCACTTCCCTGGCTCCCCTGCACCCCTATGATTTATATTTCTTTTATTAGGTTTAATTCCCCTCAATCCCACGTTATGCCCATTCATTCCCCCGACTCCTCAATTACCCACGTTATGCCTTTTACTTTTAATTCTTCTTTTTCTTATTTTTTTTCATTCTCTCGTTCCCTGCCCAGTGAACTGCTTTTTATTTTATTATAACCTCCCCAATCCAATTAAATTTCTAATTCAATTCTAATCAATTATCTCATTAAATTATTCATCTACGTGATTTACAATTACATACCCGGTTACGATACGCGAGCGAAATGCTCCTCAACGTAATAAAAATATAACACGTAACATAGTTTGGAATTAAATAGGCACTAAATCACTTAATTGCACGAAATAAATTACGTCTACGCAATAAAACACACAAAAATAAATTGCACGTAAAATAATACGTAAGCAAACGTTACGGGTATCACACTATCCGTTTAAAATTTGGTGTACCATTTTCTATACAAAAAGAATAAAAAGTGAGACATTCAATTCGGGATAGAGGGAGTATATTTTTATGAGAAGGTAAAATGAAAATATACTAATTGTAAACATATATTTGTTGTAACTTTGATGGTATAATTCAGTAATTCAGTGTGAATTCGATAATTCGGATCCATACGAACTCGATTTGGTAAAAAATGAGACGAAATTGGTTGGGCTATTATTGAATTCGGTTTGAACGAATTCAAAGTCATTTTCTAAAAAAATATTAATTTTATTATATAGTAAATATATAAAGTAAATAGACCCTAAAATTGTAATTTTGGCAATTTCACTATTAAAGTTGCGTCTAAATATGCTTGAATCAAACGATGGCGAAATTATTGTTTCTATTATTTTGCTGAATTTATTGTTTCTATTATTTTTTTCTGAATTTATTATTATTTTTTTTGAATTAGAATTTGTCTTAGTGTTCAATTAGAATTCTATTGAAATCAATCAATTCGGCAAAAATCGAATTCCGAATTTGGTATTTCTGAATTCGAATCTGATTTAGGTCGGTTTTTTGGTTTCTAAAAAGCTGAAAAAACCGAATTTAAATGACTAAATTGAAGAATTCAAATTCGGTACTCACCCCTAAAAGGAATGACTAAATTATGTCTGAATTGCAAATGTAAGACTACATAATTGTCGCCTTTAAATTAGTGACAGAACAAATGTTGACTTGTCACTATATCCATTGAATAATGTTACATATTTATATGTAATTTGTCACAACTAATTTTTATGGTCACTAATTATAACTATCTTTATTGACGAAAACACAGTTGTCATTGAATGTTAAACACTAGTGACAACAAAATGTTATCACTAATCAGCGGAAATTAGTGACAACCAAAAACTAAAGTCGTCATTTAAAATTATCAATTAGTGACAAGACTCGTCATTTTTCATGATGAATCTTGATGATTTAGTGACAATTTATATCTTATGGTGACAATAATTTCTCGGCTTTGGTAATGATTTTGGTTGACACTAAAGCTTCTAGTGTTAGTGACAACAAACATTATGTCACTAATTTGACCCATACTGACAAAAACTTTTATGTTGACACTAGGTAGCTCTTGTGACGAACTTTTGTGGGGTTTGCATTAGCCTAGCATCATTTTTGTAGAAAGCACAAAACATGGCATAAAACAAAATTGGACCAACATTTCTGGCCGGGACTTCCGTTCCCGGTTCGAAACAGAAGTCTGGCACGTAAACGCAGGCTGACGTGGACAATATGGGAACGGAAGTGGGACTTCCGTTTTTGGTTCGGGAACGGAAGTCCTACTTCCGTCTTGGTCCGCCCACTTCCGTTCCCATCGGCCAGTGTGTTTGAAGAAAAACTGATTTTTTTCCCTCTATGCAGAAATTACCAAGTGACACTTCCATTTTGACCTAGCTGTTTTTTTTGCCTGAGACACATGAGTCTTTACAACAAAATATTGAAACTTTGGGCAGAATATTAACCAAAATACGTGTACGCAAAATTACTCAGGAAAAACCGAATGTATTAATAAAATAAGAACAATGAAAAAAATAAACGAATCGTTTATGTCATAAATATATTATTTACAAGAATTAAATAAAGCAAATCCTATCTAAGGATTTGAAGGAGTGTATCAACGTGGGCTTCTCGGGTTAACTCGGAGATAGTATGTGTGGCCGGTCCTGGTTCGCACAGCATTACCATGCTCCGTCTCATAGAATTCTGCCCCCTCGGTGTCGATCTGTAACACCTCCTCTGGGGAATCTGCCTGGAGTTGTGGAGTCTGCTGCTGCGTCGTGTCTGTGTCTGTGTCTGGTCCAGGCCCAGGCTGTAAGAGGGCGTTGCACCGAATAATACTTCTCCCTGTCCCGATAAAGAGGGTCCATCACCAGGATGACCTCCAAATTGAGTACCAGGAGTATATGTGCCAACTCTCAGATATAGGTAATCAAAATCAGTGGGGACATCTCGCTGAGTCTCGAAATGAGTAGGAACTTGATGGTCGATTTACGTTACTATAATAATCGCTAGGCAAGTGCACCTATCGTTTAGAATAATATAGCAGTCTAGTCAAGTGTCGATCCCACAAGGACTACAAGCACTAATAATTACCCTTTTTCTACTGTTTATCGAACGAGTTGTATGAATAAAAATTAATTATAAATAATGAATAACTAAAAAAAATAAATAAATGATTTATAAGAATAAAGATGAGAAGATATACTTGAACAAGAATCCCCCTAGACGTATCTATGTATGAACTGGATGGATTAATTCAAAAGAATTTATTCTGAAGCAGTGAAAATTCCAATAATGAAGCTTTAATGTTTTTCAACAGTTTAAAGTTCCTACCTTTGAGTTGATTAATTGAAATTTCTTTCGTAATTAAAACCCCCAAAGATGCATTAAGATTTGTGAATTCCCTTATTAGGTTTGACCCTAATCCCGAAGATTTATGTAAATTCTATTTCTAAAAAATCATGCAACTCTTTTTATTATGCGATGATCTATCCAAATTCTTCCTTTTTCAATTCCAAATAAGAAATCAAAGATGAATTAATTCACTAGCAAAATTAAGCCAACACAATGAAAACGCATAATAAACATCAAAATATAATTCAATATAAATTAATCTCAATCCCAAAAATCAATACATAGATATAAGTCTAGGGTTCATCCCATTCAAGTATTAGAAATTTAGCTACTCATAACGCTAGAATTAATAAAAGAATTTATTGAAAGCGATAAAGAAAGAAAATTCATTCTCATGAAAGATTCAATCTTCAAGCTTGTCTCCGTCTTCAAACCGTTGATGATGGCGAGTTTCCTCTTGTTGAACTTGGTTAAAGAGAGCCTCCAATAATTCTCTCACAATTACTCTAGGTCTAGAATAATAATGGTAATATATGAGTGTCTAATCTCTCGTCCTCTATATGATGAATCTTCCAGGGATATTTATAATGTTCAGACTCCTATAGCTTTAGGAAAAATACCATAGAGGTTGAAGGGAATTAGGAGTCTAATAGGAAAGTCCCAAATAATCTTCATGGTTGACCAAATTTTCAGTGTTGACCCGAGTTGACTTCTTTGACCAACTTTGACCACAAGACAGCTTTTCAGATTTTGCAGTTAAGTCCCATGACTTTCCAGTCAAGTTTCGATTTAGCAATTAAGTCCTCGAAACATCATAAAAGCTCAATAAGCACCCTATAATCATAAAAACACAAGGTAGCGAGGATTATATCATTCTAAGCTCAAAACTCGACATATAAATACATTTTTAAGCACAAAGTCGCTATAAAACTAAATGAATATATCGATGTATTTACGAGTTATCAGAGCCGTTGCAGGTTGCTAGGACTGAGGAGGAAAATGTGTCCCTTTCTCGAACTGAGTCGCTTCTTGCTGGGTTTGCGACGTTCCCGCCTCACCGTCACGCTGTCTCTAGCGCCTAGCAACAATATGCTCCTGAGTAGCCTCTCCTCCTCTTCTTTCGCCGCCTCCCCCTAATCCTCTTCTTCCGCCGCCTCCCCCTAGTCTTCTTCTTTGGCCGCCTCCTCCTCTTCTTCTTCTTCCGCCGCGGCTCACCACCACCACCGTCGCTCTCTTCCTCTTCCTTTCTTCTCATCTTCTTCCGCCTCCTCCTCTTCTTCTTCTTCTTCCGCCGCGGCTCACCACCACCGCTTTCTTCATCTTCCTTTCTTCTCCTTCTTCTCCTCTTCTTCCGCCGCGACTCACCACCACCACCGCCGCTCTCTTCCTCTTCCTTTCTTCTCCTCTTCTTCCGCCGCGACTCACCACCACCACCGCCGCTCTCTTCCTCTTCCTTTCTTCTCCTTCTCTTCTTCCGCCGCCTCCCCCTCATCCTCTTCTTCGGCCGCCTCCTCCTCCTCCTCCTCTTCTTCCGCCGCGGCTCACCACCACCACCGCCGCTGCTCTCTTCCTCTTCCTTTATTCTTCTTCTCCTCCTCTTCTTCCGCCGCCTCCCCCTCCTCTTCTTCTTCCGCCGCGGCTCACCACCACCACCGCCGCTCTCTTCCTCTTCCTTTCTTCTCCTTCTCTTCCTCTCTTCTCTCTTCTCTCCTCCTCTTCTTCCACCGCGGCTCACCATCTCCGATCTCCTTCATTTCTTTGTGACCTGGCCGGTTTTTCCAAAATCTTTCCGGTTTTCGGGTCTACCGGTCCGACCGGCAGGGTAAAACCAGTCAGTGAAATTAGAGCGGTTTTTAGCGTGTACGGGTTTTGGCACCTAACCGGACCGCTCGGAGGTCCGGTCGACGGTTCGACCGGCCGATCCGGGTTTCAACACCATGCCTGAATTGAACGTAGCATGGATTCGGATATTAGTACCCTTCGAACAGCATGACCTGAACTTTAAGGACACGTCTTGTTATGTCATCGCTCACCCTTGTGAACTCCACAATGGCTGTTAACAATCATACTTATTATTCTCGTTAGGAATCGAGTCTGATACTGAACTGACTGATAGTGCGCCCAGGCACTTTACTGATTATGTTCGACTATGTCCTAGACCAGGATTATCAACAGGCCAGAGCTCTAATTGAGAATCAAACACATAATGAATCCAAACAAACGATAACAAAGCAATTACAAACGCATCAACACAACGAAAGCAATCACAATCACAATTACGAAATATACATCAACACTTCATCCTTTTTTAATACATAGAAAACATGAATGAAAATTCAAGTCAAGCAATTCAATAGATTGGTAAAAATGACATTTCATGATATTTTATAGACTGAAAACAAGGGTGAAGGATCCTTACATGTCAAACTTAGGAAATTACTCCAAAAATCCCCAATTCACCAAGTCACCAAAATCTGCCACAAATCAACTCACTGTTTCTATAATTTCTCTCACCAAAACTCGAAATCCTACTCCGTCAAATCCCTAGCGTAGCCTCGTCAGTTAGCTTCGAAACCTAATTGGAATCACTCGAATCCAATGTCTCTAGCTATGCCAAATGTTCGTTCAAAGCCTCAGCAGTCCAGAAAATCTGCATCTTCTCTCTCTTTCCTTTCTTACACAACCGTTACTTTCCCCCTAGCCTTTCAAATTTCCCAGCCATAACTCCCTTTCCAAAACCATTCAACTCCCCTCCATTCTAGCCCCTAACGTTTCCAAAGCCTACACTTAAGTCCCCCAACTCATAACCTCATCTAATACGCTCCTCACACTAATCGTACCATATATAACACATAAGACATGTTTGCACTTAACATTTAATATACACTTAGCACATTACATGCCACATATAAACATGCTAGAACATGAAATAAACACATGCACTCAAAATTAAAGGCAAGACGTGAAAAATAATATTTCTAAAAGTCTCGGGTATCACAAAAACAATCCAAGGAATTGAGTAACCAAGAATCTAAAACTAGTTGGAACGTAATCCAGGAGATAGTTATTAAAACCCTAAACTAAATAAGACGGTGGAACTGGATCCCTCAAATTGGTGTCTTTCGTCCCAGAAAGTGTTGTTGAAGAGCAAATTGATTTGTATTGATTGAGAGTTGTGTCTTCTTGCACTTTTATTCTGCCTTTTATAGCCGAACTTTGACCTAGAAGTGATAAACTTTAATAAGTTTCCTCATAAAATATATTTTTTTGGTATAGTTTTTCCTAGCTTTGTATTTCTTGAAGGACTCTTGTTTCTTTATGCCTCTGAACCGACGATGTCTTACAAAATTATCATTGTGGGCCCTGTCCATTTTTTCTTTTTATTATCATAGCCCATCCTGTATTACCCTCAACCCAATTCTTTTCTTTGTACTGGGCCGAATCCTTCAAGTTTAACAAAGATATATTCTTAATGAAATAAATGTCAATTTAATTAATATTTATCTAGATATATGTGTTCAGAATTTCTAAATACCTCTTTTAAATAATCAAAAAAAGCTTATGCTATTTTCAATTCAACACAAGCATCGACATTTAGAACCAAAGACAAAAATAGATTCAAGCTGTGTAACGTAAGAGTAAAGGCCTAATAATGAGAAATTACTTTGAAGTTATCAAGGTTTAGACTAGTACGAAAACGATATTTTGGCCCCAAAAAAAGGTAGCCATTAGGAATTGAGGCATTTTTCTTGACGTTGCAAGCAAATAACATGAAAAATTGGCCTAATTTGTATTATGATGAACAATATGGAAGGCTAATTTGAGGACAATTTTTATTTTAATAGGCTATTAAGTTTATAAGTTATATTCAAACCATTAAGTGCATTACACGTAGGAAAGAGAATTGATATAAGTTCAATTCTCTTTTCTACGTGTACTGTATTAATTGGCTTGAATGTGAGTTTTAAACTTAGTAGCTTACCAAAATAAAACCACTGGACTTTCCTATAATTTGGAGGGCTATCCTGAAACTTATCCGAACTAAAAACCACAACCGAGAGAGAGGAAGAAAATCGCATCCCACATCAACACCCATTATAATTCTGAGCAAATAATTGAAGATTTCGAATTATTTCTTGTTTGTATCTTTTTTCAGCTATTTATAGAGAGGATTATCAATTAGCAAAAATCTTTTCCTTTTTTGGGTTCAGGAATTTGTTGTGTAAAATGGATATCTCTTCTGTGTCTTTAGGCCGCCCAATTTCCTCTTTTAATGCCATATCTTGGCCTTCTCTTTGTTTATTGAAACCCCATAATCAGAATTCTTTGCTTTTTGGGTTCCAAAGCTTTTCTACTCAATCTTTAGTTGTCAATTGTTGCTCCTCTGAAACGGGTTCCAACTCTGACCCAATGAATTTCAGGTAAATTCTCGCTGCATTCCTTTTCTTTAAACACCATTGTAATTCAGGAATGTAGCTATGTTTTGGTTTTGGATGTTGTTGAATTCATCTGCTTGGTGAAATGTTGTTATTATATATTTTTAGTTGGTTCGTGGCCTATTAATTCTGCTTTCTTCCTTTATTTATTGTCCTCAGGGACTGAAGTTTATGTAAAGTTCATCTTTTAAACCAAATAAATGGAAGTTTTTTCACTAATTTCTGGAAATGTAAAAGGAAATAGCCTGAATACTGCTACCATTAAGTTGCAAAGTGGGTGCGAATTGAAGTTGTTTTAAATTCTCTGCTAAATCAGCAGGTATTTTAGAAAATCAAAGGTAATTGTTTGAGTTCTCGCACTAGTAAATTCTTGATGGTAGTGCAAGGAAATAGGATATTAGAATAGTGGTCAGTTCATTTGGAAAAACAAATGAATGCTTTATTACGGTCTCCAGATGATCGAGACAAGGGAAGTGTCCACTTGTTGTATTTGGAATTCTTATCTGGCCTTTATAGCTAAAACTCCGGTCCTGCTGTAGCTAAATATGATACCGTATACATACTTGGCTCCTGTTTGTTTCTTATTTCGAGTTGAACTAAAGAAGCATACACCTGTTTCTTTTGAAGTCATTTCAGGATAACATAATTCTGTTTATCATTACGATTATAAATGTTTCAAATTACCAATGGATACAACAGGTAACAGTAGAGGTAATTTGTTGCAAAGGGACTTTATGGAATTGATTTAGAGTTGGTTTAATTTATTTACTCTAGAACAAAAGAGTCGTTTTGGGGCATTTCTCTTTGTTTAAATGTATAGACTTGTACTCACACGGTATATTGTCTAGTTGTCAAAGTGTTAACAATTTAGAGAGGGTGAGGAAGATTCAAGCACTTGGGAAAAGCAGTGTGAATGTGATGATTCTGTAATTGTTCTATCAAAATGAGAGTAGAACTTGAGTATAATTCTTGGGAGAATTATACTTGAATCTTTCAAAGAATTTGTATTTCGGAGTGATAACCATGGATCTTCCCTTTTGCAGTTTGTTCTCACCATATTGGTCACTTGGTAACTGATTGCTTCCTTTTCAAACTACTTGAGATTTATTATAATAATAATAATAATAATAAAAATAATAAATACGTTTTGTCTTCATTTGATCTTAGCTTCGTGATAGTTTTGTGTTTGTATAAATATTGTAAGCTCCTTTTAAGACATTGCTTGGATTTGGGATTTTTCCCAGATAGGAACTATAGCTTGCTGCCTTAGTTTTTTTCTGACATTGCTAATGATATGCAATTGATTTACATTTTTTCTTTCTAATTTAAGTACTGACCCTTATCATTTCTTATCCAATAGGCAACCTAAAATATCTCCAGTGGCCTCTTTTAACATGTCCATGAATGAAAATGGCTCTGGCAAACCACCATACAGATGGCGCAGGGTGCTGCTCAAAGTAAGTGGAGAAGCACTTGCTGGAGATCAAGCCCAAAATATTGACCCTAAGGTACAAATTACCTAATACTAATGTGCATGGTCTTCTTGTCCTAATCTCCTCTCTCTCATCCGTTTAACTTGCCTGGTTATTCTTTATGATTGTGTGTATCTATGTTATTCATTGCCTCCTAGGTCACAATGGCCATTGCAAGGGAGGTTGCATCAGTTACTCGACTTGGCATCGAGGTATATTTTCAGTACCAGCTTGAAGATCTATTCTTTTACGTTTCACGAGCTGGAAAGCAATGCTTAATACTAATTCTTTAGGACATGTTTTCCTTTTATTGTTATTTGTTTAAAACTTCTAAACAAAAATTCATTTAAAAGGTTCACATCAATATTTATCTTCATTTTTAAGAGCATTTAAGCAAAGCAATTTTGAAAAGCACATTGAGCTTTGCTTCTGGAGAACACATTTTCAGCTTTTTGAAGCTAAAAGGAGAAGTAAACGCAATCAAGAACTGCTCAAAACCACTTTTGACTTAAAAGAAACTGAAACGGCTTATTTTGAGCAACTGAGAATAGGGCCTTAAACTAGCCATTAGGAATGCATATGTGAGGATGTGTATTTCTTACTTGAAATTCTGTTTTGATAGTCCCTTATGTATTTCTTTTGCTTTCTTTCTTTTGGGCATGTTGTAATGGCAGCTACGTTACTGAAAAATGTGAAACTATATTCACCGAAGAGTCGAGGCTTCTGCAGTCAGACTCTTGGTTCCGCAGTTCCGATTTTTACGTGGTCTTTTTGTTTTTAAATACATGTAAAGAAAGCCACGTCGGAGGAATAGTTCTTCAATGTTTGTGACAAGGGAAACCACCAAACTGCTAACACTTATATCCATCATATTACTCTCATGGCTATTTCTCTTCAAGTTCAAAGGGAACACAATTTATGCATATAAGAAAAGCTTCAAATGTAGTTGAATTTTTCCAATAATTGCTAGATTCAATAGTTTCTGAGTATAATTGGAAACTGTTCAGGTAGCTATAGTTGTTGGTGGAGGCAATATCTTCCGTGGATCATCATGGGCAGGAAGCAGTGGTCTTGACCGTTCATCAGCTGATTACATTGGGTATTTTCTCGTGCTCATACGGTGTATTTTCTATATTAGTTTTCGGACTTTTCTAGTCGTTTTAGCTTTCCTCTGTCTTAATAATTAATTGTGTTATTATTTATTTATTTTGTTTTTGTTTTTTCTGCTGGATAAGGGAATAAGCATTGAGAAGAACCTAGAAGGCTAGAATTAAGTTGAGGTTGAATACTTTTAAATTAGAATGAGTAGGCTCTGAGAATGACTCTCTGAAGTAAACTTTCATCTGAAATGTATGAGGATTCTTTTATCTTGTATAACTCTATTGCTGCTAAGAGATAGCAGTGGTAACCTTTGGGCTGGCCGAAAGATATCCATTCTGACAATTACCTATTCAAATAATGCATTGCATAAAGCCCTTGTATTATAGTTGTTAACTGTATCAGTGCAACTTCCTCGTACTTTTCCTTTTTAAGTTATCTATGCTATGTAGAAAGCACCCTTATTTTCCTTTAAAAAACTCAAGTCACCTGCGGTAACTTAATAAATAGTGACCATGGTTGTCTGCTCATCCTGAAAAAAAGGCCCAACTAATTTGGGGTACTAAATATTCTGTGAGTTGGATAGTTATTTTCTTTTTTAGAATTGTACACCAATAAAATAACTTGTAACACTTATAATAAATTGGTGATTTGGGGATAAATGTAAACTTAGGGAACTAATATATAAATTGACCAGAAAGTTGTTTGGCTTGGTTTAATCAGAGGATTTGAAGGCCAAATCCAAAAGTAAGACCAGAGGAAGCGTAAAAATGATGAATAAAAAATTTGATGGAGGACTAAAAAATCAAACCTTTGCTACGAAATGTCAAAATTTTCTTGCCTTGAAGAACATTTAAGAATCTATATGGTTCTTCTAATAGCTAACTAAAGTTTGTGCCTAAAATTTACCTTAAAGCTGGCTGTATTGCAGATTTTAGACCTCTGCGATGCACAATCAACCTTTGTACAGTGAACGTTTACAAGTGCAAACTTTATAACTTCTACAAAGTTGATGTGTAGATGTATATGTATATGACACTGGTATTCGCATCTTTGATTAGCACCAACGGGATTGCTCAAGTCTTCGACTCCCAGCATGCTCAATATTTCTTTATATAGAAAGACCTTGTTTGCTGGGGTCAAGATTGATCCAGTTGATTGCCAGTATACAGCCATAGTTTTTCTTTTAATTTTTTCTTTTTTGCTTTCATATGATAATGTGGCAGTTAAATTTGATGTTTGGATCCATCTGTTGAGCTTTTTCAACCTTTCCATTTTAACACTGAATATCTAGCTATGTAATGGACATTCTGGCACCGCTTTGTGTTTGATTTGACTGAGTTGCATATTCCACTCGTTCGGTGAGAGATTTAGCCATATGTGAATTTTGTTGCTTATATGCATGCATATACACATGTCACCGGTATCACATTTATTACAAATTTCGTCTTTTTGGAACAAAAAATAGGATACGGTTCGTTGAAACGACTCTTGTATGAACTGCTTGTTAGGATGTTGGCAACAGTAATGAATGCTATATTTCTGCAAGCAACAATGGAGAGTATTGGGATTCCAACAAGAGTCCAGACAGCATTTCGTATGTCAGAAGTTGCTGAACCATACATACGAAGGAGGGCTATCCGGCATCTAGAGAAAGGTAGGGTAGTAATTTTTGCGGCAGGAACAGGAAATCCTTTCTTCACCACGGATACTGCTGCAGCTCTGCGATGTGCAGAGAGTAAGTTCCGATTTCTTATATTGTATGCTAATGTATCGATGATTGTTAAGCATTTGCGTCCAGTACCTATGAGACAACTTGTATAGTTTTCACTAGCATGCAGTTCCTAGAAAAATAACGGGGCTAACTTTACAAATGGCATGAAATGTATAGTTGATTGGAATGTCAAACGTGCACTGAAGGTCTCAAATAATTCAAACTTGAAACTTGTGAACTGCTTTAAACGAGTCATTCTTTAAATTGAAGCCCAAAAGGCCATCTCACGGAAAACATCTTCTATGTGCTTTGTTAATTAAATGAAAGTTTTTGTCACATAAAATATGTATAGACTTGTTTTTTTGTGTAGTAAATATCTTTCGGATCCTAATTTGATCTTTTAAAATGACAGTCAATGCTGAGGTGGTGCTTAAAGCTACAAATGTGGACGGAGTTTTTGATGATGACCCTAAGAGAAACCCTAATGCTCGTCTTCTTGATACCTTAACTTATTATGATGTCACTTCAAAGGAACTTTCAGTCATGGACATGACCGCGATTACTCTTTGCCAAGAAAATAATATTCCTGGTAAGACGTGATAACAATTAACAACTCTTTGTTATCAATATTCATGCCTCATTTCTATCCTAAGAAGAACAATAACTGGCATTTTTTTTTTCTAAAACGGATTCCAGCACCAACTGTTCTAATCCCTCATTTTCTTGGTCATTGCAGTTGTTGTCTTCAATCTCAACAAGTCAGGTAATATAGCTAAAGCCATTCGTGGAGATAGGGTAGGCACGTTGATCGGAGACACAAAGAGTTTGGCTGAGCAAGGCATTGAAAAAAACGTCGCATACTGATATCAGAGGTTCCTTTTTTATGTTTTTAGCTGTTATAGAAGAACAGATATAATGAGATTTGCAGAAAAAGAATCCTGGAGATTTTAAATGGTTGAAGAGTATTTAGAAACCTTTAAAGCCCAATTTTGAGTACTCGTGGTGAGTAGAGTTCATGTAAAGAGTCTTGGTTTTGTTTTACTGTTTCTTTGAGATCTTATCTCATTGGATCGTCATCATTAGTCCTTTTTATTCCTAAAGTATTTTGTTAGTCCCTATCATCTCTTTTTGTGGTGAATGGTGGGGAGGGGAACCAAAGTGGATTAATATAACGAGAAATTTGTGCTAGCGGAGTTGAAAATACATTAGTTGGATCATATGTGATCCGGGCGCCCTTTTGAGCGTCGTGAACTTCTTCTACTACATTTTTCTGGAACATTATTTTGAACACTTTTAATTTTATTTTTTTTTTCGCATAAATTTATTCAATTGCGCAACTCTTATTCTCATCCTTCGCTGATTTACAACAAAAGTCAACTGAAAATTTGAAGAAAAAATATTAAAAACTCAAAATTTTATTTTTCTTTGGATTAAATTTGAAAAAATAAGACAAAATCATAAGAAAATAAAAAATTGAGTTTATGATGTTTTTTCTTTAAATTTATAGTTGATTTTGGTTGTCAATTAATTATGAATGAGAATGAAAGTTGCGGAATCGAATGATTTTCTATGAAAGTATAAAAAAATTAAGTGTACCAGAGGATGTACAAGAAAATAAAAAATTTGAGTTTGTTGATGTTTTACTTTTCAAAATTTCAGTTATTTTTTGTTGTCAAATAACTAAGGATGAGAATAAAGTTGCGAAATTGAATAATTTTGTATCAAAGTATCAAAATTTTAAAAGTGAACCAGATAATATATTAGAAGATACAAGCCTAAACAATTAATTCAGGACCGAGTATAAGTTTAAAAGATAGGATGCCTTTGCATTAATTAAATAAAACGATTATCTTTCTTCTTTCCCTTAAATAAGGGAGGCTGTGGGAAGAAGTTATTAAATCTATTATTTGAATTACAAAAGCAATTGAGTTGGCAAAAAAATGTGAATTGAGCTAGCTTCCTAAACATTTCCTAAACAGAAAAAAAAAATGTCATTTGGACGAGGCGATATGTTTGGAGAGATAATGGCTATATTGAAAATGGGTACTGATTATTGGATAAAAAAAATTTGGGAGAAGGCATAATACATTAAATTCTAACAATCATTTTCATTTTATACTCTTTAATCCTTGTTTAATTCAATTTTTTTTATTATCAAACAATCATTATTGATTGACAATTTTGCCTTAATTATGTAGCACACGAGAGAACAGGTTTCTTTCCGTTGAAACAGTTGCTCAAAAAAAAAAAAAAATCTGATCTGATCTTATCATATCTTTTTAGAAAAAACACCCATGAAATGTACTCGTAAATTAGCCTAAATCGTCATTTACGTATTTATGTATTGCCGTTAAGATCTTTTTCGTTTAATTTTGACTTTTAACATTCTAAATGTTTTTTAATCCGCCAACAAAGGAAATCCGTCCATTTTTTTGTCAGTTTTCCATCAATCCCGTCAAATGGTCAACACATAAGGTACTTTTTAAAAGTATTTCGGAAATTTCAATTTATTTCTCACAAAAATAATATGGGTACTCAATTGTTAAACAAAATAACTACGTATGTCCAATTTAAATGAACCAAAAAATAAACTCCTAAATCCATCCCCTTCCCCTCCATCTTTATCATCTTCATCCACACATCATCCTTCTCCATTGTTGACGATCTTGGGGGGGGGGCTGCATTAGATTAACATTGATTTAGCATAAAGGACAAAATATGGCAGTTAAAAAACACTGGCAACATTTTTGTTCAGAACGGAAGTGCCACTTCCGTCTTGGTCTCGGGATGGAAGTCCCTAAATCGATTCCTATGTTTTTGTACAACTTTGGAAATGACTCTGTTGGGAGTCTGTGTAACATAAGTTTGGTTTGGTTTACCAGTTTATGAAACCACCAATATGAATATCATCAAAAGAAGCACTGCCATTTCAACTTGATAATTTCCTTTTCTTTTATTTTTTTGAGTTATGTTACTCGAAGAGGTCGCTTATTCCTGATGTACCCGTGTCGTACTCGCTATGCTAAAATGGATATTCCAAGTTAATTTTAAAATGTATAACTTTGAGTCTTATTGATCTTACTTTTTTTTTATCAGCTTGAAAAGTTTAAAGGTTAACAATATTTTGAGTTGGACAAAGCATTAATTAAAGAATCCAAGGACATACAACTTCTCATTGCTCCCCACAACATATTACATCAAATCTTGATTTCAAAGCATGAGCATGGTAAAGAAAACAACAACATAACCCATTAAATCTCCAATAATTGGGGGTATGTGTGGGGATGGAAGGGAGACAGACCTAAATGTTAATATTTTCTTTAGATAAATATATATAATATATGAAAGACGTTTAACTCTAACAAAAAAAAAATGAAATATTTAAAAAAAATTATGATCCAAAATAGAAGATGTCAAGCCTAGTGTCTGTGGGTTCGAGAGTCACCTACTTGAAAATCGAATTCGTTATGCCAAAATGAATATTTTGAGATGATAATAAATTATAAAATTCATATTTATATACCGGTTAAATCTTTTAAACATATCAGATGTTGGAGGCTCACAAAAGATGAGACAGTGCATCTTATCCCAAACCTTATAATTATTGAGCCTTGAAAGCTCCATAGATTGCTATAAGAGTGTGAGTGACCCTATCTTATTTTACCACCACTCTCTCACAATCAAATCATTTTAAGTACAAAAAATGAAACATTCTGCTTCTTCTTATAAATAAAACATTTATTTATTTGTGTTTAAGGCCACTTCCAATACTCAACCAAAACTCTAGGTAGCCATGTCCCAGTAAGACTTCCCTCAAACCACCAACCTGAGAAAATGTTCCAAAAATCCATCCACCACCCGAGAAACGATTCCAGCGAGCTCGACGTCTTCGAGTAACATAACTCAAAAATAAAAAAAAATAAAAGGAAATTATCAAGTTGAAATGGCAGTGCTTCTTTTGATGATATTCTTATTGGTGGTTTCATAAACTGGCAAACCAAACCAAACTTAAGTTACAGAGACTCCCAACAGAGTCATTTCCAAAGTTGTACAAAAACATAGGAATCATGGAGACGGAAGTCTGGACAAAAATGTTGGCCAGTGTTTTTTAATCCCATAAAAGAAAAAGAGGGAAAACAAACGATATTTTGATTCGGGGTTTATCTTTTCCCTCTTCAAGGTACCCTGCGCCGTAAAAGTGTCATTTTATCAAAATAAGATACATGTAAAATCTTCAAGGGTAAAAAAGATACAACATTTTCGCTGAAAACTCTAAGCTCTAATAGTTCAGTGGTAAAATAGTGTGTTTTCTCTTTTTAATGGACAAAAATATCATTTGGTTGTTAGTAGTGCACTAAGAACAATAGCATATGTTGTACGTTTTATATCTTTTGAGCAAATTTTGCTTATGAACGTCAAATGCGTGATTTGATAGTAAAACTCATTTGCTTATGTAATTACTATTCTAGTTGTCCCTAGTTTTATTTAAGTTTTTTTACAATGAAATAAAACTAGTATGATTTTTGATTGATGATTATGTTTTACGAATCATGTGTAATGAATACAAATCATATCATAGATGCAATGTATTCAGATATATTGTATCGGACGTGATTTGTTAGAGAAGTAATATTTCATGGTCATTAGTTATAAGTATTACTTCCTCAATACTATTTTAGAATTCTTAGACCTTACGTCTCCATTGATTCTAGCATTAATGGAGCCACGTTTTGACTCAGTCGGACGCTACATTTAATCGAGTAATTAATACAACTGATGATCGGATGTAGCGATGGCTTGAATGTGAGAGGCATTGTAAGGAATTTGTCCCTCACTATTATTAGAGAGAGATATCCATGGGCCCCTCGATAGGGAAGACTGTCTAAATGTATGGCCGTGCTCAAATGTATTTGTTAAAGTGGTTATTAAATACTATTTGTTGGAACAGTCTACCTGGAGATCGAGCATAAATACAATTAAGCTTAATAAAGGTGATGACTACCATGCCTTATGCTTAATTAGGATATCGCGAGACAAAGGGATTAAATAGTGGATTGATGTTAGGTTCCACCGTAAATTCATTCACTTTGGGTAGTCACAATGTCCTGTTAGGGACCGCTTGTGATTTATGAACACATACTACTACCAAGTGTGTTTTCATTGCCATTGTGATATGAACCTACAGGGTCACACGCATAGACGAGTTAACGAGCTTCATGTCCAGATTCAATGAATCTACAATGTGTCTAGGTTCATTGTATCTGATATTTATTTCTCTGAGAATAATAAAGCGTTATTATTTGAATTAGAGATTAAGGAAGGGCATTTTCGGTATTGAATTATAGCTGGGATTACATGGGAGTTATTATCTGATAAAGACTCCCACTACCAGCAGAAGTTTAGAGGACGTGGGATTTAAAGACTCCCACTGCTGCGAGAGTTGGTAAGGACGTGGAAGTTGTTTTCGAAACAACCTCTCACACCCTATATTAACTTCTCTTGGCCGAAACCCTAGAGTGTAATTTTTCAGCCGCAAAAATACCTAAAAACGGAAATCAGATTTCTGGTCTTGCAGCCTCCTTTTCTCTCTAGAATCCAAAACTCAGAAGAACGAAGAGCTAGCACTCGCTGCCCGTTTCGTCGCGTGGATACCTGTAGGGAGTAATTCCGCAAGGGAGGACTCAAGGTGGTTGCTGCTGAGAGCCGAAAACCAAAATCTTTCACCAAGAAAACTAGAATCGTTCATCAAGAAACGTAAGTCTTTTCGACTTTATTCGATTTGCTTTTGTATGAGCGGATCCTTCAGGGAAGGAATAATGGGTGTTTAGAATGAGTTTCTACCCATGAATTCCTTAATTGGTTCCATCCACACGTGCATTCTGCCACTCATCTCCGCTTTAAAAGTAGAATTTTGTCAAAATGTGTCACTCTGCAAATTCATAATGGGTAAAAATGATAACAAAAAACATGTTGATTAAAAACTCTAAATATACAATACTTCATGGGTAAATGAGTGTTTTTTTTTTTTAAGAACTTGATTCTATCATATCTATTTAGTCCTGTTTTCAAAGTTTTCCATGTTTTTTTCCAACTTATAACTAGTTTTTTAGAAAACTTGTCCCTCTAAAAATTCTATATTAACTTGTGTATTTTGTATAATAATACATAGTAAATAACTATAGAAGTCCAATCAACTACCGCAATAAAAATGAATGATTAATTAAATAAGTCAAATGAACTTCCATTTGCTTATCTTTAATTCTCTGTGTCAAATTACCATTTAGTCAGAGAAATTTGGCAAAATCAAGAGAAGTCTATGATGAATATAGCCAGCATAATCCCCCTCCCGGCGCTGCTTTGCCCCAAGGAACCAAAGGCATAAATAAACAACCATGTGATGCAGGGAAGGCAAGACTAATATATTGACCTTCCTAACCAGCAGGGACGATTATGAGCTCGAGATTTTTAAAAATACTATCAGATATGGTAAATTTTATATGTAATTCGGAATATTTGATCAAGTTCGTCCCTAATTTTATTTTTGCAATTTTTATATGTAGTTCGGCATAATGTTACAATTTTTCGCCCCAAATTTATTTTTTTTTATATGTAGTTCTGTATACTGTTGCAATTTTTTGCCCCCCGACTTACAATTACAGGCTTCGTCCCTCCTAACCAGTAATACAACCTCAACACCTACTGCAGCTCAAGTACTCAATGAACTATTACGATTCATTTTTGTTTTGTTTGTTGACAAGCCTGCAACATTTGTTTCAAAATACGAGTTTAAGGGGCAGATTGTTCATTTTCACTTCTTAAGTTTGATACTAATTAGGGGTGAGCAAATTCAGTTTTTATCGAATTCCGATTGAATTCGAATTCGGTAATTCGGTCAAGACCGAATTCGAATTTGTCGAATTTGATACGAAATCAGTTTCACTATTTTTGAATTTGGTGTGACCGAATTCGAATTGAATTTTTTAATAATTAAATATTATTATTATATAATTAAATATATTATATAATAAAAAAATATACCCTCCAATTCGGTCGAAACCGAATTCCGAATTCATCAATTCGGCCAATCCAAATTCGGTCGGTTTTTTTAGGTAGGAAAAATGAAAAAATCGAATTCAAATTGCCTAATTGGCGAATTCGAATTCGGTGCTCACCCCTAATATTACTAATACATATTAGATTATATGCGAAACATGCGTAGATGAGATTGGATTTTGTTTGAAAAAAATAAGTACAGTTGTTTATTGAAGAGTAATTATTTATTTTTTTCAAATAGAATTTAATCATAAAATAAGCTCATTTAAGACGTACAACTGTTTCGGACGCAGAGACAACATCTATTTTGCATCAAATCCAAATTGCAGAAAGAGCACGGTGATATATCATTTGACTAGTAAAAGCTTATGGCAAGGGCCTGGACAGAAAACGAGTTCACACTTGTGAGTTATGAGGCAAGGACCAGCTGGATGCGATTTTTCTAATTTGTCGCCTTTGAGTTGAATTCAAACTTGACCAACCTCTTGAAAATGTGAATATTTTTCGTTTACTCTTTGAAGATTGTTGGGAAATTGGCCTGTTTAATCCCTCAGGAATTTTCGGTTAGCCTATATAGTCTCCAATGTTTAATTTCAGCCTGTAAAGTCCCCCAGGAATTTTCGTTCAGCCTGTAAAGTCCCTAATGTTTAATTTCAGCCTGTAAAGTCCCCCAGGAATTTTCGTTCAGCTTGTAAAGTCCCTTTACAGGCTGAAATTAAACATTAGGGACTTTACAGGCTAACCTAAAATTCCTGGGGGACTAAACAGGCTGATTTCCCAAGATTGTTTTTCTCTGTTTGCTACGCGTTCAAACAAGAAAAAAACAAAAACGGAAAGATAATCGTTGAAAATAAATATTATAATTAACTGATATTTAATTTTTATTCAAGATTCAGATATATGACTTTACTTTTGCTTTCTATTAAATGTCAAATTGTACAATTAATTATTGTGTACAATTTTATACTCGGTCAGGAAGTACTAGTTCAGGGTAAATATCCTGATTTGATAACTTTTTCAAACGTAGTTAATTCTTTGAGGAATTGGGTTAACAGTTTCTTGTGTCCTTTTTTTTATTATTGTTTTTTATCTCGTTTTCTCTCCCAATATTACTGTCTATTTCCTAACAATTGATATCAGAGCTACAAATTCAAGGATCAGCGCAAACAAACATAGGGAAATCCCGATCGAAAAGTTTGACGGAGAAGATTTTGTGCTCTGGAATATGCAGATTGAGGATTACCTATTTGGTAAAGATCTGCATCGACATCTAGGTAATAAATCGGAGGACATGAAAGACGATGATTGTAAATTGTTGGACATGAAGGTGATGAGCATCGTGCGGTTGTCTCTGTCCATAAATGCAGCGCTCAATACGGTCATAGAGAAAAATACCTTGGAGATATTATCGAATATTTACGAGAAGTCATCGACAACAAACAAGGTTTAATTTAACGTAAAGATGACAGAAAGTACCCTAGGTTCCAATCATCTCAATGAGTTCAATATGATAATAGCCTAATTGAGCTCAGTTGAGGTTGCTTTCTATGATGAGGTACCAACACTAATTTTACTATCTTCTTTTTCAGAGAGTTGGAGCAGAACGGTAACTGATGTTAGTGCATTAGCAGGAAAGGTGAAGTCTAGGTTTGACGAAGTCAGAAACATGATCCTAATAATCCTTCATATGGCATTTAGTTCACCAATGTCTTCCCACGACTTTCAATTTATTTAATCTAGTTGAACAACTGTCGGCAATCATAGTCATAATTGGGCGGAGCTTCTGGCCATTTTTGTTGGCCTTAAAATGGCTCTCGCCAAGAAATATACTTGTTTGGAAATTGAAACTGACCCAATGGTTCGTTTACTCCTCTTAGTTGTTGCCGATACTTTTTCAAAACAAATGATTACTTTTGCCACAGTTCCCTTCCCCAGATAGTTATGTTTATCCACCAGATTTTATCCTTAACCATCTGGATAGAGATTTCTATATGGTTGAAGATAATTTTGTAAGATGGACAAACTCTGATAGTGTACCCGGACTTTGTATTATAAATAAAATCCTGATTTTGATGTTTCAACAAAAAAAAAATGCAGAAGGTCAAAACACCCGTTATTTTTACCCCCCAAAAAACACAATTTAAAAACAAAAACGATATGATTTAATATATATATATATATATATATATATATATATAAGAAATTAGAGCATTATACGTACGTCATTATTAATTTTTTTTTTTTTGGTAGAATAAAATTTGAGTGGATTTGATTTCAGTCATCACTACGGGTCAAAATATTCTATCAAGATCATAAGTCACTTGTAAAGTTATTACGGATCATTCACAAACATTTTTATCAACTGGATAATAAAATTCTAACAATTAAATCAATTAGGTTGTTGAGCATGAAGTATTATACCCATAAGAAAAACGTGGAATATGGTAAACTTTCGAGTGGGTAGCAACTAGTTAATCCAACTCCTTGTAGTGATGCAACTGTTTGAATCTCTAGTGTTCAGACAATAGTCTTTTCAATAACAAATATCTTAATTTACTCTAAGACTTTTCTTAAGAAAATGTCACTTTTCTAATTCATGTTGTTAAAAATGTAGTACTACTGAACTCTAACATTGAAAAGGTAATTAAAAACAAAAAGAATTGTCCAAATCATATAAATTTTAAATAATTTTATGAATTGTTCAAATTGGAATCTTTAACACACCCACGTACTTATACACTAACAAATACATATTTTTAATGCACTCCATCACGTTTAGGACTGTACATCTGGAGCTTGAACAACAATAACACCAATGAGGCCCAAATGTTGAATTAGGTGACACTAATACGGCAAATAATCGTTTGTACCCGTATATATTCTCATTCTTATTCTCAACCACTCACAATTCACCATGTGTATATATAATTAGAAAAAATGTATACATGACGAACTCTAAGTGATTGAACAGAAGAATGGAAATATAAACGATACACATGATTTTCACCCCCTAATAACATGTTAAAAATTGACTTAGTCTTACCTTCAACCCACAAAAAATGCGTCAAGAGGAGGAAAATTTCTCAAGTCGTATAAATTTAGAATCTATTTACAAACTAACTAATGTTTCTTTACCAGCTGATTAAATTAGTCCAGTAAAGTAAGATGAGATTCAAAATATTTTGAAAATAAGAGATTATCATCTATGTAAATTAGAGCATTTGGAATTAGTGGTTGGAAAATTTTAGTCATAGCCTTTTAAAAATAAGAAGGAGCCACTTTCACTACAAGAAAACAGTGTTACAAAGACGGACATTTCCGTCGCTAAACACAGTTTAACGACCGATACACGACCGATTACCGCGGTCGTGTATTCTTCGTCGCTAAGAACATTACCGACGGAAATTATAGCGACTGAATATACGGTCGGTAAATAACGACCGAATTCCTACCGAAAGGTCAACATTGTTGACTTTTGACTTTGACTCTAAAACGACCGACTGCCGACGTAACTATGGCGACCAAAGTTTCGGTCCCTATTTACCGACCGAATTCCTACCGAATGGTCAACAATGTTGACATTTGACTTTGACTCTATTTTTTTTTTTTTTTTGAACGCCCGAAGGCGGAGCCCCATGAACGGGGAGATAGAACAGCCCCATGAGCGGGGAGAGAACAGCCCTAGATCAGGGAGAATAAAGCTCACCGCAACGCTGGCGGAGGGTATCGAACCCGGGACCTCTCGGTCCCGGGCCAAGCACTTACCCACTTGGGCAAAGCACTTGATGATTGACTTTGACTCTATAACGACCGACTGCCGACGCAAATATGGTGACCAAAATTTCGGTCCCTATTTACCTACCGAATGGTCAACAATGTTGACATTTGACTTTGACTCTATAACGACGGAATGCCGACGCAAATATGGCGACCAAAATTGCGGTCTCTATTTAGCGACCGAATACCGACCGAGTAGTCAACATTGTTGACTTATGACTTGGTCTAGATAACTACCGAATACCTACGGCAATCGCCAGGCGGTCGCTATTCCGTCGCTAAATGGTTTTTATTTAAAAAAAATAAATCTGAATTTCAATTAAATCCCTGTTATAAAAAACAGCAATACACACTGGAATACAAACCAGAAACAGTATTAATAAGATCCCAAATAGAAAAAATAACATTACATAACCAAGTTTACACTTCTCATTACATTACAACACTCGCAATCAAAGTGCGCACTTCTCATTAAATTACAATAACCAAGTTTACACTTCTCATTTACATTATCAAAACTCACAATCAAAGTGTGCACTTCTCATTACATTACAATACTCAAAAGCAAAGTGCACACTTTGAATTACAACTCTCACAATTAAAGTGCACACTTTGAATTATCAAAACTCACAATCAAAGTGTGCATTTCTCATTACATTACAATACTCACAAGCAAAAGTGCACACTTTGAATTATCAAAACTCACAATCAAAGTGTGCACTTCTCATTAAATTACAACACTCACAATTAAAGTGGACACTTTGAATTACAACTGCCACAATTAAAGTGCACACTTTGAATTATCAAAACTCACAATCAAAGTGTGCACTTCTCATTAAATTACAACACTCACAATTAAAGTGGACACTTTGAATTACAACTGCCACAATTAAAGTGCACACTTTGAATTATCAAAACTCACAATCAAAGTGTGCATTTCTCAATACATTACAATACTCACAAACAAAGTGCACAATATTACAACATTCACAATAAAAGAAAACACTTCTCATAAACTCACAATCAAAGGAAATGCATGAGTATCAATATGAAAATTCAAGAATCAAATTACTTTAAAAAAGTTATACAATACGGAAATTACTTTATGAAATTCCAAGAAGCGAGAAAGAGATAAATCATTCTAAATCATCCTCCGACATAAACTCATCCTCTTCTTCAGAATTGTCATCACCCGACATAATTTCATCATCACCGTCATCATCTAAACGGCTCGTACCGGCCACAAGCACAACTTCTATTTCCCTAGACAGGTGTGCAAGTTGACCAACTTCAGTAACAGTTTGATCAATGTGACTGGTCTCCTCCTCGCGTACTTCCTCCTGATACGGTAATGGAACACCAAGAACGTCAATTAGACGTGGTTTGGAACGACAAACAGCCAACCAATCAGCCCTAGATGTGGTCTTAGTACCCGGATAAGGTGTGTAGTAGACTTGTTCACATTGGGAAGCAAATACAAATGGATCGTAACCCTTGTACGTTCTTTTCCTATGTATTTCTACAAGTTTATATTGGGGATGCACTCTCAAACCTCAATTTGGAGTAGAATCAAACCAGTCGCATTTGAAAAGAATTATTTTTTGGTAAGGTACTCCAACAAGCTCAACCTCAATGACTTGCTTTAACTCTCCGTAATAATCTCCTTTAACCCATACCCTACTGTTTGTCGTTCCTTTTCCATTGCTGTGGGATTTTGTGTGAAATCTATAACCGTTAACAAAGTAACCGGTGTATGACATCACTCTCCTTGACGGGCCCCATGAAAGATTTTTCAACAACCTTTCGGAATGTTCCGGAAGGCTATGTATCTGTTGAGTATAACAAAAGTTAAATTAGTTTAGTTTAGGCATTGTTAAGACAAATACATTTCTACACAATACCAACTTACATGAGTTCCAAACCATTTGGAAAAATCATTATAAACCCGGCTTTGTAGTTCTTCCTCCGTTATCTGCGGAGTTTGGTCATGTACTTCACTGACAAATTTCCTGAGTTACAAATTAAATGACAATATTGTTAATCGGATAATTTTAATTATATAACAAAAATGAAGCAAATAGATGGGTTTACTTACTGAATATATGGTTCGACCTCTTCACAATTCATCAGGATATAATTCATGGCTGTTTTATAATCTTTATAAGATAATAAAATCTTTTCTTTTTTTTCCAAATGATCTTCCCGGTAAGTTGCAAATTGATAATACATCTGGTCCACTAGTCTCGTCTTCACCATCATTTCGCCCAATGGTTGTAACTTTCGTTTTCACGTGGGGTTCGAAATAATAGCTAAAGAATGTAGCAGCTTCTTCGACCAAGTATGCATTGCAAATTGACCCCTCAACTCTGGCCTTGTTTTTTATCTTCTTTTTTTAGATGGTGCAGGTATCTAATTAAAGTATAAGTAGTTAATCACATTGTAAATATGTGCATGAAAAGTAAAAATGGAGTTGATAACATAAAGACATTAGTTGTTACCTCTCGAACGGATACATCCATCTAAACTGTACCGGGCCACCAACCTTGGCTTCGTACGGAAGGTGAACCGGCAAGTGTTCCATCACATCAAAAAATCCTGGAGGAAATATTCTCTCTAACTTGCACAATAAAATAGCGATAGTGTCCTCCAATTCTTGCATATGCGCCACACTCAATTTTGGGGAACACAAATCTCTATAGAAAGGACTAAGTTCAGCCAAGGGCCCCCAAACACTTGCCGGTAGTACTCCTCTGAAGTAACATGCGCCAACCTCTCTTGACGCTGTCCTGATACTCAGGAGCCCACCGATAACGTTTCTGTTTATTGAAATAATGTGTTAGATAATTAAACACATTAGTCTTGTAAAATCATTAAGTTTCAAATACATTTACCGTGAACTCCTCCCACCACATATTTTCTTCTTCCATAGGTACATCCTTTAAGGTGCTATATGCTCCCATGAAACACCCTTGGAATATATCGGTAATGGCGGAGGCGCAGCTAGAGCTCAATGTAAAACTATAATAGACATGACAAAATTTAATTGCAGATTATAATGATAAAAAAAATATAATTAACTTGATTTATAAATAGGATGAGTTTGAAATTTACTTACGTGCCATAAGTTGGCTGTAGGAGAATCCGAGTATCTGGTGCAAGCTGTGCTCCACCAGTATCTGGGACAGCAGACTGGGGGGTCGTCGAGCCTCCTACAAGTGGAGACTCTGGGGACGGTCCTGCCGCAGACGAATCCCGAGACACGTGTACATGGAAAGAATGTGAAGGAGGTGTCATACCGGTCACGGGTACATCGGCAGACTGTGACGCTGAACCTGGCTGGGAGGTAGGGGTCGTAGCAACCGCTGGGGTCTGACTAAATGGTAAGCGAGATACGATAGTCTCTTTGGAGGCATTTCTGAAATAAATCAAAGAAAGAGTTTCAAGAATGAGTTCTGATGTTCGTGATATATGAGTCATACGACAACCCTAAATAAGAAGAATCCACATAAGGAAATCGAATTGACCCAAAATGAGTAGGTTGCATGATAGATTATCAAATATGACAAATGCATTAACGGTTAGGCCGTAGATAACTAGCTTTTGTAGTTGACGAAATCCTTCTTTTCAACATCTACCTGGCTAAGAAGCTCAAACACCAAATAGCGACTAGTATCATAAAGAAACATTATAGTACTTCTCTTTTAGCAAGATGCATAATACTCTCTTGCACTAAAAGGCATAAATGCTTCAAAAATTCTGCGAAATGAAAGCGCTGAAATTACGATGCCAGAGCAGGCTAGTAACCCCTGCCTTTCACTATGTAAAAAATGATCCGAAGATCAAACTCATCTTCAGATCCAAAATTAATCAAATGACAACAATAAAAAAATATCCATCACCACTCCTACTCGGATAAGCTTAACTCATAATCAAATTACACAATCATAATCAAATTACACATCGAATCATACGAATTTAACATCAAATTTGAAATCCAAAATTAATTTAGTAGATTTAATCTCAAATGCTTCTAAGCTTAATTTACTACAAAATCAAGCAGCGAAAATAAGAGACAAAAAACTACAAATCATAATCAATTACACATCGAATCATACGAATTTTGAACTCAAATAACATCAAACAAGAAATTCATGTAACAAATTCAAAAAATGGACAGAAAATGCAAAAATTGAACAGAAAATGAAAAAATTAAACAGGTATATTACGTAGTTGCATAATACAAATGAAATTAGAACAGAAAATGCAATTAAAAAATTGACAGAAAAAGCTGAAAATGGAACAGAAAAATCAAAAAAAAATTAAACAAAAAGATAAAAGGTCCTTACTCTGAGATATTAGGCGGCGGCGCCGTGGTGGTGAACGGCCAGAGGAGTGGATGAGACCGAGGTGGCCGGAGGGTATGGGTATCTAAGAAGGTGATGGTGAAGGGGATGTCGGAAAGGGAGAAGGAAACCGATGGTGGGGGGTTCGTCAGAAAGGGAGAAGGGAGTTGATGGTGGGGGTTTCGTCAGAAAGTGAGAAGGGAGTTGATGGTGGTGGGTTCGTCGGAAAGGGAGAAGGGATGGTGGCGGGTTCGTCGGGAAGGGAAGGGGAGGGAATGGCGATGAGGGTTTGAGGAATATAGTTTTTTTTGAAGAAATCCACAGTGAAACGACGTCGTTTCAGTACCTAATTACGTCTTCCGTCATATATTCCGTCGTAATAATTTCGGTCGGTAATCGGTCGTCCTAATCCGTCGGTAGTCGGTAGTACAAATAAAATAAACGACGTCGTTTTCTGCCCCTCATTTATTAATAAAAAAATATACACCGCCATTGCTTCGGTCATACATTCCGTCGTTATTCGGCATTTATAATATAGGTCGGTAATCCGTCGTTAACGTCCATCGGTAGTCGGTTGTTAACGAAAATAAAACGACGTCGTTTTGTGTCCTTCATTTATTACTATACAAATAAACACCGTTATGTTTTCCGTCGGTATTCGGTCGTTATATTCCGTCGGCATTCGGTCGTAATATATTCCGTCGGAAAACGGTCGTGAATATCCGTCGGTATTAGGTCGTTAACGGTGAACAAAACGATGGCGTTTCAATTTGGTCAACGAGACCCAAGTGGCCGACGGATGGGCGACGTAATAACGACCGATTTGTTTTCGGTTTCTATTCGGTCGGTATTCCGTCGTTACATTTGTGACCGAAAAATTCGGTCGTTAAATTCTGTCGCTATTTAACTGTTTTCTTGTAGTGTTTTAAACCGAAAGGCATAACAGTCCATTGAAGCCGGGTGAATGTCGTTTTGTAGCGTTGAACACAAAAGCTATTTTGTGTGCCTCAAGGAAATACCAGAAGTAGCACAATGCTAATTTTGGTAGTGACCAAAGATCACATATAGGGCTGTTAGCGAGCCGATTAAATCGTAAATCGCTCGTTAATCGGTTCGTTAAAATCGGCTCGTTAACTCGCTCGGCTCGTTAGCGATTCGATCGGTAAAATGGCTCATAAATCGTTTTAAATCGCTCGTTAAACCGGTTAATAATATTCTACCGATTTTAGCGAGTTAGCGAGCCGATTTTAACGAACCGATTAACGAGCGATTTACGAGTTAACCAATTTTAGCGAGTTAGCGAACCGATTAACGAGTGATTTGCGAGTTAACCGGTTCGCCAACAGCCCTAGTTTTGAAATAGTATGATCCGATTAACGAACCGAATTACGATTTAATGCGAATTACGATTTTCGATCCGATTAGCGAACCGGTTTTGCGCGATTTGATACGGTTCGATTAACGAACCGGTTTTGTACGATTTTATTTCGAACCGATTACGAATTGAACAACCGAATCGGTTGACTAACGAACCGATTAACGATCGATTCGGTTTTCTTAACGATCCGAACCGATTTGGCCCAAAACAGGCTCGGTTCGGCTCGTTAACAGCCCTAATCACAGATATGAAATATGGTAGCATAAGGGCGGTCTGGATGATTTGTGATTCCATGAAACACTGAAGGGCCATGTTTTCGAAGAAGAAGCCGATGAAAAAGTTTATAGTTGATGGTGCTTCTAAGAGGGAGAGTTAAATCTAGGATTGATTCAACAACTTCAGGGGGAAGATAGGATGTGTCAAATGTAGCAATACATGAGATTATTGTGGTCAACGGTTCTGGAGGTCTTGCCTTTGGAGGTCGGCTGAGAAAATCTGCTAGTACATTTTATTTTCTAGAGATATGCTTAACAACGAATGTGTACTGAGAGAGCCATTGTTAGAAATTATGTGGTTCTCTGTTTACACAGGTCAATAATGAATCTTCGTATATCATATTCCCTTCCAAGACTTTATCACTTCCCAATTGAGGAAATTTTAGGATGATGCTCTTTCAATATTGCCATTCCTATGATTCAAAGAGAACCCCCAGATATCCGTCTTGATATCCTTCTCCAAATGGCAATAACAAATGGAACACATTACGCAGATTCAGAGTTCATCCCGGTTGAGGATAGCTTGTGGGTAGAGAAGTGGGATGCTTGGCAAAAGTCTCTTGCAGAAGTAAAGATTGGGTTTTTACCAAATACCTGTTTTAGATGGACACCGACACTATTTTTGGATTTTTGGTAAATACTATAAGGATTAACAACTGGAAAAGCGGATAAAGGATATTTACTATCTTTTGAAACATAATCTACATAAATATTAGAAATACAAGAAGATGAAAAACGGGTTAGATTTAGAAGAGTAACTAAACTTGAGGATGTGTTTGTAGATAGGATTAGGGTGGGATGACCGAATCTGAGAGAAGAGTGTTTATGACCATAAATCAATTTTCACGATTTAAATCATTAGGATTGTGTTACGCGCTACTCTTAAAGCCTCGCTCTAATGCATGATGGACTAACGAGCATAATTATGCATTTGAATTGTGTTTATTTTTTTATTTTTAGAACTCACATCCCTACTCAGAAATTATTTTATTTTTATGAAGTTCGAGGGATTCGGTTCCTAACAAAAAACATACAGTGCAGAACGGCTTTTGGATCAGCACGTTTAGCACGCCTGTTGAGCCGTTGGATTTGAAGTGTCTGTATCTAGTGGCCATCAAGCATTCTGCTGCGTGAAATATCGTCCACACTGAATCAAACTATTTAATCCCTAATTTCTTCCTGCATGTAACCACCAACAATGAGATTTTATCTCAAAATCCTTGATTTTCTCCCTCCCAAAGCGTGATCTGGGTCCGAAAATCATCGATTATTTACTCCAAATCGGCAACATGACTTTCATTCACCATATTGTCCGTAATTTTGAGTTTTAACATACAAAAAAACCCTAAAATTTTTTATTTTCATACTTTGTTCTTCCTTTTGTTTTTTTGCAAATTTTTTATATTCATTCGATGGACAATTTGTGGATCGATGGTTGGAAACCACCATTTTCCTTCACCGAATTGCTTTCTAATCAATCAATTCCAGTTGTTGAGTCCATAGAGAGTTCGATTTCAAATCACAATTGTTTAGATGCAATTCCAAACAGTAATGACGGTGTTAATGTTATCACGGTATAATAAAAAAAAAAGGTTGTACCCAGTGCACAAGTCTCCCACATCAGCAGGGTTTAAGGAATGTCTCGATGTAATAACTATTGTAATTGTAATTATTATGTTGTTTTCTTATTCACGCCATAGTTTTCAGCCTTTGAATATTTTAATGATTTTTGTCTTTGTTGTTTAACATTCAGGTTGAAAATAGTGATCAAGGACATCATATATTCTCTGATGGATATGATGTACCAGATCAGACGTTTGATGGTAAGTTTTTTAATGTTTAGACAACTGTTATTCTTGTTATATTCTATAATCTTAGTTATATCATTTTAATTTTGTAGGACTGTATATGTTGTTCATTATGGATATGTTTTTTTGTCTGTTTAGGCATGTTATCTATGTGTGGCATAGCTATTTGGATTATAAGCTAATATCAATGTATGTTACTGTTTGGAAATATTTGTTCATAACATTGTCCATAATTTATAAATAGTTGTATAATCTTAATTATATAATTTTAATTTTGCAGAACTATATTAACTATTCATTATGGATATGTGTTTTGCAGTTTACAGCTGTTATATACTAGCAACATGGCTAATATGTTCCTAGCTAATAGCTATTATGTTCATTTTACTGTGTTGTGAACTTCTGTGATATTTGAATGGCTTTTTTGTTGCTAAATATTTCATATTTTGTACAGCTAATCAAAGATATCCTGGTTTGCCATTAGGAAATAACATTTTTGATGATGATAAATGTTATAAAAACCTAGAGTTCGGTACTCTCGAAGATATACATTCTTTTTATTCTGAATATAGTCATGCTCTGGGTTTTGCCATTAGAAAAAATTATATAAGTCGTTGCGTAAAGACAATACGATTATTGTCTATGTTAGTTATGTTTGCAATAAAGAGGGATATAGAAAATGTAGTAATCTTGAGCCAAAGAACCAGAAATCCGAACTTACTGAATCATTTGTAACTGAAATTCGTGAACGTTGTCACGCCGAGGTGAGGGTTGGATGTAAGGCTAAATTACTTGCTAAGTTCAACCTAATTAGACGTGTTTACGGAGTTACAAAGTGGGTCAAGAACATAATCATCCTTTGCATCCCCCGAAGTATAGTCAGCTTTTGAAATCAAATAGAACATTAGTAATATTAAAGGATTTGTAGTTGATATTAATAAGAATGCTGAAATTCCTTTACGATCATCTTATAATGTTATGTTAATCTATGCTGGGGGTAAGAATAATTTAGGATTTGCCAAAATATATTTGAAGAATCACTTGGTTAAGAGAAGACGAAAGGCAATGACTTTTGGGGATGTTGCAGCATTGTTGGAACATTTTCGTAGTGAGACATATCAAAACCCTTCATTTTATTATGATATCTAGCTTGATGATGAGGATAAAATTGTTAATATTTTCTGGGTTGATGGTAGAATGAAGATGGATTACAACTTGTTTGGTGATTCCATCACTTTTTACACAACATTCAGGACTAACAGATATTATCGTCCAATAGGTAAATATATTTACTTTGATTAACAGTTTAAACTGTTAGAGGAATAACCGGGTCAAAACAGTTTGTGCAGCGGAAATAAAGTGACCCGCCTCTAATAGGATCTATCACGAGTAAGAACCTAAGACTATGGGATAGTATTATACCTTTAGAAGTGCTAGGATAGCTGAAACGGTTTCAGATGCAGTTTGTTGTCATGAACGGAACGCCACCAACGCAGGCTCCGTTTCTCCCAATATCCACTCGATCTTCTGGGGATGGTCTTCTACCGCTTGGTGCTAGCCAACGCCTCGTAGAAGTCTTGAAGGAACTATTCAAGATGGAGTATATATATGACCTTACGAAGTACAAGAAACAGTTTTCTTACTTCTTTTCTATTAGCCAAAGCTAGAAAAGAAGTCTTTAGAAAAGCTGTCTTTTCTTTCTTTTCAAGTTCTCTTGAATGCTCTCACTTTTTCTCTCTATTCTAAGCTCTCAAAAAGCTGGAGAAAATCACTTAGGAATGCTAAGAAAAATCAGCATTTTCCTTAGTCTTTCAAGAGATAGTGGGGAGAGTGAAAGGGGGAAGTGGGAGATCATGGAGGAAACTACTCCTCCACATTCTCCACCACTTCAACCTCCTTTCTTAGAGATAAGAGCTTAAAATATATCCTATATTTCCAGCCATAAGGTCGGTCCAAATGGGTTGGTCGGCCCAATCATATTAGTCGGCCCAACCCGATTAAGGGTCCAATCCAATCCTGGCCCGGCCCAATCGAATTGGCGCACCTTAGATTAAATGTACTCCAACAAGCCCAATCCAGTTGATCTATGAGTGCGACCCAGCAAGTATCTATGATGTTGGCCGTGACATCATATGTCACAGGTAATGAGAGGTATCTAGCAACGCATCATTACCCCCAATTCATAAATATCTGGTGATTTATCATAATCACAACATTTGACATTTGTAGTTAAATCCTTTTGTCCTTGATATCTGGATTGAACACAAGTCATGGAAAAAGTCACACTTGTATTGTCCAATCTTTTAGTTTCTTGATTCGCGAGTAGACTAATCAAATGACATCAATATCATATCTTGATTCATTTGTTCATGGCCATGAATTAGTCGAGACTCCGTCAAGGGGCCTAAGATATCGCTCCTACTATATAGGAGGGACAAATCCTTTTCGCATCCCACTCATCCCGAACAAGATTACGTGATATACCCGATAAATGCCTTTATTGCTTACCCTGTTACGGATAGCGTTTAACATTATCAAAGCATAACACTAGCCATGCAAGAACTCTTGTGAGACCTCAAGTCGAAGGATCTCATATACAACCCAGTCAAAAATTGAGAAACAACGTTGACTATTATATAACAACCCATGGTGTGTTTCTCATGTCGGGTCTGTCCAGTATAATGATTCTCTAATCATATATACCCATATGACGATCCGATATCTTATATCAATCACTACACATACTAGTCTTACGAATTATTATTGTCCTCGAAGATTCCATAATAATGTTCGACTAGGGACGTTTCAGAATAGTATCTCATAACAATTATGAATACTATTCTAAGGACATATTATTTATTTATGTTGTTAAGAACGTAGAAACATAATGAATAATACTGGAACTAATGCCTTTTTATTCATCAAAATGAAAATTACATAAATACGGTACAATTACAATAATCTCCCACTTGCACTAAAGACCCAAATTATAATAAATGGTCTTTAGGGCATACTAATGGCTGTCTCTAAAGATCAGCCCTCCAGATATCGGATACCCATGGAGCTAGTGTGACGATCATGCTGCTGCTGCGACAGTGGCTTCGTCAATGGATCGGCAACATTGTCTGCCGAATCTACTCTACATATATGCACATCACCTCTTTCTATAATCTCGCGGATTAGGTGAAAACGCCGTAGTACATGTTTGGACCTCTGGTGAGATCTAGGTTCCCTAGATTGTGAAATAGCCCAATTGTTGTCACAATAAAGGTCTATCGGGTTCGCAATACTAGGAACCACATCGAGGTTGGAAATAAATTTCCTAATCCAAACTGCTTCCTTAGCTGCTTCACAAGCTGCTATGTACTCGGCCTCTATCGTAGAATCTGCGATGGTCGATTGCTTTGAACTGCGCCAGCTCACAGCACCTCCATTCAAGTTAAACACATATCCCAATTGCGATCGGAAATCATCTCTATCGGTTTGGAAACTAGCATCGGTGTAACCACTTACAACGAGCTCATCCGCCCCTCCATAAATCAAGAATGTATCTTTAGTCCTTCGTAGGTACTTGAGGATATTCTTGGTCGAGATCCGGTGGCGTTCACCGTAATTAGGGCGGTATCTGCTCGTAAGGCTTAAGGCAAAGCGAGACATCCCAGGGCGAGTACATACCATGGCGTACATGATGGATCCTATGGCGAAGCATAAGGGATCTCTTTCATGCGTTCTAATTAGTCGGGCGTTTTAGAACACTTTGTTTGTTCGATAGAAACGATTACCGTATGCCATAGGACAAAGGCCCTTCTTAGACTCTTGCATGCTAAACCGCTTTAGCACCTTGTCTATATATGTACTCGACTTAGGCCAATGAGTCTCCCTGGATCTATCTCTATAGATCTTGACTCCCGAATATAGCTGGCATCGCCTAAGTCTTTCATAGAGAAACACGTACTCAACCAAGCCTTGACGGACTTTAAGGTTGGTATGTCGTTTCCAATGAGTAGTATGTCATCTACATACAAAACCAGGGAATACGATTGAGCTCCCACTAACCTTCTTGTAAACACAAGGCTCATCCTCATTTCTAATGAAGCCAAACTCACGGGACGACATCATTAAAAGCGGATGTTCCAGCTTGAGAAGCTTTGCTTGAGTCCATAAATGGATCTCTGAAGCTTACATACTTTTCCGACGATTCTCCGGAGTGACAAAACCTTCATGCTGTGTCATATACACATCCTCTTCAAGTTTTCCATTAAGGAAAGCGGTTTTGATATCCATTTGCCAGATTTCATAGTCATAGTAAGCTGCAATAGCAAGCAAAATCCGAATGGACTTGAACATAACTACAGGGGAAAAGGTCTCGTCATAGTCAATACCATGAACTTGTTTGAAACCTTTCGCGACCAATCGCCCCTTGTATGTTTGTACATTCCCTTCCATGTCGGTTTTAATCTTAGAAACCCATTTGCACCCTATGAGAGTTACCCCTTCAGGTGGATCAACCAAGATCCAAACTTGGTTTGTGTACATGGAGTCCATTTCAAATCTCATGGCCTCAAGTCATTTCTCAGAATCTGGGCTATTAATTGCCTGTTTGTAGGTTGAAGGTTCATCGTGATCCACAAACATAACATCACCATGTTCTGTTATGAAAAATCCAAATTTTTCAGGAGGTGGACGACGAACTCTACCGGACCTACGCAATTCTTGTGTTTCTTGAGCTGAGTCTTTGGTTTGCACTAGCTGTTTGTGGCATTTCTCTGCACAACAACTTGTGGAGTCTGTTCAATTTCCATCTCATCATTAGTGCTAGTTTGAGAGTCCGGAACTTGAGAAAGTTCTACACTACTCCCACTCGTGTTTCTAGAAACAAATTCTTTTTCTAGAAAGACTCCGTACGAGCAACAAACACTTTGTTCTCGTTAGGGATATAAAAAGTAGTATCCTTTAGTTTCCTTAGGATAACCTACAAATATGCACTTTTCAGATTTTGGAGCGAGGCTTATCGGAAGTCGGGCGTTTTACAAAAGCTTCACGACCCCCAAATCTTGAGGAAAGACAAAGCGGGACGCTTCCCGATCCCATAACTCATATGGCGTCTTTGCAACTAATTTAGATGGAGCAGCGGTTAAGTGTTAAAGCTGCTTTGTCTCTAGTGCGTGTCCCCAAAAGGAATTGGGCGAGGCTCGTGCGACTCATCATAGAACGAACCATATCTAATAAGGTTCTGTTCCTCATTTCGAATACACCATTCCATTGTGGAGTAGGCTGGAGGAGAAAGTTGTGAAACGATTCCACAATCATTTAGATAGTCACGGAATTCTTGACTCAAGTATTCTCCTCCCTCGATCGGGATCGAAGAACCTTAATACTCTTGCCAAGTTGGTTTTCTACTTCTAGTTTAAACTCTTTAAACTTAGCAAATGCTTCGGATTTGTGTTTCATCAAGAACACATATCCATACCTACTGAAGTCATCAGTAAAGGTAATGAAGTAGAGGTAACCACCCCTTGCATGTATACTAAAGGGCCACATACATCACTATGTATTAGTCCTAATAAAGCATCGGCTCTCTCACCTAGCTTAGTGAAAGGTGATGCTGTCATCTTACCCAACAAACAAGATTCACATCGATCATAAGACATGAAGTCAAATGATTCCAACAACCCATCTTTATGGAGTTTGGATATGCGGTCTTCGTTTATATGGCCTAAGCGACAATGCCAGAGGTATGTCGGATTAGAATCATTAGTCTTAATCCTTTTGGTATTTATATTTAAAATTGGCATATCAAGGTCTAAAACATATAGACCATTAATCAAAGAGGCGCTTGCATAAAACATATTATCCAGAAATAACGACAATCGTTGGTTTTTGATCGAAATCTCAAAACCTTTCTTGTCCAAACAAGAAACTGAAATAATATTCTTAATTAAACTAGGTACATAGAAACAGTTTTCTAAACCCAAAACAAGCCCTGAAGGCAAAGTAAAAGTACAAGTCCCTACAGCTAGGGCTGCAACACGTGCTCCGTTGCCAACTCGTAGTTCCACTTCACCCTTTGCCAACTCTCTACTTCTTTGCAGTCCCTGCACATTAGTACAAATGTGAGAACCACATCCGATATCAAATACCCAAGAAGTAGTTGTATTTAAATTGATATCAATCATATTAATATCTACAACATAAATACCTGAGCCCAAAGCAACATTTGCTTTCTCCTTTTCCAGCCTTTTCCCTACAAGATAGCTTTTGCAGTTCATTTTCCAGTGACCCTTCTCACCACAATGATGACAGATAAAGTCCTTGGCTACACCACCCTTAGGTTTCAGTGCATTCTTGAAAGTGGTTTGCTTGCCCTTGGGCTTACCTTTCGGTTTGCCTTTGGGTTTCACAAAACCTTTGCCTTTTCCCTTTTGTACCATTAGTATGGTGTTGGGCTTGGACTTGCCTATTTCCTTCTCGGCAGTCCTCAGCATATTCAACAACTCAGGCAATGGCTTGTCAATTTCATTCATGTGATAATTCAGAATGAAGCTGATCTGTATGATTCGAGCAACGATTGCAAGATCAAATCGATCGACGACTCTTGTCCCAAAGGAAATCCCGAGTTTTTCAAGGTTACGAACATAACCTATCATCTTAAGAACGTGAGTTCCCTACTGGCATTCCTTCGGACATTTTGCCTTTCGAAAAAGAGATTTCGATACATCGAATCTCTCTGGCGTGCTTGCCATCGATATAGTTGCTTCGGGTGAGCCGACGATCTCATAAGCCCCCCATGTCCTCATGTTGCTTACGAAGCTCGAGTTCATGGTGACAAGCATGAGGCTAGACACATCTAAAGCATCACTACAATGCTTCGATAAGCGATCCTTTCAGCGGTCGTAGCACGAGCCTCGCGGTGTGTCGAGAATAAGTCGTTCTAGAACATACGACTTTCTTTCATGCTTGAGAGCGATTCTCAAGTTCCTAAACCCGATCGAGGAAGTTAACTCCCTCTAATTTGTCCTTCTCGAGGGACGAACGCGATGATAGTGTTTGGTTTGAATTTGCCATTTTCTACAACAAAAATATGCATATGCAAAGTAAGTACCGATTAAAATCATTATTAGGTCTTTATCTTTTTTAATGATTTCTCCCACTATTTTCTTCGAGTGAATAACCCTCATTATCAACTCGGAAAGTTCGTTAACTTTCTAGCGGGCCAAGATCCATATTTCACCTCGTTACAAGTCGGCTTTGGGCTGATCGCCCAAAACTTAGTTATTTAGGTAGGCAACGTTTGCCAATTACATCAAATTATGTAATTCTTGGTTAGTTGAGTGAATAACATTTATTCAAGCGTATCATTATACACTTTTCTCAACTCTTTTGCCTCTAGATCCTCAATCCATTTATTGAGATAATCCAGTTAACTAGGACCCTAAGTTTTAGCCGGCGGATATCACAAATTATCCTTCGCGCCTCACCCGGATAGACACGTATGTACAGCTTTGGCATGTCCCATACTAATGTCGATCTAGGCCTTGACGAGGGCCAAACTTAGGAAGGCACTAATTAATATTTAATTGAGGGGTTTTGTTTTTAACAATCTCACCAGAAAAGCATAAAATAAAACAGTTTGTGCTTATATACATATGCATCCAATACATAAAATAAAAATGCAATAGTAATTGCCATATCCTATTCGGTTTTTCCAAGCCAATGGAAAAACCGTGAAGTCAATCTAAGGGTGTGAAAAGAAAACATTCTATTCTACACCGTCTTAACCTTCAGGTGGTTGTCTCCAAATCTTCATCACAGCTGTACCTTCTCCTAATCTAGAATTACATAATTCTAAGGAAACCTCGAGTTACATTCGAGGGGATTTGATGAGAAGAGAATTACAACTTTTGATAGAAAAAGATAGGCACGATACGCAGATCGTATTATAAAATAAACCAACAGGGTAAAGGCGATTACTATGCATCATGCTCAACTAACATAACAATTTATGAAAAAATGAGCAACCAGCAAAATGCATACTATTGCAAAGTACTGAGAGTACTCGGTTGGCCGAACAGACATTGTGGTCGACCGAACAAAGTACTGAGAGTACTCGGTTGACCAAACAGGCACTTCGGTCGACCGAAGACCAACTCGGTTGATCCGAACCCAATTTCTGTAGTTTCTGTCTTTACCTCGGTCGGCTGGAACTGAGTCCCGGTCGACCGAAGGGCCAGAAACTGAGAGTTTTTTTCAATTTTTGAATGACTTCAAAACTGGAAAACCTCGATTCTCATACATTCAAAATGATGAAAAACATGTCATACATTATATACAACATTTCTAGCAATCCTAAGGCATGCAAAACATAGATTCATAATCCATATTCAAATACTATAGCACATTAAGTCTATAGGGTACTCGTGAGTGGCTCTGATACCACTGTTAGAGGAATAACCGGGTCAAAACAGTTTGTGCAACGGAAATAAAGTGACCCGCCTCTAATAGGATCTATCACGAGTAAGAACCTAAGACTATGGGATAGTATTATACCTTTAGAAGTGCTAGGATAGCTGAAAGCGGTTTCAAATTTGCAGTTTGTTGTCACGAACGGAACGCCACCAACGCAGGCTCCGTCTCTCCCAATATCCACTCGATCTTCCGGGGATGGTCTTCTACCACTTGGTGCTAGCCAACGCCTCGTAGAAGTCTTGAAGACACTCTTCAAGATGGAGTATATATATGACCTTACGAAGAACAAGAAACAGTTTTCTTACTTCTTTTTGTCAGCACCTTAATTCTCTCCTAGAGAATTTTATTTGCCTCACGTAGGAGACGGGTGTCGAACCTGAGACCTCCAGGTCGCAGGTCAAGGCTTGCCCCACTGGGCTACGGCCTTCTTGACAGTTTCTTACTTCTTTTCTATTAGCCAAAGCTAGAAAAGAAGTCTTTAGAAAAGCTGTCTTTTCTTTCTTTTCAAGTTCTCTTGAATGCTCTCACTTTTTCTCTCTATTCTAAGCTCTCAAAAAGCTGGAGAAAATCACTTAGGAATGCTAAGAAAAATCAGCATTTTCCTTAGTCATTCAAGAGATAGTGGGGAGAGTGAAAGGGGGAAGTGGGAGATCATGGAGGAAACTACTCCTCCGCATTCTCCACCACTTCAACCTCCTTTCTTAGAGATAAGAGCTGAAAATATATCATATATTTCCAGCCATAAGGTCGGTCCAAATGGGTTGGTCGGCCAAATCATATTGGTTGGCCCAACCCGATTAAGGGTCCAATCCAATCCCGGCCCGGCCCGGCCCAATCGAATTGGCGCACCTTAGATTAAATGTACTCCAACATAAACCTCATTTATTTAATGATTAATAGCTATTATTTTTTCCCATGACACATATATGCAAACCATTTAATAACTACAATGTGTGTTTTTAATAGTTGTTGACTACTGCTTTCATACTGTAAAATTCTGTTCATCAGCCTTGTATATTGGGTTCAACCATCACCGACAATGTTTTATTTTTGGATTTGCACTTCTTTATGACCAAACTATCCCGTCATTTGAGTGGTTGTTCAAAACATTTGTGAAATGCATGTCCGGTAAAGAACCTATAACTATATTCACTGGCCAAGATGCTGCAATTGCTTCTGTCATAAACAGTGTCTTACCGAACACATTTCATGCATTGTGTACATAGCATATACGTGAAAATGCTCAAAACAAACTTACTACCCTGTGCACGAATAAGTTCAAAGAGAAATTGTGTTACTTAATGTACAATGTGGATGATGAGGATGGGTTCAACTATGTATGGGATGAGATGATTAAATAATGTTTTCCAAAGGAGGAGAGCCGGAGCTTAGTTTTATGGATTCATCGCTTTAGGAAAAAATGGTCATCTGCTTGGGTTAGACAGCATTTCACCGCTGTTATGGTGTCAACTCAGCTTAGCGAGTCTTGTAACGGTATATTAAGAGGCTATCTAAAGCCGGACCACAATCTCGTTGAGTTCTTCAACCACTTTAATAGGATGCTCGACGATAGATGTCTAACGGAGTTTGAAAGGGAATATAATGCAAGAGACAAAGTGCCAAATAACAATTTCCCTCACGGTCATATTGCCATTAGTGCATCAGCACAATATACACTAACTATATTTGCAAAGTGGCAAGATGAGGTAATGATTATCTTAAATGTTCTGTCTTACAATTATTTTTTATTTATATAATAGATATAAGTCAAGACTATTACAGCTATTATTTAAAGATTGTGCTAGTTAAAATAATTGTAAGACAAAGGTATAACAACTATTATTTCTGTGTCTGAAACTGTTTATTTTTATATTTGTTTGCAGTATCATCAGCCCATGTCATACATATTAGATGAATGTCCATCCAAGGATCTGTGTGGGAAGAAAGTTTTTATAATGTTCAAGTATGTATTGATGGTTTACAACAGAAGCTCGATAAAAGAACTGTAATGGTTGATGCTGCTGGTGCAATTATTGAATATTCGTGTCGATTGTTTGAAACATTTGGGTGGCTATGTCGACACGCTCTAAGAGTCAAGACAGTTCTCTGTTTATTTGGTAATCATACCCAATTTAGGGAACTTCCATCACATTATGTAATGCGTAGGTGGACCAAACATGCTAAGACTGGGGAGGTTTCTGGAATTTCGAGGGCTGGTGAAATATCGGTTGATTATGGTGAAAGGTACCGGAAACTTTGTGGCAGAATGGTGTTGTTAGCAACAAGTGTAAGTTCAAATGATGCGGCTTACAAACTAGTTAACAGTCAAATTGATGTTATTTGCAAGCAAGTTGAAGAACTCATTGTTAACAGGACACACGCTGATGATTTTACAACTTCCAACAACGGTACTTTGGTTATTCAACCTGTGATACATCTGAATGAAAGACCCAACCCGAATAGATCAAATAAGAGGCTTAAAAGTCAAATGACGTTGCACAAACAGAGGGCGAAGCCATTATTAATAGAAGACGTCCAGAGTGGACAGTTTTTTGCTTGATGAAAACAACATTACATTTACATTGTGATGGATTTAGAGTTTTTAACAAGTATATATTGATTTTCAGTTGTAACAGCTTGACTTTTTGTTGTAGTTAATAATTGTTATTTTGTATATAGCTTACAGTTATTATATACATGAAATACAGTTACTGTGAACATACAATATTTGTTATAAAAAATATATTTTTAAGTATGAAAAAACAATATAAGTGTTAATAACTGTGATATTATTTGTTTACACATATTATAACAATGCTCTTAAACAAGTATACATTTGATTTATAGTTTTTAAAAAGTATATATTGATTTTCAGTTGTTTCAGTATTCCTTGGATTATAATAGCACACAATAGTTGTTGTGCATATGTATTATAGTTATGATGTACTTGACATATAGCTATTGTGAACATAGATTTTTCCTTGGTCAAATTCTAATTTGTTCATATAATAACTATAGTTCATGTACATAATATTTATTATATACATGATATATAGCTATTTTGAAAATGACACTTGTTAAACATACAAATAAAATACAGACTTTAATCATAGTAAATCCAAAATACAGACTTTAAAATCATTCACATTCTAAGATTGTAACAAAGTAGCATTACAATAATCAAGTCCTACTTCCTACGAAAATATACTGCTTGTTGTTTCCGGTATTCTAAGAGGATGTTATCTGGCTGATTCATCAGTTACGAAACAATGTATTTTCGTTTTGCAGCATCATACTCAATGTTTCATCATATTAACTAAGAAGACGCCACAACTGCCAAGACAGTTGTTTTGTTATGAAGCAACTTCCCCCCACTTGATGCTTGGCGGGAATGAATGTATATTTTCAGGAGGCAAATCAGCCCTCATCCATGGTTCTAGAAATGCAAAAACTGCATCTGTTATTGGCTTGTAAATATTTTGCATAACATGCTTTTTCACATCTAGGCTGTTTAAACACCAGCGTCTGCCACGTTTCATGTCAATTGTGATCAGCCAGTAGTGATCATTGCTACAAACTGGAATGTAAAACTGCATATTCCATACATTGAATGCTTTTTAGTTAATAATTTAAAAACAGTAAGTAGATTACAGATATTGATTACTGTAGTTACAGTTATAAATTGAAACAGTTATAGCTATTGAATAATTTACATCTAAAAAGTTAAAAGTGTACTTGATATGACAGATTCAATTCTAAATGTAACCATAGTAATCAATAACTGTAACAGGAGTTAAATATCAAAACAGTTAAGAAAACTTACGGTTTCAACTTCAAGCGGTATCCATCGCTCTCCTTTCTTCTTCCTAGGCAGATAGTGGTGGGTTTTGAAGAACGTATCATCAATGAATTTAATTATATTCTCCATATCCATGCTTGCACCGGTTGCAACACTTGCTAGTTTTTTTGTGAAGAAAAAGCGTCTGAATGTCTTTCCTGACTTTTTTTTTTTGGTTTAACATGTGTGCATAAGCATCTATGATCGCAATGTCCATTTTCTCGCCGATTTTGATTGATTTCATTTCTCTTATGGTTAGGTTGATGAGACCGTCACGTAGGAATGTCATCGTATCTTCTCCATCAACCCAAGCATACTGAACCAGGGCAGCCTCAACATCAGATAATTCAGGTGTGTATGCCTTGTGTGTTACAACATAGGGAGAACCAAATATAGACTTGTTTGGCTTAGTTTGTCGCTTCTTCTTCATGGACGGAGATTTTCCCTTTACTTTTGCCAATGCTTATATCCCTTTTCCTCTACCCTTTCGTTTTTTTTTTTTCAATTTGTGTACAAACGTCCTTACCAACTTCATGATCAGTGTAATATAATATATATCAAAAGTGTACATGTTACAATCCAAAAAAGTACAATAGCTATTTTTATCATTTGATACATCTATAGATATCGGAAATTGTTAATAGCTATAAAATACCAACATTACAGCTATTATTAATCATGTATAATAGCTATTTTAACAATTCATACATGTTCATATATCAGAAATTACTAATAGCTATAAGGCAATATTATTATGACTATTATTAATCACACATAATAGCTATGTTTAACCATTCATACAGGTTTTCCATATTCATATTCACCTCCATTTTCATTTACTGTTTATAAATATTATATCAAATTTAAACACTTACATTGTCTCTTTTATATTTTTGGGTGTAATTTTTCTCCACAATTCGATCCCACCTGTGCGGGTCATCTCCGTAATCCACTTGACTGCCAGGGTCTCTGGCTGTCAACTCATCTTCAGCAATTTCTGCAAAAACATCATCATTTCCTTTTTGATTTTCTGCTTCCATTGTTTTTCTTTTTTTTTGAGTAGGACACAGTTGACACTTGTACCCTTCTTATTAAATCAGCTAAGTTTTCTTCGGCTGATTCTTTAAAATCTTCATCAGGGTGATTAAACCCTTCTTCTGCGGTTGATTTTCCAACAGATGAAACAAATATTGGTTGTTGATTTCTTGGTTCTAAAGCGTCTGGTTCCGAAACTGACGGGGGTGGTTTCTGCTGAAGGACTTGTTTTCTTTGTTGGCTCAGAAGTGCCAGTGTGCTTGGCTTTGATTGGCTGTTTTCAGAATTTTCCTTTAACATTGTGTTTACATCACTCAAACTTTTCTCATAAAGAGCCTTCAACTTCAATAGTTCTGGTACATTACGTCTTATCTTCCCTACCACATTTCTAAAATGAAATGGTTTTCTTAGATTATACAATTCTTCACTATCTACACTGTCTTCTAGACCTACCGTTTCTTCTTGAGATACCGTTTCTTTTGGAGCTACCCTTTCGTCTTGATCTACCTTTCTTCACCACCATATACTCCATCTTCAACATGTAAGAATCCAACTTCCTTAATGCTTTCCATTTTAACCGAGACTGTTTGATTGTCCCATTACTTGGATGTTGTTGTCAGGCCACTCTTGTGTTGGCCCGACACGTAATCAAGATAATGAACCTGTGTTAAAGAAGTGTTATGTCCAGTATGACAAATACTTTATTCCCAGATAATATCTATTATTTACATCTGTTACATCTATTAACATCATAAGTTATAACTATTTACCTAAGTTTTAAACACTTTACTGCTGCTGCATTTAACACAATAGTTATTTATGCTAAAACTTATAGCTATTTTAACAGTAATTCCTTTGTTTCCTGACAGAAATCATACTATTAACAGTTCTCATCATTATTCCATTTCAAAAAATGTAAACTTTACACATTACAACTATTCCCAATTTAATATATAGTTATTATTGCTGCATACAGTTTTCACATAGTCACACTTAATCTAGCACAATTATATACTTAAACAGTAAACTACATACATTACAAGTATGACACACATGCTACATATCTATGAAAGCCAAAACTGAAAATTTTAACAGAACCTTACCATTAGGAAATGCATATTTCCTACTGGCTTTACGTTCTTCTAGTCCGAAGTCATTTTTTCTTTATTGCTAACTAAGCTCTCGTGTAATACGCTCGCAAAGTACTCTGCCCAATTCATCTTTTTGGCGTCTGTCAATGACTCTATCAATTTTGCAAATCGAAAGTTCATGCTATCCCATGTGGTTGCCAGAATAGAATTTGACATTACAAACAAGATGCAAATGACACACCATTTGTTCTCATCTTGTATTTCATCACGTTCTAGCAACTCTCTCATGATAGGTTCCTTCATGTGAGCTTTATTTGTTAGCTCGACATTGTATGACTCTAGACAGTAATCCTTTGCCCATCTCTCTTTTGGTAGGGCTTTGATATCTATTTTTTTCCCTTTATTTTTTACCCCATAAACCCGTTCAATGTTGTTTTTTGTCAAGGACAGTTTACGGCCACCAGACAGTATAATCGACTTCTCCTCTTCACTGTAGTTTTCAGCAAAAAACATGCATGCATCCCCCGAAATATTGGATAATTTGAATTCGGTGAAGCCCAAGAACCCAGTCACTCTCTGTCTATCTAGTCGACTTTTGAAAACAGTTTTATTGCCCGCCATGTTTTTGTTGATGTCTATAATATGTTTATAGCCCATAGAAACTTGAATAATTTGTTTTTTTTTTTTTTTTGCTCCATAATCAATATGGGTAATGTACATAATAGGTATTAGAGTCTGTAGAAATTTTGATTCAGTTTCAGATTGTATGTTTCTGGGTTGTCAAAGATGTAATGGTGAATTCGTGGTTGGTTTCATTTATTACAGTTATGGTGTAATGAAGTTATCGTGGTTTAGGGTTAAAAACTGAATATGAACTGATTTGGTCGAGGTTGGGAGAAGAAGAGAAACAGGGGTTTTGTTCCAAGCGCCTCTGATCCAGTTTGACAGACATAATTATCATTAATTGGAACGCTCGTTTTTTTATTGTTGTTGGATCTGAAGCTTATAGATCTGATGGTTAATATAGTGTTCAGGTCAAAGAAGTATGTGCCCAAATTAAAAATTGTGTTAGAGAATGTGAGCATTTTGTTCACGGTCGACGCCCCCTCTCCCGAAATTTCTAAAAATACTACTAGATGTAGTAATTTTATATGTAGTTTGGAATATTTGATCAAATTGCGCCCCCTCCCAAACATATTTTGTGCAGTTTTTATATGTAGTTCGACATACTGTTGTAGTTTTTTCCCTCCTAACGCCAAATTCCTACCTTCGTCCCTGATTTTGTGGCACAAATGCACCCCAAGGGTTTTATTACTTCTAAGTAACTCCGGATCTTCTAGTACACTCTATAATGCACTGATGATATTACTCTGTGTATTAATAACATTAGTGATACGGTACAAACCTTGGGGCTGTCCAAATCAAAGGATCACATACATAGACCAATAATGAGGCTTGGAACAAGGGACGTGAAGCAACTATCTACATCATTGACCCGAATTCTAAAGTATAAAGAGGATGCTAAGTTACATCTTGGAATGTTGTACAAGTCAACCTCTTAAGTTGCGCAAGTTTACAATTAGGCCCTATCAAGCAAAGAAGCTAAGAAGGGCAATCTAGTAATCTTTGAAGATGATGAGGGATTGGACAGCTTTACGACAGTTTGGTAGAATGATCATAACTTTCGATTCGTTAATCCAATGTAGTTCATTCCAGTTGCATATTAAATATAAGAGGAAGATCTACAACTTTCATGAGACCACGAGATCAGATTATGTCTTCTTGATATCCGAAATCGTCGTTCAAGTTGGCCCAACAAGCTGTCCAGATTTGGGACGAATTTAAAGGGCATTTTAGTCTTTTGTGTACAATTAAAGTCTATACTAGCCTTTAATTATTTTCAGCATATTTAAGGAGTTGGTTATCTAGTTGTTAAGAGTCCTACTTCTTGAAGGACTCTTCACATAATTAGTTAATTTCAGCCTTAGTTTGTTATTCTAGCAGCCCAGATGCTAGATAATAGGACATGTTGTCCATTATCTTGTTTAGGTAGTTTACTTGATAACAAGTTGTTTTCCAAGAGTCCTACTTCTTCAAGGACTCTTCTTTTATTGTTGTTAGGAACCAAAAACTCTCTATTTAAGAGATGCATTGGCTACATATTATTTACGTTAGATATATTGATATTTTGGTAAGGTTTTCTTAGCTTCTCGTGTTTGAACTTCTATGTAGAATTCATTCATTCTTTGAGTTACTGTATCAACAAGTTTAGTTTCTCTTGTTGTGGTGTCTCAGCCTCCATCGATAATTAGTCTTCCTTAGCGTTGTGTTGATTATATTCCCTAAAAACTAATTCGAGAATTAGAGAAAGATCGGATTCAACTAAAAGTCGAACACTTCGGTACCTTGTACCATTCGGTTCTTCATCAATTAGTCCAAAGTAAATTTAAGAATTTGAATCAATCAAATCGATCCATGTCTAATAATACTATTAGTATAGTAGATAATGTACTAGTAGATCCAGAATCGTACAAAACAAAAACTTTCTAGCATTAGGAAGAAAATGTGCCACGACTCGTGACCTCCCATAAGCATTAAAGTCAAAGTATAACAAAAAAATAGAAAAGTCAAGTAAGGAAACAAAGAAAGAGAATTCCCAGATCCAATTGCTCTAGCTAAGAATACATTTACTTGTGCCATTTTATATGACAACCTTTCATTTACCTCATCAACAAAAAAGCCATCAAGAACACATAGCAAAAGCATCATTGCTATAATACAATTGTCATTGAATATTCATTTCCAATTTACATATCTCATTACACCCAAAAAAATAAAAATAATTGCCATAACAATAACTCAGTAATTACTTGATCAAAACATGGAATTAGATACTCTATACTTTCTTCACCAAATGTAGTAATAATGTAAGTTATCCAAAATTCCAATCATGAGACCCGCAAATCCACAATTACCATTTATGCCTTGATTTCTCTTCTTGCCTCCTAATAAATCTCAATGTGATATAGTGCCCTTTGGGCCAATGAAAACTATAGTTTTCTGCAATAACCTCCTTTTCACCAATACAAATTTCCGCCTGTTTTTGTTGACTTTTCATCCCTTAGCTAAAAAAGATATTGGGTTAGTAATTGTTTTCTTCCTCTACTTTTGGAAATTTTGGGTAAAAAACCTTTTAGGTTTAAAAAATGAAGACGAAACCATTTTTTTTTTTTTAAATAAGAATAATTCAATAAGAAAGGGGGAAGAAGCAAAGGAATTCCTACTCAATAAAAAAAAAAAACAAAATGAAGAGTGAACTATTTTTCCCCCTACTAGAAGTCAAAGAATGGATTAAACAGATCGAAAGCTGCATTTGGTGAAATAATTGGAGAAAACAAGATTGATGGACTTGTTATGAACATATTACTCCCTTGTAGAAAAGGGTCCATTGACGGAGAGAAGAGTCCTGGCGGTGATATGGGCGGAAGGCTGGCTGGCTCCGGCGTCAATATCCCCGGGATTCGGCTCATTTCAGCATCGATTCCTTCAATAATTTCCATAATATTGTCAGAACTCGTTGTGGCCATTAAATCTCTTTCCCTTTCTCTCTCTGATGGGCTGGCTTTTTCTAGAGAAGCCAATCTGGCAGCCGGAGAGACGTCTCCAGCTCCGCTGGCTGCTGCGGAGGTTTCGGCGGCGCGTGGAGAAGGCCCAGTAAGACGTTGGACTAAGCCCATGAAGTCATTGACTGTGGTGTGGATGACTTTTGGAGACAGCGTGTAGATAACTACTGTCTGGCGGTTCTCGTCCTGCTGCGGCGGAGCTGAAGGCTGATGTGAGTGGTGTTGGTGGAACGGTGGCGCAATTGGTGGTTTCTTAATTTTATGGGAGTCTTTGTTGACTTTAAGTGGGGTTGGTCGTGGACCTTGAAGTCTCGGGGAAGATCTTCCGCCGGTGGAAAAATCCGGTGGATCCATGGTGGTGGAGGTGGAAGATAGCTCTCGGTAGATATTTGATTTGTAGATTTGTGGTGGTAGTTGTGGAGGAGGGCGCAGGGAATTGCGGAAGAAACAAAAAGCTTGGTGAGAAAAGCAAATGCAGAAAAGTTGGGTTCAGCACATTTTTGTACTATAATTTCGGCAGGAATTAAGTGAGGGAAAATTGACCAAAATTAGTCCTTTACATATTTTTAACCTGTCAAAATGGTCCTATTACTTTAATATTGAAGGAATGAGTAATCAATGTTTTTCTAACCTGCCACAATGGACCTGGTAGTTTAATATTGAACGAATTAGTCATCAATGTATTTTTTACCTGCCAAGATAGTCCTTACTTTCATTTTGTTTTTACAGAAATCGTCACCTCCAATTCTGCATACAACCCCACATATCTCCAAATCAGCCATCTTTTTCTTGGACCCTTGCATTTTAACCAAGAATTAGTTCTCAATAAGGATTTCAGCATTTAAGTCTTTATTCCAGTGAATTGGGATATGTGTGGCTGGATTCCAAGGTTGTATATGGTTAGAATTTGCAAAACAAATGAATATAAATATGAAGATTCATATTATGGCAAAATTAGACCATATCTTCAATTTTCAGAATTTAGAACAAAAAATAAATATGGTAATGTGTGGTGATGGCGGTGATGGGTTCGTAGAGGTAGTTCGCGGAGTGAAGGAAATTGGTGTACGGCAGGGTTCGAATTTCGGATAAGAGGGTGTATGGTGAAGTGGCGGCGACTGTGGTGTGTGTGTGTGTAGTGATGGTGGTAGGGGTGGAATGGGGGAAAAGATAGATGGGAAGATGATGAGTTTAGGGTTTATGTTTTGTTAATTTAAATTGAATATCTATAGTTATTTTGTTTAACAATTGAGTATCCAATTTGTTTAGGTAGGAATGGAAACCTCAAAGTGTCTCTAAACATTCAGTCACGTGTTGACCGCGTGACCAACTTAACATGATTTTGTAAAAACAAATGAATGGAAGGGCCATCTTGGCATGTCGAAAATATGTTGATGATTAATTCATCCAATATTAAACTAACAAGCCCATTTTGGCAAGTCAGAAATACGTCGATGACTAATTCGTTCAATATTAAAATAATAGAACCATTTTGCATATCGAAAATACATAAAGGACTAATTTGGTCAATTTTCCAATTAGAGGTGTACATGTAAGGAAATTTAAATAAATTAAAAAATAACATTAAAAAAAAATAGATTCTTTGAGTAATATTTTCCTGGATTAATCGCAAAATATTCCTCAGGGAAATTGGCATATTTCGTCCCAGTACAATTTGATTTTGCCTCGTTAATCCCTGAATTTTAAATTCAGTGCAAAGAATGCTTCACAATTTTACGGTTGGCCTAGAGTCTTTTCCTATGTGATGGAATCCGGCAAACCTTAAAATATGTCATGCACATGTTCAATGGAACATGAGCAAATATGTCTAGTCACCTATTTCTCTCTTTCAACAATAGTGTAAGCCTTAATGGCTAATATGATCAATCTAATTTTGATGGTAACAAACCATTGGTAGTTCTAATGTTTGTGGGAGCATGTTCTTATTAATAGGATCCTTACACTCACACTGGCATTGATGAAAAGGGTAAGTAAGCTTCATGTGAACCTAAAAGGTATCTTCATACAACATAGAAGCTATGCTTTGCAACTCCGTGGCACAAGCGTGAAGTTCATCCACAAGACTTAGAAGTAAGTGCAAAGTCAACAAGAAGGAAGATGTGATGAAATCCAATAAACTACTATATCAAGATTGTTATAGGACTTCACCACAAGAAGAGGTTGACAAAGATTTCAAGTTCAAAAAAGAACTCATCTTGAAGACTTGAAGACCAACAAGGTTAGTATAGACATGTAACTTTCTTTATGACTAATCTTCATTTGAGAATACTAGGATATAGAATGTTTAAAGCTCACTCATTGCATGTTTTCAAACCACATGTTTTATTTTGATTCAATCTTTGAAAAGGTTTTTGAAATTTTAGATAAGTGTTGGTTAATGCCTAAGATCTTTAAAATGTGTTTTATATCTTTACAAAACACTTAGACATGAGTTTGAGAACATTGGGAAGTTGACTAAGTGGAAAAACCAATTTAAGACTTCACTCCGGTAGACCTAGGCCTAGCCTCGAATTACTGGATGTAGTCCGGTCGACCGAGGTTGTTTTTACCTTAATTAGATGATGACGTACCAACCCAAGGGCTACCCTACTTAAAAGATCCACTTGTCAACATTCAAGGACCGATGACAAGATCAAGGACAATAAGGACTTTAGGCAATATTGCAACATTGATCCGAGATATTAAAGTTAAAGAGGAAGTGAAGCTTCAATTTGAAGATGATGACAAAGTCAACCTCTTAACTTTCAAAAGCATACAAATCGGCCCAAATAAGCAAAGTGGCTAAAAAGGGCATTTTAGTCTTTTTGTACAATTAAAGTCTACTTTAGACTTTAATTATTTTCCGCATATTTAATTACTTTATGTTATCTTAGGCGTGTATAGCAAGTACTTGCTATAATAAAGGACATGTTGTCCATAGTGGTTGGATAGTTGGTTATCTAGTTGTTAAGAGCCCCACGTCTTCAAGGAATCTTCACATGATTAGTTATTTTCAGCCATGTTTAGTTATTTTAGGCGCCTAGATGCTAGATAATAGCACATGTTGTCCATTATCTTGTTAGTGGTTTACTTGATAGCAAGTTATTGTTCAATAGTCCTACTTCTTCAAGAACTCTTCTTTTATTTGTTGTTTGTAACCGAAATCTCTCTATTTAAGAGATGGTTCGGCCCACATAATATTTATGTTAGATATATTGATATTTTGGTAAGGTTATTCCTTAGCTTCTCGTGTCTGAACTTCTTTCAAGAATTCTTTCATTCTTTGAGTTAATGTATCAACAAGACTTAGTTTCTCTTGTTGTGGTGTTTCAACCTCCATCGATAATTAGCCTTCCTTAGCATTGCGTTGATTATATTCCCTAGAAATTAGTTCGAGAATTAGAGAAATATCCGGCACAATTAAAGCTATCGAACCTTTTGGTACTTAGTACCTCTCGGTTCTTCATCAGGTGGTATCAGATCAAAAGGTTCATCTCAATTCCCGGTGTACCTTTACCGTTTTTCATAAAAAAAAATTCTTGTTTGCATAATTGACAGAAAATCATAAAAATCATTACGGCATATTGTAAAACACAAGAGGGGGGGGTGAATTGGGTTTTAACTAATCTTGGCAACTTTTTCGATTCTTTGCAATACTATCGTAAGTTTGAGCAAGATGATTGAAAGCAAAGTAAAACCCAATAACAAGACAAAGGATTTAGAGTGGTTCGATTCACTTAGAATCTACATCCACTACCTTGAGCCGCACCCAAGTATTTCAAACAACTTCACTAAGAAGAATGTTTACAAATGTGGCTAACTCACTAAGAGTTTTACAACACAACCACACAATGAAAAACTCACTAAGAGCTTGCCCACACAAAGTAGGACTTTACAAATTGCCCACACAAAGTAGGACTTTTACAAGAATTACCCAAACACTTAGAAAGGGAATTGAAAGTTTAAAGAACAAGGTTGATCACTCTTATAAGTGAGAAATATACCTTTGAAGCACAAACAATTTCAGCTCTTGAACATATGAAGTTCACTCTTTGTCTTGCTTTTGAAAGATTGCTCTTGAATGATTTATATCATAGAAATGAAGAGCATTTACTTTGTGAGTGTTTAGACTTGATAAGAAATCAATGTAAATTGTTTGTACAAGTCTTGGAGTCATTCTCTAGCTTTGGAGTATTTATACATTTCAAAATAGGCTGAAAAACGACTCTTTAACGGTCAAAAAACGGCTAGTTTTTCGCAGAGTTCGGTTGACCGAAATCACACCTCGGATGACCCTTCGGATGAGGGTTCGGATGACCGAGGCTTGACAGATTCCAAAACTCAACTCTCAGTTTCTCTTCGGTTGATCCGAACTAATCTCGGTCGACCGACCTTCCTGAGTATGATTTTCACACGTTTTGAAATCTTTTGAAGTCTTTTGAAGTCTAAAAGGTTTTCCTAAAAGGTAACAAGTAAGAACACTTGGAAAACTATTTTAAAGGACTTAGACTTTGAAAACAAAGGCTTTTGAGATATGAACACATTTAAGAATCCTTTTAAAACTTAGCCTTTTAAAACGTGTTTGTGTGCAAGCAAGACTAGAGTGATGTGTACTTATGTTCATGAGAGCTTTGGTTAGAGCTTTATAAGATAACTACTTATGACAACAAAGCTAAACTAACCAAACCTAAGTCTTCAATCTTCAATCTTGATAGATGAGCCTTGAATGATATGACTTTGAATCTTGATCATGGGTTGATTGAAGTACTTAGAGCTTCCAATATATGTTCCGATATTCTATCACAAAGATATAAACATTAGACACAACATCAAGTGTTTGTCCATTATCAAAAACCGAGTTCGATCGCCCTTAGGGCTAACAATCTCCCCCTTTTTTATTATGTCAAACTTTGATGTAATTAGATAGGATATGGACAATTTTAAGTACAAGGAAGCATGGCAAAAGGATATAAGAACAAATAAGTGTAAAGCTAAGTGCTTATAAGATAAACCAAGATAGAACGAGAAACATAAGCACTAGCATGTTAAGTTCTTATGCCATATACATTAGGGACTCTTTGAAGAGCCCTATTTCCCAACCAACCTCCTTGCCTCCTTCCTTCCATAATATAGCTTTCTTGTGTGTATTATACATACATTCGTTTACACAAGAAGCTAACTTACCATTTTCATCAATGTTGATGTGAGTGCTAAGGATCCTATTACAAAGAACATGCTCACACATACATTAGAACTATCAATGGTTTGTTATCATCAAAACAACATAGAATATTTTGCCCTTTGGGCTAACAATCTCCCCCTTTTTGATGATGACAAAACATTGATGCAAATGGGAATAATATGCAAAAAAAAAAAAAAAAAGATACCAAATGTATGCATGAGATAAGGATATTAAGGATCCAGACAAGTAGAAGTTTTCTCAAAAAAATTCTACTCCCCCTAAATTAAAGAATCCCTTATCTCTCCCATTTTGCAAGTTCTAAGCTTTCTCCTTTTGTAAATAACTTCTCTTGGCACATTTGCAACACTAAAAATTCTCCTCTTTTTGTCAAAATCAAAAAGGGATAGCAGAGCGCCAATAAGAAAAGCATTTTAACGAAAAGTAAATATTCATTTTGGAGAAGCTTGATGAAATATAATAATCCTCCCCATATAAAGACAAACTTAAAAACCAAGGAAACAACTTGATGGTCTTGTAGATTGATAAAATAAGAACCAAAAGATCAATCCTAAAGACCAAAAATAATTATGAAGAAGGATTACTTATGAATAAGCTTGGTTGATTTCTAAAAACAAGGAGTCCATAATGACACATAAAACCAAAAGATGGTCATGTATGGCTCAAAAAGAATATCAACCTAAGCTAAAAACAAAGGAGATAGGGAATAAACCTTAAGGAACCATCTCCCCGTTTATCAAACATACGATGTTAGCTATTTGAGATAAAACCAAGTATGATACAAATTGACCAATTGTAAAACATGATACCAATTGTAAATATAGCCAATTGTAAAACACGTTTGAAAATATAGCTAACAAAGTACAAGTGGAAGTGATACCATGAATACATAAGATAAGCTCATGTATCACAACCAAAAGAAGTAGAGGAAGTGTAAGAAAACACTTGGAGTACATTCCTCTAACAAGTTAATGGTTAGCTAAATGAGTGTAACAACTCTTAAAGTAATACTAACCAAAAACCATAATGAGATCACAATGGATGAGAAAAAGAAGAATATGATCTCAAAGTTATTAAGGGAGAGTATATGTGATACCAATTGAAGTCATAAACATTAATAACACATATAACTTCCAAAATAACTTACACAAGTTGACTAAGAGATAAAAGATGAAAGGCAAGCCAACAAGTGATGTGATGATGTAAAAAAAATGAACAATTGAGCATACATCACATATTGAGTTTACATCCTAAGTCAAGCATCTAGAAGATCAACCAAATAAGATTAATGCTATAGACTTGAATATAAACACACAAGGATCAAAAGCAAAAGAATGATTACTAACAAGTAATGAGTTAAGCTTTTGTACCTCAATGCTCCTTGAGCTTGGACTTCTTACCATTTTGGTGTGATCTTTTTCATGATCATCACTATCATTTGAAGTTCATTGAGAGGTTGTCATGTGATTGCTCCATTTTCTCTGTTGTTCATCCTTGATTGATGAGATGAAAGCAATCTCCTCTCTTTTCATGACAAGTGTAGAGTCATCAATGATGGGTGACTATTCATTTCTTGATGAACCCTCTACAATCTTGTAATCCTTAGCATTTGACTCTTTTCTTGGAGTCTTAGCTCATTTGTGCCATTCCTTGTAGTTCATATCTTCTACTTGAAGTTTAGAACTCTTTGTTACCTACAAGGAATTCTTGAGAGCAAATATGGTACCTTTTTAAAGGTCCTTCATGATTAGCTCAAAATCTCAAGTAACACAAATATGCATAAGGATCATGCACATCAAAAAACAAGACAACTAGATGGATTCTTAAATGAAAATGACAAGACAAAACAAGAATCAATCAAGTTGCATAAGCTACATCTCATAGATACCTTAGCTAAACTCAACATGGACAATAATGAACATGCTAAAGGTTATCTATATGAATATAACATTCAAGAATGAGAGATGCAACATATATAAGAGCAAGCATGTATATATATCAAAAACACTTAAACACAAGAATTAAAGTGTTAAGAGAAGGTGATTTTGATACCTTTGCTTTCTTACCAAGTGATGAAGACATTGTATTGGCACTTTGACTCTTGTCATCACTTGATGCTTTGCTCTTTGTATTCAAGCAACTTGGTTCTCCAATTGATTAACTTTTGAACTTTGAGAATCCAAGTGTTAAGGAGTGCTTTTGAATTTCTTCCTTTGGCACATCTCCTTTAACTTCTTCCCAATGCCACTTCTCTTCGAATCAAGTTCATTTAAGCTTTGTGGCATATATCTAACTTATAAGAATCTATAAGATCAAGGAAAGAGTAACTTTTGGTACCCACTTTTGTTTGGGTCCATGGGGGTTAGTTGAAATACGTTTAACTTTCCAAATAGTTTTTACCCCTTTTTCAATCTTCTTCTTAACATGGCATCTAGCATTAGTATGACCATGTTTTCCACAATATGTGCAACAAATGTGTGGCTTAGAAGAATTGTGAACATGCTCATGATATCTAATTTACCTATGTGAGGTACTAGCATGCACAAAGTGATTCTTAGGCAACTTAGAAGAGCTAGCATGATCAATGTGATTAGCATTAAAACCAAGACCATGTTTATCATGTGAAGCACGTTGCAAACCAAGAATTTGATCAAGATTTTTCTTACCCTTAGTAAAGTTCTCAACAAGAAGGGTAAGATCTTTAACTTTGTTCTCCAAAAGATCAAATTCAACAAGTTTGAGTTCAAGAGATGTCAATTTATCATAGGTTTCTAGGTACTTTAATGATGAAGTATTTCAAGTAGAAGTAAGCTTTTCTTTTTCAATTTTCATGCAATCAACATCATCACATAGCTTTTTATTCTCACTAGACAACCTAGATTTATCTTCAAGCAAAGATTCAATTTTAAGCTTCAAGTCTTTGTTTTGCTTTGCACATTTTTTCAATTGATCATACATGTCACATAATAGCTCATTAGGATCATCCTCATCATCATCATAGGAAATAGAAGTGGAGGGAGAAGGATGTACCTCATTATCAAATGCCATAAGACGTGTGATCATTTTCTTCTTGATCATCATCACTTTCATCTTCATCCCAATGGCTTAACAAGCACTTTGCATTTTTGAGATTGAAGAACAAGTTCTCTCCTTCTTCATTATTGATGATGGACTCAAGATTACTACCCTTTGTAGAACAATTTTTCTTTATCTTCATTTCAAAGGCTAGTAGTGAGCCAAGAAGTTCCTCCGTTGAATAGGTCTTTAAATTCTTGGACTCTTCAATGGCAAGGGCTTTATTTTCCCAACTTTTAGGAAGAGAATTGAGAATCTTCCTATTCATTTCACCCATGGTGTACTCTTTGCCATAAGACTTCAAGCCATTTATCACATTTGTGAATCTTGTGCTCATCTCATTTATTGACTCATTTGGCTTCATGGAGAAGAGCTCATATTCTCTAACAAGCAAATTTAACCTTGACTCCTTGATTTGATTTGTGCCTTCATGAGTAACCTCAAGCATTTTACACATGGAGTGTGCGGATTTTCTTCCAAGCACACGGTTGTACTCATCCGGATTCAAGGCACAACTAAGAATGTTCATTGCCTTGTAATTTTGAGTCATCTTCTTGGACTCAACCTCATTTAGCTCCTTGTCCGGTTTTGGCACTTGAACACCATCCACCATCTTCATAGGCACATATGGACCATCTTCAAATATATGCCATAGAGAATAATCTATTGAGCACACATATATCTTGAAACGTTCTTTCCAAGCCTCATAATTATTTCCATCAAAAAGTGGTGGCCTAATGGTGGAAGACCCCTCTAGATACGCCAATGCCGAATTACCGGCCATAATCTTTTCTTCAAGCGTTTAAGCTAACTATGAAGACTAGGCTCTGATACCAATTGTAAAACACAAGAGGGGGGGGGGGTGAATTGGGTTTTAACTAATCTTGGCAACTTTTTCGATTCTTTGCAATACTATTGTAAGTTTGAGCAAGATGATTGAAAGCAAAGTAAAACCCAATAACAAGACAAAGGATTTAGAGTGGTTCGATTCACTTAGAATCTACATCCACTACCTTGAGCCGCACCCAAGGATTTCAAACAACTTCACTAAGAAGAATGTTTACAAATGTGGCTAACTCACTAAGAGTTTTACAACACAACCACACAATGAAAAACTCACTAAGAGCTTGCCCACACAAAGTAGGACTTTTACAAGAATTACCCAATCACTTAGAAAAGGGGAATTGAAAGTTTAAAGAACAAGGTTGATCACTCTTATAAGTGAGAAATATACCTTTGAAGCACAAACAATTTCAGCTCTTGAACATATGAAGTTCACTCTTTGTCTTGCTTTTGAAAGATTGCTCTTGAATGATTTATATCATAGAAATGAAGAGCATTTACTTTGTGAGTGTTTAGACTTGATAAGAAATCAATGTAAATTGTTTGTACAAGTCTTGGAGTCATTCTCTAGCTTTGGAGTATTTATACATTTCAAAATAGACTGAAAAACGACTCTTTAACGGTCAAAATACGGCTAGTTTTTCGCAGAGTTCGGTTGACCGAAATCACACCTCGGATGACCCTTCGGATGAGGGTGCGGATGAGGGTTCGGATGATAGTTTGGATGAGGGTTCGGATGAGGGTTCGGATGACCGAGGCTTGACAGATTCCAAAACTCAACTCTCAGTTTCTCTTCGGTTGATCCGAACTAATCTCGGTCGACCGACCTTCCTGAGTATGATTTTCACACGTTTTGAAATCTTTTGAAGTCTTTTGAAGTCTAAAAGGTTTTCCTAAAAGGTAACAAGTAAGAACACTTGGAAAACCATTTTAAAGGACTTAGACTTTGAAAACAAAGGCTTTTGAGATATGAACACATTTAAGAATCCTTTTAAAACTTAGCCTTTTAAAAACGTGTTTGTGTGCAAACAAGACTAGAGTGATGTGTACTTATGTTCATGAGAGCTTTGGTTAGAGCTTTATAAGATAACTACTTATGACAACAAAGCTAAACTAACCAAACCTAAGTCTTCAATCTTCAATCTTGATAGATGAGCCTTGAATGATATGACTTTGAATCTTGATCATGGCTTGATTGAAGTACTTAGAGCTTCCAATATATGTTCCGATATTCTATCACAAAGATATAAACATTAGACACAACATCAAGTGTTTGTCCATTATCAAAAACCGAGTTCGATCGCCCTTAGGGCTAACACATATATAAAAAGCAGCCGATTCTAAAAAGCCTCTCGGTGTAAAGAAATTGGCAGCCGAGTTTATAAAAATTGAATAGTGAACTATAAAGCCATAAGCAAACTTCTTGGATTGATAGCGTAGGCGCCTCGCCCAAGAATTGGCAAACATTTTTCCTTTATTTTGAGGCGTGTTTAAACATCCATATACATCAAGAATTGATAGTGTAGGTGCCTCATTCATTGATATATTTTCAGCCAAAACTAAGGAAAAATTCAAGAAAATGAAGAAGCGTAAAGATTACATATTTTTAAAGATTGATTTCGGATTACTGTCCACGCTTTTGTTCATCCGAACCAAGAATCAAGAATCAAAAACATCAAGAAAGACAAGAATCGGTTTCCATTCTCGATTAGGATTTTGTTTCTTCATCTTTTTCTTTCTTTAAGCTTTTCGTTTAGGTCAAAGATAGGATTTCTTTCCTTATTTTTCTGCTTTGTGTCAACGCAACAGGTTAGGAACCCAATCTTTCATCTAGAGTTTGAAGTTCTATACGAGCGGTGTTGGAATAAAGAGTGAATTTTTCTTTGCTATCTAACTTTTTTAGTGTTCTTCTTGAGATTATAATGTCCTTTCAGGGATCTCCATCAAAGTAAGGTGAAGTTTTTTATACGGACAAGATTTTGATCAAAGAATTTGCGGAGATGCGTAGGCAAATGGCGGAGATGGCGGAAGAGTTGAGACAATTAAAGCTTGAAAAACAGCGAGATAATGTTAAGGATGATACCGAGAGTGAGGATAACTTGGTTGAAGATGATGAGCCGCCAAAGGTACCACAATTTCCGAGGGCAAATCCGGCAATTCTATCAAACCGGGTAATCAACAATCAAGTTTTTCAGCCGAGAAGAGGGGAGTATTTTCAGCGTAATGACAATAATCTTGGTTCCATAAAGACTAAGATTCCCTCTTTCGAAGGTACCAATAATCCCGAATTGCTTTTAGATTGGATTCGTAAAATTAACTATGTTTTTGCTATTCATAACTATTCGGAGGAAAAGAAAGTAAAGCTATCAGCCATGGAGTTTTATGGATACTTCTATTTGGTGGGATAAAGAAATCGAGACAAGGGTAAAAGTGGAACAACCAGAAATTGCAACTTGGGCCGAGATGAAAGCAGTGATGAAGTGGTGTTTTGTTCCTCCAAATTACATAAGGAAAATTTACAACCGTTTGCAAAGGTTAAAGCAAGGAGAGAGCATGGTCGATGAGTATTACAATGCAATGGAAATTGCAATGATTCGGGCCGATATTGATGAAGGAGATGAGGCAACAATGGCTTGGTTCTTGGCTGGCCTAAATGATAAAATCCAAGCAAAGGTAGAATTTTCTAATATTGATAATATTACATCTATGTTATATTATGCATAACAGATTGAAAGACAGCAAAAGGAAAATAGTGCAAGGGCAAAATCGGCAATTTCCAAACTTGGAAGAAGCCGAATCCACCCCAGAATTTTATACTTTTTTCCGAGCCAAATCAAAGGTAAAGAGGTCATAAATAGTGAAAAAACAGTCACGGGTTGGTCAGCTTGGGGCAGTAAGGTCTCAAAATCCAACAAATTCGGCCAATATGAAGGTAAATTCGGCTCAAAATCTTGTTCGGGAATGTTTTAAATGTAGAGGCAAAGGACATTTTGCTAGGGACTGCCCTAACAAGAGTACAATGATCATGTTGGATGATGGATCATGGGTAAGTGACGATGAAACCGAAGAGACGGCTTTAGAGGAGGAAACCGAGGAGTTTGATACAACTCCGGATCTTGAGAATCAACTTTTGGTTATGATGAAGCTACTTCATTCTCAACCTTTGGATGATCTTCATCAACATAGAATTAATTTATTCCAAACCAAGTGCACCGTTAAAGGCAAGTCATGGTTATTAATTATTGATAATGGAAGTTGTACTAACGTTTGCTCTTTTGATATGGTTTTCGCACTTGAGTTACCATGTAAGGCACATCCTATGACTTATAAGCTATCTTGGTTTAAAAATAGTGGTGATATCAAAGTGGATAAGCAAGTTGAGATCGAGTTTGGAATTGGGAGATATAGGGATTCAGTTTTGTGTGATGTGGTCCCGATGACCGCAAGTCACACGATTTTGGGAAGGTCATGGCAATACGATCGAAGTGCCAATCATATGGGAAGAGATAATATGTATAAAATTACAAAGGACAATATCAAGTATAATTTAACTCCTTTGTCTTTAATTCAAGCATGTGAGGTACATAAACAAATGGCCATAAATAGAGAGAGGAGAGAAAAAGAAAGAAAAGAGAGCGAGAGGAAAATACGAGTGATCCAACCCATGAGGTAAAATTCGAGGGAAAAAAGGACCAAAAATCCGTGAGCTTTGTGAGACAAAAGGAAAGCTCACAAAAAGAGAGGAAAGAGTGTTTATTCATCAACTCGGGAAAGGTAGATATGGAAATACGGGTAAAACAAGCAATTGTTTTGTTAGTATTTCGAGAAATCGAAAGGTCTCTCCATTCTAACGATTTTCCTTTGATCTAACATCTTCTTCTCTACCTAGTCTTGCTATTGATCTTTTACAGGAATTCCAAGACGTATTTCCCAAGGAATTACCGAGAGAGCTGGCTCCTATTCCGGGAGCAAGTTTGCCAAACCGGGTTGCCTACCGAGCCAATCCAGACGAGACCCGAGAAATTTAAAGGCAAGTCGATTTACTTCTCGAGAAGGAGCAGGTAAGAGAATCTTTAAGTCCTTGTGCTAGTCCGATTATTTTAGTACCTAAGAAAGAAGGGACTTTCAGATTATGTACGGATTATCGCAATATTAATAAGATAACTATTAAATATAGACATCCGATTCCTCGCTTAGATGATATGCTAGATGAGTTAAGTGGCGCTTTAATATTTTCTAAAATTGATTTAACTCAAGGCTATCACCAAAAAGAATGAAAGAAGGTGATGAATGGAAAACCGCTTTTAAGACTAAATACGGATTATATGAGTGGATTGTTATGCCTTTTGGTCTTACTAACACACCTACTACTTTCATTAGATTAATGAACTACATATTTCGCCATTGCTTTGGAAAATTTGTTGTAGTTTATTTTGATGATATACTTGTTTATAGTAAAAACTTAGAAGAGAATATAGAACATCTTAAAACTGTTTTTAATATTCTAAGAGTGCAAACTTTGTATGCTAAACTTGAAAAGTGTATTTTTTGCACTAACTCCGTTAACTTTCTTGGATACATTGTTAGTTCTCAAGGTATTAGTGTTGATCCGGTTAAAATTCAGGCAATCATAGGTGGCCGAGACCAACAAGTGTTACGCAAGTTCGATCGTTTTATGGGTTAGCGAGCTTTTATAGGCGCTTTATTCGTGATTTTAGCACGATTGTTGCCCCATCAAATGAAGTTATGAAGAAAGACGTCTCATTCTTTTGGGACAAGCCGCAAGAAGAGTGTTTCGAGAAGATGAAGCAATTACTTACTTGTTCTCCCGTTTTATCTATACCAAACTTTGATTTAATGTTTGAAGTTGAATGTGATGCTTCAGGTTTAGGTATTGGGGCTGTTTTACAACAAGAAGGTAAACCTTTAGCATATTTTAGCGAGAAATTAAGCAATGCTTCGCTTAATTATCCTACTTTTGATAAAGAGTTAAATTCAATCGTTAGAGCTTTGGAAACGTGGCAACGCTACTTGATCGCAAGGGAATTTGTGATTCATACCGACCATGAGTCCATCAAGTATCTAAAAGGGCAAAGTAAGTTGAACAAGAGACATGCAAGGTGGGTTTCCTTTATTAATACTTTTCCATAGTAATCAAGTACAAGAAAGGTAAGGAAAACATCGTTGTCGATGCTCTATCTCGAAGATATACATTGCTTTCCTTAATGCATGCTAAATTACTTGGATTTGAACATCTTAAAGCATTATATAAGGATGATAAGGAATTTTCAGATTTATATCCATCATGTGAGCTCTCGGCTCAAAAAGAGTTTTTTCAGTTTGAATATTTTTTTTTTATTATTTAAAGGCAAAAGATTGTGCATTCCATCATGTTCTATTATAGATTAAATTGTTAAGGAAGTACATTGTGGCGGCTTAATGGGACATTTTGATGTTTTAAAAACTTTGGATATTTTACAAGAACACTTTTATTGGCCCAAGATGAAAAAGAATGTTAGGAAAATATGTGAACTTTGTTTTAAATGTAAACAAGCTAAAAGTACAAGCAAAGCTCATGGATTATACATGCCTTTACCTATTCCCTCTTCACCTTGGATTGACTTATCTATGGATTTTATTCTAGGCTTGCCGAGGTCACAAAGAGATAATGATAGTATAATGGTTGTCGTAGATCATTTTTCTAAAATGTCTCACTTTATTCCTTGCAGGAAAACAAACGATGCAAGTCATATTGAAGATTTATTTCTGAAGGAGGTGGTGCGGCTTCATGGGATTCCGAGAACCATAGTAATGTTAGTAGTGCCCTAGGACCATTAGCATATGTTGTACGTTTTATATCTATTTGAGCATTTCATATGAATAGTTAATTTTGCTTATGAACATCAAATGCGTGATTTGATAGTAAAACTCATTTGCTTATGTAATTACTATTCTAGTTGTCCCTAGTTTTATGTAATCTATTTTACAATGAAATAAAACTAGTATGATGTTTGATTGATGATTACGTTTTACTAATCTTGTGTAATGAGTACAAATCATATCATAGATGCAATGTATTGAGATATATCGTATCGGACGTGATCCGTTAGAGAAGTAATACTTCATGGTCCTTAGTCATAAGTATTACTTCCTCAATACTATTTTAGAATCCTTAGACCTTATGTCTCCATTTGATTCTAGCATGAATGGAGCCACGTTTTGACTCGGTCGTACGTTGCTTTTAATCGAGTAATCAATACGACTGATGATCGGATGCAGTGTCCTATCATGGCTTGAATGTGAGAGGCATTGTAAGGAATTTGTCCCTCTCTTATTAGAGAGAGATATCCATGGGCCCCTCGATAGGGAAAGACTGTTTAAATGCATGGCCGTGCTCAAATGTATTTAATAAAGTGGTTATTAAATATTGTTTGTTGGAACAGTCTACCTAGAGATCGAGCATAAATATAATTAAGCTTAATAAGGGTGACGACTATCATGCCTTATGCTTAATTAGGATACCGCGAGGCAAAGAGAATAAATAGTGGATTGATATTAGGTTCCGTTGTATATTCATTCACTTTGGGTAGTCACAATGTCCAGCTAGGGGCCGCTTGTGATTTATGAACTCACACTACTACTAAGTGTGTTTTCATTGCCATTGTGATATGAACCTACAGGGTCACACGCATAGACGAGCTAACGGCTTCATGTCCAGATTCAATGAATCTAGAATGTGTCTAGGTTCATTGTATCTGACATTCACTTTTCTGAGAATAATAAAGCCTTATTATTCGAATTAGAGATAAGGGGCATTTTCGGTACAGTTGGGATTACGTGGGAGTTATTATCCGATAAAGATTCCCACTACCAGCAGAAGTCTAAGGACGTGGGAGTTAAAGACTCCCACTGACGGGAGAGTTGGTAGGGACGTGGGAGTTGTTTTTTAAACAACCTCTCACACCCTATATAAACCTCTCTTGGCCGAAACCATAGGGTAAATTCACTTCAGCCGCAATTAACCAAATACACCCGAAATTAGATTTCGGATTCTGCCTCTCCCTTTTCTCTCTAATTCCCGAAACTCAAAAAAACGAAGAGCTAGCAATCACTGTTCGTTTCGTCGCGTGGATACCGGTAGAGGGACATTCCGCAAAGGGAAACTTAATTGGTGGCAGCAACGTATCCTAGAAACAGCATCCTCCATTCAAGAATCAGATTTTTGAATTCAAAACGTAAGTCTTTTTCTTGAATTTTTCGATTCTTTTTGTATGAGCGGATCCTTCAGGGAAGGACTCATGGGTGTTTGGAACGAGTTTCCGCCCATGAATCCCTTCAAGTAAGTGATAGGGACGTAAAGTTCTTGAGTTACTTTTGGAAGACATTATGGAGTAAGTTGGGGACTAAATTGCTATTTTCTAGATCTAGTCATCCCCAAACCGATGGCCAAATTGAGGTAACAAATAGAACTTTAGGGGTTTTACTTCGAGCTTTAATTCAAAAGAACTTAAAAAGGTGGGAAGAATGTTTACCTATTGCTGAATTTGCATATAATAGAACTTTACATTCTACTACAAATAATTCTCCTTTTGAAGTTGTTTATGATTTTAATCCCTTAACCCCGTTGGATCTAATTCCTTTACCTGTTGATGAGTATTATAATGTAGAAGGTGATTCTATGGCTGATTATATACAAAGATTACATCAACAAGTAGCCGAGAATATCAAGAAAATTTTATTTTGAAGTTGGTGATTGGGTTTGGTTACACCTTCGGAAAGATCGATTTCCCAATGAAAGAAAGAGTAAATTACATCCAAGAGGAGATGGACCATTCCAAGTTGTTGCAAAGATCAATGATAATGCATACAAGATAGACTTAAAAGGTGAGCGAACATTCTACTTTTAATGTTTCTGACTTATCTCCTTTCGAGTTTGATACAGATTATACTACTGATCACAATGATGATTCGGGGATGAATCATACTTTTCAAGGGGGAGGGGATGATGTGGTACCAACCCAAGGGTTGCCCTACTTAAAAGATCCACTTGTCAACATTCAAAGACCGATGACAAGATCAAGGACAAGAAGGACTTTAGAGAATATTGCAACATTGATCCGAGATATTAAAGTTAAAGAGGAAGTGAAGCTTCAACTTGAAGATGATGACAAAGTCAACCTCTTAACTTTCAAAAGCATACAAATCGGCCCAAATAAGCAAAGTGGCTAAAAAGGGCATTTTAGTCTTTTTGTACAATTAAAGTCTACTTTAGACTTTAATTACTTTATGTTATCTTAGGCGTGTATAGTAAGTACTTGCTATAATAAAGGACATGTTGTCCATAGTGGTTTGATAGTTGGTTATCTAGTTGTTAAGAGTCCCACGTCTTCTACGACTCTTCACATGATTAGTTATTTTCAGCCATGTTTAGTTATTTTAGGCTCCTAGATGCTAGATAATAGGACATGTTGTCCATTATCTTGTTAGTGGTTTACTTGATAGCAAGTTGTTGTTCAATAGTCCTACTTCTTCAAGGACTCTTTTTTTTTTTTTTTTTTGTAACCGAAATCTCTCTATTTAAGAGATAGTTCGGCCTACATAATATTTACATTAGATATATTGATATTTTGGTAAGGTCATTCCTTAGCTTCTTGTGTCTAAACTTCTTTTAAGAATTTATTCATTCTTTGAGTTACTGTATCAGCAAGACTTAGTTTCTCTTGTTGTGGTGTTTCAGTCTCCATCGATAATTAGCCTTCCTTAGCGTTGCGTTGCGTTGATTATATTCCCTAGAAACTAGTTCGAGAATTAGAGAAAGATCCGGCACAATTAAAGTTGTCGAACCTTTTGGTACTTAGTACCTCTCGGTTCTTCATCATTAGATTTTGAATGTTTCAAACCTCCAACAGCTATATTCTCTCGAACGGCCTTGCTTTAGGTCGGTCAACCGAACCTTGCTTCAGAGGCACTTCGAACGACCTACTCTTTAGTTTGGTCGACCGAAGCTGTCAAACCCAGGCAAAAAATATAGCCGTTGTAACTATTTTTGCTTGTGTTTTTTGGCTCTATATACAGTTTCTAAAACTGGGTTTTCCTAACCAACCAATCAATAAGAGGGCATATGTTATACACTTCATAAACAAGCAATCACACACTTCAAGAGCTTTAATCTTCAAATCATTCTTTCAAAATAAATCATTTTGGGTTGAACTTTAATATACCCTATCTCTTCGATTCTCAAAAGTGATTAGAGCTTTCACTTGTATATCCAATCCATTGAGGGATTATTGTAATTAAATTTATTTGTAAAATTCTTCTTTCTAAGAGGTTAGTCACTCTTTTCTCTTTGTGAGAACTACATCTAAGTGAGTTAGGAAAGCTCTTTAAATTGTGAGATAAGTCCTCTTTGTGAGACAAGTGTATCTCATTTGTGAGATTGAATCTTTGTGAGCTTAGTTCTTTGTTAACTAGAAAAACACTCTTTGTGAGTGGAGTCATCTTAGTGAAGAAAAGGTCCTCTTTGTGAGGCAATTGTAAAAGATTGATCCCACCTTGCATTTGTTGTGAAGGGAATCCACTATTGGATGTTGCCAAAATCCTTAGGTGTATCTTAAGGTAGTGGATGTAGATCTTTGTGATCGAACCACTATAAATCATTGTGTAAGTTTTCTCTATCCCTTACCTCTTTACTTTATAGTTCATGAATTGCTATAACTTGCTTACATGTCTACATGAACTTATTTGATTCAGGATTGGAAAATCCTACACATGCCACCTTGCTTCATATCTTGCTTGGTTATCTACTTGGCTTTGCATGTGATTTATAATGTTTGTTCTTACAAGATTTGCATATAGGATACTTGACTTAGTGCCTCAAAGATTATATTCATAAGTCTTGTATTCATATGTGTTGCATTTAAACACTTAAGTCATCTAAGTTGCCTATATATTTAACTCACCTTACATGCTTAATCAACATACTTGTTGTTAATGTGATCACTTAAGGCAAAGAAGTTTAGAAAAGCTAAAAAGTTTTAGAACCTAATTCACCCCACCTCTTAAGTTCAAACTCTATCGGGTATTTCAAATACAACACTAACATAACACATTAATTCTCCAATAATTGGGGGTATGAGTGGGGGATGATATGAGATATACCTAAGGCAATAAATGCATAAAGTAGGTGCTCACAAAATACCAATGAAACAGTTGTATTGGAGTCTGGCTTAACATTTAGCAATGAATGCATAAAGCGACTGCTAAAAGAATATCACTGAAACATTAGTCCTCATATATTGTCACGTTCGCTACCGATTCATGGCCTTAAATAACTACAGACTTTTCCGTCGCTATACTGAAATTAGCGACCGAAACATGTGGTCAGATACTTTGTGTCGCTAACCCAAATAAGAACTAATTTTCGACTGAATTTTTAATGACCGAACATGTAGTTGCAAAACGGCGACTGAATAACAATCGATCTTAAATTCATGTTGACTTTTGACTTTGAGTGTGTAACAACCGAATGTTGGTGACTGAATATTTCAGCCGCTATTTTGCAACCGATTTGTGACTGCCTACTTAGCGACCGAACATTTAGTCGCAAAACGGCAACTGAATAGCGGCCGATCTTAATTCATGTTGACTTTTGACTTGTGTAACAACCGAATGTGTGGACGACTGAAATATTCAGTCGCTAATTTGTAATAGATTGGCGACTTCCTAGTTAACGATTGACCATTTAAACGCTAAATGGCGACATAATAGCGACATATATGGAATTCACTTGACTTTGACTTTGAATAATTAGCGACTATATAAACCGTCGCTAGGCGGTAACTAATTGTTTTTAATTATAAAAAACAAATACTGAAATTTAATTAAGAGTAAAAAGCGTTGACGCCCCCTAAACTATTCCCTTTTTTTGTTTTTGACCCTCAACTAAAAAGGGTCAAGTTTTACCCCCTAAACTATTTCGGTTTTTGGTTTTTGACCTTCCATCCATATTCTCCGTTACATCATAACGGAAGTCCAAAAAATGGGGGCATTTTGGGAAAATCATATCATTCATAATAAATAGAATTAAATTTAAGGGGAAAAGGGCCTTTTAAGATTTTTTTTAGAGGTTGGAATTCACAATTGGTGGTTGGAGAAGAGGAGTGGTACCTGACTTCCGGCTTCTTCTGTCACTGTTCTCACTTCTTGTTTTTCGTCAGAATAATAGGTTTTTTTTTTTATAAAAACAAAAATTTTAGGATCTTATACAAAAAAAACCCCCATTTTTTTGGACTTCCGTTATGAGTAACGAAGAATATGGATGGAAGGTCAAAAACCAAAAACCGAAATAGTTTAGGGGGTAAAACTTTACCGTTTTTAGTTGAGGGTCAAAACCCAAAAACGGAATAGTTTAGGGGGCGTCAACTATTTTTACCCTTTAGTTAAATACCTGTTATAAGCAACAGTAATGTACACATCAATAAAACCAAAAAAACTAGCAATAATATCACAAAAAGCAAACATGATCAGTAAAACCAAAAAATACCATCCCATAACCCATTATTTTACCAATACATTCTAAAAAAAACACAAGTTTACACACTCTCATGTACCAATTACAATACTCACAAAAAAACAATAACATCAATACAACCAAAAAAACTAGCAATAATATCACAAAAGCAAACATGATCAATAAAACAAAAAAGTAACATCCCATAACCCATTATTTTACCAATACATCCTAAAAAACACAAGTTTACACACTCTCATGTACCAATTACAACACTCACAAACAAACAAAGTGTGAACTCCAGTCCTCCAACAATTCCTTTTTTATTGTTTCTTCATGACCTTGCAATATACTCATTGGTGTCCCAATCTTTTGTAGATTCACTTATATGTATATCCTCGAAAATGCATGAGTTGCAATCTACAAATTCAAGAATCAAATTAATTTATGGCAATACATTACCAATTTGAACTATGTTAAAAAGTTATTCATAATTTTTCTTAAACTACTAAATAATAAACCTACAAATATACTCACCTTCAATATGTGAAATTCCAAGAAGCTAGTTGTTCAAGGTTAATTTGTGTCGTTCAAGTGGCTTCTTAGTGTGAAGCGAGAAAGAGACAAATATAAAAATTTACATAAATTAAAAGAGAACAAAAAAATTCCTTTCACTAAAGTAATGTTACATTCATAACCAACACTTTTAGAGATAGAAAACAACCAACAAAGTATTTTCATCTGCATCCTATGCAGATAATACTAATATGCAAAAAACGGGGAGCAATCAAAAAGGAAAAAAAATGTAAAATAGTTTCATAGGTCCTCATGGCATGTCTCAAGTATACCACGCCCATGAAATTACAATTTCCTGAATACAAAAGAATAAATCAAACAAAAAATTATACTATAATTCAAAATTATTAACGAGGAAATAAAAAGAGAGGCCATCAAAGAATATATGCTGAATAAATCAAGATAGAAGCACATCATTCAAATTGAACCCTTCATGAATAATTTACAGATAAACAATGAACCAAAAGATATACTTAATCAGAATAAAATACCTCCTTGATACACTAGCAAAGCAGTGCACCAACACAGCTCCCTCCTTCCTACTTTTGTCATTGAAATCCAAACACACAAATAGACATTAAGGACTAACAAGAAAAGGCATAATCATATCTAAAAAGAGAAGCCCATTTTTATATGCTCCAGAAAATGAAACCAAGAAAGCATAGATTACAAGAAATTCCAAATAAAAATTTGTATGTAAAAAAGAGAATAGATCATATACCATTCTATGGCTTTGCATTCAAGTATCCAAATACTACTTAATAACGAGTGAATGAAATGACTTCCCAAGGTAAATGATCACACTTTTTTTTTTCCTTCTGCTAAGTACTAAAGAATCAACACAAATTTGTCAGTCCTCAAAAGAGAGCATTAAGCATCTTCATATCAAAATTAAGGAGAAACAAAATAAAGCACCAATAATAGAACAAAATCTAACATTTGTTCCACTATTGAACCAAATCTTGAATAATGTAAAGCATTTCCCTAGCTAATCACCATTGAAGGCTTGTATGCATCTGTATTTGTGAACCAATGGGTTTATTTCCAGAAGACTTTCCCTTTCTCTTCTTACTATTCTGAGACAATGAGCAGACCACAATCAGGAAAATTGTGTACAATGAATCAATTAATGTTTTTTATTCTGTGTAATTCAAGAAATGATGGATAAAATATTTGTGCAATGGTCCTTGAAATCCATCACCTTCAAAAGAGGTGGTGCTAACGAAGCTGTGACCAATTTTCGGTCCGAATTGAAGAACTATTCAGATCAATGTTCAATGGAGGAGCCTGCAAATTTGAAATCCACTACATTATGGATATTTACAATAACCAAATCAGAAACCATCATCAATCACTTGAAAAAAAAGCATAAAAATGATCTTTAACATACCTGATTGAGACAAAATTTGGGGAATTTGATATACTGAAAAGACGGTGTTGGCGTGTGATATCTATCATAATTAAAGTTTATTTTATTTAATCATTTTATTACTATAATTACGTCGTTTTGGAGTTTAAGCCATAATACCTATAAATAAGAGTTTGTCCAAAGTTAGGGTATGTTTTTTTGGAAATTATGTTTCAGCTTGGCTTGAAATCGAGAACTTCCTTCAATTCTTATCACCCTCACATCTAAAATTTGTTTATGTTCTGAGTTCCGAAATTTGAAATTGGCTCCAACCTTACCCTCGTTCTTTTGAATTCCTTCACTCTTCATCACCTCCTTGTCTAGATTCCATTTCTATTCTCTCAGTTCTTTGACTAGCAGTGGGTTCTATCATGGGTCGCACGAATATAGCATCTCTCAGCGACCGTGATGATGTTTGACGCACCAAGTCCTTACACGAAGATAGCAAGTGGTGCACGACGTCGGCTGACCTCGGCGCAGGAGGCACTGTAGCTGCGCCCAAACCTTGCGCAGCGTGCACTGTAGCTGCGCCCTAACTGTGCAGCGGAAGACGTCCCAACAGCGGCCTAGCTCCGCATTTTTGCGTGCCATCCGGTCCCAAAACTTCTATAACTCGGCATATGTCCTAGAGACATCCTAGATGACTGGATATGACAGTTAGTTTATGTACATAACTTGTATTTTTTTGTATACGAGTTTTCCCACCTCCTTAGAAATGTGGTGTCTACTCTTGCCACTAGGGCAAATGTCTTTTAAGCTCTTATATGGGGGAATAAAAATCCGCAAACAAGCAAGCAATTGTAATCACGTTCAAACGACTCCTCCCCCTCGTCGTCTTGGACGTTTTAACTATACTCTAACTCATGTAATCATGCATTCAAATCAATGAAGTGATTTTCGTGCAATTTGCCTCGTGCCATTTATTTCCGTTTATTTACAAATTTGCCATCAATAAGCGTTTGTCCCATTTCGATTATTTTAAGAAGCCGGGAGTGACTAGGGGCTAGGAACCTAGGTCACTCGGTATCACGATGCGTCTAAAACCCTCGAGAGACGACCCGTGACACTTGGTATCAGAGCAAGGTTGCTATAACTCGAGACTAAGAAGAAGAACTGAAGCAGGGCGGGACTATTCGAGAGTACGTCAAGAGCTTCTCGACATGTTTACTACAGATTACTGACATGTCCGAGTCGGACAAGATCTTTGTTTTCATGGAAGATCTCAAACCGTGGGCTAAGAATGAGTTTACTCGCCAGCGTGTGCAGAACCTGACCGATGTTATAACTATTGGTGAGGGTCTAGTAGGACAAGGAGAAGTCGACTCCCTTCCAGGCTAAGACGGGGAACTACAAGCCATTCAGGCCGAACTTCACGAGAGGTGGAGGAGATAGGCCCTCCCCCTCTTTCGTGGGACAAAATCGAGGTGATGCCTCGTAGAAGAATTACACACCGAGACCATTCGTTGGGTCATGCTACAACTGTTCGGGGCCTCACCCATTGAGAAGTTCCACAACCTACAATGGTGGACCTTTAGCGGCGAATGGCTTTCAAAGGGGACCAGATACACCCCAGATGCAACGTGAGGAAACATATTACGAAGAAGAAGGTGCTATTGGAGCACTAGCTCACATGAGAACGACCCAAGGCGGTCATGAAGCTTTAGGAACTCGATCTAGTAGCGATCAAGGACTGATGTACGTTGATGTGCATATCAACGGAAAGCCTATTCGAGCCATGGTGGATTTTGGCGCTACTCACAACTATTGAGATTGTAGTTTCAGAAAACTTAATGCAATCTAAATGTGTTTTTCGTAATGAAAGTTTAATTTTGAATGTCCATGAATCAATTTGGAAAAGAGTTGACAAAGAGATGGTTGAAGTATGGAAAAAAGTGGGAAAATAAGTTGCAGAAGCTTTAAAGCGGGAACAAGAGCTACGTGAAGCAAAGAGGCAACAACAGAGGCTAAATTTCCTGTTCTCACAAATTGAACTTTACAGTCATTTCATGCAAAATAAGTCCAGTTTACAGCAAAATGAAGCTTTGCCTGGTGAAGAAACATTTAATGAACAAAAGAATATGCAATTCATGAGATCAAAAGAAAGTATTGGGAAAGAAAAGGACCTCGGAGAGGCTGAACTGAGAAAATAAGCTCTAATATCTGCCCAAAATGCAGTTTCAAAGCCAAAAATGATGACAAGTACATTTGACAGTGAACCTTCAGCAAGTTGGATTAGTTGTAGGATCTAATAATATATATCTATTACACCCGTCCACAATGCTCGTGGCATCAAGTGTTAGAACTCCAGAGTTCCCTCAAAGAATATCAACTCAAAGGCCTTCAGTGGCTTGTAAACTGTTATGAACAATGTTTAAAGGGTATCCTTGCTGATTAGATAGGTCTAGGAGAGACGATCCAAGACATGGTATTCTTAGCTCATCTGGTTGAATAAAATAATACATGGGGACCTTTTTCTAATCGTTGCTCCAGCTTCTCTCTTAAGTAACTGGGCTGATAAAATTAGTCGTTTCTGTTCTGACCTCAAGATGCTCCCATATTGGGGTGGAATTCTAAAGTGGATGGTACTCATGAAGAACATCAATCCAAAATGCCTTTACCGGAGGGGCACTAGCTTTCACATTCTTATTACCAAATACCAACACCTAGTTGCTGATGAAAAATACTTTTGACGTGTAAAATAACAATATATGGTGTTGGATGAAGCTCAGACAATTAAAAGTTCTAGTAGTATACGATGCAAGACGCTACTCAGTTTGAGTTGTCGAAATCGCTTATTTCTGACTGGTAGTCCAATTCAAAACAACATGGCCGAGTTGTGGTCTCTCTTACAGTCCATCATGCCCACCTTATTTGATAGCCATAAGAAATTTAACGAGTGGTTCTCAAACGGAGTATAAAACCACACAGATCATGGTGGAACATTTGATGAACACTAGCTTAATAGATTGCATGCTACCCTAAAGCCTTTTATGCTTCGACGGGTGAAAAATGATGTGGTTTTCGAGTTGATTGGGAAAACTGTAATCACCGTGCACTGTAAATTGAGTAAGAGGCTGCAAGCATTTTATGAAGCCATCAAGAATAAGATATCATTTACTGAGTTATTTGAAAAGAATCGGGGCCATCGGAATGACAAAATGATTCTGAACCTGATGAATATCGTTATCCAGTTGAGAAAGGTATGCAACCATCCAGAATTGTTCGAGACAAATGAAAGCAGTACGTACTTTTACTTTGGGGAGGTACCTTATTTTCTTCTTCCTCCTCTTTTTGGAGTAATGAAGGTCTTCAAGCCAAGTGCAGTAGTATGTAGTGATGATCCCTTGTCTGGAACAAGTTGAGCTGCTTTAATCTATCAATTAAAGGTCATGCAAAGTGTGTTAAATATATGAGATCATTTGATGTCCTATTACGTTTTCTCTGTCAAGGGGGCTACACAATACGTAATTTTGTGCGTGCTAGTAATTTTGGGGAAATAGTTATAGGAGATATTTTGGATGACTTTATTCTTCGAAAAGTTTGCCAAGGTGGTGTCATTTTGACTCCCAGCCTTGAGGACAAGGAGGATTTTGAGAGGGAGGCAGTGTGATATCCCTCAAAATTAGAGTTTATTTTATTTAATTAGTATATTACTAAAACTACGTCATTTTGGAGTTTATTCCAGAATACCTATAAATAAGAGTTTGTCGAAAGTTAGGGTATGCTTATTTTGGAAATTATGTTTCAGCTTGGCTGGCAAGAAAGTTGCGTCTCTCTTTCCCTATCTAGAACTTCCTTCAATTCATATCACCCTCTCATCTAGAATTTGTTTCTGTTCCGAGTTCCGAAATTGGAAATTGGCTCCGGCCTTACTCTCATTCTTGTGAGTTCCTTCACTCTTCATCACCTCCTTGTTTAGATTCCATTTCTATTCTCCCAGTTCTTAGACTAGCAGTGGGTTCCATGTGTCTTTTGCAGTCCGTTGATGGTTCCTCCCAACTCTTCTGTCAAATCATATGGCTAAGAGTTAGTTTTTAAGTTCTATCTTTTGAGCACTATTACCTAATAGTATTATCTATTGTTAGTTAATGTTAGTTGGAGTAGTAGAGGCTATCAGTTTACATCTTGTACTTGTAATCAGTTTATAAGAATAATTGATAATATATATATATACATATTGGAGTTGCTTGCTGCTTTTTGGAATTGCCTTTTGTTTTCATAGCTGAGATTAACTGTGTGATATTAGGGGTGGGACATGACAGCGAAGTGGTGACGAGGGGTGATGAGGAGGTCGTGGGGTTGTGAGTGTAGGGAAATGGGGCGGTGGTGCTGAGATGGTGAAGCTGATGCGACGGGAAATTGGGTCTTGGAGATGGCGGTCAGTGAAGGAGAATATGAGGAATTGAGAGAACGCGACGGAGATGAGATTGTGGAAGTAGTGGTGGCCGGAGTTCGCAGAAGGAATAAAGGAAGGGGTGACGTCTTCTGTGAGGGAGTTCGAAGAATAGGGTTCTGTGATGGGAAGGAGAAAACGGCAGAAGACTTAGGTTTTTTTGGAGAGGGGCATCGCGTAAAACGACGTCGTTTGGATAAAATTGTTAGTAGTGCACTAGGACCATTAGCATATGTTGTACGTTTTATATATATTTTGAGCATGTCATGTGAATAGTTGATTTTTCTTTTGAACATCAAATGTGTGATTTGATAGTAAAACTCATTAGCTTATGCAGTTACTATTCTGATTGTCCCTAGTTTTATGTAATGTTCTTTACAATGAAATAAAACTAGTATGATGTTTGATTGATGATTATGTTTTACTGATCATGTATAACGAATACAAATCATATCATAGATACAATATATTAGGATATATTGTATCGGACGTGATCCGTTAGAGAAGTAATACTTCATGGTTCTTTAGTCATAAGTATTACTTCCTCAATACTATTTGGAATCCTTAGACCTTATGTCTCCATCGTTTCCAGCATGAATGGAGCACGTTTTGACTCAGCCGGATGTTACTTTTAATCGAGTAATTAATACGACTAATGATCAGATGTAGTATCCTATCATGGCTTGAACGTGAGAGGCATTGTAAGGTATTTGTCCCTCTCTTATTAGAGAGAGATATCCATGGGCCCCTCGATAGGGAAGATTGATTAAATGCATGGCTGTGCTCAAATGTATTTAATAAAGTGGTTATTAAATACTATTTGTTGGAACAGTCTACCTGGAGATCGAGCATAAATACAATTAAGCTTTATAAGGGTGACAACTACCATGCCTTATGCTTAATTTGGATATCGCGAGACAAATGGATTAAATAGTGGATTGATATTAGGTTCCACCGTACATTCATTCATTATGGGTAATCACAATGTCCTGTTAGGGACCGCTTGTGATTTATGAACACATACTACTACTAAGTGTGTTTTCATTGCCATTGTGATATGAACCTACATGGTTACACGCATACACGAGTTAACGAGCTTCATGTCCAGATTCAATGAATCTAGAATGTGTCTAGGTTCATTGTATCTGACATTTATTTTTCTGAGAATAATAAAACATTATTATTTGAATTAGAGATTAAGGAGGGACATTTTCGGTATTTGGTTATAGCTGGGATTACGTGGGAGTTATTATGCGATAAAGACTCCCACTACCAGTGGAGGTTTATAGAACGTGGGAGTTAAAGACTCCCACTACCATAAGAGTTGATAGGACGTGGGAGTTGTTTTCGAAACAAACTCTCACACCTATATAATCCTCTTTTAGCCGAAACCCTAGGTGATTCTTGCTTGAGCCGCAATAAACCAAAAACCCCGAAATCATATTTCTTATTTTCTGCCCTTCCCTTCTCTCTAGATTGTTCGAAACTCAGAAACGAAGAGCTAGCACTCACTGTTTGTTTCGTCGCGTGGATACCGGTAGAGAGCAATTCCGCAAGGGAAAGCAATTGGTGGTAGCAACCCGCAATTTGAGATCAAAACCTTAACCGAAAGATGTAAGTTTTCGTCTGAATTTTTGATTCCCATGGTATGAGCGAATCTTTCAGGGAGGACTCATGGGTGTTTAGAACGAGTTTCTGCCCATGAATCCCTTCAAAAATAGCAACTGAATCAAAACGACGTAGTTTTATATCCCTTTGCACCACTTGATAAGTCTATAAAACATCGTCGTTTCGGTAAAAATAAAGCGACATCGTTTTATCGGACAGTCGCTATTCAGTCGTTGTATACAAAACGACGTAGTTTAGCATTCAGTCGTTATTCGGTTGGTATATGCAAAACGACGTCGTTTTCTTTCTATTATCTATTACTGAGTTAATTATATGTGATATAATCAACAAAACAACGGCATTTTAAGTTTCCGTCACTAAGGTAGAGACAGAAGAGCGACTGAATCTGAACAACGTTGTATTTGCTCACTTCAAAACGATGTCGTTTTATGTTTTCATTGGGATTTTGTCACTATGCAGCGACCGACTATGTATTGGTTTGAGATGGTCAACGAAACCAATATCGGCGACCATTGAGCGACGGAATAGCAATTGGATGTTTCTCGGCCTCAATTTTGTCGGCATTCAGTCGCTATTTTTGTGATTGGAAATTTCGATAGTTATTTTCGGTAGCTAAATAACTGTTTTCTTTTAGTGAACCTTAGTGTCATCTACTCCTACCCACAATCAGTATTAGGATCTCCTTCAACGTCATTTGATCCCTCAATGGTACTATTACACTCAACTTTTGCAGAAATCTTAATGTCACTAACTCCCATCACAATAACATCACTCTATATACTCCCTCGGTCCTAAATTATCTGTTAATAATTCCTTTTTAATCTGTCCCAAATTATTTGTCCATTTTCTAAATAAAGGGTTCATTAATGGTGATTTTTCCAATACTACCCTTTACATTAAATGTTGGAGAGATAAGAATATAAAGAGAAGAGAATGTAGAATTAAATTGTGACTAACATTAAATAGGGTTATGTTTGACATTTTACCATATTCTACTATAGAATTTGATGAAACCTTAATCTCTGTGAAAACCACAAAGTCGACAGATAATTAGGGACGGATGGAGTACAATTTGAGTCGTCATTTGTGCTGGTTCTACCCATAACTTGTAGTATATTCTTGAATTTAGTTAACATATGAACAGTAAACCAATCTTTCTTCATCTACAAAATCATTAAAATGTTTTACATCGAGTCAGAACTTATTCTACAAGTTCTATATATTACAAGAACCAACATCAAAAAAAGATAATCATAAAATAAGAATTACAAAATAAGGATACTTATCTTTGTAGTTTAAAGAATCAAGAGCATTGTTGATAAACAAGTATGCATAATAAAGAAGATCATATCCACATTCATCCCCATTGGTTTGTTGAGGAACCTAAGCAATTAAGAAAAACAAATGAGTACAAATCCAACACTATAAAATGTGATCAATCTACTTTTGAAGATAACATACCATTGAAAAGTTCTAATATTTTGTGTGAGCTGTTTTTAATGATAAGATTTATATACTCGCACTTGCATTGATTAAATGGAAAGAAAAGTTTCTACGAACCTCAAAGATGCAATCCTACTGCATTAAAGATGCTAAAACAAGTAGGATTAATTCAAGAAGAAGCTACATTGCAAGACTCCATGGCACAAACTTAAAATGGGATATACACTTCCTTGGAAATGATTGCAATACAAAGAAGGAAAATCAAGTGTTAAGAGCTACTCAATATCACATTGAAGTTCATCATGAAGTAGGCTCTTAACCTGGCAGTGTTAAAGTTCACGTGCTACACTTTAGAAGACTACAAAGCACTTCATCACAAGAAGAGGTTGATAAAGGTCTCAAGCAAATCTCAAAGTTTCTACACATCTAGAAGACTTCAAGACCTTGAAGATTAGTCATATGTTACACAGGTATATCTCTTGTGACTAATCGTATTTGAGAATACTAGTTTATAGTATGATGAAGCTCATACTCTTGCATGTTTTTAAAACCACATTCATATTTTGATTTAATCTTCCAAAAGGTTTTGAAAGATATATATTAAGTGTTGGTTAAGGCCTAAGATCTTTAAAATATTTTAAATATCTTTGAAAAACACTTAGGTCTGAGTTTGAGAACATTAAAAATGTGACTAAGGGGAAAAACCACTTTTGGACTGAAGTCCAATCGACCAGACCTTGGTTCGGGCGACCTGATGAAATTCGGTCAACCGACATGTGTTGTCCGGTCAACCAAGGTTGTTTTTTTCCTTAATCAATTTTGAATGTTCCAAGACTCCAACGACTATATTATCACGTACGACCATGTTATAGGTCGGTCGACTGAACATTTGGTTTGGAAGACCAGACCACCCTTTGCGGTCGACCGAGATCAAGACAGAGTATTTATTTTTTGCTTCGGAAGCACTCCGGACGACCTACCAGCTATTGCGGTCGACGGGAGTGTCATGTCAAGGAAAAAAATATAGCATTTGTAACTCGATTTGCTTGTCAATTTTGGCCTCTATAAATAGCCTTTAAGGCTGATTTTTGTTCTTTGCACTCAAGCCATGACAGGGCCTATGGTATACACTTTTTAAACAAACAAATCAAACACTTTGATGAGCTAAATACTTCCAATCATTCATCAAAACATTTCATTTTTGAAAAAAAAAAAGCTTCACATACATATTCTTGTATTCTCAAATTTGAATTAGTTCTTTCAATTGTAATCATCATATCCATTAAGGGATTTGTTCTATTGAGTTTAAATTGTAAAGTCTGATTTGTTAAGGCTCATCTTTCTTGGTAAAGGGTTGAGTGATCAGGCTTGTTTGTGAGAGTGGTGGTTTTGGGCCTCTAGTGTGGAGTGGATCTTTCTTGTAATTGTAGGAACTAGAGCGAGTGGTGAACCCGAAAGTGAAGTATGGTTGACGTGTTAGTAAAACTTCCTCACTAAGTAGATTGGATTAGAGAAAGAGTTCTCATGGGTGAAGAAGTGTTGAATTTGTGCATAAAATGATCAATGTGTTGGCCTTTCCCTTGGATGGTTGCATTTGTGCATAAAAGCATGTATTTGTTTTGTCCTTCCGTGTAAAGCTCTCTCAAGACAAGCTAGTGAAATTTGCCAACATCTTTGGGTATGTCCTAAGGTAGCGGATGTAGATCTTTGTGATCGAACCACTCTAAATCCATGTGTTCGATCTTCTAATTCTATATCTTTACTTTCAAGTTCTTACATTATACTTGTGCTTATTTTCCATATGAACTTGATTATATGAGCTTCAATTGTTTATCTTGAGTTAGAATACTTGCTTGTTATATCTTGCCTTGACTTGGCTATAGGACCTGCATTTAGTAATCTTACAAGCTTACATAAGTGCTAATTTTGTGACTTGTGTAGTTTGCACTTACAAGCTTTGCATATAGGACTTTTGACTTGGACAATAATTTTATCATATTCATTGTCTTGAGTTTATATGTGTTGCATCTAAACACACTCGTCACCTAAGTTGTTAATCCTTTAAATCACCTTTATATGCTTAATGAATATATTTGTTGATACGGTGATCACTTAGAGAAAAAAATTGGTAGAAAAGCGAAAAAAAATTGAGAACCTTATTCACCCCCTCCCTCTAAGATTCTCTCCCCTTCGAGTATTTCAATATTATTACAAATATCATCTACCAATTGGTAACATACCTTTGGGAAAAGAAAGTGAAATTTTCTTCATAATTTTCCGATCAACAGATCTTCCTACAGCTTTAACCATATCCATTACAAACTTTACAAGTATAAATTTTTATTAGTATTCAGATATTATTTCACCACAAACAAAAAACAAATTAATAAAAGACGACAAAATTAGATATATTCAAATATTGACATACTTCCTTATTTCAGGTTCCAAACGTATATCTATTTCTTGGAGGGAGTCCAACAACATCATGCAACGAGATTTTTAAAAATATTACTATTTATCGAAATTTTGTATGTATTTTGAAAAAGATTTGGAAAATTTTTATCAGTTTCGCCCCCCTCCCCCCCACAAGAATTTTTTTTTTGCCGTTTTTATTGCCCCCGAGATTTTTTTTGCCGTTTTTATCACTTGTTGAGCTCTATAATTCTACATACTGTTGCAGTTTCGCCCCCCAACACTAAATTTCTGACTTCGTCCCTGCATGTACTACTTGAATGAATTTTCTCATCAAAGTTACAAACAATCAATAAACTCCAGTGTTTTCTAACAGAAAATACACAAAAATACAAAGAAATTTTCAAAATTGGTCTCAGAGATAATTACTCCCTTCATCCCAAATTAACTGTCCACATTTTCTTTTTTGTTGGTCCTAAATTAACCGTCCACTTTCTAAATAAAGTATGTATTAATGAGAATTTTTCCAATTTTACCCTTCTTCCAACTCCTCATTGAATACTCTTTAGTTAATTAAAATGATCACTTTTCAACAGACATTTAAGATGTAGTTGGATGTTGTGTGAGAGGAAAGATAGAGAAAGACATAAATTTTAAATGAGATAAATAAAATTAACGAGGGGTATTTTAGGCTTTTACTTATATTTTACATCAAAATCACCATATCCTTAATACATGTGCATTTGTCAAAGTGGACAGATAATTTGAAACGGAATGAGACTTCACTAAAACTTTTCAAACAATATACTGCAGCACTATGGGAACGACAACGTATTTCTTGGAATTAATTGTCATTTTGGTCATCAACATAGTTTCGGGCTGCCAATTTCATCATTTTTTTTTTTTTTTTAACTTTTCACATCCCCAATATATTTTCAAACAGCCACTTTCATCCTTTTTAAAGTGGCTGTTTGAAAATTTTTTAGGGATGAAAGTGGCTGTTTGAAAATATATTGGGGATGAAAATGGTAGTTTGAAAATATATTGGGGATGAAAGTGGTTGAAAAAAGTTAAAAAGGATGAAAGTGACTGTTTGAAAATATATTGGGGATGTGAAAAGTTAAAAAAAAGAAAAAGGATGAAAGTAGCTGGCCGAAACTATGTTGATGACCAAAATGGCTATTAACATGGTTTTGAAACCCGGACCGGACCGGCCGGTCGGACCGCCGACCGGACCTCCCGAGCGGTCCGGTTAAGTGCCAAAAACCGGATGCATCAAAAACCGCTTTAAATTCATCGAACCGGTTGACCCGGCCGGTCCGACCGTTCGACCCGGAAACCGGACCGGTTTTGTCAAAACCGGCCGGGTCACAACATTACACAAAACTGTTGGTCCTTTTCTTTTCTTTTGAGCAATATGTTGGTCCTTTTCTATTGGTCCTTTTTATTTTATTTTTCTCTTTTTTTTCTCTCCCACGAAACCACGAAACTGTTTCTTCCTTTTTCTTTATTTTCTATTTTCTATTTTATTTCTTATCTATTTTATTCCTTTTATATTTAATGTGATTCTATATATTTTATTTATATTATGTTAACCTTCCTAATACAAATAAAATTATTAATTAATCTCAATTCCAATTTCCCATCTAATTAAATTACTCATTTACGTGAATTACAATTACATCCCCAATTACGATACGAAAGCGAAATGACATTCAACAAAACGTAACATATTATAACATATGAAGAGTTAGGAATATCACAAGAACGGAGAATATTTTTTTAATCATACGTTCAATTTATCACTCACTCAACCAAACCCAATTTTGTTTAAGCAAAATATATCTGAACTAGCTTTATATCAACGAGATGTTCATTTGGAAAATTTTACATTAACAACATTTTTTATTAATAAGTATATATTATATATTTTTTAATATTTATAACGTTGACCGAGTCGTTGACCGGGTCGATGACGGTCCGACCACCGGTCCGACCAGTGACCCGTGACCCAGTGACTTTTCCGGGTCGATGCCCGGTCCGGGTTTCAAAACCTTGGCTATTAATTCGTATTTCTTGGATTGACCAGTTTGAGAACTACAATAAGATGGGACTTGGGAGACGAAGACGTTTTCTTTATTTTATTTTTAAACTGTCAGGATTTGTTGATCGGACATTAAATTATATTACTTGAACAGAGAAGAATGTCACATAGAAAAAGAAATATTAAAATCAAAGGAGGAGAAGCAAGGCTCGAACTCAAGTCTGCACAAGTGGGAAGTCAAGATCTCGCGGGTCGGGTCAAGCAATCCGGATTATCCAGATTAGTTGGGCCTATAAATAGCAGCTTATTTGATATTTTCATTTTCCTTATGGAGAATATTATGCATTAAGTGGAGTTTTCCCCTTTTTTCTTCATTTCTGCTCAAGAACCCTAGAATTAATCAATTTCATTGATAAAGCAAGATTCCAATCACCTTTACCTATATTATTTCTTGAATCGAACTGTAATTCTTCGATATTAGTGGAATTGTTTCCCCTGATATAACAGTTTGATATCATAGCCACCTAATTCGATGTTGGCCCCCTATTATTGTTCACGGTCCACATGTCTATCCCTGACCGTGAGGGGTGTGTTAAAGATCCTACATCGACTAGTTTGTGTTCATATTTGCAATATATAAGGCTTGGGCAATCCTCCCTCTCTTGAGATACCTTTTGAGGGATTGAGTTAGGTCCAAGTCCATTTTTAACATGGTATCAGAGCTTGCGCTCCTTGGCAGTTATGGTCACTACGGGTAATTAGACTGGTGAATTGTTCCAATCGGCGGCAGCGGCGTTGCTTCCGGTACCAGAATTCTCCAAATTTTGTATTCCGGTAGAGCAATATTCCATAAGGTTAGTAGAACTCGAAAGCTCGGTCATTCGAATTGATTCTCAATTCAATGAGCATAGGCACATGCTAGCGAATGTTAGTAATGAATTCACTAACAATAAGAATGAGTATGAGGTGAAATTAGGGCTCATTTTGGAGCAATTGTCTAGATTGAGTTAGTTTGTTAAGAATAAAGTGAATTTAGGTGAAACTAGCAAAACTCAAGGCCAATCGCCTGTTATTAGAAATCTTATGTCTGATTTTTGGGCTGGATGTGAACCAAACCATAATCAGGTTCCAGGAGGCAATCATGAACCTAGGTTTGACACTGGTGGATTTGATAAGGGAGGAATCAAGTTACCTAAACTTGATTTTTCTAAATTTGAGGGAAGTAACCGTAGAGAGTGGGTGATACAGGCAGAATATTACTTTAAGATGTGTAATGTGCCTGACCACTTGAAGTTGGAAGTAGTTATGACTTACTTTAGGGGGAAGCATGCCTATTAGGGCATAGCTATGTCTTAGAGTTTGGTTCACAAAATTTACAGGGATTTGTGAGAGCTCCTATATACACTAGGTTTGACACCAAGTCCCTATCTGGTATAGTCGAAGACTTCTCTAAGATGAAACAAACAGGAGATGTACACTCCTATATGAGAAAATTTGAAGCTCTTAAATCTATGTTTGTGACCACATGGACTAGAGCTACCCCTGAATACTTCATTGACCTCTTTTTGAATGGCCTGAATGATGAAATCAGAGGGCAAGTTAGTATATATAGACCCATGACATTGTTAGAGGCTTTTAGACTGGTTGTAGAACAATAAGTGTATTCCAGCTTTACTTCTAAAGTTGTCTCTGGCTCAACACATCCTCTGTGACCAATGCCAAGACATCACCTCATTCCACTCTCAACCCTAAATCTTCCTTTAAAGAACCAATCAGGTTCAAAAGGATAAGTAATGAGGAACTCCATAGGAGAAGAGAACAGAACTTGTGTTTCAAATGTGGTGAAATATATTCACCCCAACACACATGTCTCTATACTTGTTGATCCTAGTAGTACCCATAGTTTTGTAGATCCTAGGTTGGAGAAGCAACTAGGATTGAGCATTGAAAACAAAAGGCCTCCTCTCATTGTGTTAGGTAATGGTGAGAAGAGATAGTATGAGGAGATGTGTCTGGGTGTGAAGTGGAAGATCAGTGGCATGGAATTATGTCAAGACCTCCATGTTCTGACATTAGGGGGAGTGATATGATATTGGGTAGAGAATGGCTTGCAGGTCATAGTCATATTGTATTTGACTACAAGGACCAGGTGGTGAAGTTTGTGAAGGATGGCAAGGAAGTAGTAGTGGAAAGTTGGAAAGGTACTGGAGAATTCAGATCCATATCAGTAGAGGCACTTCCTAAGTGCCTGAATGTTGTTGCTGAGGTTTGGGTAGGGTATCTTTCAGCTATCCAAGGGGACGTGGAGATATGATTCCTTAATGCTATCCATAATGAAGCAGATGAGGGTTCTGCACTTCCAGAATCCATCCAAAGAATTCTGAAGGAATACTCAGATGTTTTTTAGAGTCCTAAAGGACTACCTCCCAATAGAAACCATGAACACCAAATCACATTAAAGAATGTGCTCAACCTATCAAGTTTAGGTCCTACAAGGTGCCCCACCCACATAATACTAAAATTGAGTTTCAGGTCAAGACTATGCTGCAGGATGGTAATATACAAGCCAACAATAGCCTATTTTCTTCTCCAATAATACTGGTAAAGAAAAAAGATGGCTCCTTGAGGTTTTGTGTTGATTATAGGTAACTCAACACATTAACTGTCAAGGATAAATTCCCAATACCCTTAGTAGATGACCTAATTAATGAATTACATGGGGAAAGGTACTTCTCTAAGATAGATCTTAGGTCAGGGTATTTTCAAATTAGGATAAGGGAGGATGACATTCCTAAAACTGCATTTAGTACCCATTTTGGTCATTTTGTGTTCAAGGTCATACTTTTTGGACTCACTAATGCACCAACAACCTTTTAATCCCCTATGAACCAAATCTTTGGTCCATATTTGAGGAATTTTTTGTTAGGTTTCTTTGATGTTATCTTGGTCTACAGCCCAAACTTGATATCTCATGAGAAACATTTGAAGGTTGTGCTGGAGTTGTTGAGGAAGAATCAGCTCTTTGGAAAATTGAGTGAATGTTCTTTTGCTCAAGAAGAGGTGGAATACTTGGGCCATTTGATTTTTGGAAATGGAGTCAATGATGATCCCCAAAAGACTATAAGTATGTTTGATTGGCCTAGGCCCTCTATTGTCAAGCAACTTAGAGGATTCCTTAGTCTAACAGGATACTATAGAAGATTCATCAAGGATTATGGAGTTATGAGTAAAACCATGACTGCTTTGTTGAAGAAGAATGAGTTTGAATGGAGTGATAAGGCTGATGAAGCATTCCTGAGACTCAAATCTGTCTTGAGTCAACCTCATGTCTTTGCACTTCCTGATTTCACAAAGAAATTTGTGATAGAATCATATGCAAGCGATTCAGTTATTGGTGTTGTACTTATGCAAGAGGGGAAACCCCCAGACTATTGCAACAAGGCCTTAGGGCCTAAGAATGCAGGGTTATCCACTTATGAGAAGGAGTTAACGAGTACAACCATTCTCAAGTGGAAACACTACCTGGAAGGTTACTCATTTGTGATAAGGACTGACCATCAAATCCTCAAATACCTGGTTGAGCAAAAGGTGAGCACTGTTGCTCAATATAAATGGGTATCCAAATTGATGGGGTTTGATTTTGTTGTCTAGTATAAGAAAGGATCAGAAAATAAAGTTGTTGATGCCCTGTCAAGAAGGTATGAATGTAATGTCATTTCAGTAGTGGTCGCTGAATGGATTGAGGAGATTAGGAGGAGTTATGAGGGAGATGAATTGGCTGAAAACTTGTTGGCTCAACTTCTTCTGAGGAAGCATTTGACTGATTATTCCTTGTTGAATCGAATGATCAGGTTTCAGTGAAGGATCTTTGTGGGGAATAAGGGAATCAAAGGGAAAACTTGATTGATAATGTGAATGCTTCATCCATTGGAGGTCATTTAGGGGTGATAACAAGTTATCAAATCCAATTAAGGCTCAAGCAATGTGAGGTTTGTCAGAGGAACAAACATGAGAATGTTCCATATCCAGGGTTGTTACAACCCTTGGAATTACCTGACAAGCCCTTCTCACATTTGAGTATGGATTTCATAGAGGGTCTACCAAGGTGTAAGGGTAAGAAATCCATCTTGGTAATTGTAGACAGGTTCACTAAGTTCATATACTTCATTAGTTTATCACATCCTTACACAGCCAAGAAGGTAGCAGAGGAGTTCTTAGACTAAGTATACAAAGTACATGGCCTACCTGTTTGCATAGTCAGTGATAGGGATAAGGCTTTCACAAGCCATTTCTAGAAGGAATTGTTTGCCTTCATTTGTGTGAAACTGAACATTAGCTCTGTCTATCACCCACACACTGATGGGAAAACTGAAATAGTGAATCAAAGTTTGGAAATGTATTTGAGGTGCTTCACCTCTCACATGCCTCATCAGTGGTTCAAATATCTTGCCACTACAGGCTGGTAGTACAATTCCAACTATCATTCAATAATTAAAATGTCTCTTTTTGAAGCCTTATTTAGCTTTAAACCCCTTGGAATTGGAGAACAACTGTTGCTTGAAAATGTCAAGCATGGTGAAGTCTCCAGGATGCTGGAGGACAAACAGAAATTGAATTCCTTCCTGAAGGAACAATTGACTGTTGCTGCTAATAGGATGAAACAGCAAGAGGACCAACACAAGACTGAGAGAAATTTTTCGATAGGGGGCTGGGTTTATGTGAAAGTTCAATCCTATAGACAACATTTTTTAGCCCTAAGGAAGAACCAGAAGTTATCCCCCATATACTTTGGTCCCTATGAGGTTCTGAAGAGGATTGGAATGGTTGCAGGAGATAGGCTGCATCCAGTGTTTCACATTAGTCAATTGAAACTAAAGGTTGGAGATGGAGTTGTTGCTCAGAAGGATTTGCCTCAAGTCAATCCTGAAGGACAGTTGCTGGTTGAACCAGATGCCCTTTTGGATAGGATATTAGTAAATAAATATAACATGTATGTTGTTCAATGGCTGATATCTTGGAGTAATCTCCCCATTGAAGATGCTACATGGGGGGATGTCAATGATTTTCTGAAAAAGTGGGCTTCTTTTTCATGGATAACTTGAGGACAAGCTGTATTTAAAGGAAGGTAATGTCACGTAGGCAAGGAAATATTCCATAAAAAGAGGAGAAGAAAGGCTCGATCTCAAGTCTGCTCAAGTTGGAAGTCAGGAGCTCGCGGGTCGGGTCGAGTCAAGCAATTTGGATTATCCAGCTTAGTTGGGGCCTATAAATAACAACTTATTAGATATTTTTATTTTCCTTATGGAGAATATTACGCATTAAGTAGAGTTTTCCCCTTTTTCTCTTCATTTCTGCTCAAGAACCCTAGAATTGATCAATTCCATTGATTAATCGAGGTTCCAATCACCTTTACCTCTATTATTTCTTAAATCGAACTGTAATTCTTCGATATTAGTGGAATTATTTTCCTGATATAACAAAGACAAAATTACTTTGGTATACTATAGTGCCTGATTATATCTTCAAATTCTTCATTTTGGGAGGATTTAGGAGGAGAAGAGAAGGGGAGAGGAAGATGAATCTTTTGTAAATAAAACATGTACTCCGTAATAGATTCAATGAGACACATATATTATAATGTAGAATAGATATAATTAATCGGGCATAGAAAAGTACCGGAACTTAAATTTGACTTGATGATGAACAAAAGTACATCATTCCGAGTGATGCATCTTGCAACTGTGTGTTAAATCTGTGTCTTATTGTTTCGATCAGAAAAACTAAGTCTACTAGTTGAAGACTAATCATTTAATCACTAGGCAATTGTGTTAGAAATCACCAACTATCTCTCTCTTGATCTAGAAGCTTCAAGAAAGGGAGAAATAAATTTACTCCTAGAAAACAAGCTCTAGAAGGTTCTATAATTGATTAATAAATCACTTCTAGAAAACAAGTTCTAGAATGATTTATTAGGAAAGGCATAAGGAAAAAGCTAGAGAAAATGAGAAACTAGCTTCTAGATTGTTCTAGGTTAAATGACTATTTGGTAGAATACTCTAGATGTTTAGAGACTAATCTAACCAACTAGTATAAATAGGATATGTGTGGTAAGCATTTGTACGAGTGTGAAAAGAGTTGAGAAATACTCCAAAGAAAGAGAGTGAAGTCACCAACTTTGAGAGTGAATCAAAGTTGTGAGCTTGAGAGCTAAGTGAACTCAAGTATATAAGTGAGAGTGCTATGTGGCTTTGTGTAGTGTAAATTCAATTGAAATATAAAAGTTTTGTCAATTGAATTTCTCAACAAGTTGTATTTGAGCTAATACTCAATCATAGTATTAGATCCACATACTCAACAAATTGAATGCAATTTAAGATGGAAAAGAATGCGACATTTTTATTAGATTCATGTGGTAATTAAGAAAAAATGATGATAATATGATTGGATTTTGAGATTATGAAATAAAATTAGTATTGAAGAAAATGGGAACACATTCTTCGATTTTGTGACATAAATTCTTGTTTCTTGAATATTTTTAGCATTTTCTTAATTAATCAAATTTGTACATCAGGTGAGAAAATCACAAAAGCAGCCATTGGAATTATTCTTGAGGAACTGAATGAGAATAACTATGAGGATTGGTAGGCATGTTTGAACAACTATTTTGTTAGACGTGATCTTTGGGGAGTAGTCTCAGAAAAAGAGGCACAACCAAGCAAAGATAAGAAACAATAACATGAGTGTTATGATTCTCAAAATCAAACTGAAATTCAAGTCTAATTCAATATTATTGCAATCAAAAGGAACTGATTACACTTGCTATGATCTGAACTTATTGAACCAAAGAAATAGCCAGAGTTGAGCTGATCTCTAGCTCGAGAACCAGAAAGGGAAATGAGAGAGAAGAGGAAGACATAAGAGGAAAGTCAAATGCACAAAGTTTTAGAATAGACAAAAATATCTATCATTACTCTTATTTATATAGTCTTCTTACCTGTAGCCGATCTGCGAGAGGACTATCCAACCTGCGTGCTTTTTATTTAACTGATCAAGTCTTCAAACCCTTTCAGCCACCAATTGCCTATTTACCCTTTTATTCCCTTCAAGTCCTTATACTTAAATAGTCATATTTAACATTCCCCATCCCTTACAAAAAGCTTGTCCCCAAGCTACATTTCACTTGATTGCCAGGAGAAGTTAGGCTATTTTTTGATAAACTCCTCAGGCAGCTCCCAAGTAGCCTCTTCCTCAGGCAAATTACTCCAAGAAATAAGCCACTGGACTGTAGGTTTATTGTCTTTTTTCACCGATCTTCTATCCAACAAAGTTGCTGGTTCAACTAGCAGTTGACCTTCACTGCCAACATCAGGAAGGTCCATTTGAGCTACCTGGTCTTGACCAATCCTCAACTTAAGTTGACTAACATGAAACACATGGTGTAGTTTGGAATGAGTGGGCAATTGTAGCTCATAAGCAACTGGACCATGTTTTTTAATGACTTTGTATGGACCAACTCAGGAGCTAACTTCTGATTCCTCCTAACCACCAATGACTGTTGCCTATAAGGTTTGAGCTTCATATATACCAAACCTCCCACAGCAAACTGCCTTTCACTTCTCTTCATATCGTGTTGTTTTTTCATTCTGTTTGCAGCTGTATGCAAATGGTCTTTGAGAACTGCATTCAACTTCCTTCTTTCTTCCAGCATCTTTGTAACTTCTCCATTTCTAACATCATCCAACAGAAGGTTTTCTCCAAAGCTTTAAGGTCTAAAACTATATAATGCCTCAAAGGGAGACATCTTAATGGCTGAATGAACATTAGAGTTGTACCAATGTTCAACCAAAGCTAAAAACTTATACCAAGCTTAAGGTCTGCTAGCCACATAACATCTCAACACATTGATTGACCCTCTCGGTCTGGCCATCCGTCTGAGGGTGGTAGATTGTACTCAACTTTAACTTCACTCCAAGTGTAGTAAATAGCTCCTTCCACAACAAACTAGTAAACACTTTATCCCTATCACTGATAATGCATTCAGGCAGTCCATCCAGCCTATAAATCTTGTCCATAAACTCTTCAGCAATCTTCTTAGCAGTAAAGGGTGGCTTAAGCTGATAAAATGGCCAAATTTAATAAACCTATCCACCACCACCATGATAGAATTTCTTCCCTCAGACTTAGGAAATCCTTCAATGAAATCCATAGTCAAACATGTGAATGGTTTGATGTGAATAGCCAAAGGTTGCAGCAACCCTGGATAAGCAACATTCTCATGTTTGCATCTCTGACAAATTTCACAGCTTTTAACCCTTTCCTGGATTAACTCATGCATGTTAGGCCAATAGAAAGTCTTCTTGAGTCAATTTAGAGAAGCTTGAACTCCATAATGACCTCCTACAGAGGATGAATATATGGTATCCACAATATTAGCTTTAAATCCTCCAACATTATCAATGACAATCCTTCCTTGATACCTAAGGATGCCATTATCCAATGTACGTATAACCAGTTACTTCCTTCCCTAACAGTAACTGTCCTATCACATCCTGCACCTCATGATCACCATCATAACTTTGCCTCACTTCTTCCATCCATTTTGGAATGACCACTAATAGGGCATTACACTCAAACTTTCTGGATAAGGCATCTGCCACTTTGTTATCACAACTCTCTTTATATTGAATGACAAAGTCAAACCCCAATAGCTTGGATATCCACTTCTGTTAAGCCACATTAGTTATCCTTTGTTCAAATAGATGTCTCAAGCTCTGATGATCAGTTCTAATGACAAAGGTATTGTCTTCTAAGTAATGTCTCCACTTGAGGATATAAGTGGATGAATCCATTAACTCTTTTTCATATGTAGACATTCCTGTACACTTTGGACCTAAAACTTTACTAAACTAAGCTAAAGGTCTTCCATCTTGCATCAACACTTCCCCCATACCCACATCACATGGATTAACTTCAATAAAAAAAAATTTGTTGAAGTCTGGCAATGCAAGTACTGGAGGTTCACTTAACACCTTCTTCAAGGTTGTGAAAGCCTTCTCAGCATCTTCAGTCCACTTGAAACAATTCTTCTTAAGCAAAGCAGTCAAAGGTTTACTAAGAAGTTCATAGCCTTTTATGAACCTTCTATAGTAACCTGAAAGATCTAAAAAAAAAACCTTAACTGCTTGATAGACTTAGGGCTAGGCCAGTTCAACATGTCCTTGATCTTCTTTGGATCTTCTTTGGATCAGCTTTGACACATTCTCTTGAAATTAGATGCCCTAAGTATTCAACTTCCTTTTGTGCAAATGAACACTTGTTCAACTTGCCATACAACTGATTTTCCTTTAAAACTTGCAACACAATTCTGAGATGTTCTTCATGTGATGCCAAGTCAGGACTGTAAATCAATATATCATCAAAGAATACAAGAACAAACTTCCTAAGAAATGGACAAAAAAACTTATTCATAAGTGACTAAAAGGTTGCTGGTCCATTAATCAATCCAAAAGGCATGACTTTGAACTCATAATGTCCAAAATGTGTAGTAAATGCTGTCTTTGGAACATCTTCTTCCTTCATTCTGATCTAAAAATATCCATATCTGAGATCAATCTTGGAGAAGAACTCAGCTCCATTGAGTTCATCTAGTAGATCGTCTACTAATGGTATTGGAAACTTGTCTTAGATAGTTAAGGCATTAAGCTGCCTATAATCCACACAAAATCTCCATGATCCATCCTTTTTCTTCACTAAAATAACTGGGGATGAAAAATGACTGCATCTTGGTTGAATGATCCCTTCCTGGATCATGTCCTTCACTTGTTTTTCAACTTCATTTTTTTGAAAGTGAGGGACTCTGTATGACATTAACTTCACTGGTTGAGCCCCTTCTTTCAAAGCGATCTGATGCTCATGCCCCCTTCCAAGTGGCAGCCCCAAAGACATCAGCAAAATCTTCCAACAATGCTTGTAAAGTTTCTGGAAACTTCTTCAATGTTGCTTCTCCATCCTCCTCCTGCAGTAAACAAAGTTGTCCCAACCATACTTCACTGACATTGTCTAAGCATTTTTTAAGGTTCTTAGCATCCACATATTGTAGTTCCATCATTATAGTTCCACTGTTAACTATCACCTCCTTACCTTCCTTGATGAACTTGACTGATTGTCTCTCATAATCCAAAGTAATTGGACTATGTAATCCCAACCAATCACCCTCCAAAATCAGATCACTTCTACCTAATGGAAGAACATATAAATCTTGTTCAAACACCAGGTTATTAATTCTCCACTTCACCTTCCTACAGAAGTCTCCATACCATCTATTTTCTCCATCTCTTAACATTAACAACAGTGGTTTGGCATGATCCACTCTCAAATTCAACTGCTTCACTAGCTTTGGATCTATAAAGCTATGTGTGCTACCAGGATCAATTAGAATTGATACTTGTTGATTTTTTGAAATAACACCTGGAATTCTGAAAATTATTCCACCACTGATCCCATTCACAGCATACATAGAAATATGGCTAAGTCCAGCCATTTATTCACCATACATCACTTCATCATCCTCCATATGTGACTGCAGCAATTGCAACTCACCACCACCTTTATCCTCCACTCCAGAATCACAAAGGTAAAGCATATTAACCTCAGCAAGAGTACACCTATGGTGAAGTGAGTACTTCTCCCCACATTTGAAACATAGGTTAAGTTCTCTCCTCATTTCTAATCCTCTTAAACTTAAGAGGTTCCTTAGGAGAAAACTAAGGTGTATAAGAGTTGGTCAAACCAATCTTAATTCCACTACCAGAAGTCTGTGTTGAGGCTTGATTTGCTTTAGGAGTGAAGTTGGAATAAGCACTCTTCACAGCTGGTTTGTGGAGGTAAGCTAAATTCATTTCTTGATCCACTGCTAATTTGAAAGCTTCCAAAAGAGAATTAGGTATGTGCATGCTCACAACTCCCCTAATCTCATCCTTCAAGCCACTCAAAAATAGATCAACAAAGTATTCACTGTGGCAAGTGTACCAGTGGTCATAAATATAGCTTTTTGTGCCTCAAACTTCTTCATATAATTTGTACATCTCCTACTTGTTTCATCTTGGTAAAACACCAACTATACCAGAGATAGACTTGGTATCAAACTTGTTGTACATAGCTTTGACAAAACCTTGCCAATTCAGAGTTCTAAACTCCAGAATGTAGCTATGTCCCCACAGACAATATTCTCCTCTAAAATAGGTCATAGCCACATCCAATTTTAGAGGATCTGGAATTCTATGCACCTTAAAGTAATATTCAGCCTGTATAACCCACTCTCTAGATGAATTTCCCTCAAATTTTGAAAAATCAAGCTTAGGCAACTTGATATCACCTCTGTGACCATTACCTAAGTCAAACCTAGGTTCCTCATTCATTCCAACCACAAGATTCATAGTATTGCCAACTCCAGTACCAAAGTCAGACCTAATATGTCTAATTTGAGTAGATTGAACAATATTTACTACATTCACCAATAGCAGCCTTATCATTTAAATTCAGACTGACTTTATTCAATTGATCAAGTAATTGCTTAAATTTTTCATCTGAATCTCTTTTCAAGTTATTATATTGTTCATATGAATTCCTCTTCATATTAGACAAGTCAGAACTCAAGGAAACTAGAGTATGTCTAAATTCATCCATTTAAGCATTCAATCTACCAATAGTGACATTTACTTCCACTAACCTTGTAGACTGTTGTTCAGTTGGTACTCGATACTCTCCACGCTACTGCAATGGCAACAGCGGCGGCGGCGCTACCGGATGATTGTCACGGAGTTGATTACGAGTGGTAACCATGGAAGCTCCGAGGATTTCAAGCTCTGATACCTAATGTTATGATTCACAAAATCAAACTGAAATTCAAGTCTGATTCAATATTATTGCAATCAAAAGGAACCAATTACACTTGCTATGATCAGACCTTACTGAACCAAAGAAACAGCCAGAGCTTAGCTGATCTCTAGCTCGAGAACTAGAAAGGGAAATGAGAGAGAAGAAGAAGACAGAAGAGGAAAGTCAAATGCACTAGAATAGACAAAAATATCTATCATTGCTCATATTTATATAGTCTTCTGACCCGTAGCCGGTCCGCGAGAGGCCAACCCGACCCGCATGCTTTTTATTTAACTAATCAAGGCTTCAAACCCTTTCAGCCACCAATTGCCTATTTACCCTTTTATTCCCTCCAAGTCCTTATACTCAAATAGCCATATGTAAAAATGAGGAATGGAAGAAGAAGAACCTGTTAGCTTTACACGCCATTCAGCTTTCCTGTGGAGCAAGCACTTATTCTAAGTTCAAAGAAGCTCATATGTCTACAACTTTTGCCTGAAAAAATAAAGCACCCTTCCAAACTTTAACCACTTGATCATGAAGAAAGCCTTGCATTGGTAAGAGACAATGGTAAATTCTGATTCTGCCTCAGTATGTGTTTGATTTAATGCCAACACCAGTTCAAGTTTCTCGCTTTTTATAACTAATTCAAATTTCCATGTTCTTCAATTTAAAGTCTGCCTTCTTATTACAAAATTAGCTGCATTATTCTTAATAATGGGTTTAACAAAATTGCAGCAATAAAAGAACATATTGAGTATGAGGCGTTGTATGAAGCAATTGAGAAAGGAAATTTGTCTTTCGTAAAGGATTTTCTCGACCATTATCCAAATTATGCAAGGGAAAGAGTTTCGTCTCAAAAAGATACGGCTCTCCACATTGTTATTCTAGCAAGACATATGATAGATTGTAGAGGAGTTGGTAATAAAGATGAGGCGAGAGGACCTTGAATTAACGAATGAATATGGTGCAACACCTTTGTCCCTAGCTTCCATAAGTGGCATAACAAAGTTGGCAAGGGCAATGGTGGAAAAGAATCAAAAGCTTGTTACAATAGAGAATGACCATGACGATGGCCATCTTCCAGTCATTGTGGTTGCATTATACGGTAAGAAGCGCATGGTTCGTTATCTCTACAGGTTTTGCTTCAAAGCTACTGAAACGATATCCAGAACTTGGTATAACCCCGGATACTAATGGCAACTACTCTCTCCAAATACTAGCTCATAAGCCATCTGCATTTCCTAGTGGGACTAGTCTTGCACTTTGGGGAAAATGCCTCTATTCCTGTGAGTGTCTCTGAAACAAAGTAACTCCTCTGCAAATGTTGCGTTTTGGCTGCCAAATGAATGATAAGCAAGAAAAGTCTTATAGCATCACCTTTCCATATATAGTTCCCTTCCCCGCCGACCCCGTACTACAAAGGTAGAATAGAATAAGGGGCAAAAAGTATGCTCATGTTGCATTTTAGCTGTTCACAAAAAAATATTTTCCCATTTAACAAAAGGGTAGGCCAGGGAGATGGTGGATACTCCATATTACAAATCATGATAACATTGATTAGCTAAAATTTGTATCATTATTGAAGGTTTTACTTGTAAATAATTCATTGCACTATTGAAAGGTATCGTGGTCCATTCACCCTGGGGAAGTCAGAAGAGTTTTGAGGTCGACGACTCCAACAAAACGGAAAAAGTAGGCATTACTGATGGGAACAACATTGATATCAATGATTCAAGTGATGAAGAGATAACTGGACAAAGGCATACAGGCCAATTGATTTCTAAGAATGGTATAGCAGACCTCTTTTTTCCTTTTTCAAGTGTGCATATGTGAATACATATAGTAAATTTTTAATGCAATTCTTAGAAGCGTAAGTAATTAGTTATTTTGTATTTAATTCCAAGTACTACCACATACAATCATTAATGCATCATCAAGAATGCCTTTGCTGCAACCAACATCACCGATTCAGGTTTCCTATAGAGCATTTGCAAGTTCTTTTAAATTGATATAAACCAATACAAAAAAATTATAAATAAACAGACAAGGAAAGTTGAAGCTAACTGAAGTAGAATCTTTCTTCATCCATCTTGTATTTTCACTTTTGGTCATCACTTGATGGCATTTTTTGTTCATTCAATAAGTCCTTCAATATTCACTAAATGTAAGCTGAATATCTATCATGATTTTGCAGTAAAAGGGTCTTTGCATGATTTAGGTTGGAGAATTTTGAGATGCCTCGGTATGTTTACTTCCTCAAATTTCTTATCCGGGACACTTATGGTTAGTTTTTAGATGATATTTTGTTTATATAAGTCTCAGATATCAAACATTTACATGATAGAAAGTTGGTCTGTGATGAAGCTGTCAAACTCTTGAGTTGTATTTTTAAGGAAATTCGGAAATTGAGTAAGTCACAACTTGAACAAATGGAGATCGACAAAATCTTGTATGATGCTATCAAGCATGGTATTGTTGAGTTTGTTGAGGAAATACTCAAATATAACCCCGACCTTATATGGAGAAAAGATAAAAATGGGAGGACAATTTTTGCACATGCAATTGTGCGTCGCCAAGAGAAGATTTACAACTTTATATACCGCTTGGGTACAAAAAAAAAAGCATTATGGCCCGTCAACACGATCTATTTGGAAACAATTTTTTTACATTTAGCTGCAAAGTTGTCACCTCCTACACAACTTGAACGTACTTCAGGAGCAGCGCTACAAATGCAAAGGGAATTTCAGATATAAACGCAGTGGTTCAAGGTTTGTTTCTGCCCCTTCTCGAAGCTTCTCTTTCCACACTTTCGGATATCTGGTGCCAAATTGTCGCCGGTTTAGTCATAATTTAAGCTCTACTAATGTTTGCATATTGAATATACTATTGGCTTTTTATTGTTTCCCCTTCATGACAAAAATGCATCTGATTAATCAAAGATTGTTGATTTCTACATTCGCTGCGATGTAAATATAGAAAATCTTTACTTAATTCAAAGCTCCTAAAAGTAGCAAAATTGTAGGAAAGCTAAAATTTTAAAGACATAAAACTAAAACAATCATATGTCCGGACATGGAGAACACCACACATCTAATTCTCTAGAATTGCAGCATATTTCGTTATTAAACTCACATTCTACCCGAACCTCTTTTAGCTTTCTTCGCGCCGAAGCTTCTTTCATTCAAAAGGACCTAATTAATTCAGGTTAAAGAATTATTCAAAAAGGAAATGATAATTACAAGAGGAACATATAGAGAGATGATTTTCCTTTCCCTATTTTCCTTTATGGAAAAGATTTTGATTTTTAAGGGTGTTACAGGTGGGGGTGGTTGTTGGTAGGGTGAATGGTGTAGATGATGAAGATAGAGAAGATGTGTTTAGAAATTGTTTGTTAGTTTAAATTGGTATTCTTAGTTATTTTATTTAACAATTGAATACCCAAGTTTTTTTTGTGGAAAAATAGATTGAAATGTCTAAAATACCCTTAAAAAGTATCTCACATATGAGGAACATGTCTGTGTTAAAGGCAAATAGACAGAAAACTGGATGGAAGCCCTTTAATGGCAGGTCGAAAATACAAAGTAGACCTTAAAAGTCAAAATAAAACGAATAGGATCTTAAACACAATCTCAAAATATGAAAAGGACTAAATATGCTATTTTGCCGATCTTTCTCTCACAAAGAATGCATATTCCCAATAGAGGTCTCCAAAAACTCAATGTGATGAAGAACCCTCCTCACTAGTAAGGGTGGGTCAGAACTTATATATTAAGAGGTCAAAATATAAGAAGTGTATGTTCTAGTAAACTTAACTCAAAATTTCAAAGGTTTTTTTTTAAAAAAAAATTAATAATTTTTTTATTATAGAAAATTGATGTTTTAAAAATTTGTCGGGGGACAATTACCATGCCATTGTTTTCTTTACTAGCCCCCCCTTAGTCTTGCTACTGCTCACTAGATACTCTAGTGTATTTGGATTAGTTTTTTGTTTGAGAATTTGTGTGAGATATTAAAAAAGTAAATTGTTTGTAAGGGGAGTAGTGGAACCTAAGATAAAAGATTTACATTGAAGATTGTGTTAAAAGTGTGTCCAATTTTGAAGTAAAAGTACCGAGTTCTGAGGCAACTAATTGAAGCTGATATATGCCTCACCGCTGATGAGTGTTTGAATCCCTCGGTGGACGTCGACTCTCGTGAGATTTTTTCGGGGTTGTTGGGCTCCGTGTATTGAGCAGTATGAGTCAGACTATCCTCCATTTAGTAGTCACGCTGCGGGTCAACCGTGTGGCCGAGCTCGTATTAGTCACTACATTTGTAATGGACACCAAATACCCCAAACAGATAACCAATATATACACACACACACACACACTAACCTAATGACCCATGCTATGCACGAGAACAAATTTAATTGTTAAGAAAATATTAAATAGCATAAAAGTGAAAATGATACTCTACACTCCTTGTTTTGTTTGGTTTTTCAAACCTACCTATATAGAAAAAAGAAAAAAAAATATAAGAATTATGTATTTATATGAAAAATGTCAAAAAACGTTCTAGTTAGAGAAGAATATTCTTTCAATGAATGCTCAAATTCGGCGTTGTAAGTTTTCTTGAAAAATATTAACGGTTTAAATGAACAATCTAAATGCAAATAAAGTATGTCTCTCCAATTTATTGGACAAATTCCAACTCATTTAATGATATGATAAGAATAAATGACTCGATCAACTAAAGTTTATTTTTTGAAGTTTTTACCCTTTTAATGAAAAAAGTTTAGTGATCAATTCACATGCGGGTTCAACAGAAACTAAATGGTTCGGTGAACTAATTTTCTTTGAAAATCCTTTGACTTTGAAAAAAAAATTTTATTAAAATTATTAATTTAATTTGAATAAGTCTAATATGAACCATCTGAAAATCAAATAAAGTCCTCATCTCAATTCATTGGGCAAATTTCAACCCAGTTAGAGACACGGTAAGAATTAGAAGGCTCTAACAACTAAAGTTTATTTTTTTAAGTTTTAAGTCTTTTAATGAAAAAAGGTTTTGTGAGCAGGCTCGGCTGCGGATTCAACAGAAAACTAAATGGCTCGGTGAACTATTTTTCTTTAAAAAAACTTGTACTGTTGGAATGAAAAAATTGAAAAGCAAATAAAACTTGTCACTCAATTTAATGGACTAAAAAGTAACTCAACTAATTCATTAAATTAAAATAATGCTCAACCCCTTTGTTTATAATGTTATCAAATTCCAAAAACTTCATACACTTTCGACGTGGAATTTGAATAATATTTAAAAAATAAAAAGAAAAAATTAGAATAGGAAAAATAAAAAATGATTAAAAATACTAAAATATATAATTTATCTTTCTAATTCATTGAGCAAATTCCAACAAATTTATTGATACGATAAAAATTAAATGGCTCAAACAACTAAAGTTTATTTTTTAAAATTTTGACTCTTTTAAAGAAAAAAGTTTAGTGAGCATGCTCGGCTACGGATTCAATAGAAAACTAAATGGTTCGGAGCACTAATTTTCTTTTAAATAAAAAACTTTTATTGTTGGAATGAAAAAATTGAAAAGCAAATAGAATTTGTCACTCGATTAAAGGACTAAAAAGCAACTCAACAAATTCATTGAATTAAAATCATGCCCAACGCCTTTATTTATAATGTTATCAAATTCCAAAACTTTCATATACTTTCGATGTGGGATTTTGATTAATACTGAAAAATAAAAATAAAAAATTAGAATAGGAAAAATAAAAAACCATTAAAAATACTCAAATATATAATTTAATTTGAATGAGTCTAATATGAAGCATCTGAAAAGAAAATAGAGCCCGTCTTTCCAATTTATGAGGCAAATTTCAACTTAGGTAATGATACGATAAGAATTAAATGGCTCGATCAACTAAAGTTTATTTTTTAAAATTTTGACTCTTTTGATGAAAAATGTTTAGTCTTGCTTCCGGGTTCAGCAGAAAATTAAATGGTTCGGTGCACTAATTTTCTTTGAAAATACAGGCTATTGGAATGAAAAAATTGAAAAGCAGTTTGAATTTCTCACTCAATTTAATGGATTAAAAAGTTACTCAACAACGCATTCATCTAAAAACAATAACAACCCCTTTATTTATTTATAATGTTTTCAAATTCAAAAATTTCATATACTTTCGATGTGAGATCTTGAATAATACTAAAAAAAGATAAAGATAAAATCAAAATAGAAAAATAAAAGGCCATTAAATATTTTAAAAATATATAATTTAATTTGAATAATTCAAATATGAACCATCCGAAAAGCAAATAAAATATGCATCTACAATTCATTGGGATAAAATTCCAACTCAGTTTATGATACGATAATAATTAAATGGATCGATCAACTAAAGTTCATTTTTTCTAAGTTTTGACTCTTTTAATGGAAAAAAATTTGCGAGCAAACTTGCATGCGTGTTCAACAGAAAATTAAACGGTTCGATGAACTTATTTTCTTTGGAAAAAAAACTAACTGGTGGAATGAAAAAATTGAAAAGCAAATAGAATTTGTCACTCAATTTAATGGACTAAAAAGCAACTCAAACAATTCATTCAATTAAAAATCATCCTCAACCACTCTATTTATAATATTGTCAAATTCCAAAATTTTCATACACTTTCAACGTGGGATCTTGAATTATCTTGAAAAAATAAAAATCACTAAAAATATTAAAATATATAATTTAATTAGACTAAGATAAATATGTCAAACTTACTTTTAATTTAATGGATAAAAAATTATTCAACTAATCAAAATATTTTCAACTAATTAGAAAATTCAAAATTAGTTCATTGGTTGCTGAAGTCCTGCGATTATTCTTTCATATTCTTGAATGGCTATAAAGTCTAGCGATTATTACTTAAGGGTTTCTTTCAATGATGGCTAAGGTCGAGATGAAAATTTTCTTGGAAAATATTTGTTTAATTGTACAATATGAAAAGCAAATAAAGTCCGCCTCTCCAATTCATTGGGCAAATTCCAATTCAGTTAAAGATACTCTAAAAATCACATGGTTCCATCAACAATAAGTTAAGTTTTTAAAGTTTTTACTATTATAATGAAAAAAGATTAGTGAAAAGGCTCTCATGCCAGTTCAATATAAAACTAAATTACTCCGTGAACTGTTTTTTTTTAAAAAACAAAATTAACTATTTTAATGAAAAAATTGAAAAGAAAATTGGATTTGTCACTCAATTTGATGGACTAAAAACCAACTCAACCAATTCATTCAATAAAAAAATAATTTCAACCCATTTATTTATAATGTTGTCAAATTTGAAAAACTTCATAAACTTTCGATGTGGCATCTTGAATAGTATTGAAAAGAGAAAAAATAAAATAGAATATGAAAAATAAAATATCATTAAAATTATTAAAATTAACATATTCATTTGAATAAGTCAATGATGTCAAACTATATCATTAATTTAATAAATATAAAATTATCTCAACCAATCATAATTTTTAAACTAATTAAAAAAGAAAAAAAATAAGGAAATTACATGTGGGAATGCGAAGGCTTGTGATTGGTCAAAACTGAAAATAGGTTCTTTAATATATACACACACACACACACACACACACACTAGCCTAATAACCCGTGCTATGCACGGGATTCCATTTTACTATTTAATTAAGAGTATATAAAAATCAAATGACTCTGTGAGCTAATTTTGTTTTTTGAAAAAAAAAAATTTGACTGTTGGAATGAAAAAGTTGAAAAGCAAATTGAGTTTGCCACTGAATTTAATGGGCTAAATACCAACCTACCAATTCACTCAATTGAAAAGCATGTTCAATCCCTCTATTTATAATGTTGTCAAACTCCACAAATTTCGTACATTTTCAATGTGGATCTTCAATAATATTGAAAAGGAAAAAGAAAGATCTAGAAAATTAGAATAGAAGAAAAGAAAATTCATAAAAATATTAAATTATACAATTTAATTTGAATAAGTTAAAGATGTCAATCAATACTTTTAAAATAATTATAAAAAAATTAAAAAAAATTGAAATTAGATTGAGGACCCAACCCGAGAACTCTATAGTGCTAAAAAATAGCAAATGTCTTTGCTGATATCATATATAAGTTTTATACACATTAATTTTCTTTTATAGTCTTGTCATTTGTCAAGTTATAAAAATAATAACTATTTTTTTAGGTGCGAGTCTTTATTGTTGTTAATTTTCTTATGTGACTTTAGATTTTTATTTTTTATTTTTTATTTTACTAAAAAATAAAATTTCTACAAATTAAATACTTTAGTTTTAGAGAGTTTAGAAAAAGATTCACTTGATTTTTACAGTATAAACGAAGCGAGTTGGGTTTTTTTCATTTTTAAATATTCATATTTATTTATTTTTCAAAATATATTATGCATAAGAATAAAAAATAATGAACATTGCATAAGTCTAAACTAAATTGAACTTAATTGTAAGTTCAATAGGAATTCAGAGGACCCGGCCATCTGAATTACCCGTTAATTGTTAAAACTTTAACCATTTATATTTGTATAAATAAAACAAATAAGAAACAAAAGTGTGTTTCCCTAATTTGATGGGCTGAAATGTCAACCAAATTTCCCATTAAAACAACATGTGAAAGTACTCTCTTTTTGTGTAATATAAATATAGTTAGATTAGATAGTCAAATAACATGTGCTATTCTCGGGATTCCATTTTATCATATAATTAAGAGTATATGAAAACAATGGCTTTGCAAGATATATATATATTTTTTTAAGTTTTGACTCTTTAAATGAAAAACAATAATAAGCAGGTTTTCTCGCAGGTTATACCAAAAATCAAATGGCTCTGTTAGCTAATTTTTATTTTTTTAAAAATAAATAAATTTGACTATTGGAATGAAAAAGTTGAAAAGCAAATTGAGATTGCCACTGAATTTAATGTGCTAAATATCAACACACCAATTCATTCAATTGAAAAAATATGCTCAACCCCTTTATTTATAATGTTGTCAAACTTCAAAAATTTCGTACACTTTTAATGTGGGATCTTGAATAATATTGAAAAAGAAAAAGAAAAATCTAGAAAATTAGAATAGAAGAAAAGACATAAATATATTAAAAACCATAACTTTAGATTAATATTTTTACTTATTTTTATTTTATTAAAATTTAAATTTCTACAAATTAATACTTTAGTTTTAGAGAGTTTAGAAAGATATTCACTTGTTTCCAGTATAAACGAAGTGAATTGATTTTTATTCATTTTAAAATATCCATATTTATTTATTTTTTCAAAAGATATTATGAAAATAAAAATGCTGCAAAAGAATAAAAAAAAAATGAACATTGCATAAGTCTAAGCTAAATCGAACTTGATTGTAAGCTCGTTCGGAATTTAGAGAATCCGGCCATTTAAATTGCCGTTATTTGTTAAAACTTTAACTATTTATATTTATATAATTAAAAAATATAAGAAGCAAATAAGTGTGCTTCCCAAATTTTGATGAGGTAAAATGGCAGCCCAATTTCTCACTCAAAACATGTGAAAGTACTCTCTTTTATAGTATTCTCAAACTCAAACAAAAATCTAACTTTTCAATGTGGGATACTCTTATTAGCCAATCAAGAGTTTACAATAAAAGTAAAATTTAACCAACCAATCGAAATTTTATAAAATAATTAATTGAACCAAAATTCATGGAAATTACAAGTAAGATTTAGAAGAATGTGATGAATTTTGAATTTTGAAATTAAGAAAGATAATATATTTAATATAGATTATTATATCATATAAAAATACTGTTAGTTTAGATTTTTATATGATCGTGGAAAAAGTTTACTTAAATTAGCATTCCATTAAAAGAATTAAAGAAAATAGTTGTCAAATACTTGCTAGAGTAGATGGCAAGTGGTGTAGCATTGCACCTGTATGTTGCGTGGGATCGAATCCTGCCTCGCCTAATTTAAATAAAATAGTTTAACTTTTTTGCCACCAATCAAAAGTTTTATAACTAAATAAAAACATAAAATTCCATAAAATTACACGTGGCATTATATAGATACAAAAAAGTAAAAAGAGCTTCTGTAATATATATATACTAGCAAAAATACCCGTGCTATGCACGGAAACGTAATGTTTAATGAAAGAAAAAATGTCAAAGTAATTTTGTATCTCAAAACATGTCAAAGTACACCATTTTATAGTATTGTCAAACTAAAAAAACAATGTAACTTTTCAATGTGGGATACTCTAATAAGCAAATTAAGAATTTACAACCAAAGTAAAATTTAACCAACCAATCAAAATTTTATAAAATAATTAATTGAACAAAAATTTATGGAAATTACACGTAGGATTTAGAAGGATGTGATTGGCTGAAACTGAAAACAGACTTTGTAAAATAAATATAGATAGACACTCATTCCGATTCAAAATATTAGTCTTTTTAGGAGTTTTCACACAAATTAAGATACTAATCAAAATGACTAAAATACCCCTAATTAATACTCCAAAAGAAAAAATAAATTAATGAAGAGTAGCATGAAAACTATACATTTTGACAAATATGAATATATGGAGAAAATAATGTAAGGGTAAATTAGCCAATAAATGCACCATTCTTGTAAAAAGACCTATATTTTCCAACAAAAAATAACTCTTAAAAAAACTTCTATTTTGAATCGGAGGAAGTATAAATTTTATGCACATTAATTTTCTTTTATAGTTTTGTCATTTGTCAAATTTTAAAAATAATAATAATTTTTTTATGTGGGAGTTTTTATTGTTGTTAATTCTCTTGTTTGACTTTAGATTAATATTTTAAACATATGATTATAAGTTCAATCGGAATTCAGAGGACCCGGCCATCTGAATTACCCGTTATTTGTTAAAACTTTAACTATTTATATTTATATAAATAAAAAATATAAGAAGCAAATAACCGGGCTTCCTTAATTTGATGGGCTAAAATGTCAGCCCAATTTTGTAACTCAAAACATGTCAAAGTAACCATCTTTTATAGTATTGTAAAACTCAAAAAATAATGTAACTTTTCGATGTGGGATACTCTTATAAGCCAATTAAGAGTTTACAACCAAAATAAAATTTAAATTAACATTCCATTAAAAGAATTAGAGAAAACAGTTGTCAAATACTTGCTAGAGTAGTTGGCAATGCAGTACAGACATTCGACCCTGCAGGGTCGGGGATCGAATCCTCCCTCTCCCGGTTTGAATAAAATAGTTTAACGTTTTTGCACCTATAAAAGTTGATATTTAATTTTTATTAAGATAAGTTATTAGTAAATTAATTAAAAAAGTGAAAATCTAAGAAAAAAGATGGAAGAAATATATAGATACAATTATCTGTATGTATAAGTGCTCTGTAATATATAGATAGATAGATATATATATATATATATATATATATATATATATATATATATATATATACTAGGCTAATCACCTGTGCTATGCACTGAAACAAAATTAATTGTTTTAAAAAATATGAAATAGCATAAAAGTGAAAAATGATATTCTACACGGATATTGTTGTTTATTTTTCAACATACCTATATAGAAAAAAAGAAACAATATAAGAATTTTATATTTATATGCAAAATATCAACCAGCCATGTTTTTTAAACTAATTAAAAACCAAACAATTCCATAAAATTACACATAGGATTGTAAAGCGTTGTGATTGGTTGAAACTGGAAACAGACTCTGTAATACAAATATAGATAGATCGTTTAATTGAACCATCTGAAAAACTAATAAAGTTTGCCTCTCAAATTCATTGGGAAAATTCCAACTTAGTTAATGATACTCTAAAAACTAATGGCTAGATAAAAAAAAAATATGTTTTAAAAGTTTTTTACTCTTTTAATGAAAACGATTCGTGAACAGGTTGACCTGCTGGTTAATTATTTAACTAAATGATTCGTTGAACTAATTTTCTTTAAAAAAAACTTTAACTATTTGAATGAAGAATTGAAAAGAAAATTGGATTTGCCACTCAATTTAATTGACTAAAAACTAACTCAATCAATTCATTCAATAAAAAATCATTCTCAACCCATTTATTTATAATGTTGTCAAATTTTAAAAACTTCATAAACTTCCGATGTGGGATCTTCAATTGTATTGAAAAGAGAAAAAAAAATAATATAATTGAATAGGGAAAATAAAAAAATATTAAAATTAACTATTTCATTTGAATAAGTCAAAGATATCGTGTTATATCATTAAATTAATAAATAAAAAATCATCTCAACCAATCATGTTTTTTGAACTAATCAAAAAACAAACAATTCCATAAAATTACACTTAGGATTGTAAAGGATTTTGATTGGATGAAAATGAAAAACAGACTATGTAATATAAATATAAGTAGATATAGATTGTTTAATTGAACAATCTGAAAAGCTAATAAAGCCTGCCTCTCAAATTCAATGGGAAAATTCCAACTTAGTTAATGATACTCTAAAATTAATGGCTGGATAAAAAAATTATTTTTTAAAAGTTTATACTCTTTTAATGAAAAAGATTAGTGAGCAGGTTGACCTGCGGGTTAATCTATAAACTAAATGATTCGTTGAACTATTTTTTCTTTTTAAAAAAAATCTTTAACTATTTGAATGAAAAAATTGAAAAGAAAATTGGATTTGTCACTCAATTTAATGGACTAAAAACCAACTCAATCAATTTATTCAATAAAAAACCATTCTCAATCCATTTATTTATAATGTTGTCAAATTTCATAAACTTCCGATGTGAGATTTTAAATTGTATTGAAAAGAGAAAAAAGAATAAAAATTGAGTAGGAAAAATAAAAAATAATTAAAAACATTAAAATTAACTATTTCATTTGAATAAGTCAAAGATATCAAGCTATATCATTAAATTAATAAGTAAAAATCATCTCAACCAATCACATTTTTTGAACTAATTAAAAACCAAACAATTTCATAAAATTACACGTAGGATTGTAAAGGGTTGTGATTGGTTGAAAATGAAAAAACAGGCTCTGTAATATAAATATAAGTAGAATTTAACTAACCAATCGAAATTTTTTAAAATAATTAATTGAATCAAAATTCTTGGAAATTACACGTAAGATATAGAAGAATGTGATGAGTTTTGAAATTTGAAATTAAAGAACATAATATAATTAATGTAGATTATTATATCAAACAAAAAATACTGTTTGTTTAGATTTGTTAGAGATCGTGAAAAAGTTTACTTAAATTAGCATTCCATTAAAAGAATTAAAGAAAATAATTGTTAAATACCTATCAGAGTAGCTGGCAACGTGTTCTAGTATTCGACTCGCATGCCGGGGGATCGAATCATGCCGCCTGTAAATTAAATAAAATAGTTCAATTTTTTTTTGCACCAATCAAAATTTTATAACTAATTAAAAAAATATAAAATCCTAGAAAATGACATGTAGCATAATATAAATACAAAAAGTAAAAAGTGCTTCTGTAAGTTAAATGACATGTAGCATATAACTTTTTGTATCTATATTATGCTACATGTCATTTTCTAGGATTTTATATTTTTTTAATTAGTTATAAAATTTTGATTGGTGCAAAAAAAATTGAACTATATATACTAGTCAACGGACCCGTGCTATGCACGGGAGACATAACATCCAATAAAAATTATAAAGGCAGAGTTTATATATCAACGGAAAAGAAATTAAATTTTCGAATGTATAATGCTCATTTTTATTTTTAGTGACTAGAGTTGAAAAATAAAGTAGTTAAATATACATGACATGTCTCAAAAATCATTTCAGGAGCGACGAACGTCGCAGAATTGTAAAATTTTCTATCAGCTTGTCATAATGTCAATTTGAACCCCATCAAATTAGATGGGTCAAAAACCCAAACACCATTCACCATTTCAAAAAGAAAGTTAAAAAACACTGTTAAGAGAAAAATTACGACCAACGAATATTTAAAATATTGAAGATCTTCTTTGGACAAAATTAAGGCCTATGTTTGTACATTTAGTCCAACACTTCTGACTCGAAAGTAGGAACAATAATTTTGAAGCAAGCTTTTTTTTGGACAAAATGAAGGCCTAGGTTAGCACATTTAGTGCAGCAATTATAAATGAAATGATGAATGGATTTAAATACTTCATTTTTAAAACTTAACATTTTTAAACAATGAAAACTTACAAATGTCGATTACCAATTCCAAAAGTGAAATACATTATTGACAAATCTCTTACAAACATACATACCTTGATTTTATTATCAAGTTCTCCCAGATCGACCCCATTCATGTAATCAATCAAAACAAAAGTTTATTATCCACTTCATCATATTATAAACCAACTATTAAAATCTATATGATAATAAGTAAAAGTTGAATACTACTGACAACCATGGGTTTGGAAAACTCATAATTACTAAAGCACCTATGTCCAAAAGAAATATTTTTAAATCACATGGAAATGAGCATATTAACATAGAAAAGAAGAAAGAAAGAAGTAAGTCATGTGGTTCTGGGGCTACTCTTTCTTTTGGATCTTTATGGGATGGGTGCTATCTTCATTTTCATCGAAGAAAGAAGCTCTTTAAAAATCATGACATTCCTGAAAATGTAAACACGTAAGTTAATTTCCTTGTAAAAACGAAAAGAAACAAACTTTGTATTTCATAATAAATCAATCTTAGATTGAAGATCTCGTAGGCCAACTGAAGAAAAAGAAAAGTCGGAGTAAAAACATTAAAATGAACAAAAAAAACCGAAAAATGATAAATAAATTTACTTTCTTTCAAGAACATAATTATCTACACCATATCTAAAGATAGAAAAATATAAATGTTCTTATAGGAAAAATATGATCGTATTTGATACTAGGGGTGTTCATGGTTCGGTTTGGTTTGGTTCGGTTTTATACATTTTTCAAACCAAACCGAAATTTTGAAACCATTCCAAACCATTTAAAATCTCAAACCGATGCATTCGGTTTGGTTTGGATTGGTTTGGTTGCTCGGTTTTGCAAGACACAAAAATATTGATTATAAAGTTTACAAAAAACTTTATTTAATTAGTTAGTTGCTAAAAATATTTTTAAAAAAATATGTCTATTATTTTCTCAAGGTAAACACAATAAAGAAAACAAAATAATAAAACATAAATTCTTGGTCTTGATCCTTGCACTTCAAACAAATTACTTCAAGAAAAAAGAAAAACACAAAAATTACATAATTATTAGTTCAAAATAGTGAAATACAATAAAATCTTTTGGTAAATCTAAAATCGCATATCAAATGTTGACTTTTTAATCTCTTGGTTTAACACTTGAAGAACTTGCACTTGAAAAATTCTAGAATGAGATACAAAAGTTAGCAATTATACTAGAAATCATTTTAAGGAAAAATATATTTTATTGCAAAAAAGTCCTTTAATATATATTATATTATATATTATATATATTCGGTTTGGTTCGGTTTGGTTTATAATTTTTTTTAAACCAAACCAAAAATTCGGTTTTAATTTAGCTCAAACCGAAACCAGTCCAATGCACCGCTCAAACCAAAAATTTGGTTTGGATTGGTTTGATCGGTTTGATTGGTCGATTTCGATTTTTCTTGAACACCCCTATTTGATACCATCTTTCTTTTCAAACAAATAGCTACATTGAAAGTAACATCTAGTAAATTTTCTGAAATTATATGAACAATACCCTAATTACTTTGATCGCATTCAATGTGGTTTTGAAAAGTGAAACCTCCCACCATTTATCATCTTATTAAAACCCAAATTTTTAATTGTCAAATGCTATTTTCTTTGCCTCTAGACCACGTCTGCTCCTATACTCGGATCAAAGTTCCAAGTTATGCATGAATTATGTATTCACCATCGATCGTATTATGTACCAATTTTTTTTGTTATAGAACAAATAGCTAAATGAAACTAACTTCTAGTAAATTTTCTAAATTTAACTACCAAATTACATTGATCACATTCAATAATTCATTTTAAAAGTTTGCTCACCTGACTTGAATCAGGTAGTTATGAAACGTAAACCTCATTTGGTGAACTACTCAATAGCAAACCATTTATTATCTTTTGGACTCCCAAGTTTTCTATTGCCAATTTTCCTTTTCCTTTGTCTCTGCAGCGCTTCTGCTCATAAACTCGGATCCGATGATTCAAGTTATGTATTTCTGCATTTCGCCATCAAAATTAACCAAACGTTAATTCCAATCATTCCTGAAACCCAAAATATATGAAACCATAATGTAGCAAAATAAATAGAAGCTTACTCTTAGTTGTTAGAGTAAATAGAATGAGATCATGTTTGTGGTTATAGAAAGATCAACAGTTTCTACAGTATGATGATTCATCTATTTTCATTAATTATCACTATTCGCAAACTTATTTAAACTTTTGTAAATTATGCATTAACTAATTAATTAATTAATTAAAAGCCCATTTACCAAGAAGCACTTTTTAAGATGAAATTATGTAAATTATGTATCACAAAGTAAAATGTAGTCGTAATCCCATTTACCAAGAAGCACTTTTTAAGATGGCATGACGATGACTTTCCTTAACAAATCATCCAAAAATGGCACAGTTTCTTTGTGCAAGTGTGTGACTCCTCTTAATTGCTTATGAGAGGTATGCTACTCTTACAGACTACTTTAGAGGGGGAAATTCACATTTTTTGGATGTGCCCGACAAACGTAAAGAGAAACATGTCTTTAGTATCATTATAAAGAGAAAATTATTATATTAAAGATAAAAAAGAGAAGAAAAAAGGAAATGAAGATACATTGTTTCTTGTTCAATTGGCCCTTTTTTAGTTCATTCATTTTCCCAACCAAAAAAAAGAAAAAGAAAAAAGAAAAAATTAGCATAATAAAAATTTAAACAAATAATTGGATTAAAAACATTCATCAAACTCATTTAACTAATAGTTTTAACAAATTAGTTTGTAACTCAATTAGTTTTCAATATAAAAAACTCATATTTCATAGATTTACCAGGATAACATTCAAATTTTTAAATAATTGCATAGAACTTTCATTACCTGATTTTTTTTTAAAAAAAAAGAGTAAAAAGACGCCATTATCTATGAATTCATTACCTGCTTTAAAAATAAAATAAAATAATTCCACGCTTCTTCTTGTTTTGGCGTCTTCCTAGTAGATGATCTCTGCAACACCTAAATCAAAATGATACCAAAATTTTAGGGAAAATAACAGAGTAAAATCAATTAAAAAAATAGGTAAAAAAATAAAATTGAAATGACAACCTCTGATTAAAGGAGCGTTGGTCTTGACAGTGGGTTGTTTCTCTACTGATATTTTTGCACAACTCCAATAATTATTACAATGACATCCTAAGAAGCAAAGAACAACAAAAGTCATAGAGCAAAAATCTTCATAAAGGAAAGGAAGAAGAAGAAAGGAAAAAGATGTCACAACAATGCTTACCATTTAGGTTATGAGAGATAGTTCTTCTCAGAACTGTCGATGGGTAGGGTTTTGAGAGATAACGGAGAAGTTAGCGTGAGAATAGCATATTCATCAGAGAAAAAAGCATGAGAATATTAGTTTATTAGTAAATTAATTAAGTTCCTTCAAATCAAAAACATATTCATTTTAATCATCTTAATTATCAAAAAAGTTGGAGACTATCACCTTGAATTTGTGAGATAAAAAAGACCATTGGAATTAAACAAATTGAAAGATATACCTTGTTGATGTGATAGTGGTTCTGAGGATGGATGAAGTAGTAGTTTACGTGATGTGATAGTGGGAGGAGGTTATGGTAAGATGTGGATGGGGAGTAGTTTTATTCGATGTGATAGTGGGAGGAGATTATTGTGAGATAGTAGAAGTAAATAAAAAGGAATTATATAAAATTTATATATTAATAAAGGAATTATAGATATAGTATAGATACATATAAAAAGAGTTAAAAAATGAAAACAGCTTATGAAATATATATATATATATATACACACACTAGCAAATGATCTGTGCTATGCACGGAAATACTAAATTTCAAATTATTAATTTAATGTTTGTACAATTGTATTTAAAACAACAACTCGTTAACTTTAAATTTTCAGAAAACAAATAAGAAAATTAAACATGATTAGGTAATATCACTTTTATTAAGTAACTCACAAATGTAAGGGTCAACACCAGAATGATTATTGGATCGAATAATATATAATCAAAAGAATTAAAAATAGTGTTATACTATTTCAATTAATGTTTTGTCCAATGTTTTGATCCAATAATCACTACACTACTACTATTAAATGTTAATCACTCAATCTTTTTAGAAAATATGAAGAAACTACGTATTGTGACTTCATTTTTCTTATGGAGCCATCAAATTCATGAAGTTTTATGCTCAAGTTTTTTCCGTTAAACTTGCATTACTGTAAGATCCATTTTAGTAAATGTTTTTATTCCCTGAAAAATAAAATTAGTCTAATAGTATATTAATACATTATTTAAAGGAAACTTATTAATAGTAATGTTTATTGGATAAAAATAAATCAAACATAGATATAAATAATAATTAGACATCAAAAGTCATGAACATAAAAAGGATGAAGATGTGAGTAAATGTTGGAATAAAATATTCTCATAAATTCCCATAAATTCACAGAAACTTCTCAATAAATTCTCTCAAATAAGTTCATCTTAAACTTCATAAATTTTTGTAAAAACAATGTTGGGCATGACTAAAAAATTTAATTCTTAAAACCAAAAAAAACAAATCAAGTCTAAATTAAGTTTTTGCATACGACTTCTAGGACATAAGTAAATCAATACATATAACAGAAAAGGTTACCAAGAATTAGGATTCTTTGTATCCTGCAATCAAATAAATTGAAACATTTAAAAAAATAAAAAATCAAAATTAAAAGTGGCTAGTAAAGATCAATAGATTTAGTTATCATAAATCAATGCGAAAAAAGAAAAAATTCTACTAATAATATAAAAGAAATTTACCAAAATAACACAAGGTCCATAAGCAATATGATGATATATAGTTATCAGAAACTCAAATATTATTTAGGCTATATACTTTAACAAATACAATATTTCTTCTATCCGGAATTTAATGTTTCACTTTGACTTAAGATGAAAATTAATAAAAGTATTCTACTTTTAATAAAGTTTTCTTCTTGCATTATTAGTTAAGGAAGGTTAATGTCTTTAAATTACGCTTAAACTAAGGAAGGTTAGTAGTGGAAGTTTATATGAAAAAGTATTATTATTTTAGGAAATGTGTAATTTAATTCTAGTCATTCTCAAAAGAAAAAAAACTCATAATGGACATACTTTACTCGACAAAAACTCATAATGAGATTTCTTATATAATAAAATGATATCTTTAGACATTTAAGAAATGATAAGGAGTAATGGGTAATCTGATATACCTTGGGGGAGGCTCGTCAGCAGGTTTAACAGAAACTAAATGGTTCGTTAAACTAATTTAAATTTTTATCGTATTTGAATTTGAATAACAGATGAGAAGTAGAATTTAACTGAAATTACGAATCAATAAACCAATGTGAGATTAATAAAAACAAAAGTTAAAAGTGAGGGGTTGGTTATGAATTTGCAAAGCACGTGATAAAAGGGCTAGAAATACGGGAGTCTGTGATAGTGAAGTAATTAATATTTTCTTGATTTATTTCAAACATTTAAAATCTTTTTAACCAATTACAACAATTGAAATTAAATCAAAAAATATTTAATCTAGAAATTTTATATTAGATTGGGAGTTTAAAACTGAAAAGTGTGTTCAAGATTATGAGAAAAAATTTAAGATTGTAGAGATATTTGGTTAAGTAATTTGATATTTAAATTTGTTTTAAGATAATAAAGAGTTTTGAATTAACTTAGTTAATCAAAATTCATCTTAACCAATCAAGTTTTTGTATTATAATTAAGAGTTAGAAAATTCAAGAAATTTGGGTTAGAGTTTTGAAGATTTCTGATGGGTTAAAACTTGAAAACATGTTATGTAATATAAATATAGACTGATTTTGGAAAAATATTTTAATCCAATGAAATTTTTTATAAAAGAATTTAAAGTGTTAAAAAATTTATAAACTTCTAAAATATAATCATAAAATAAGAGGTTAAGAGTATGAGATGAGTTTTGAATATTGAAATTAAGGAAGATAATATATTTAATGTAGAATATTAATATCATACCAAGAATACTGTTAGTTTAGATTTGTTAGAGATCATGGAAAATTTTACTTAAATTAGCATTCCAGTAAAAGAGTTAAATAAAATAGTTGTAAAATACCTTATAAAGTAGCTGGCAAGGTGGTGTAGCATTTAATCTGGTGGTTCTGGGTTCGAATCCTCCCCCTCCCCAATTTAAATGAAGTAGTTCATTATATATATATATATATACTGGCCTAATGACCCGTGATAGGCACGGTAGAGATAGTAAAATACTTTCATCAATTATTTTCATCTTCCATCCAAAACACTTTTGTTATCCATTAGCAATGCAACTTTTTCTTTTTCCAATCAAAAGAAAAATAAAATAAATACAGTTATAGAGGAACTATTGACTAAGAATAAATTAGAGATCTCCAATCTCACAAAAAAAGAAAAATATTTACACAAAAAAGGAGAAAATAATCATGTATATGTTTTTTAAGACTATATTGTGCAATTTTAATGGAAGAAGCTAAAAGAAAAACGAAAACTACATAGTAAGCAATATTTTGCATTCTTTAATGTTTAGTTTAATTACATTAATGTGTAGTTTGTCTTGAATACTCTCAGCAATAGTATGAAGGTACCTAACAAAGTTCAATTAACAAACCATCAATTTTTCTCTTATTGGTGCCTCTCTCTTAACAACACCTTTCTTTGTTCTTTCTTTCAAAGTTGCAAGGAATCTGCATTTCAAAAGCAACATGTGGAAAGTTTCTTTATATATTTTCTGGCAAACATTTGAACCCAAGGCCCTGAAAAGAGAGAAAGAGAGACATCAACACTTTACCAATAAAACATTTAAATTTAACGTTCAATAAAATATTTATTACAATAAAAAATACATAATTAAGAATAACCTTCAATTAAATAGAAAAGAAAAAACTTTTCTGATATATTTCTTCTTGAGAATTTGAATGGAGCTGCTCTTCTAAAAAACATATGGAAAATGAAAAAGACTCTTTCTGAACCATTTATTTTCTATACATATGGAAAAAACATGAAAAAAGACTGAATATTGGATTACATCAAATGTCTGGAAGTTCAACAAAGGAGTAAACGAAACAAAGATTTTAAGAAAAAAAAATGTTGAAAAAGTTTTACTGCTCTTTTGATTCCGCAAAAGAGCATGAAACCAATCAGATATTTATATCAGGATCTGGAAAGATCATGAGTTAGTATATTTTTTTATATAAACTACCAGTTGAAGAACCTTTCGTAAATGAGATAAAAATAATTTCATTGTTAATACCAAATACACATGTTATGATACAATAGCATATTTGTATCAATTAAAAGATCCACTATGTTATGATACAATTGTAAATGACTCACCTTAAAAATTGAGTATAAAAACACATGAAAAAATAAATTTTGTATCTTGAGAGATATTCGTGCTTCAATCTTTCCCAAACCACAGATAAAAAGGGAAAAAAATGAACGTTATTAGATAAAAAAAAGAAAAAAGAAAGGGAAAATATTATCAAAATCGAGAATTTTAAAAGTATCTTACAAAATTTTGAGTATAAAAATACATTAAATAAAATATATTGTGCCTTGAAGTTCATTCATATTTTCATCCCTGTTAAACGACAAATAAAGAAAGAAATAATATATATAAATAAAAAAGAACAGTAGTTAGATCAAGAAAAAAAAGAAAACAAATGGGAAGTCTAGAGAATTCAACATAACTTTTTCATTCATGAAAAAATGCAGAATACAATTGAAACAGTAGAGAAAGATGTATAATGTATTTTTTCTGCATGAAAAGATGATGATGTAACCTATTTAACAAAAAAAAGATAAAAGAGAATCAGGGCACCTTAGTATCTGGTATACTTCCACTTCAAGAGGAAATAACATACATCCAAAATGCTCAAGCGGCAATGAGCATTGTTAAGAAAAAAAAAAAAAAAATGGTCATTAGCATAAAAGAACTCGCATTGTACAAAAAATAAAACCATATGACCTAACAAAGACTCAAAATTTTGCATTTAAAATTATTCTCGGAAAATTACTCTCCCATGAATCTTTTCTCTCCCACTTCTTATAAAATTTCAAAAAGAAAAAGACACCATGATAGTTGTTTGATGGAGATTCCCACTAATTTGAGATTTTTCAAACATTAGATTGAAACGAAGACAGGTTGTTTCTTCTTCAATAGGCTTCTTTGTGCCACATGATACGCTCCTTCCCCTAATAAATTAATTATGCAACAAAAAAATGTAAACAAACAATTGGATACGTTCGCAATTTAATTTTCTTCAACATAATTAACCATATTTCATATATTCAAAAAATAACCTTCAAACTGTCTTTGGATCCTGCAAATTCCCAAATCAAATAAATTCTAATAATTCGTTAGACCTTTAGGATGAGAAAAATAATAACAAAAAAAAGGTTCTTGTGAATGCCAAATTCAGAAGAACACAGAAAAATCCAAGAGTAGGGAATAGTTGAATAAAAAAGCCAAATAAAATGAGAGAGATATAGAGAAGATGAAAAAATTAGAAAGAATACATGAGTGATTTTTGCTTACCGCACAGGAGGAGGGAGAGGAGGGGGTGCGGAGTTGATGAGTGTATATATAGGTAGGGTTTCGAGGGATGAGGGTGGGGGTGGGGGAATAAGAGTGACATTAGGAGTTTAAAATATTATTAGTCAATCAATCAAAACATAAATATTCTAATTATCTTAATTAGTTAAAATATTTGTTTTAGATATTTTAAACTTATTGGAATTTGAAACAGGGATATTACTATAATAACTTTATCATCTAACCGTATCTATCTACTTTGAAACAAATTTACATACAAAATTTAGATATCAAATTTTTAGTTAATTTAATAGACTAAAACTCTTCTAAGCCAAATTGCAAATAAATTATAAGAGTAAGAAATATGAAAAATTAGATTTGAGGTATTCAAGGTTTATTAGAGAAAATGTAGGATTGCGGACATAATTGAGGATGTAAATTCGATATTCAATTTTATTAAGATAATAATTGGTTTTCAATTACTTTAAATAATTTAAATACATTCTCAACTAATCAAGTTTTTTAAAATAATTCAAGGCATAATTTTATTTTAGAGATATGTTATTAGAAATTAAAAAGTAAAATTTTAATTTACTGATAGATTTGAAAATGATCAATTCAATTAATAATATAACACCTTTCAATTAAAATATTTAATTAATTTTGAAAGTTAAAGGATATATTTTGATTGGTTAAGAGATAAAATCGGCATCTTAATCAACTATATTGATTTTATCTCTTAATTAATCAAAACATATCATTGAACTTTCAAAATTATTAAATAGATAAAAAGATATATCAACCAATTAAAATATTAAACTAATTAAAAAACTCAAAATTCACAGAAAATTCTATTATAGTTTGGGAGGTTTGTGATTGGTCAAAATCTGAAAACAGGCTCTGCAATATATATATACTAGCAAAAATACCCGTGCTATGCACGGAAACGTAATGTTTAATGAAAGAAAAAATGTCAAAGTAATTTTGTATCTCAAAACATGTCAAAGTACACCATTTTATAGTATTGTCAAACTAAAAAAACAATGTAACTTTTCAATGTGGGATACTCTAATAAGCAAATTAAGAATTTACAACCAAAGTAAAATTTAACCAACCAATCAAAATTTTATAAAATAATTAATTGAACAAAAATTTATGGAAATTACACGTAGGATTTAGAAGGATGTGATTGGCTGAAACTGAAAACAGACTTTGTAAAATAAATATAGATAGACACTCATTCCGATTCAAAATATTAGTCTTTTTAGGAGTTTTCACACAAATTAAGATACTAATCAAAATGACTAAAATACCCCCTAATTAATACTCCAAAAGAAAAAAAATAAATTAATGAAGAGTAGCATGAAAACTATACATTTTGACAAATATGAATATATGGAGAAAATAATGTAAGGGTAAATTAGCCAATAAATGCACCATTCTTGTAAAAAGACCTATATTTTCCAACAAAAAATAACTCTTAAAAAAAACTTCTATTTTGAATCGGAGGAAGTATAAATTTTATGCACATTAATTTTCTTTTTATAGTTTTGTCATTTGTCAAATTTTAAAAAATAATAATAATTTTTTTTATGTGGGAGTTTTTATTGTTGTTAATTCTCTTGTTTGACTTTAGATTAATATTTTAAACATATGATTATAAGTTCAATCGAATTCGGAGGACCCTGACCATCCGAATTACCCGTTATTTGTTAAAACTTTAACTATTTATATTTATATAAATAAAAAAAATATAAGAAGCAAATAACCCAGAGCTTCCTTAATTTGATGGGCTAAAAATGTCACTCAATTTTGTAACTCAAAACATGTCAAAGTAACCATCTTTTTATAGTATTGTAAAACTCAAAAAATAATGTAACTTTTCGATGTGGGATACTCTTATAAGCCAATTAAGAGTTTACAACCAAAATAAAATTTAAATTAACATTCCATTAAAAGAATTAGAGAAAACAGATTGTCAAATACTTGCTAGAGTAGTTGGCAATGCGAAATGACAAAGATTCGACTCGCAGGGTCTGGGGATCGAATCCTCCCTCTCCCGGTTTGAATAAAATAGTTTAACGTTTTTGCACCTATAAAAAGTTGATATTTAATTTTTTATTAAGATAAGTTATTAGTAAATTAATTAAAAAAAGTGAAAATCTAAGAAAAAAGATGGAAGAAATATATAGATACAATTATCCGTATGTATAAGTGCTCTGTAATATATATATATATATATATATATATATATATATATATATATATATATATATATATATATATATATATATATACTAGCTAAAAACTCGTGCTATGCACGGAGTTACACAATGAAAAATTAAATAAAAAAATTTCACAATTAAAAATATATCGAGAGAAAATAAGTATTGGGTTGATTTAACATTTCAAAAGCATTGGCATGAGCATGTTACTCAATCTTGTTTTTTCTTATGAGAAACACTTTATATGGTCATTAATAAAATGTAAGGCAATTGAACTTGCCAATGCCACTCTACTTAATCATTTTCACAACTTGCACAATGAAAAGAATAATGGTGATCATAAGAAAATGTAGCATGCTTGAATCTGTCAATGTCGCAATTTATCTTCATCAGTTTTCACTTGAATTTGCCAACAAAAAAAAGCCTATCTTTCACAAAGAGAACAATAGGCTAAATACTTCTAACAAATGTTGACATCATAAACCCCGAAATCCAAGTAAAAAGAAAAATATATGTGATGATTAGTGTACACTTAGACCAAATTGGTCTTCTTATCTTCCTTATGTTTTGGAAAAATAAGCTCCACAAGGTTCCTTAATTCATTATCTATGTAAAATGGAGGAAAGGGAAGAATCTCACTGCAATTACTGAAGAATGAATAATTATATTGAACTATGAAGTCATGTAATATGAGCCTTTAAACTTTAAAAATTAAAAAAGTAGAAAGACATAAAATATAAAGGGTTATATCATAGATCAAATATATGCTTTTAGAAGTTGCATTGTTTTTTAAAATTTTCTTAATATATCTAACTGAAAAACTAAAAGTAACAAATACAATAAATCAGAGCTACTAAAATAATTTAAATAGATTAATTTATCATGCAATTAATAGATCTATTCTAGACTGTGTACTCCATACGTAACAAAATCCATCAAACCCAACAATTTTGATTATACAAATTTGAACCTTAGAGTGAGACATCAAGTTGTTTAAGCCAACAATTGTGTTCTTACCTTTAGGATTTAGAACCTTAGAGTCTGTTTATGATACATTACATGTGTTATGTAAAGAGATAATACCATGGTGTAAGATATATAGGAAATCATGCAAGAAATAAATAATAATAATAAAAAAAAGACCATAACGAAAAAATTCTGAAAGTGAAAATATATAGCCTTCCAGTGACGGATCTAGGGGTTTTGAAAATAAAAGATGCCTTCGTAGCGACTGGGAAGTCAGTTGCTTGCAGACCGCGCGCTGCTGACGTAGCAGGAGCTGTCGTTCTGCACCCGTCCACACAACCGAGGGAGCCTGTTCAAAGTAGGGCTCCGGCTGGGAGGCAGGGTACTCGTCGAACTCGGCAGGCTACTTAAGAGCATCTTGTCGCGCGGCGCCTTCGGTAACGTGGCGATGCGGCGAGACCGTCTCAACCGCCTGAAGATCAGACTCAATTCCCGACTGAGTCTGATGTACCCTCCCGATTTCAATACCAAAATTCGAGTATCGAAACTTATTCTCCAGATATTCAAACCGGGGGGGAGGGGGGCATCCTGGAGCGGGGCCCTCTTCATCGGGACAGCCGGATGTCTATTTTGGTGGGACGCCCTCGTTCAGCCTCAACCTGGACCAGACTCAGACGCAACATCACACTCCACTGCTCCAGTCAGATTCACCTGAGGAGCCGATTCATATCAAACACGAAGGCGTTGAAGTCTTTCTTTTCACATTAAAAATATTTTAATCTTTTAAAAGTAACTTTTACTAACCAATTTTCTATTTTTATTTTTAATGTCTTAATTTGCATCTCATTCCAATTGCGTAAAAGTGAAATATTTTGTAAGAGAATAGGTGTGCCTAAAGGAAAAAAATTGGAAACCAATTTAGTTTGAGGCCAAATCAACCCGAATCCAATTACAAAGGTCCTACCGAAATACTGAACAATAACGATGACAAGAAATATCAATGATATCCTTAAGATGCCTAGAATTTAACATTTATTGTAAAACACAAGAGAGGGGGGAGGGGGGGGGAGGGGTGAATTGGGTTTTAGTCGAACTTGGGAACTTTTTTGTTTTTTTTCTAAGCAATGCTAGTATAAGTTTGTGCAAGAAGAGCAAATGCAAAACTAAACCCAACAACAAGACAAAGGATTTAAGTGGTTCGATTCACTCAGAATCTACATCCACTACCTTGAGCCGCACCCAAGGATTTGCAACAACTTCACTAAGAAGATCTTTACACTTGTGGCTAACTCACAAAGAGTTTTACAACACAACCACAATACAAAAACTCACTAAGAGCTTGATTGCCCACACAAAGTAGGACTTAACAATTTGCCCACACAAAGTAGGACTTATACAAGAATAACCCTATCACTAAGAAAGGGAATCAAGATGGATAAATAACAAGGTTGTTCACTCTTCTAAGTGAAAGATATATACCTTTGAAGTACAAGAAGATTAAGCTCTTAGAACATATGAAGAACACTCTTTGTCTTGCTTTTGAAATAACACTCTTGAATGATTTAGATCATGGCAATGAAGTGCATTTTACTTTGAGAGTGTTTAGACTTGATAAGAAATCAATGTAACTTTGATATGCAAGCCTTTTTCGTTGTCTAAACATTTCTCAGCTTTAGAGTATATATACATTTGAAAATATGCTGAAAAATCGACTCTGCAACGGTCAAATAACGGCTAGTTCCAACAGAGTTCGGTTGACCGAACTGGACCTCGGATGACCGAAGCAAGACACCTCGGATGACCAAGTTAGACCTCGGTTGACCAAACCATAGGTCGGTCGACCGACCTTCCCCTTTGGTCGACCGAACCAAAACATCTCAACTCTTAGTTTCTCTTCGGTTGATCCGAACTAATCTCGGTCGATCCGACCTTCTGAGCTTTGAGAGATGTTGATTTTTCACACGTTTTGAAATCTATTGAAGTCTAAAAGGTTTTCTCAATATGTAACAAGTAAGAGCATTTAGAAAACCGTTTTAAAAGACTTATACTTTGAAATCAAAGGCTTTTGAGATATGAACACATATGAGAATCATTTTGAAACTTTAGCCTTTTGAAAACGTGTTTATGAAAACATGCAAGACTTAGTGTAGAGCTTATGTTCATGAGAGCTTTTGGTTAGAGCTATATAAGATAAAGACTTATAACGACAAAGCTAATCTAACCAAACCTAAGTCCTTCAATCATCAATCTTGAAAGATGAGCCTTGAATAATATGTCTTTGAATCTTGATCATGGCTTGATTGAAATACTTCGAGCTTCCAATATTAGTTCCGATATTCTATCACAAAGATATAAACATTAGACACAACATCAAGTGTTTGTCCATTATCAAAAACCGAGTTCGATCGCCCTTAGGTCTTACAATCTCCCCCTTTTGATTATGACAAACTTTGATGTAATTAGATAGGATATGGACAATTTTAAGTACAAGGAAGCATGGCAAAAGGATATAAGAACAAATAAGTGTAAAGCTAAGTGCTTATAAGATAAACCAAGATAGAACGAGAAACATATGCACTAGCATGTTAAGTTCTTTTGCCATATGCATTAGGGACTCTTTGAAGAGCCCTATTTCCCTACCAACCTCCTTTCCTCCTTCCTTCCATCGAATAGCATTCTTGTGTGTAATATACATACCTTAGTTTACACAAGAAGCTAACTTACCATTTTCATCAATGTTGATGTGAGTGCTAAGGATCCTATTATAAAGAACATGCTCACACAAACATTAGAACCTTCAATGGTTTGTTATCATCAAAATAACATAGGATATTTTGCCCTTCGGGCTAACATTTATTATATTATTCTTTTGCTAGGCACTAACAGTAATGACTATTTAGTTTTTTTTTTTTTTTACGGTGGATTGCCAGAGTCATTTTACTATTTCAACCTAAGCCTCTTTATACACCTAAAAATGCTAATGTACAAATAAAAATATGGCGACATAATATATTAGGTTTTTTTTTTTCCGTTTATAGTATTAGCATAATTCTCGGTTTTTTTTCCTCATAAATTTATGTTACAGTGACAAATAAAGGCCTAGAAACATGTATTGCACGGGTATTTTAGTTAGAAGATAATTTTAGTTAAAGTCAAATGCCAAAATTTAATATTCGATATTCAATTTATAACGAAAAAATAGCATCTTGTGCGTAGTACGGGTTTTATGTTAGTGTGTGTGTGTGTGTGTGTGTATATATATATATATATATATGTTTATATTAGATGATATAATGATTAATTAATGAATTAAGTTACTTATAAAAACTAAAAATAATTATTTTAAACAGTTTAATTAATATAATTTTGTTTGATAGATTTTAATGTTATTAGAAATAAAAACACATATCTTAATTTACTGATAGAATTGAAAAAGATCAATCTAATTTTAACAATTCAAATGTTTAACTAAATCCTTAAACTTTACCATTAATTTAATAGATAAAAAATATGTGTAACCAATCATTGTTTTAAAACTATTAAAGAAAGAAATATCATAGAAAATGACACGTGACATATGATATGTTAAAAAAATGAAAAGACATTATGTAATATATATATATATATATATATATATATATATATATATATATATATATATATATATATATATATATATATATATATATATATCAAACTCTACGATGTGTAAATTCATCTCCTCTTGTGTATTTGAATTCACTCTCGCTCCTCCCGTCTAAATAATATTTATTTTTTAGTTCATTTTTTATTGAAAAATAATAATTTAATTTTGGACAAATATATATATATATATATATATATATATATATATATATATATATATATATTTATATCAAACTCTACGATGTGTAAATTCATCTCCTCTTGTGTATTTGAATTCACTCTCGCTCCTCCCGTCTAAATAATATTTATTTTTAGTTCATTTTTTATTGAAAAATAATAATTTAATTTTGGACAAAAAACATAAATTTTTATTTTAAACATCACATTTTATTTCATAAACAATTCATTTAAAAAAAAAATACTGAGATAAGATTTTAGAAAAAACCAAATCCAAATAAACAGAGTGCCTCTACCTCTTCGGGCAAAAACAAAAAAGAAAAAGAAAAAGAAAAAGAAAAGAGTGCCTCCGCCTCCCAACTAACCCAAACACCCCCTAACCGATGCTCTATCTGTTTTTCAAATATACAAACGGCTATCCATAAAAAATCCAAAAAAGAAAAATCATCTATTTCTCACACCAAATGACCAAAATACCCCTTTATTTCAGGGATAGTTCTAATATGAATCAGATTAATTGAATTATATGGTAAAGAATTGATCACCTCAATACATAATGAGAAAATAGACAATTATTTAATAACGTGCCTAATTTTGAACCATTAATCGGCTTAGACATATCAGAATTTTCCTTATTTCAGACGGTTGACACTACACCTTCCATTCTCCTCCCGCCACGTCATCCTTAACGTCTCCAGCTCATCCACCTCTAAACCCCACCTCCACCTCAGCGCACCCACACCATTCTCACTTCCTCCATTGCCTTTTTCTTACATCCTCTTCTCTTCTGCACCAATTTAAGAAACCAAAAAAGAAAAAGAAAAAAGACGATACAATTTTGAGCTCATCACTTCTAATTTAACCCTCAAAATAAAACAATTAATTCCGGCGCCGTCGCTGTAAAAAATGGCGTCAACCACCACCAGAATAACCAGTTTGGCAGATGATGATGAGGAGGATGATCTACAGCAGCCGCTGCGGCCGCGCAAGGCTAGGAAATATAGGTCGATGAAGGAGATAATGAGGAAGGCAAAGAGAGTAGAAATTGTTGAATCGGATGATGATGATGATGGTGGTGATGGTAATGGCGATGGTGATGAGGATTTTAGTCATGTCCTTTGTGAGCAATGTGGATTAGGGGATAAAGCTGAAGAGATATTGCTGTGTGATAAATGTAATAAAGGTTTTCATATGTTGTGCCTTAGGCCAATTGTTGTTCGTGTTCCCATTGGGCCTTGGTATTGCCCTAGCTGCTCCAGCCACAATTCCCCTCACAATCAAAATCAAATTAAAAGTACGATCATCATTAACATTAATTTAACAAAAAAAAAATAGAAATTTTATTTCAATCCAAAACTGTATTTGTATAAAAATCAATGTTTTGTAATTTGTATGCGTATGCAAGTATGACTTGCCACATATATGTATGCATGCATATACATACAGATTAATGCAGATGGATGTTGTTGACAAGTGTTGTTTTTAGTTGAAATGTATTGAAAAGAAGAAATTGACAAAAAGAGATGGATTTTTTTTTTTTTTTTTTTTTGGGTGTCATTGTAGGTTTTTCACAGAAGAAGATAATAGATTTCTTTCAGATTCAGAGATGCGGTGAATCAATTGTGAAACGTGCTTCTTCTCAAGGTAAAATTCAATTCACCGCTTGCTTCCGTGTGATCCTTCTTATATGTTTAGTTAACTTTTAATGTGTCTGCATTCCTTTTAACTGTCTTTAGAATCTTATTCTCAATAGTTCTTGTTAGGATGATTTACATTGGATGAATTTTACCCAACTTAGAATTCTGTTTCAGTGTGATTTATTGGTTGAAACAGCATAGATAATGCTCTACTTTTAGTGTGATTGATTTCATTTGAATGCATCTTAGGGGCAAAAATTTCGGAGCATCATAGTTTTTCTTCTTCTCTTTCTTAGTTTTTTGCATATTTTCTTCGACGCATTTGTGGTGGAAACAACAAAGCCTCCTGATTAACATTAATTTTGTGCCGTTAAAATCTAAATCGAGGAACTACAGACGTTCTGCCATGTTCATGTGTGATTTCATGTTTATTCTAGTTCGTGTATCAGATGATTCCTTTTACGTTGTTTTTCTTTTCATTTCTTTAATTTACTCGAACATTTTTTCTAATCCTCTCTGGACTTCATATCACATCCGTGTGTCATGACGTAGACAAAATAGGAGAAGTTTGTTTTTCCAGTTTGATGTAAACAAAAAAAGTTAATGATATCTGCCATGTTTGTCTGCGGTTCAAGTTGATCCAAATTCTTTAGTATTCGATGATTCCTTTTACTTTGTCGTTTGTTCAAGTCCTTTAAATTGAGTCTTATCAATGTCTCTCATCCTCTCTCTCTCTATACGCTGTATGTTTCACACGCGTTATGATGGAGACCATTTAGATGTTAATATTCTAAAGCAAGAAAATCCATTCAAGCTTCTTTTGAGTTTGTGTAGTTACAAAAGCTTACATTTTGAGTTGTTTTACAGAATATAATGAATTTGGACATCATGTTGTCCACGTGCACAGAGAAGTATATGCGTCATTGGGGAATTGGCAATTAGATTTAGTTGAACAGGCGATTTTCACATATAGCAGTTCCATAAATTTACCTATGAATCTTTGCATGAGGTCATAAACATGAAAAGGGTCGAAGTAAGTACTAAATTTCGCTAGATGTAGTTAATGTGAGTGATTACATGTTTAAATGGTGATACTATCCTCTTGCAACAATTCTTGGTTGAAAGTCATGTGCATTATGATGGTATTTCTTTGCACAATTTAGGTAGGAGAATGCTATTAAGTTTCTTCGTCATAATCATTTTGATACAGTGAAAAATGAAATCTAGAAATGCTTAAGCTAGAATCTAGACCATCAAGTATAGTTAGCTGTTATGTCTTTACATGAAGGATCTATCCTTGAAATGAGAAGATAGAAGATAGTACTAAGTTTTGCTGTGTGCATTTCATGTGATTAGTTAGATTAATTTTTTCATGTGAAACTCAATCTTTTGATTGGTTGGCAGTCATTTACATAATTTAATGATAATTTTCACTGCAGGATTTAACTAAGAAGAATGACATTAGTTTCATTTTCAGTCATTTCAATACAGTGAAGAACGAAATCTAGAAATACTTTGCTGTAATGTAAATTATCAACAAAGAATTAGCATGATATGACCTTATTCCGATGATCTATACTGGAACTATACCACTGGTTAAAACCCATAATGTGTTGCTCCTTTTCTGTTGCATTTTTTACCAACTTTAAGTCGGTATTTTTTAATGAAACTGTCTATTTACCTTGATTAAAAGAGTTGTAGAAATATCTCTGATGTACTTATTTGATGCTTTAGAGATAAACTCCATGATGAAATGTCTATTTAAGCTTTATTGCAACTTCCAGTCACTTTTATAACCTAGTAAGTAACACATGCAGTTCTTTCTCTCTTCTTCTCAGTACAGATAGTAGTTGTAGTGTGAAAGTTCTTGTATGCTACAATAATTCATATCACGGCAATTCACTTCTATGAAATAGACTCTATATTTCTATTATTTTATTTTTTCTAGCGAACTTCATCTGTTTTTTGTCCGAGAATACATGCTAAAGAAAGTGTGTGAAGGCTGTGAAAACTAACTCATTCTGTCATATTTATTGTGCTTTACGGTCTATTGACATTAGAGGGAATTGACTTATATGCAACGCTCTTTATATTTCTCCTTTTTCTTGTAAACTTCATTTAATATTTTTTTTTTCCAAAAGTATATGATAAAGATTCGGTCAAAAGACTGTGCAACTGAGTCATCCTATTATATTTATCTTCACCTTTTAATGTCCGGGTTTTTCTATTTTTGGGTTCTTAATGCATGTGTTTTCTATATGACTAGCTATCTTCTGTACCGTATTTCCTCATACAAGATTGTACTTCAATTGACTTTCTTCTTCTTTTTTCCCTGGAAATATTTTACTTTTATTAGGTCTAGAGTTGATTGTTGTGAGAGAAAATATGGGGTTCAAAATTGAACTTTTGAAAATTTTGGATTTTTATTTTGAGGGGAAAAAGAACAGTCCATGTAGAGCTCAATATGATTTACTCTTTGTTCCTTTCTCTTCTTGAACGAACAACTAAACAAGGAGTTACTTCTAAGAAAGGACAATTTGTTTAGTTGTATGGATTCAGAACTAATTATTTGTTTCTTGGTGAAGTTGATAAATTTCAAAGTTAACCAATTTACACAGAAAATTTCCCTGTAGTTTGTCGTGTAGACTACCATTAAATTTTCATGTGTAAAAGAAGTATTGCTCAAAGGAAGAGTCGTGGATACTAATTATTCAACTAATATAAATTATCTAAAAAATAGTAGTCTAATAGAAGAAACTTCTCTATTTTAGTTATACAAAGAAGTCAAAAACTCTATATCGATGACAGTGAAAACGACAGGCAGGAAGAGGAAAACATTCTACTGAGCATATTGTATGAGTACTATGGAATGACATATCTTTATAAACGTGAGACTATCAAACTGCGCCATCTACTCATCTTTTGCTGCATTCAAACTTCAAAACACAAGAACTTTGCCCCTACCAACTAGCCATCAGGAATCTGTGGATATCTGACAGTGTACTGGAGCTCAAGAAAGTCGCAAAAAGGAATCTATTGCATGAAACCTAACCACTGCAATGTTAATGAAGGGCTTGTTGTTAGCAGCTGATAACCTTCCAAGTTAAGAATGCAGCATTCCTCCCTTTGTGGGGCATATTAACCACACTTCAAAAGATGCCCTAATTTATTTTAAGCAGAAGAAGCCCTTACTTACTTTTAGAGGCAGAAAAGGTCATTTTTATGACTAGTCAAAGCAATGAACCTCTTTTACATGAGTTATTTATTTGATGGTAGTACTTATAGTTAAATTCAAAAGAAGCCATTTCATAAATAGATATAAATAGGGATTTGAAGGAAGCCCCATTTGATACTTGGTATCCTATCGTGAGATGCAAAAAGTTGTTCATTTTTACATTTTATTCCCAATTATTACCTCCTCAAAGAGAAGTTATTTATTAGGCATTATTATTGTCTAATAAAAAAGAGGTTATTTTAGTTAACAGATATAGACAGGGATTCAAAGCCAGATCTAGTGTAGTTCTGAGTTTGATTTCTTCAGTATCTCTCAAGTATTTCTTGTGTTCTTTCTTGCTCTGCTTTTCATTACTAACATTTATTTCTTTCATCTCGGGAGTTTTCATTGCTTATTGGAAATAAGCCATTATTGACCATTGGAATCCCAATCTTTACAAGGAGAGGATTATAGAGACAGTTCAACAATTACATGCAATGCATTAAGTTAATTTTGCCTAATTATGAAAAAGATCCACTACGGTGACAGAATCCAACTGCAGTTTCACTTTCTGGGTAACTAAGTTGTAGTAAAAGTGATTCGGCATATTCTTCTGGCCTTCTCTTGTAAAGTTACTGTGACAATCGAACTGCACAAATTTGAACTCTCTGGCCCCCATTGCAGCTAAAAGTTTTACCTGTTATAGACTATTGAATTTCCTCATAGTTTTTTCCTTTTCTTTTTCAAATTTCAATGCTTGCAAATATTTACTGACAATTTTTTCTTGAGCGTTTTCCTCTTAGTTTACTGTTTTGACTAATGTTATTTGAATATCATAACTTTGCAAGACAAGGGAGACAATATTTTGTATCCACTTCACACATTTTAAACCTCTTGTGGTATCTGTTTGGTGGTCATAAATTTCCCTCTGTTGTGACTATCTTTAATGCTTTGTTTAATTATTTGCTTAAAAGTTCCAGGTGTTAGAAAACGTCGGAAGCGTGCTCGACCACTGGTTTTGTATAAGAAACAAAGAAGACTGGTGCCATTTACCCCAACAGATGATCCTGATCGAAGGCTACTGCAAATGGGGTCGCTTGCTTCTGCTTTAACTGCAATGAATATGAAATTCAGTAACGATCTCATCTACATATCTGGCATGGCTCCTAGATCTGCCAATCAAGCTAAGTTTGAAAATGGCGGAATCCAGGTTTGATTCTCAGCTTCTTTATGGGATTGTTCTCCTTGTATTTATCTTCTACCTATTAGTTATATTTGTAACATTTTTTTAGTCTATATAATGGCCCCTTTTTTTTTCTTTTGCTTTTTCTAACAGGTTCTTTCAAAAGAAGATACGGAAACACTGGAACACTGTAGAGCTATGTATATAAGAGGGGAATGGCCGCCCCTTATGGTAGTTTACGACTCATGTGAAGGGTACATCTATCTACCTTTCCTACACTTTTGAATTATGCTGGCATCCCTTTAATTTGATGCGATATAAAGTATCATCATTTTGAATAGCGCAGCTATACAGTAGAGGCAGATGGCCTTATTAAGGACCTTACGTTCATAGCAGAATACACAGGAGATGTGGATTATCTCATGAAAAGGGAGCATGATGACTGCGACAGCTTAATGACCCTCCTTTCAGCCCAAAACCCATCCAAGAGTCTTGTTGTCTGCCCTGATAAACGTGGAAACATTGCTCGTTTTATAAATGGCGTAAACAATCATTCACCGTAAGCATATGGCCTCTTTCAACGCCCCCGATATAGTTTGTCATCCTTTGACAATCTTCTTTCCACATGTCATATTCAATTGGCTTGGATTTCTCTGTTGAGCTTTTCACAAAACCTTCTTTTCAATCTAAGTTCTTACTAGTGTTCTTGAAACCAATCCCATTTCATGCAGGGAGAGTAGGAAGAAGCAGAACCTTAAATGCGTCAGGTACAGTGTAAATGGTGAATGTCGGGTCCTTCTGGTTGCTACGCGTGATATCGCCAAGGGAGAAAGGCTTTATTATGATTATAACGGAGATGAGAATGAGTATCCGACTCATTATTTTATCTAAGTTCTGATTCACCGTCTTTTTCTCATTGAATCTGAAGGTAACAAAAATATTTTCTTCACTCCCTGCTAGTTAGGCCATTGATACAAAGTCCAGACAGGAATGTTTCTTAGGACTTGAGTAGTTTAGATAGATTAGATTATTAGGACATTTACTTTCCTAGAACCCCAATTTTGTACAATTTTTTCGGCATCTCATCCTATTTAATCTTAGGGTTCTTTTCAAGTACATTTGCTGCGACACTTTTCTTGCATTGTTTGAAAGTATTTATTTTCTGTTATCTTCATTTTCTTGATATCTTATCATAAATTTGTCATAGTTTTAGTTCATATTTCCATGTACTTGCTTGCTTGCAGGCATAAATTCCTGACATTCACTGCCTTCTCTGTGTGAGAGAGAGAGAATTGAAAATCTTTATTTAATTCAACAGTAATAGGAAATGGAAAAAATTAAAAACAAATTGGTTTGGAGAAAATTAGAAGCTGCTAATTTTCTAGTGCACTAGAATGAATTAATAGCCAAATTAGTCATCAACTAACTTTCGTCCTGCCACTTTCATCCTTTTCAAGTTTTTTTTAACTTTTTTGGTCATCAAATAATTTTCAAGCAGCCACTTTCATCATTTTTAACTTTTTTTCAGCCACTTTCATCCCCAAAGATTTTACGAGTAGCCATTTTGGTCATCAAATTATTTTCTAGCAATCACTTTCATCATTTTTAACTTTTTTTAATTTTCTTCATCCCCAAATATTTTACGAGCAGACATTTTTTACGAACAGTAAATGAATTTCAAGATCTTAAGTTTGAGTTTGGGGTGATAGATGGTGATTTCACTCCAAGCTGCAATGTTGTGGATCTACAGTTTCATAAATTTTGACTGTTTTTAGACAATTATTTGACAGTTTGATAAAAATGGCTGCTCTGCTCGTAAAATCTTTGGGGATGAAAGTGGCTGAAAAAAGTAATAAAAAGGATGAAAGTGGCTTTTCAAAAATAAATTGATGACCAAAAAAGTTAAAAAAACTTGAATAGGATGAAAGTGGCAGGGCAAAAGTTAGTTGATGACTAATTTGGCTATTAATTCGCACTAGAATAGGCCGAACATGCCTATTGAAAGATGCTGGTCTGGTACGTCATTTTTCTTGGCATATACTGGGTACTCTAGTATAGTTGGTACTTGTAATTATAGTAAGGGTAAAAAGCCCTAACACCCCCTAAACTATTCTCTTTTTTGGTTTTTGACCCTCAACTAAAAAGGGTCAAGTTTTACCCCCTAAACTATTTCGGTTTTTGGTTTTTGACCTTCCATCCATATTCTCCGTTAAATCATAACAGAAGTCCAAAAAAATGGGGGCATTTTGGGAAAATCATATCATTCATAATAAATTAAATTAAATTTAAGGGAAAAAAGGGTCTTTTAATTTTTTTTTCAGAGGTTGGAATTTACAGTTGGTGGTTGGAGAAGAGGAGTGGTACCCGACTTCCGACTTTTTCTGTCACTGTTCTCACCGGCGACTTCTTCTTTCTCGTCAGAATAATAGGTTATTATTTTTATAAAAACAAAAATTTTAGGATCTTATACAGATTGCCCAAAAATGCCCCTATTTTTTGGACCTCTGTTATGATGTAACGGAGAATATGGATGGAAGGTCAAAAACCAAAAAGCGAAATAGTTTAGGGGGTAAAACTTGACCATTTTTAGTTGAGGGTCAAAAACCAAAAAAGGGAATAGTTTAGGGGGCGTGAGCGCTTTTTACCCTTATAGTAATTTCTTGATATTAAGGGGAAAAAACAACAAGGTTGTTCTCTGACCAATTCCCCTCCACCCCCCAACCCCCAACAAAAATAAAATTAAAAAATAAAAGTTTGACTAGGTACATATTGGCCACGGCTCGGCCTCAATTCTCATTAGTCCTATCTCACATTTCTACTCTAGCAGTTGGTAGTAGTATATTGATACTAAAAATGATACTCCATGCTTATAGTAGAAGTCTTCTTAACTCTTTCATATATTTTTAAAATTATCCTTACTATATAGAGAAAGAATGAGAGATGGATGATTGAAACTTAATTAGATAAATTAAAATTTAAAGGTTATAATAAGAAAATTATTTTGTTGTCTCTTACTTTCTAAATCTATGCTAAATGATACGTTCTTAACTAGGGGTAGCTAAGTTCTTGTTTAGATAGCAAGTGGAGGAAGGAGCTCGGACCAGAACCAAAGGGTTAGCCGAGCTACCTGTATGGAAAAGCACTAGCCGAGCTAGGGAGAGAGGAAATAGGCTCAAATTAGGAGCCGAGTTCAGATCTGAGCAAAGTACTTAATCACCTGATTCGATAAGCAAAGTTAGAGAGAGTGCAGGAAGACCTCAACCTCACGTTGACTGACAGTAGTAAGAACTTAGCATAATTTTAAAGAGCTAGAAAGACTTAGAGTAAATGAAGTGGTGTATGATCCCTATTTATAGATGATATTTCCCAAAGAATTTTACCATACCTTGTACGGTCCGAGGTGGGATAACCCGATACAATGCTTACCGAAACCTCATGAAGACGGACTATCACATTCATGTACATCTGCACTAAAGTATCCATAGAAGCTGTGATTCTCATTGGTAAAAAGTGGTGGATTTTGTTAGTCGGTCAACAATTACTCAAATTGTGTCTTTTCCGGTTTTGTCCTTAGGCAAACCGACCACAAAATCCATAGTAATATGTTCCCACTTCCAAAAGGGGATTTCTAAATGCTTAAGTAAACCAGCGGGTCTTTGATGTTCCGCATTTACTTGTTGACATATAAGGCACTTAGCCACAAAATCAACTATGTCCCTTTTCATACATTTCTATCAAAAGTTAACCCGAAGGTCCCGATACATCTTTGTAGCCCCGGGATGCACTGAAACCTTAGAACTGTGAGCTTCTTGCAAAAAATTTGGTTTCAACCCCAAATCTGACGACGCACATAACCAACCCTGATACCTCAAACTACCATCTTCATGAATCCCGAAATCTGATTGTTCCCCCGACAGTACCACATTCCGCTCCCTTTCCAAGTCTGAATATGTTTTCTGTCCATCTCTAATCCGAACCAAGAGTGTCGGTTGAGCTACCAAAGTTGCCAAAATGTTTTCGGTTGACTCAACGACCTCTAAACATAGCTTTTCAAAATCTGAAATCAAACTCGGTTGCTCTGTAATTAAACATGCTAGCTGACCCGAACTTTTCCTACTTAAGACATCGGCTACCCGATTAGCTATCCGGGGGTGGTAGCTAATCATGAGGTCGTAGACCTTAAGAAAATCCAACCACCGAATTTGTCTCATGTTAAGTTCCTTTTTGTGTGAAAAGATACTTAAGGCTTTGGTGATCGGTGAAAACCTCACACGGTTTCCCGTACAAGTAATGTTTCCAAATCTTTAAGCCAAACACGACTGCTGCCAATTCCAAATCATGTGTAGGGTAATTCTTCTCACAAGGCTTTAACTGTTTGGAAGCATTATCTATCACCTTACCATTTTCCATAAAAGCACACCCCCACCCGATGCCCGATGCATCACTATAAATTGTAAAACCCACTGTCTCTTCATATAGTGCTAAAATCGGTGCAGTAGTCAACCGTTCCTTCAATTTCTAAAAACTTTCTCACAATCTGTCCGCCATTCAAACTTCACCCGTTTCCGAGTCAACTTGGTTAATGGTGCAACTATTCTAGAGAAGTCTCCAAAGAACTTTCGATAATACCCGGCTAACCCAGGAAACTGCGAATATCCGCCACTGTCTTTGGTCGAGGTCAATCAACAATCACCTCAATCTTACTCGGATCCACCGAGACCCCCTCAGCTGATACTACGTGACCAAAAAATGTCACACTTCTCATCCAAAGTTCACATTTACTAAACTTGGCGTATAACTTTCCTTCCTCAAAATCTCCAACGCCAGTCTAAGGTGCTCTTCGTGAGCTTCATCCGACGGTGAATTCATCAGCATATCGTCGATGAAGACCACCACAAACTTATCAAGACAATCCCGAAATACCCGGTTCATCATGTCCATGAAATCCGTCGGTGCACTAGTCATACAGAATAACATAACAATGAACTTATAGTGGTGCCCATACCCGGTTCAGAAGGAACTTTTGGGAATGTCTTCAGGTTTGATTCTAAGTTGGTGATAACCCGATCTTAAATCAATCTTGGAAAAGACGTTCGCACCTTTCAACTGATCAAACAAGTCATCGATGCAAGGGAGGGGATGTCGATTCTTAATGGTTATCTTGTTAAGTTCACGGTAATCTATGCACATCCTCATACTTCCGTCATTTTTCTTCACAAATAAAACCGGAGCTCTCCAAGGTGAGACACTCGACCTTATAAACTTCTTGTCAATAAGTTCTTGGTGCTGATCCTTCAACTCCCTCAACTTCGCTGGTGTCATACGGTATGGGGCCTTAGAGATTGGCTCCTCACCGGGTTGCAATAAGATCTCAAAGTCAATTTCTCAGGCAGGTGGAACACCCGGCAAATTGTCCTCAAGTCGGACTTTCTTCTTATCATCCTTCAATATCGCGTAAGCTAGAAAAGCTTCGCATCCCTTTTTGATACACTTCTCGTCGAGATTACAAGCATACTACGACCACTCTTCTTCTTATCTGAACCCAGAAATTCCACAGTTTCCTGATGCCCAATCACAAACTGTATCTTCTTTTCCCGGCAATCCACTAAAGCATGATGAGCATACAACCAATCCATACCTAAAATCACATCAAAGTCTACCATCTGTAACTGTATAAGGTCGACTTCTAATGCCTTAGAGTCTATTTCTACCTGGCTCTCTTTATGTATGAAGTTAGACTCTAAAATATTTCCATTAGGTACAATTACTTTATAAGTATCCAAATAACAGGTATGGGAGGTCATAAGTACTTCAGTAAATCTATGTGACACAAATGAATGGGTAACTCCACAATCTAAGAGTAAAAATGCAGGTACTGAGTTGATTATAAGCGTATGTGTGACCACGTAAGAAGCGTCCCCCGCCGCTTGTTGAGTTAAGGAAAAAACCCGAGCATTAAGCCTCTGTCTTGTATCACCGATCTTTGGTGCTGCTGTTAAAGTCTGACCCACATTCTGAATTGGCATAGGACACTGACTGACTTGATGTCCTATTTTCCCAGACCTGAAACAAGTCCCGTTGAACCATCGACATTCCCCTGAATGTCTTCTGCCATATTTAGTACATATCATTGCAGGCTGATTACCACTTGGTGCCTCTGGGGGTCCCCCAATACTGACTAAATTTGCCCTCGTCCTTACTCCTGACCTAAAAGTGTTGGTAGATCCTAACGTGGGAGCAAACATCTTTCGAGCCAAAGGAGAATTAATGTTAGGGCGCGAACCTTGTCCGTGTGACATACTAGCAAAGTTTCTCTTCCCTGTTCTCTCTAAGTCCGACCTCTTGAATTCAGCCTCAATATTGAGACGTCCTTGATAAGCCTCTCTGAAAGCTGTAGATAGATTACCTGAAAGTCTTCCTCTGATCTTAGAAAACAACCTCATCATAAACCGTTGTGTTCTCATCTCAGGATCTTGAATGATGGTAGCAGCTTACTTCTCTATGGCATTGAACTGACCAGCGTACTCAGATACCGACATACTCTCCTTTGTTTCAGCTCGAATAACTAATGATGCCTCTCCATTCTGAATGTTTGAGGGAAATACTGATACAGAAATGTATTTCTAAACTATACCCAGGTGGTGGGTGAAAGAAAGAAATTCGCAATCCCCAAAACACAGCGGAATAAAATAGCGCGAGATTACGTTTCTAACAGGATCGATTCATGAGAAAGAACCATTACCTTGTGATTGGGAATATTACCTTTTGTTTAAATTAATATAGCCAAAATTTCTGCCTGGAATTTGATTCTCGAACCACTAACGGCAGCTTGTCAAACTCCTGTCTCTACCGGTATCCTCACACCAACCACTGGACTTGTTCTTCGCATCTCATATGCTAGTCCAAAGAGCTCCGAAGATTAGAAACACCTTTCTCCGGAATCCACAAAGTATAGGTTACTAAGGAAGATCGAAAATCAAAGAGATAAGAAAATCATATTTTCTTCTCTTAAGTGTTCTTGAGAGTGTGTATAAGTGAGATGAAAAAATCTGATTTTTCCTTAGATGTTACTCACGGTTGGGTAGTGTAAAAAGCAAGAGATGAGTAGTGAAATTAAGAGAGTAAAAACCAATGAAGAACAATTCTTCATCAAATGTGGTGTTAGTGGAATCACCCACTCTCCCCTTATTTCTCTCCCACTACAAGCACTCACACATTGCACATGCACTCCCTCACACAAGACATGTGCCGGTATTGACATGGTCCAACTGGTCTGGTCGACCGGAGAAATGGTTCTCTGCCGATCGGAGTGACAAACCGGTTCGGTCGACCCGAGACAACTCTTAGTCGATAGGGTCCGGTCCAACCGGGCCGGTTTTGCCCAATCCAATTGAAGGCACAATCCAATTGAGCCTCAAATTGAGCACCTATATCAAATGTAAACTCCAACAAGCCCAAATCCAGTTTATTATAGTGTGCGACCCTTTAGGTATTTGCTATGTTGGTCGTGACAACAATTGTCAACAATAATGAGAGGTATCTAGCAACACATCATTACTCCCAATTCAGAAATAGTCTCGGTGATTCAAGTATCACATATATGATCTTTTGAACTAATCCCTTTGTCCTCGATATCTATATTGAACACAAGTCACGGAGTATGTCAAACTTTTATAGTATGTCAAACTTTTATAGTCCAATCAGTCAGTTTCTTGATTCTCGAGTAGACTAATCAAATGACATTAATATCTCATATTAATTCACTTGTTCATGGCCATGAATTAGTCTAACTCTATCAAGGGGCCCAAGATATCACTCATGTTATATAGGAGGGACAAATCCTCTATCTATCACACCTCATCCTGACATGGTTCATAAATACACCAACCAAATGCCTTTATAGCCCATCTAGTTACAGATGACGTTTGAAACCATCAAAGCATACCATTAGCCAAGCAGGAAATCTTGTGTGATCTCTAGTCAAAGGATTTAGGTACAAACAGAATCATCATAAGAACACTGTTGACATTTATATAACAATCCATGAAGTGTTCTTATAGTCGGGTCTGTCCAATATCAAATACCCATGTGTTTGACTTAATATCACCATATTTAATCACAACACATACCAGTCTCAACACATTATTGTTGTCCTCAAAATTCCACAATAATGATTGACTAGGGACTTTTTAGAATAGTTCAATGTAACAATTACATAACTATCTAAGGACGTTATTATGTTTTATTACATTTTCACAGACGTAATTAAAACACTAATAATGGAATTAATGCCTTAATATTTCATCACATGAAAGAAAATACAACAATCTCCCACTTACACTAAAGACAACAATCTTGCCTTTTAGTGTATATTGTACTTAAGAACGATCTCTTAGATATGTCCTCTTGGTATCTTATACCCATGCTAGAAGTACGACGATCATGCTGTTGATGTGTCAGTGGCTTCCTCAGTGGGTCGACGATGTTATCGTCCGTATGAACTTTGCAAATCTTTACATCTCATCTATCAATGATCTCACAGATCAGGTGATACCGCCGCAATATATGTTTGGACCTTTAGTGAGATCGTGATTCCTTTGACATATGGCTCCATTCACAATAGAGATCAATCGCATTCGACATTCGAAATGCTAGGTATACCACACCAAGTTCATCAAATGAACTTTCAGCTCCAAATCTCCTAAGCAGCATATAATACATCTAAATACTCGACTTTGATTGTGGTTTAGGAAAGACTCATATCCTGGTTGCGATATAAAGTTGTCTCTATCGGTTTGGAAACTAGAATCAGTGTAACCACTTACAATGAGCTCGTCTTCCCCACCATAGATTAAGAACGTGTCCTTTGTAGTTAAGGATGTTCTTGACGGCTATTCAATGATGTTTACCGTATGTAGACTGGTATATGCTCGTTATACTCAAAGAATACGAGACATCTGGGTGAGTACACAAAATGGCATACATGATAGATCCAATTGCTGAAGCATATCGAATCTCACTCATGTGTTCTTTCTCATCCATTGTCTTAACACACTGTTGTCTTGAAAAAGCCGTACCAAGTGATATAGGAAAAATACCCTTTTTTTGGACTCTTGCATGCTAAACCGATTTAGCACTTTGTCTATGTATGTACTCTGACTTAGGCCAAGAAGTTTACGTGATCTATCTCTATAGATATTGACTCCTAAGATGAAGCTTGCTTCACCTAAGTCCTTCATAGAGAAACATTGCCCCAACCAGACATTTACAGATTCCAAGGTTGGAATGTTATTCCCTATAAGTAGTATGTCATCTACATACAAAACTAGAAATACAACCGAGTTTCCACTAAACTTTTTGTAAACACAAGGTTCATCAACATTCTTGATAAAACCGAACTCGCGTACGGCTTTGTCAAAACGTCGATTCCAGCTTCTAAAAGCTCGCTTTATTTGTAGGTTATAGGTTCATCATGATCAATAAACATAACATCTCCATGTGCTGTTACGAAAATTCCAAAATTTTCGGGTGATCTATGAACTCTACTAGACAATTCTTGTGTTTCCGGAACTGGCTCCACAACAGCTTGTGTAGCTTGTTCCAATTCCACCTGGTCACTTGTGCCTGGAACTTCACAAAGTTCCTGATCTTCATTAAGTTTCACGTGGCTCCCATTTGTTTTCCCAGAAAGTTATTCCTCTTCTAGAAAAACTCTGTTACGAGCAACAAACACTTTGTTCTCGTTCGGGATATAGAAGTAGTACCCTTTATTTCCTTAGGATACCCCACAAAGGTGCACTTGACCAACTTTGGGCTAAGCTTGTCCAAAGCTGGACGTTTCACAAACGCCTCACAACCTCAAATCTTTAAGAGAGACATACTAGGACGCCTCCCAGTCCATATCTGATATGGTGTCGTTTCAATAGATTTAGATGGAACTCTGTTTATTGTTAAAGATGTTGCTTCTAATGCATATTCCAAAAAGAGTTTGGAAGGCTAGCGTGACTCATCATTGATCGAACCATATCGAATAGCGTTCGATTTCTCCTTTCGGATACACCATTCAATTAAGGAGTAGCCGGAGGAGAAAGTTGTGAAACAATTCCACAACTCTTTAGATAGTCACAAAATTCTTGACTTAAGTATTCCCCACCTCGATCGGATCGAAGCATCTTAATACTTTTGTCAAGATAGTTTTCTACTTCATTCTTATACTCTTTGAACTTTTCAAAGGCCTCATACTTGTGTTTTAATAAGAAACACGTATCCAAAATGACTAAAATCGTCAGTAAAAGTTATGAAATATAGATAACCACATCTTGCATGGATATTGAATGGACCACATACATCACTATGTATTATTTCCAACAAATCCTTTGCTCGTTCTCCCGTTCTAGTAAAAGGAGAAGCAGTCATCTTATTCTTACCCATTAAACAAGGCTCGCATGTATCATATGATTCAAAATCAAATATATTATAACAATCCATCTTTATGGAGTTTGGGAATGCGATTTTCGTTTATATGGCCTAAGCGACAATGCCAGAGGTATGTAGGATTAGACTCTTTAGTCTTTATCCTCTTTGTATTTATGTTATAAACTAGTGATCTAGATATAACAAGCATAAACCATTCACCAAAGTAGCACTACAATAAAAGATATCATTTAGCGATAACGACATTTGTTGGTTTTTAATGTGAATATCAAACCCATCTTGTCCAAACAAGAGATCGAAATAATATTCTTAGTTAATGTAGGTACATAAAGACAACTATCTAAATCTAGAACAATTCTACAAGGCAAACTAAGACAATATGTTCCTACAGCTAATGCATCAACTCTTGCACCATTGCCAACGCGTAGGTCTACGTCGCCTTTTGCCAGCTCTCTACTCCTTTGTAGTCCCTCTACACATTCATGCAAATTTGAGAACCGCATCCGGTATCTAATACCCATGCAGAAGTAGTAGTAGACAAGTTGATCTCAATAACATAAATACCTGATGCAGAAGCAACATTTGCTCCCTTTCCAAGCTTTTTCCCGGCAAGAAAACTAAGGTAGTTTCTCTTCCAGTGTCCTTTCTGTCCACAATGGAAACAATTTCCATCCTTAGCACAACGACCTTGGGTTTCAGTGCTTTCTCAGAATGGTTAGGTTTGCCCGAAGGCTTGCCTTTAGGCTTACCAAAACCCTTGCTCCTGTTGTTGTTGACCATGTAAATGTCCTTGGACTTTCTTATTTCCTTCTCTATAGTCCTCAACAGGTTCAAAAATTCTACGAGAGGTTTGTCTATCTCATTCATGTTGTAGTTCAATACAAACTAACAGAATGATTCAAGCAACGATTGCAGAATCAAGTCAGTGTATAGCTCCTAGCCAAGAGAAAATCCCAGTCTTTTGAGGCTCTCAATATAACATATCATTTTTAGAACGTGAGTTCTGACTGGTGTTCCCTCTGTCATTTTGCACTGAAATAGAGACTAAACACATCGAATATTTCCTTGCGGGCTTGACCCTGAAAGAGTTGTCTTAGATTATTAATCATATCGAAAGCTCCCATTTCCTTATGTTGTTTCTGAAGCTCAGAGGTCATGGTCACTAACATAAGACTAGACACATCTAATGCATCATCTAAGTGCTTACGATAAACATTTTTTCCAGCAGCCGGAGCCCCCGCGACTGGTGGATCAGGAATATGAGTCTCGAGAACATAAAGATTTTTCTCGTTCTTGAGAACGGTTCTTAGTTCCTGTACCAGTCGAGGAAGTTTCCTCCCTCAAGTTTGTCATTCTCAAGGACGAATCACAATGATAAAGGGTTTGATGCAACAATTTCATTTGCCATTATATCTACAGAGAAGAGTTTGTAAAGTTTTAGTTGTCATATTTTAAAATCATTAAAAGGACTTTATTTAATGATTTTCTCACTATTTTCTTCAAATGAATGACCCTCAAATATTCATTCGGAAAGTTCAAAACTTTCTAGTAGGATAAAGATCCATATTTCATCATTCTCAAGGCAGCTTTGTCTACTATACTCAAGAAGACGCTTTAGGTAAGCAACACTTGCTAATCACATCAATTATGTGACTCATGGTTGGTTAAGTAGGTAACGATTACCCTCAAAACATAAATGCAAATGTCAACCCTTTTGCTTCCAGGTTCTCAACCATTGAGGTAATCCGGTTAAGTATGACCCAAGGTTGACCAGCGGATATCAGTAACTTATCATTCGTTCCTCACCAGGATAGACATGCGCTTATTCTACTCAGAAGTTCACACTACTATCGATCTTGGCCTTGACAAGGGCCCCGCTTAGAAGACAATTGACTTAATATTTAAAATTGAGGGATTTTTAAATTGTCTCACCAAATGGTGTAAAATCTGATTATACGTCTTAAATACATGCTTTAAAGATGTAAACCATGTATCATGCATCTAATGCAAAAAATAGTAAATAAAATTGTGACATAGTAATAGCCCCTATACGGATTTTCCGAGCCAACGGAAAATCCTTAGTCAATCTAAAGGTGAAAAACAATAAAACCTATCTATTGTCTTCTGCCTTATTGTGGTTTCCTCCATCAGATTGACACCTTTCTTCATCACTTGTTACATAATTGAAATCATATTTTATACTTTTACATAATTGAAAGAATTCTAGAGTAACATTCGAAATTAAATTACAACAAGAATGAATAGATATAAGGCACGACATGCAGACCATATTATAATAAAAACCAATGGGTCAAAGACTATTACTATGCACCATACTCAAATAACACGACAATCATACTAAAAGTGCAAATACACACTGTCTGCCCCTTTCCGTTCGACACAGGCCACACTCCCGGTCGATTGCGATAAGGTAGTAACCAAAACAGTGTAAAAATAGGCCACGCCGGTCGACCCAGAATATTTCTGATCGACCGGCCTGAAAACAGACTAGCCTCGGTCGACCGTGATGGAACAAAACGCAGCAGAATAAAATAGCGCGGGATTACGTTTATAACAGGATCGATTCACGAGAAAGAACCATTACCTTGTGATTAGGAATATTACCTTTTGTTTAAATTAATAGAACCAAAATTTCTACTTGGAATTTGATTCTCGAACTACAACCGGCAGCGTGTCAAACTCCCGTCTCTACCGGTATCCACACACCTACCTCTGGAATTGTTCTTCGCATCTCAGACGCTAGTCCAAAGAGCTCCGAAGATTAGAAACACCTTTCTACGGAATCTACAAAGTATAGGTTACTAAGCAAGACCGGAAATCAAAGAGATAAGAAAATCGTATTTTCTTCTCTTAAGTGTTCTTGAGAGTGTATAAGTGAGATGGAAAAATCTGTTTTTTCCTTAGTTGTTACTCACGGCTGGGTAGTGTAAAAAGCAAGATAGGAGTAGTGAAATTAAGAGTGTAAAAACAATGAAGACCAATTCTTCATCAAATGTGGTGTTAGTGGAATCACCCACTAACCCCACTCTCCCCTTATTTCTCTCCCACTACAAGCACTCATACATTGCACACACACTCCCTCACACAAGACATGTACCGATTTTGACCTGGTCCAAGAATTCCGGTCGACCGGAGAAATGGTTCTCTGCCGACTGTCGTGACAAACCGGTTCGGTCGACCGAGTCCTTTCCTACCGGGTCGGTTTTGCCCAATCCAATTGAGCACCTATATCAAATGTAAACTCCAACAGTGGGTTGTCCCCTTGTTAGTATGTAGGGGCAACATTCCTTCACCATTCAGCTGCCCGTAAGAGATGCAACCACCACATCCGCCTTTACACCCTTAGGTACCCTCATTATCCTCAGATTATGTTCCATCTCTTCTAACCATTCTTCAGCATGATCATCAGTCATGGTACCATCAAATGATGCCATCCTCATATTCTTCAGTCTTTCATAGTAACTCCTCGGATCCGCTTCAACCCTCGGTGCCCAGACTTGACCCAGACTCTAGTTTATCTGATTATGTTGATTTTGCAGCACCTCTATCAGGTGGTGCTAATTCTGCATCAGTTGTGTCATCAAGTTAAAAGCAGCCCCAAAATATGTTGGCATAGTAGGATTGACTGGTGGTGGTGGTGGTACAAACTCTGCCCCGGTCCCATTGCCCCCAGCCGGTTGCTTAACCCACATATTGACGACGGTTACCCCTAGGACCCTGGAGGCCCAAAGCAGCGATCAGTGTCTTCAAGTCATCATTGTTGTCTTGGTTTCGGTCCACATTTCCCACATTTCTCACAGAATACCCAACATCATATGGTAAGAGATAAATTCACATAACATCCTTAACAAGTTAGAAACATAACATGGTATAACATATATAACTTGATAACATACACATCAACAATACCAGTACGTTACAATTAGTAACATGGTATAAAGTGTTAGGAAATAAATCCTCTCCAATTCTAGGCCACAAGCAAATCTCAATCAAGGAGAGCGGTGAAAGGACACAATGATATACGTGGTTCGGTCAATCTGACCTACATCCACGTGTAAGGCGAGCGCATAGCTAATTATAATAGAGAAACAAGAATACAAGGGAGATTTCTCCAACCCATTAGCTCTCACTCACCTTACTACTCCAAACAGTCTCATATATATATATATATATATATATGAGTAGTAAACCTTTAGTTAAAAGGATTAGGAGTTCACATAATTAGTAATTCTTAACATAATTAGTATCCAATTAGGAGTACACCTAAATAGTAATTTATCTAATTACTAATTCTTAACCTAATTGATACCGAATTAGTAATCTAGTGAATATGGGCCAAAACCCAACAATCTCCACCCTAGCACGTAATCACTCAATCTCCAACTAATACGCTCTGCGTCCCATATGTTCTATGTCTCACATGCCTCTACTCTCCACTTGAACTTTCAAATCAGAACGTTGAATGAAGGGGAATTGATTAGGCTATGTTTAGTCAAATTTGATCAAAGGTCAAACACGGTAACACCAATAACGGATCAAACTGCTCAACATTCAAAGTCCACCCAACCCACTATGGTTTAGGACACTCGATGCACCTTTGGGTCCATGCACCCGAAACATACCGGATCAATCCTCCACCCTTCCAATTCAAACGTCTAGATTTAATTTGCTTGACTTGTACACCAACCACACTAGATTTTTATCTCTTAAAGAAATACATCTTCTTTGCCAAACCTCTTTCGGCAAGTGTGCTCCATCCCAATGGATCTCTCTTCCATCTTTGGAGGACATACATAAAAATATTTTCACCGATGTCAAGGTTTTCTGGTGACGATGGCTAGAATTGTATAGAACTCTGAAGTTGACAATTGGTCGATCTTTCACTAGAGAGTAACGCCAAATTCCACTTGGCTTAACCAATCGAAATAAATCATCTTTCGATTATATCCAATACTCTCCTTCAATCTCTGGCGAAATGGATGAACCAAAACAACTCCTGAACCTGTTCTAAATCTCGCTATGATACCAGCTGTTAGGAAATTAATCCTCTTTAATTCTAGCCCACAAGCAAATATCAATCAAGGAGAGCGATATAAGGGATTCAATGATATATGTGGTTCGGTCAATCCGACCTACATCCAAGGGTAAAACGAGTTCATAGTCTCATTATAATGGAGAAATAAGAATACAAGGGAGATTTCTCCAACCCATTAGCTCTCCCTAACCTTACTACTCCAACAATATAGAGACTCATATATATAAGAGCAGTAAACCTTTAGCTAAAAGGATTAGGAGTTCACATAATTAGTAATTCACCTAATTACTAATTATTAACCTAATTAGTATCCAATTAGGAGTGCACCTAAATAGTAATTTACCTAATTACTAAACCTAATTGGTATCTAATTAGTAATCCAGTGAATATGGGCCAAAACCCAACATAAAGCAGTAAGTAAACAAGTACACCATATGCCAGAGTCTCTACCCATCACACATCTCACATGTTATTTACCAAGTTCATCCTATGTTAATTCCAAGTTTAAACCCTAAGGTTCGACCTTCTCTGATTCCACGTATGTCACACCTCGTGCCCGTGTGATGACCTAGTAGTACTTCATATGCCAATGAGGCACAGAACCAAAGTATAAATGATAAAGTGCAATACCATACTATTAAATGGAATCCAAAGCTTACATAATTATTAGAGTGAACGTATAAGTCCAACATGAAAATAAAGTGTAAGTTTGTTTTTTTTTTTTTTTAAAAACTAGACCATTTATAAGTACGGTCCAGTTTATTACAATTATATATTATTAGACCTCTCCAGAGGAGGTCGACCTCACCAGAGGAGGACTAGTAGAAGCCCGTTGAGTGGGTGCCCCGTGTGGGGAGTAGTAGAAGCCCGTTGAGCGGGTGTCGTAGAAGCCCATTGAGCGGGTGCCCCGTGAGGGGAGTAGTAGATGTCCCGTTTGAGGGGAGTAGTAGAAGTCTCGTTGAGCGGGTATCGTAGTAGCCCGTTGAGCGGGTGCCCCGTGAGGGGAGTATAAGACCCACACAAGGGAACCCAAAGAAATGACAATTAAATCATTCCCCTTGTGTGAGGTGGGTATCGAACCTGGACCTCTCGGTCTCAGGCAGTGGATGTTACCCACTGGGCTACCATGCCTTCGATAAATAAAGTGTAAGTTAATTACTAAACGTGATTGCATATTAGAAGTTTCAAAGGAAGTAAACTAAGGTTCAACTATTACAAATTCATTAGAGATGTCAATTGTCATAGTCCCCATCACAGGCCTCCTCATAAACATGATCAGCAACCTCATCATCTGCAAATAGAGAAAAGTAAAGACATGAGCTATGGAGCCAGTAAACATCAACACCCTTAGGATGAAACATAAAATGAGACACAAATCCGTCTTCCCGACTTCCCAAAAATAGATTTTTCTTTCTTCTTGAGGTTTTAAAAATGAAAGGACTCATGGGCAGAAACTCGTTCTAAACACCCATGAATCGTCCTCTGAAGGATTCGCTCATACCATGGGAATCGAAATTCATACGAAAATACTTACGATTTTCGGTCAATGGTCAATGATGGAAGAACCGCAAAGTTAAGCTACATTAACCTTAAGAACTACATCAAGATCATTAGAACTCCACCAATGTGCACTATAAGAAAATGAAGCATCACAAGTTTTTTTGGGTGAAGTTCCACTATGATAGTAGATGAATCTTTTTTATATCATTTGATTATCCGAACTCTTGAAAGCTATTGTCTTAAAAGAGGAAGTTGAGCTCGACTCAAAGAGATTGTGAGAAGACAAGACACACCTTCAAAAGGTACAAAGAAAAAGTAAGGTAGAAGTGCCTAGAGCGGAAGAGAAAAACGAGGATGAAAAGTAAAATGGAGAAAAAGGAAAGAACAAGGTCAGGAGAGACATAATGTGGTAGATGAGTCTACATGACCAAGTGAAATTCTAAATATCACTCCAAGAGAAAAATGTACTTCATGGAAAAAAAATTGGAGGTATTACTATATATTTTTATGTGCCTTAATTTCATGTGATTGTTTCCTTGGGATTTATATGATTGCATCAATCTTACTTTGATATACTTTTTGCCTTGGAAATCATTTTTGTCTATTTGTGAGGGCATTTGCAAAATAATAACCTTAGTTGTTTTAATGTATTAAAAGGTTTCAAAGAACCTATGATGTGATTTTCATAAATATAAAGGTTTTTTTTCCAACTTGATCTTGGATGGTTGCTCAACTTGCTTTGGAAACCTTTTGAGCTCTTTTTGGTGGATTTTTGGCAATATTGTTGTTATTAAGCTCTATCTTGACTAGTTTTCATTATCCTATTCTTATGTCTTTTTTGTAATAAGCGATGATGCAAAAAACCTTGCTTTGGATTGTACTTTGATGCTTTATGGTTGTTTTGATCTGTTCTTAGAGTGGTGTGTTTTTCAAGCAGCTTTGTTGAGGTTTATGACATGTTTTCACCCTTATATTCCTATTCTTGATTCTTGTCATAATCTCTTGTTTTTAATGTTATTAGGTTATGTTATATGCTAACAACTTTGTTTTTATGTATTTTATTGTGTTTAGAAGCTCTTTGACTATTTTCTAAAATGTTTTACAAAATGACCAACTTATATGTTTTTTAAAGCTTTTATCCTTCAAAGATCTTAAGGTGTGATTTTAAACTATTTGATGTTTTTAAAAGATTAGAACTTTATTCTTGATTGTTTTTACTATCTCAAAGTTGGTCATGATGTTTTGAAGTGTTTTAAAACCATTTAAAAGCTTTTTGGCCATTTTTCAAAAACCAGAAAGCACGTGTCTACCATAACCCCCAGTTGACCGACCCTGTGATGACGGTGGACCGGAGGGCAGGGGCACAGGTCAACCAAGGTCTGCCTCAGGTCGACCAACGTCATGTACAACCTACTCATGATCCCCGATAATTGACAAGTCCATATTACCATCTCAGGAAATCCATATTTTACTAGTACAATTCCCAAAACAATGATCAAACCCTAGTCGCAAAGCAACTAAAGGAAAATCCATAAATTGTAAAATTGGTCCAAGTAAAACAATAATAGACAAGCGATTCTCCCGGTGTAAATGTTTTAGCCGGGCAACCGATTCATCATTCCCAATTCCTCTAACATTCCATCCTAGCAATTCCATTAAAAAAAACTATAGAAGGAACATAAAAGTGAGTAGTAAACATACCCATCAGAGAGGTCGTTGTCCTCTTTGAGCATTGCAGACTGATTTGCGAACATCTCATTTAGGAGTAACTATTTTCTTGTTATCTTTTGCCTTTGGCATCTCATGTTCTTGATTTATCACATACTGACTGAAATCAACTTCAATGCTATTCATTGGGAGAGGTGATCATGTTCCCACTTCTTATTCAACCATGTTTGTAGTTGCTCGGAAAAAAGTAAGAAATCAGCCCACCATTCCCACGACACAATCTTTGGCAACGAATTTGGCCCCAAAAAAGACGTCGAACATACTTCCTTTGTAATATAAGTCGGCTCAGTCGAGGTTAAGAAATTTTTTGTGTCATATTGGTCTCTCTTCATAGGCATTACCACTTCCAATTTCGAGTGAGGAGGACATACCAAAATATCATACATTACCTTGTTAGGGTATACAGATTCCCCGAGGTCTAGAGTCGGAGAAAGGACTCCCTGTTGTATTTGCTTGATATCTTTCTCCAAATTAGTAGTAAACTCAACATCAAATTCTTCATTATCAATTGTTATAGGATTCAATACCCATTTTCCATCATTAACATTCCCTTTCTCATCAGAAGAGTGATTATCACTCCCAATCTAAATAAGATTTGCATTTTACATTCCATCATTCGCCTTATCACTTTATTTGACCGTGCATTTTCCATCAATAACATTCTTTTTCCCATCAGGAGAATGAATATCACTCCCAATCCGAATAGGATTAGCGTGAGGGTGTTGATTTTCCATTCTATATTTGCATTACTGCCTTCTTTGATCGTGCCAACTACTTTTTCGGATTTTAGAATCCAAGAATGATTTTTCTTCTCAGGGATTGGTTTTGGGCCACTGACCTCAGCCCTAGGGGCCATTACGTCAGCTCTTGCATGATCATTATTTGCTATTGTTCTACAATCTTTTCTGCTGTGACCAATTTTCTAGCAAGCCGAGCAATATTCCGGCAAGTTTTCATAGGAGATGGCTTGCTGGAATCCTTCCCCTGATCTTGTGTGCGCAATCCATATCCGTGTGCATAATGATTTCACCAAATCGAATTATACACATATCCTCGCAACGCTTGGCCTCGCCATATTCGTCGTCAGTTCATCAAGGACGAGCGGAACCCCTACGGCTAAAGCAATTGAGTAAAGATAAGACTTGTTGAATAAATGGATTGGTAATCCCTTCAATTGTCACACCCCGTCTCCGGAGTGATGACAAGGCAATGCCCCAATGATTAATGAAGCACCTAAGCCACAGTTAGAGAATACTAATTAAGGCAGTTCAAATATGAAATCTCTAAATAGTACTAAATGTGCTAGCGGAAGCATTGTTCTAAAAATGAAATGTTTCTAAGTTATTACATCTGAAAGGAACCTACAAGTTCCAAAATAAATAACTACAAATGAAATAACATTTGCGAACTAATCCAGTTAGGATCACTCTTCGTAGACCCTTTCCCAAGTATCGTCATCAAAGGAAGAATCAACATCTGCAGAACCCGAAACAACAAAGCGGATGGACTGAGCTCCGGTGCTCAGTAGGGACCTAAAAACAATAATAACCATAGCAATATATATAGAAAAAAACATAACAGATATAGAAGAAAATAGATATAGATAGTGCAGATGCCCGTTTCCCAAAATACCCCTTTGCAAGTAAATACACGGAACAAGACGTTACACAAGTCTTAAAAGACTCATAACCTGAAACAGAACAGAACAGAATCAGATCGGATCAGAACCATACATAACAGAAAACAAGTACAAAATTTGTACACAAGTGTACTATCTTGCACTAAAACAAACCCAACCCAAAATGCAAGTTAAAGGACTAAAAACCAAGTATCAACAAGACCCAAACAAATGTTCGCCTATACTTATCAAATCTGACACCCCAGATCGGAATTCATTCCATGAGCATCCCATACTACTCATGCGTTACAAACCAATAGTTATGCTAGACAATCGAGTAATAAACGAACAAAGACCAAGCAAGTGAAAAACAACAAATAAGCTAAACAACTATACTCTTCGCGTCTAAGTATTTCACACAACCGAATCCACATCAAGCACGTCTGTAAGCCCTAAGGGCGAACGAACTCTGTTTTTGATATTGGACAAACATTTGATGTTGTGTCTAATGATCTTAATCTTTGTGATAGAATATTGGAAATCTTGTAGGAAGCTCTAAGTACTTCAATCAAGCCATGTTCAAGATTCAAAGTCATACTATTCAAGGCTCATCTATGAAGATTGAAGATTGAAGACTTAGTTTGGTTAGTTTAGCTTTGTCGTCATTAGTCGTAATCTTTAAAGCTCTAACCAAAGCTCTTATGAACATAAGCTTCTCACTCTAGTCTTGCATACATGATTTCATAAACACGTTTTCAAAAGGCTTAAGTTTCAAAATGATCTTTACATGTGTTCTTATCCAAAAAGCCTTCGATTTCATAGATAAGTCTTTTAGAAAAGTTTTCCAATGTTGTGTTACTTGTTACCTTTTAGGAAAACCTTTTTAGACTTTAAAAGACTTCAAAAGATTTCAAAACGTGTGAAAAATCACTTTGGAAGTTCGGTCAACCGAGCTCAAGTTCGGTTGAACCGTCGAGAAACTGAGAGTTTCAAAATGGAGCTTCGGTCGACCTAAGGCATAGGTCGGTCGACCGAGTTGGTGAAAGTGGATCCGAAGTATGGCTTCGGTCATCCGAGGTTGAACTTCGGTCAACCGAACTCTGCGATTTTCTAGCCGTTTTTTGACCGTTGGGGAGTCGTTTTTCAGCCATATTTGAAATATATATATACTCCAAAGCTAGAGAATTATTAAAAAGGACTTTGACAAACATAAAACATTGATATCTTATCAAGTCTAAACACTTTCAAAGCAAAATACTCTTCATCCTTATGATCTAAAGCATTCAAGAGTATTCTTTAAAAAGCAAGACAAAGAGTGGACCTCATATGTTCAAGAGCTAAATTGTTTGTGCTTCAAAGGTACTATATCTTTCACTTAGAAGAGTGAACAACCTTGTACTTAACCTTTCTTAATTCCCTTTCTTAGTGATAGGGTTATTATTGTAAGTCCTACTTTGTGTGGGCATCCTTTGGTTGTAAAGTCCTACTTTGTGTGGGCAATTGTAAAAGTCCTACTTTGTGTGGGCAATTGTAAAAGTCCTACTTTGTGTGGGCATCTTCTTAGTGAAGTGTTTGAAATCCTTGGGTGCGGCTCAAGGTAGTGGAGGTAGATTCTAAGTGAATCGAACCACTATAAATCCTTTGTCTTGTTGATTGGGTTTTGCTTTAGCCTTTGTTCATCTTGCTTATACTTTCACTTGCATTGCAAAGATTCGTAAAAGTTGCCAAGATTAGTTAAAACCCAATTCACCCCCCCTCTTGTGTTTTACAACGTCTGCCCTACAGTATTCTCGATTACACAATTTACTTACACGTTACGAACATAGTTATCGCTATGACACTACAATCCCACACTCAAGCTCAATTGTCTAATCAGACCATAATCACTACTAACAGCCCCCATGTAATAACCCACTGAGGAAGGGCCACACAGAATCCACACAGAAATCGGCTGAATCTTTCCCCCGGCTGGAGGCCAAAATAAAGAATACGTTCATTGTGTCATTGCCCACACATGAGCTCCATAATTTACTGTTAGCAGCCCCAACTTGTTTCTCCCTGCTAGGGTCCGGATCCACATATCCACACAGAAATATAGTGAACACCAGGTTCTAGCAATATATGAATGGGACGTATCCTGCTACAGACCTTTCATAAACAAGAGCTCGAATGGGGCGACGACTCGGTCGACCAAACCAATTAGGACAAAACAACGACTCTCAATTATGACGACTCAATGAAGACCCAAATAACGCAATTACAGAAAGGACTCCATCAATCCCCAGAACACTTCAGATACATTGCAGAGACAGTTTATAAGATTTTAACAATTAATGAAAGCGATTTAAATTCAGATATAAACATGCTCAAATCATCCAATTAAAACAATGGAAAAGTCAAACATTAAGTAATTAAATAATCTATCAGTCTATGCAATTTATTATCCCGAAACACCATAAACATGTCAGATTAATACCCAAAAGTATACAGTAATTCAGAACAGTAATTTAACAGAGGAAAAGTTGTCCCCACTTGTTACGGATAAACACTGAAATCCAGTAATCAGTGCTGGCAGTCTCACTCGCGGTGCGATAACTTTCTGCTAGAATATTCAAATTGTGCTCCGTCTGTGCTCACTCGAAGCCCTTTCGATTATCTTCGAATTGATATGTTGTGGGTCGAAAACAGAGGTTGGTAACCCCTTTCAATTGTCCCGTTGAATTTCTGGAAAGATTGTTTATTTGCTCCAAAAATCCCTCATTTTCTCTTTCCTTGGTCTCGCTGCTACTGCTTGACCGTTTTTCTGGTCCGTTCACTGATCTTGGGAAATTCCATAATAGTTGCCAATAATTTCTTTAACGATTGGTTGTCGATAATTGGCTTCCTATTTCTTTTACGTCCTGCTGGCTGAGTGTGAGAGAGCCGCCACCGCCTCCGCCTCCCATTCTCTTTTTTTATGCGTTTCTTTCCTTTGCACGATGCCCAAGAGAAACCCCCAAATTTCCTTGTACACAAAAGGCGATACCCACGTTTCCTTTCTGATCCCACGATATGCTTTTTGATTTTTGATTTTTTTTCTTTTAATCCTTAAATCCTAGTAATGTTTCACTTTTCTTTATTAATATAAACATTATTTAATTCCTATATTAATTCCACACAATTACTCATCCAATTAAATTACTAATCTAGGTGAATCACAATTTAAATCCCTAAATTACGATGCGTGTGTGAAACGCCCTTCAATAAAACATACACATAATAAAACACGTAACATGTTATAAAATTAAATGGACACGTAAGCACGTAATTACACGAAATAAATTACACATACACAGTTAATCGCGCAAAAATTAATTTACACGTCAAGTATCGCGTAAGAAAAAGTTACGGATTTCACATCAATCGTATTCATACCCGAACTATAGATTATTCCACGACTAGATCAAAATCACAGGTCCACTTGAAAACCCTCATTCTAGAACACCTAAAAAACTAATTTTCCTTCCTCCAAAATCTGCAATAATCTTCTTCGTGTTCAAAATGTATAAATACGTGTCTTGAATCTAACAATCCAATCCATAATGAGCCCTTGAATTGGAGTTTTTGAAAATCACGTTTCAATTAGTCGAGAGGGGGGCTGCGGCGTGAGAACTTGCCGACGAGTGCAAGCTTCCATGGATTCTCCTAGGACGTGAGGTCCTCTTCCTCGATGACTAGCGCTGGTTCTCCCTTGTATGACGAGAGATATTTTATTTGTAGAACCGTTTTCGCCATTGATGGGGCCGTGACGAGATCGACAAAAGATTTTTTTGGCCAAGCGGCTAGGGCTTCAGACTTGATTGCATATGATTCCAATTTTTGGGGAGCGTTTTTCTCACACTTGATTATATTTTTATCAAAAATGACCAAACAACTTCTCCATAAATGATTTCCATCTTATCCTTCCTAATTTTTTTTTTTTTTTTTGAATCTTTTGGCCCATATTTAACAAAAATAAGGATACAAATGATTTTAATCTTGGTGCAAATGTGCCCTGAAAAAACTATTTTACAAAAGGAGAAGGCTAAAAACTTTGCAAAATGGAAGAGATAAAGGATTCCATAAAAGGGGGGAGTAGTATGTTTTTCCAAACCAACTACTTTCCATGATCATATGTCATTTTGCATGATTTGTCTCCTTATCTCATGTTCTTTGTATCTTGTGGTTATTTGTCTTTATCCTCATGATACCTGTTATTCTAATTTGCATCAATGTTTTGTCATCATAAAAAAGAGGGAGATTGTAAGCCCTAAGGGAAAAATGAAATCAATCTAGTTTTGATGATAACAAATCATTGAGAAGTTCTCATGTTTGTGTGAGTTTGTATTTTAATATTAGGTCTTATATCTTACACCTGCATTGATGAAAATGAGAATGAAAGATGATGAAGTCAATAACTTAAAAGTATTGAAGTTACATTTAGAAAAGTTCAAGAGACTTCACCCTTGATGAGGCTGATAAAGATGGTCTCGAGTGGAGCTTTATGAAGATGATTAACTTTAAATACTTGAAGACATTTAATCAATCTTGAAGGATGAACTTCAACAAAGATCAAGATTGATTTAAAATCTTTAGAAGAATATTGGAAGATCATAACAAGCTTGATTAGGAAGACTTTGGATGAAGATCGAAGGAATGAAGAAGAACTTGACAGGAAAAGTATCAAGATGAACTAGTTCGGTATATCTCTTTCTTATCTTTTGTAACTAGTTCATATGAAATGTGTTTATACTTGTAAGGTCATGAAAATTAGTTTTAACTTCATGTTTTCATTGATAAGATCTTTCAAAGCCCAAAGATTTTCAAAAGCTTTGTTTCTTGCTTACAATGTTTGATTTGGAATTGTGATTCTACATGCGTTCATCTCTTGTTTACAAATCCTTTAGACAAAGATCTTTAGATGTTTTACATATGTTTTGGACTCTTGTATTGCAATTAAAAATTATTTGAGAAGTTCAAAATTGTGAAAATAGTTTAAAGGGGCGCGGTTGAAAGCTTTCGGATTCAAAAGTGTGAACTTAGATGATTTAAAAGTGAAATCATATTTTTGGGTTTGTTAAATATTAAATCAGTTTTATAAATATTTTTGAATCTATAAACATTTTTTTGGACCTTTTGTTTTCATGTTTAAAGGTTTATAAGTCCAAAAGTGTGATTGGTTTTCAAAATTTGAGGTTCTGGAGGTTTTGGTGCATAGCTGTCTCAGTCGACCGGAGCCTAAGTTTGTCGGCCGAGGGTATAGTCAGAGAATCTAGCAAAATGCAACGGTCGATCGGACTGTCGCTGACAAGCCAAAAACTAATCGTTATTGATCCGTTGGGTACCAAATCTCTCTTATTTTAAAGGCTTCTCTTTAATATCTTTGGGTAATACTTTGAGCATATTTTCTCTACACTTTGAGAGGGTTTTGGAAGAGTTTTAAATAGCACTGTCAAACGGACCACTAGTCCGCGGACCGGTCTGTGGTCCGCGTATTTTGGACGGATTTGGACCAAGCTATTCATGGTCCGTTTAAATGCGGGCCATTTTAGCCCGCTCCGTTTGGACCACGGACCAAGGCGGACCGGACCAGACCGGACCCGGACCAACCCGCATTTAAATTAATATATATAAAAACATATTTTTTAAAGTTTTACTTCTCATTTTTACAATTTGTTTTACAAATATTTTCAAAAATAAACAACAAAACTCAATTTTTAAGCTTTATATTCTTTTTTTTCAATTTTTCTTTTCAATTTTTAAAAATAAAAACAAAAAAAGTCATTTTTAAACTTTATTTTGTTTTTTAAAAATTTATTTTAAAAATTAATTTGGTCCGCGGGCCAGCCCGTTTAACCCGCGGATTTCTTATGGACGGGTATGGACTAGGATTTTCTTGGTCCGCAAAAATTGGTCCAAATCCGGCCCGGTCCGTTTTAGGGTAATCCGCGACGGACTGGACCGGACCGGACCGGACCAACCCGTTTGACAGTGCTAGTTTTAAACATAAATTTTTTTACATCTTCCACAAATTTGAGAAAATCATTGAGCTTTCTTGTTATTACATATTTCCTTTAAATTAGAGCTTTCAATTGTAATTATCCAATCCATTGAGGGATTATTTGTATTAAGCTATATTGTAAAGTCTCACCTGTTGAGGCTAATATTTATCTTGTAAACGGGTTGATTGGGAAGACTTGATTGTGTGAGAGTGATGGTTTTGGGTTTCCTTAGTGGAGTTAAACTTTCTTGTAATTGCAGGAACCAGAGTGAGTGATGTACCCGAAAAGTAAGTACAGTTGATGTGTTCGTAAAACCTACTTACTTAGTATACTAGATTAGAGAAGGTTGGTGGCTTGGTGCATAAAAGAGTATTAGTTGGGTTTCCCCTTGAAATGTTGCTTGGTGCATAAAAGAGCATTAGTTGGTTGTATCCTTTTTCGTGTATGTGCTCACAAATCAAGCTAGTTAAATTTGTCAAAAATCCCTGGGTGTGTCCCAAGGCAGTGGATGTAGATCATTGAGGATCGAACCACGCTAAATCCTTGTGTTTGCTTCCACTTACTCTTCCTCCTTACTTTCAATTTCTTATCATTATCAACTTTGTTTATGTGCTATATCAACTTGTTTGTATGAGAATTATTAGTTCAACTTGAGCTAGCATGCTTGTTTTGTGTATCTTGATTTTTCATTGCCATATGACTTGTATTATTTGATTTTACAAGCTTTGCATATTGCATCCTTGGATATAGTATCTTTAGTGGCATCTTGGTTTATTATACTTTGTTCTTCATCATCCTCTTGTGGTCTTCTCTTGTTGTATCAAACATACTATTCACCTAAGCTCTCCCTCCATTAACTCACCTCCATGTGCTTAATCAACATACTTACTATCTAAGTGATCACATAGGTAAAGATTTATTTAGAAAAGCGAAAAAGTTTAAGAACCTAATTCACCCCTCTTAGGTTCTACACTTTGGGTATTTCATTTGGTATCAGAGTCTAATATCATTTATGTTAGGCTTTACATCCTAGGAGGATCCATGACTTGATGCTTTTCTATATCTCCCTTAGAGGATTCCTCTCTACGTAGACCTCCTTTATTTTATGGCTTGAATTTCACTTGTTGGCAAAATGTGTTTAAACGTTTTATTTGTTCTAATGACTTCACCTTCTTGAGTATTTTAGAATAAGGACCATATGTTTCTTCAAATAACGTGGAAGGTGTCAAGGTGACGAAGTCTGGATGTGAATTCAACGAAGAAGTCTTCTCAAAGATGACACCCAGCTTCAAAGTCATGAATGTTCCTTGTTGCACACGAAGTGAATAAGCACTCAACAAAGTTCATGAGTGTGAACATGCACACTCTATGAGGAAAATACTTGAAGCAAATTATGAAGAAAACGTTGTAGTGAAAAAGACTTGGAGACTCAATCTTTTGAAGAAATCTCAATCACACGTCAAGAAAATACTGAAAATACAAAGAGTGTGAACAAGGAGAATTCAAAAATCTCTGTACTATGATGGAGACCATGAAGATCAAGATCTTAGTTGTGAGGGCATTTACAAAATAATAACCTTACTATATATTTTTATGTGCCTTAATTTCATGTGATTGTTTCCTTGGGATTTACATGATTGCATCAATCTTACTTTGATATACTTTTTGCCTTGGAAATAATTTTTAGCTATTTGTGAGGGCATTTACAAAATAATAACCTTAGTTGTTTTAATGTATTAAAAGGTTTTAAAGAACCTAAGATGTGATTTTCATAAATATAAATTTTTTTTCCAACTTGATCTTGCATGGTTGCTCAACTTGTTTTGGAAACCTTTTGAACTCTTTTTGGTAGATTTTTGGCAATATTGTGGTTATTAAACTCTTTCTTGACTAGTTTCCATTATCCTATGCTTATGTCTTTTTTGGAATAAGTGATGATGCAAACAACCTTGCTTTGGATTGTACTTTGATGCTTTATGGCTGTTTTATCTATTCTTAAAGTTGTGTGTTTTTCAAGCACCATTGTTGAGGTTTATGGCAAGTTTCCACCCTTATATTCATATCCTTGATTCTTGCCATAATCTCATGATTTTTATGTTATTAGGTTATGTTACATGCTAACAACTATATTTTTATGTATTTTATCGTGTTTAGAAGCTCTTTGAATATTTTCTAAAAGGTTTTACAAAATAACCAACTTAGATGTTTTTCAAAGATTTTATCCTTCAAAGATCTTAAAGTGTGATTTTAAACAATTTGATGTTTTTAAAAAATTAGAACTTTGGTCTTACTTGTTTTTACTATCTCAAAGTTTCTCATGATGTTTGGAAGTGTTTTAAAACCATTTAAAAGCTTTTGGACATTTTTCAAAAATCAGAAAACATATGTCTGCCATAACCACGGTTGACTGACTCCGTGATCACGGTGGACCGAAGGGCATGGACACAGGTCAACCGAGGTCTGCCTCAGGTCAACCGACGTCCTTTTTTTAAATGGTGTTTTTCTCTACAAATCACTTATAGTAGTTGTTTTGAAACATCTTGGATGTTTGATACATCTTAAATCTTTACCTAAAACAATCCAATCTATTTACAAAACACCAAAATCAAAATCGACACATCTTAATGGGGAGTTTTCTTAAACCTTTATTTTGAAAAACTCAAACCTCTCTAAGAATTAAGTTGTAAATGTGATTTTAATGGAAGGAAGGGGTCATGGAGGTTGGTTGGGCTATAGGATCCTTGAGGCTTATATTGATAGGTTGTGCTTGTTGAGAACATTCTCTGGAGCATTTCCATGACTATTGTGCTCTACTTTTTAGATGTCATGTTTCCTTGAGATTTCTTTTGTATCATGCTATATTCTTTATCAACACCCTATCATATGTTGAAGGAATGTTGTGCAATTGAGTCTATATTATCTATCTTCCTTCCTTGTTGGGATATGAGCTCATTTGATGTTATCTTTTTATATCACTTAATTTTGATGGCATATACTTCTTTTGGTCTTAACTCTCCATCTCTATTGGCAATCTATTCCTTGGGAAGTTTGTGCTCATATTTGATTGTTAAATAAATACCCTATGTCTTTGGTGTCATGTGCATTTCTTAGTCATATCTATTAACGTCACCTTGTAGTTTGATTTATTCTCACTTTTGTGTTATTTTTTTAACCAACTACTTGTGGAAGAGTCTTGATCTTTTAATTTATGTACTTCTCTTCTCCTCATCTTTGTGATATGTACTTGCTTTATTTTATCTCGTTTTATCACTTCTTATGGTGCTTTGTGCTTTCGGCATATTTTGTTTGGACAACTTGTTTGTTCTTTGTGGGAATTTTTATCTTATAATTGAATCTTATGTATCTACCTCTCTTATTCATATGAGATTGTGCGTCTCTTGTCTGATATACTTTTAATCTCATTTTTTTTGTTAGCTTGATGTTTTCAATTAATATCTCAATTTTAGCTAACTATTTCTTGAAGGGGAACTTGCTTTCATGTGTCATCTTATATCTCCTCTTATTTTGGATCGTAATATTTATGCTAATCTTGATTATATACAGGTTATCACATCTGTGTGTTAGCTTTGATTTTGAACTTGAGATTATCTCTTTGTAGCTAACTATATTTTTTTAGGGGAGATTGTTCTGTATGGATTTTCATCCCTATCTCCTTAACTTTAGCTTTGGTTGTTGAATTGCTTAGAATAATATGTCTTAACTTTGTATTTCTTGTTATCTTATTCTCATAAACTCATTATTTCAACCAAGTTTATAACCTCTTTCACAAAAATTTCCATAAAGTTGTTCACTTTCTTATTTTAAACACCTTATGGTTCTATAAGCTAATTATCATCATTTGACCACACAGTAATCCTTTAAATAGCCTTTTCAAAATGATGTGCTCATAAATGTTTTCAAAAATCTTTCCTATTTGAAAATGAGTCTCAAAACTCTCATTTTCTTTTATTTTTGGCATATTTTCTTGGAAAATCTTCACAATTGATTTTATTTTATCCAAAAATGACCAAACAGTTTCTCCATAAATTATTTCAATTTTATCCTTCCTAACTATTTTTTCATTTGAATCTTTTTATCTCTAATTAAGAAAAAGGAGGATACAAATGTTTTTCATCTTGCTACTCTTATAAACCTTTTTTATTTTGACAAGAGGGGGAGAAAGTTGGTGTTGTAAATGTTCCAAGAAAAATGTATTTTACAAAAGAATAAGGCTAAGAAATTCGGAATTACATTTACACTTCATTGTTTGAAGTCTTCACAGAAGGCGAGAAGAGATAGTGGAAAAGAAATGAAGATATTTTATGTTAGATGAGAATTTAGATTTCCCAATTTCCCTCCCTTTCCCCCCATTTTATAATCCATGTTTTCTAATTTCTGGTTAATTAGGTGGAGTTGAGTTGACAATTATACCCTTCCTTAGTTAGTCATGTGAATGGCTCGTTCTTGGACCTTGCTGCTGCCCGTAAGTTGATGAGGGATTGGCTGAGCTAAAATTATTGTGGGAGAATTGTCAAGCGAAAAAATATTTGTTAGACGATTAAATAGAAGAATTTCCCTTTTATATACATAAAATAAAAACATGTTTTTTTGGAAACAAAACATTTTTCCCTCAAAGGCAAAAACAAAAACAAAAAAAAAGTAAATAAATAAATAAATATCGCCAACCGTAGATTTTTCTAAGGGTGTGTTTGTTTCCATGAAATTGGAGCTTTGGAATTGGTTTTTCAATTCCAATTTTCTTGTTTGGCTATCAACAAATTCATGGAATTGAAATTGAAATTCCAATTCTCTTGTTTGGCTCTCAACAAAATTTTGGAATTGGAATTCCAATCAAATTCGAACCCTCCCAATTCCACAAAATTAATTCCATTTTATAATCAAAGAATTTGAATTCCAATTCTACAAGATTTATTGTAGATTATAAATATATCATGCATACATGTTATTTTCTCTCTCATAAATAAATATATGTAAATGACCAAAGTACCCTAATTGTAAAATGATAAAATACCCCTAGTAAAAAATGACTAAAGTGCCCTTAATTTAAAATAGCTAATGTTATTCATTTAAATGACAAAAATACCCTTTGTATGATGTCGAAAAATATCGTTAGTGAAAATTACAATAATACCCCTGACAAAAAACAACGATTTTTTTAACAAAAAATGCAAACATACATAACATAAAATCATCAAAACATCATGAAAAAAAATGACGAAAATATTTTTGACGCAAAATGACGAAAATACTCGACTCAAAATGATGAAAAATACTTTCGCGCAAAATAAATTTAAAAAATCCTTTGGCTCAAATAGCTTAAAATTCATATGATTAAAAATGACTCAATTTTTTTTTGAAGAAAAATGACGAAAATACTTTGGCGTAAAATGTCGAAAATGCCCTTAATGCAAAAAGACAAAGAACGCACCCATAAAAAATGTCGAAAAATCATTTTTTATATTTGAAAATTTTCGTCCTTTTCTACTTAGGGTATTTTCGTCATTTTCCATAAAAAATATTTCCGTTTTTCAACGGTATTTTATTCAATTCATACTATAAAGATTTTATTTAGCACTATGAATGTTCTTTTAATTTTGCAACAAAAAATATTTCCATTATTTTTCACCGATAATTCTTTTAACAATGGTATGTTTGTCATTTTACTTCAAATGTACTTTGGCTATTTGTATTATGAGAATGTTAGTATTTTCACACTTGATGCATTTTTTCATTTTATTTTTAATTATATGATTTTTTTGTGTTTCAAACAAATAGATTAAAATTAGAATTGAATTCCACATCAATTCCGTTGTTTTTACCAAACAAAGGAATCCAATTATTTTGAATTGGAATTTCTTAGGATTCCAATTCTCGGAATTCCATAGAATTGGAAAACTTTAGAATTCCATGGAATTTCATAGATTTGGAATTTCAAATCCAAGAAATAAACACACCCTAAGGGTGAATATGAATTTTGCCCATGAAATTATTTTGAAGTCTCAAATCAATGCCCGAAATTTGTCGCGTCCCAAAATAGTCTTTGAAAATTGTCATTTATTTTCAAACTAGGACAACCGTCCAGTTTCACCCCAGTTCAAACAATCAACTTACGAGAGAGAGTTAAAATAGGACCTGAATGCAAGAAACACAAATATGAAGTGGATAATAACATTTTTTATTTTCTCCTCCTTCTCTATACTTCAAATTCACAACCGACTTTCACCCTTCACCGACGACACCAACCAATGGACGGCGTTGGTCTTGGTTCAACTCTTCTGCGCCAATTTCAATAGAATTAAACACAAAATCTTACACTTAAAGAAATTAATTGTCTATAATAATGTCTTTTTTATTTATAAAATAAGAAGGTGAGTGTAAGATGTTAAAAGAGGATTGTATAATCTATTTCCGTTAAAATCTTAATTATAATCATAAAAAGAAAAAAAAACATGCTTTTTTTAAATAAAAAAAACATTTTGTTCTTAAAGGACAACCAGATTTTTAAAATTATTGTGGGAAAAAAAAAAAGGAAAACGGAGGGTAAAAGGGTTAATTCGTATCTGGTTTCTTGAGAACGTTTCCATAATCATTCAAAATAAATAAAAGTAGCGGGCTGACCCAAAATACATACAGAGATTGAGAGAACAGAGGAGAATAAATGGAAATCAGAGGAGAAGAAATTGTGAGGGGGAAGATGGGAGAATTGATGTTGTTATGCAATAGGGAAATCCCAATTCGGCAACCATTCAACTTCAAGGTTTCATTTTTATTTCATGTATTTTGATTTTCTTAATTTCATTTTTGAGGTCTTAATGTTTTAAACCTGTTAAATTCTTGAAATTTTGAGTTCTTTTTAGGGGGGTGTTTGGTTGATTTGATTGAACTGTTGGTTTATCTTCATTGTTTCAGTAGAAATTATAATGTATTATAATGAGATAAATGGTGAAAGTAATTTATCCTACTCGCTTTTGCTTTTAAAATCTAAATAAGTATATTTTCTTTGCAAATCCTATAATGATTTGGTTTTGGGATCTTCCTATATTTTCTTGTGTTAGGAAACCTTTCCTATATATTTTTTGTTATATTCTTGTGTTCTAAGCAACTAAGGAGACCAAAACCTTTACTTATTTAAAGACTCGGACATCATAGTTTTATAACCTACATTCTTCATTTTCCTTTACAAACTGTCTGAAATTTGTTTCCTCAAATCAGAAATAGAAATTCAGTTAGACAAGAAAATATGTATTTGAAGAAAGTGGATTTTCTCGGTAAGGGAAGCTACAACTATGTTTATTTGGCAGCTCCCCCCAGCGGTGATGATTTTGTGGCCGTTAAGAGTGCAAGTTTTGATCACGAGGATCCACTTCGCAGGGAGGAAAAGTTTCTGCAAGAACTTCGAGGAAGTCCGTATATTATTCAAGGACTTGGAGCGGACGATGGTGTTAGTAATTCCCTAGGACCATTAGCATATGTTGTACGTTTTATATCTTTTGAGCATGTAATTGAATAGCTAATTTTGCTTATGAACATCAAATGCGTGATTTGATAGTAAAATTCATTAGCTTATGTAATTACTATTCTAGTTGTCCCTAGTTTCATGTAATGTTCTTTACAATGAAATAAAACTAGTATGATGTTTGATTGATGATTATGTTTTACAAATCATGTGTAATGAATACAAATCATATCATAGATGCAATATTTTGTGATATATTGTATCGGACGTCAAAGAAGTAATACTTCATGGACCTTAGTCATAAGTATTACTTTATCAATACTATTTTAGAATCCTTAGACCTTATGTCTCCATTGATTCTAGCATGAATGGAGCCACGTTTTGACTCAATCGGACGTTACTTTTAATCGAGTAATCAAAACGACTGATGATCGGATGTAGCGTCCTATCATGGCTTGAATGTGAGAGGCATTGTAAGGAATTTGTCCCTCTCTATTATTAGAGAGAGATTTCCATGGGCCCTCGATAGGGAAAAACTGTTTAAATGCATGGCCATGCTCAAATGTATTTGATAAAGTGGTTATCAAATACTATTTGTTGGAACAGTTTACCCGGAGATCGAAATAAATACAATTAAGCTTAATAAGGGTGACGACTACCATGCCTTAAGCTTAATTAGGATATCGCGAGACAAAGTGATTAAATAGTGGATTGATAGTAGGTTCCACCGTAAATTCATTCACTTTGGGTAGTCACAATGTCCTGCTAGGGACCACTTGTGATTTATGAACACATACTACTACTAATGTGTTTTCATTTCCATTGTGATATGAACCTACAGGGTCACATGCATAGACGAGCTAACGAGCTTCATGTCCAGATTCAATGAATCTAGAATGTGTCTAGGTTCATTGTATTTGACATTTATTTTTCTAAGAATAATAAAGCGTTATTATTCGAATTAGAGATAAGGGACATTTCGGTATAGCTGGGATTACGTGGGAGTTATTATCCGATAAAGACTGCCACTACCAGCAGAAGCCTAGAGGACGTGGGAGTTATAGACTCCCACTGCCAAAAGAGGTGGATAGGACGTGGGAGTTGTGCTTGAAACAACCTCTCACTCCCTATCTAAACTTCTCTTGGCCGAAACCCTAGGGGTTAATGCTTTTCAGCCGAAATACCAAAAAGACCTAGAAAATCAGATTTTCTATTCTGCCTCTCCCTTTTCTCTCTGCTTCCCGAAACTCAGAAAAACGAAAAGCTAGCTATCACTGTTCGTTTCGTCGCGTGGATACCGGTAGAGGGACATTCCGCAAAGGGAAATCCATTGGTGGCAGCAACGTGTCCAAGAAACAGCATCTTTCATTCGAGAATTAGATTCTTGAATCCGAAAAATAAGTTTCTGTCTAGTTTAATTTTGATTCCTATGGTATGAGCGGATCCTTCGGGAGAGGACTCATGGGTGTTCAGAACGAGTTTCTACCCATGAATCCCTTCAGTGGTATCAGAGTCTTGCTCATACTATTCGAAATTCGATATTGTTAATCGTATCATAACACTATCAATTTCGATTTGGTATGTGTATGTGTGAAAACAGAAAATATTGTATCTTTTGTTCAATATATGTGATATATGCATGAACTAATTTCGGCTAATCATGTTTATATGTTTCTGTATATTCTGATATGCATAAAATGTTATGTATGTTATTAACTCGATTAATATTGCATGAACTGCTATCATATGTTATTAATTCGATTAATTATGCATCAATTGGAATTGTATTGATTCGGCTAATCTGTTATTAATCTGATTATACGCATAAACTGTTTATGAATCTGTCATTAATTCGGACCGCCGTTACTTGACGCTTGTCGTTCCGTTGACCTAAGACTTTGTATATATGTACTCGTTTTATTTCATTATGTTTTATGTGAGTTTAGCATGGTGAATAGCATGACCTACTATACCTCATCTTGTTTTACATTTAATTGGGTTGTAATTTTATAATACAACCTGCGAGTCATTTTTTCTATGATGTAAAATTGTAATTGCTTTATTAGAATAGTTTGACTGCTTTACATTGAAGGCTGGGTATGCCCATGCAATTATGTAACAAGAATGGAGGACGCTGGATCGAAAACTTTATCCATGAGATGGATATAGACTTAGATTGACCCTTGGCTCCCACAAGGCTCGTGGGAGTCATCATAGATTAGGCCATGCTATCTCACGTTTACTTTTATGCTTTATATATTGCATGAGATATCTCTCCCTAATAATAGAGATGGACAAATTCCTTACAATGCCTCTCACATAAAATAAGAAAAACGAAGAGCTAGCAATCACTGTTCGTTTCGTCGCGTGGATACCGGTAGAGGGACATTCCGCAAAGGGAAATCCATTGGTGGCATCAACGTGTCCAAGAAACAGCATCTTTCATTCAAGAATCAGATTCTTAAACCCGAAAAGTAAGTTTCTGTCTAGTTTAATTTCGATTCCTATGGTATGAGCGGATCCTTCGGGGGAGGACTCATGGGTGTTTAAAACGAGTTTCTTGATCTGTTAAATCCATCCCCACAGAACTTCTTACTCTCGAAATACACATACGTTTGCGTCTATTGGTACATATTGCACCAAAATATTTTGTATTAGAATTCCCAACTTTCAACCATTTTACACGAGATTTTTGGTTCCAGAACATTTCTTCCATCAAAAGAATATTGGCATATGAGTCTCATGCCACGTGGAGAGCCAATTTAGCCACATATGAGGGGTTGGTATCAAAATATTTTTCACCTTGTGGCACTTTCTCTCCAGCCATTCTCAGGTTACTGTGAATGTCACCAAAATAAGCTTTATTCCATAGTATTAACACCCTCTTTAACCGCTTCAATTTTGCCATTAAAACTTCCATGCCATTTCCCAACAAAGTCTCGGTCCAGCTCTCCTTAACCACATTCTGAAAGGGATGATATCTAGTCCACAAAGATTGAAATCGGAACATCGACCCTCTTTGCTGATCGGAAATATGAACAGAGACCTTTAAATGACAGTGGTCCGAAACCGTGCGATGTAGGTGTTCCACCGATATGATGGTAAAAGTGTTGTTCCATAATGTGTTAACAAATATCCTGTTTAGCCGTCGCAAAAAGGAGGATTTAAACTTTTGCACCAAGTAAAGGGGCTTCTCGAGAATCCCACCTCAAGTAACACATAATCATGAACCGCCTCTATAAATTCCGATATTGGTAGAGTTGCGGGGATAGTCCTAAAACTCTCTGCTTACCTCATTACAACAATGAAATTTCCGCCAACCAGTCATGGCCCATTATGAGAACCTGAAAAATTGATCAATTCTTCCCACAAAACTCGTCGTTGCGTATATTGACAACGAACATATACAAAGGAAGCAATTACTGGAGTACCTAAAAGGTTGTTGAGTTAAGTATGTACAACTTGCTCATGATCCCCGATAATTGACAAGTCCATATTACCATCTCAGGAAATCCATATTTTACTAGTACAATTCCCAAAACAATGATCAAACCCTAGTCGTGAAGCAACTAAAGGAAAATCCATAAATTGTAAAATTGGTCCAAGTAAAACAATAATAGACAAGCGATTCTCCCGGCGTAAATGTTTCACCCGGACAACCGATTCATCATTCCCAATTCCTCTAACATTCCATACTAGCAATTCCATTAAAAGAATTATAGAAGGAACATAAAAGTGAGTAGTAAACATACCCAATAGAGAGGTCGTTGTCCTCTTTGAGCAATGCAGACTGATTTGCGAACATCTTCTTTAGGAGTAACTTTTTTCTTGTTATATTTTTCCTTTGGCATCTCGTCATGTTCTTGATTTATCATACTGACTGAAATCAACTTCAATGCTATTCGCTATGAGAGTCGATGGCCGTTTTGCAGGAGCAACCCTTGCGGCATCCTGTTCCCTCTTATTATTCAACCATGTTCGTAGTTGCTCGGAAAAAAGAAAGAAATCAACCCACCATTCCCACGACACAATCTTTGGCAACGAATTTGGCCCCAGAAAAGACGTCGAACATACTTCCCTTGTAATATAAGTCGGCTCAGTCAAGGTTAAGAAATTTTTTGTGCCATCTTGGCCTCTCTTCTTAGGCATTACCACTTCCAATTTCGAGTGAGGAGGACATACCAAAATATCATATATTAACTTGTTGGGTATACAGTTTTCCCGAGCTCTAGAGTCAGAGAAAGGACCCTATTGTATTTGCTTGATATCGTTCTTCAAATTAGTAGTAAACTCAACATTAAGTTCTTCATTATCAATTGTTATAGGATCCAATACCCATTTTCCATCATTAACATTCCATTTCCCATCAGAAGAGTGATTATCACTCCCAATCCGAATAAGATTTGCATTTTACATTCCATCATTCGCCTTATCGCTTTATTAGACCGTGCATTTTCCATCAATAACATTCTCTTTCCCATCGGGAGAATGAATATCACTCCCAATCCGAATAGGATTAGCGTGAGAGTGTTGATTTTCCATTCTAACATTTGCCTTACTGCCTTCTTTGATCATGCCAACTACTTTTTCGGATTTTAGAATCCAAGAATGATTTTTCTTCTCATGAATTGGTTTTGAAACAATTATGGATGGTTTTGGGCCGCTGACCTCGGCCCTAGAGGCCATTACGTCAGCCCTTGCATGATCAATATTTTCTACTGTGACCAATTTTCCGCTGTGACCAATTTTCTAGCAAGCCAAGCAATATTTAGGCAAGTTTTCATAGGAGATTTCTTGCTGGAATCCTTCCCCTGATCTTGTGTGCGCAATCCATATATGTGTGCATAACGATTTCACCAAGTTGACTTATACACATATCCCCGCAACGCTTGGCCTTACCACGTTCGTCGTCGGTTCATCAAGGACGAGCGGAACCCCTACGGCTGAAGCAATTGAGAAAAGGTAAGACTTGTTGAATAAATGGATTTGTAATCCCTCCAATCGTATTCATATCTGAACTATAGATTATTCCACGGCCAGAACAAAATCATAGGTCCACTTGAAAACCCTCATTCTAGAACAGCTAAAAATATAAATTTCCTTCCTCCAAAATCTGCTATAATCTTCTTCGTGTTCAAAATGTATAATTACGTGTCTTGAATCTAACCATCCAATCCATAATGAGCCCTTGAATTGGAGTTTTTGAAAATCACATTTCATTTAGCCGAGAGAGGGGCTGCGGCGTGAGAACTTGCCGACGAGTGCAAGCTTCCATGGATTCTCCAAGGACGTGAGGTCCTCTTCCTCGATGATTAGTGATGGTTCTCTCTTCGACGAGATCGGCAAAAGATTATTTTGGCCAAGCGGCTAGTGTTTTAGACTTGATCGCATATGAGTCCAATTTTTGGGGACCCTTTTTCTCACACTTGATTATATATTATCAAAAATGACCAAACAACTTCTCCATAAATGATTTCCATCTTATCCTTTCTTAAATGTTTTTCCTTTTGAATCTTTTGATCCCTATTTAACAAAAATAAGGATACAAATGCTTTTAATCTTGGTGTTGCAAATGTGCCATGAAAAAGGTATTTTACAAATGGAGAAAGCTAAGAACTTTGCAAAATGGGAGAGATAAAGGATTTCATAAAAAGGGGGAGTAGTATGTTTTTCAAAACCAACTACTTTCCATGATCATATATTATTTTGCATGATTTGTGTCTTTATCTCATGTTCTTTGTATCTTGTGGTTATTTGTCTTCATAGTGGTGATACCTCTTATTCTAATTTGCATAAATGTTTTTTCATCATAAAAAAGAGGGAGATTGTAAGCCATAAGCGAAAAATCAAATCAATCTAGTTTTGATGATAACAAATCATTGAGAAGTTCTCATGTTGGTGTGAGTTTGTGTTTTAATGATTAGGTCTTATATCTTACACCTGCATTGATGAAAATGAGAATGAAAGATGATGAAGTCAATAACTTAAAAGTATTGAAGTTACATTTAGAAAAGTTCAAGAGACTTCACCATTGATGAGGATGATAAAGATGGTCTCGAGTGGAGCTTTATGAAGATGATTAACTTTAAATACTTGAAGACAGTTAATCAATCTTGAAGTCAACTTCAACAAAGATCAAGATTGATTTAAAATATTTAGAAGAATATTGGAAGATCATAACAAGCTTGAGTAGGAAGACTTTGGATGAAGATCGAAGGAATGAAGAAGAACTTGAATGGAAAAGTCTCAAGATGAACTAGTTTGATATATCGCTTTCTTATCTTTTGTAACTAGTTCATATGAAATGTGTTTATACTTGTAAGCTCATGAAAATTAGTTTTAACTTTATGTTTTCATTGATAAGATCTTTTAAAGCCCAACGATTTTCAAAAGCTTTGTTTCTTGCTTACAATGTTTGATTTGAAATTGTGATTCTACATACTTTCATCTCTTGTTTCCAAATCCTTTAGACAAAGATGTTTAGATATTTTTTATATGTTTTGTACTCTTGTATTGCAATGAAAAATTATTTGAGAAGTTCAAAATTGTGAAAATAGTTTAAAGGGGCGCGGATGAAAGCTTTCGAATTCAAAAGTGTGAACTTAGATGATTTAAAAGTGAAATCATCTTTTTCGGTTTGTTAAATATTAAATCAGTTTTATAAATATTTTTTAATCTATAAACACGTTTTTGGACCTTTTGTTTTCATGTTTAAAGGTTTATAAGTCCAAAAGTTTGATTGGTTTTTAAAATTTGAGGTTCTGAAGGTTTTGGTGCAAAGCTGTCTCGGTCGACCGGAGCTTAAGGTTAGGTTGACCAGAGCCTAAGTTTGTCGGCCGAGGGTATAGTCAGAGAATCTAGCAAAATGCAACGGTCGACCGAATTGTCGCTGACAAGCCAAAAACTAGTCGTTATTGATCTGTTGGGTACGAAATCTCTCTTATTTTAAAGGCTTCCCTTTAATATCTTTGGATAATACTTTGAGCATATTTTCTCTACACTTTGAGAGGGTTTTGGAAGAGTTTTAAAACTAAATTTGTTTACATCTTCCACAAATTTGTGAAAATCATTGAGCTTTCTTGTTATTACACATTTCCTTTGAATTAGAGCTTTCAATTGTAATTATCCAATCCATTGAGGGATTATTTGTATTAAGCTATATTGTAAAGTCTCACATGTTGAGGTTAATATTTATCTTGTAAACGGGTTGATTGGGAAGACTTGATTGTATGAGAGTGATGGTTTTGGGTTTCCTTAGTGGAGTTAAACTTTCTTGTAATTGTAGGAACCAGAGTGAGTGATGTACCCGAAAAGTAAGTACGGTTGATGTGTTCTTAAAACCAACTCACTTAGTATACTAGATTAGAGAAGGTTGGTGGCTTGGTGCATAAACGAGCATTAGTTGGTTGTATCCTTTTTCGTGTATGTGCTCACAAATCAAGCTAGTTAAATTCGCCAAAAATCCTTGGGTGTGTCCCAAGGTAGTGGATGTAGATCATTGAGGATCGAACCACTCTAAATCCTTGTGTTTGCTTCCACTTACTCTTCCTCCTTACTTTCAATTTCTTATCATTATCAACTTTGTCTATGTGCTATATCAACTTGTTTGTATGAGAATTATTAGTTCAACTTGAGCTAGCACATGCTTGTATAGTGTATCTTGATTTTTCATTTCCAAATGACTTGTATTATTTGATCTTACAAGCTTTGCATATAGCATCCTTGGATATAGTTGCTTTAGTGGCATCTTGGTTTATCATACTTTGTTCTTCATCATCCTCTTGAAGTCTTCTCTTGTTGTATCAAACATACTATTCACCTAAGCTCTCCCTCCATTAACTCACCTCTATGTGCTTAATCAACATACTTGCTATCTAAGTGATCACATAGGTGAAGATTTATTTAGAAAAGCGAAAAAGTTTAAGATCATAATTCACCCCTCTTAGGTTCTACACTTCGGGTATTTCATTTGGTATCAGAGTCTAATATCATTTATGTTAGGCTTTACATCCTAGGAGGATCCATGACTTGATGCCCTTCTACATCTCCCTTAGAGGATTCCTCTCTATGTAGACCTCCTTTATTTGATGGCTTGAATTTCACTTGTTGGCAAAATGTGTTTAAACTTTTTATTTGTTCTAATGACTTCACCTTGTTTAGTATTTTAGAATAAGGACCATGTGTTTCTTCAAATAACGTGGAAGGTGTCAAGGTGACGAAGTCTAGAAGTGAATTCGACGAAGAAGACTTCTCAAAGATGACACCCAGCTTCAAAGCCATGAATGTTCTTTGTTGCGCACTAAGTGAAGAAACACTCAAAAAAGTTCATGAGTGTGAACATACACACTCTATGTGGAAAATGTTTAAAGCAAATTATGAAGAAAACGTTGTAGTGAAAAAGCCAAATGGGTATGTTAAGACTTGGAGACTCAATCTTTTGAAGAAATTGAAGAAATCTCAATCACATGTGTGAACAAGGAGAATTCAAAAATCTCTGTACTATGATGGAGACCATGAAGATCAAGGATCTTAGTTGAAGAAATGAAAGATCACGCCCCGATGCTTCAAAGATAAATATTTAAAAGAAGAGACACAAGTCTTATTTCTTCTATGAATTGTGGAAGGAGATGTTCTAAAGAGAAAAGGTTGTAAGCACTCCATAGCGCTTGGAATAATGAAATGTCAAATGTTATTCATATTGAAGAACAAAGATGCTTGATGTCTAAGAGAAATTACTAAAGTGATGATAAAAGCTACAATGAAAATCCTCACTCTTCACCACTTTTTAACAAAATAAAGGTATCAACTTCATTTTATCAAAGTACTTTACATGATGATATTGATAATTTGAAAAATGATTTTGAAATATACGCTTGTGCCTTTGATGATGATCTTGCTTTATTGATGGTCTTAACAAAATAGATAACTTGAAGCATGATCATTATGTGTTACAAGATTCTTTGTCTAAGTTATATATAAAGGTGTAACTCTATAAACTTGAATGAATCTAGCTCTTATATGCCTAGCTCCTCTAAGAATCATTCTAGTTGCTTTGATTGTGGTGAGTTTGATCATTATGTCAATATGTGTCCCTTGAAAAATAAGATTAACAACGAAGGAAGGACCTACTCAAAAGGTACCCAGTACGCGACAACAACAAAAACAGGATTTTGCAACTTTTTTTACCAACATTTTTTTTCAAACATCGCTTAAAACCAAAAACAGTAAGTTAAAGCAACACTTTTTGCAAACGTCGTTATGTTTGGATTTTATAGGACGTTTCATAGTGACAGTTATAGTAATTGTTGTTCATACCGACGTTTTGATGTTGTTTAGCGACATTTACATTAAATGTTGTTATAAATTGTTACTTTTTGTGACTCATATAGAGACATTTATATACTATGTTGTTAGATCTTGTTATTTTCCAGACAAACATCGCTATATTTTAATTTTATATGACGTAATTCATCGTCGGTTATAATAATTGTTGATAAAATGACACTTTGATATTAGTTAGCGACGTGTACATTACTTTTTGTGACTCATATAACGACATTTATATACAACATCGTTAAATCATGTGACATTTCAATCAAACGTCACTATGTTTGGATTTTATATGACGTTTTATAACGACAGTTATAGTAATTTTGTTCTTACCGACAATTTGATGTTAGTTAGTGAAATTTACATTACATTTTGTTATAAATTGTTACTTTTTGCGACTCATATACTGACATATATATACTATGTGATTAGATCTTGTGACATTTTCAAACAAACATAAATATAGAGATTATGTTTCTGAAGTATATTTTTTAAAGAAAAGTTAAAGACATTTATTCATAAAAAATCAAAACACAAAAAGAAATGTACAAAATCCAAAATTCCATTATAACAAATTTAATATGAGGAGAAACAAATAACAAATAATCAGTTAGCTCAGTGGCCAATTGCACGACATGCAGGAGGTCGCGAGTTCAATTCTCATCCCTTTGAGAAGAGAGAAACTTTCTTTTACGTTTATTCAAAGGTGCCTAGATTCGAAGGCTCGGCTTTTCTCTAGGCTCCGGCTCCTATTATTCAAATGGGCTAGACTCGACGACTTGTCTAGGCTTTGGCTCCGACTCGGCATGGCTCGGCTAGCTTGATTTCAAAATTTACGAATGTCGGAATAGATATCTTGTTGCGATTATTTACAAATATCTGCACAAATACCTTTGGATACACATTAAAATGAAGGAACAAACGTCGTAATAGATAAGTATCGGCGCTTGTAACAAATGTCGTAAAAAACTAAATGCGACTTTTAATCGACATTTGTAATAAATGTTGGTAAAGATATATAACGGTATTTTTTTTTTTTTTTTGCTTTATAGTGACATATGTCAAACGTCATAACAGACATTTTTTTGTTGTGGTGCTTCTCAAGAATTTTATGTAGGTACTAAATGATCAAAACATCACAAAGAAGAAATGATGAAAAATCTTTGCACTACCACGCACAAAGCAAGAATAGATGGACTCAACGAAGATGCACTACAACAAAAAAGGTCTATTGCGACTTTTGCTATATGTCGCAATAAGCCAAAAAGCGTCGGTATAGATCTATACCAACATTTATTACAAATGTCGCGTAAACGTCGCATTTGCCTGTGTCGTTATGGTTTTTTACGACACTTGTTACAAGCGCCGGTACCTATCTATTACGACATTTGTTGCGTCATTTTAAAGTGTTTCAAAAGGTATTTTTGCCAACATTTGTAAATAATCGCAACAAATCGTCTATTCCGACGTTTGTAAATATTGTGAATAAGTAATTTTTCCGACATTTTTAAATAGTCGCAACAAAATATGTATCCCGATATTCATAAATTTTGAAACCAGGCTGGCCGAATTGAACCAAGCCGAGTCGGAGCCCGACAAATCGAGCCATTGAGTCTAGTTATCTTTGAATAATCCGAGCCAGAGCCTAGAGACAAGTCGAGCCTAGCTAGCTTTGAATAATATATAATAAAATTTCTTCATATTCAAAGATATGGGAATTGAACACGCGACCTCCTGCATGTATGTCGTGCAATTTGCCGCTGAGCTAAATGATCATTTGTTATTTGTTTCTCCTCCTATTATATTTATTATAATAGAATTTGGATTTTGGATTTTGAATTTTGTACCTTTGTGTTTCGATTTTTTATGAATCAAATTAAAATTAATACATTCTCATTAAATTTTTTATTTTTTCTTTAAAAAATATATTTCAGAAAATAATCTTTGTATTTGTGTTTGTTTGAAAATGTAACGAGATCTAACGACATAATATATTAATATCGCTATATGAGTCGCAAAAAGTAACAAATTTATAACATGTAATGTAAATGTCACGAACTAACATCAAATTGCATGTAAGAATAAAAAATACTATAAATGTCTTTATGAAACGTCGTATAAAATCCAAATATAGCGACATTTGTATGAAATGTCACATGATTTAATGTTTGTATATAAATGTCGTTATATGAGTCGCAAAAAATAACAATTTATAACTGCATTTAATGTACACGTCGCTAACTAACATCAAAATGTCAATTTTATCAATAATTATTATAACCGACGCTATGAAACGTCATATAAAATTCAAACTTAGCGATGTTTGTCTAAAAAGTCACAAGATTTAACGACATAATATATAAATGTCGCTATATGAGTCACAAAAAGTAACAATTTATAACAACATTTAATGTAAATGTCGCTAACCAACATCAAAACGTCGGTATGAACAACAATTACTATAATTGACGCTATGAAATGTGATATAAAATCCAAATATTGCGACGTTTGTAAAAAGTGTTGCTTTAACTTACTCTTTTTGATTTTAGACGACATTTGATAAAAGCGTCGCAAAAAAGGTATTTTTATTGTAGTGATGTTGAAAATGTGTCAAAAAAGGATTGGCAAAGACAGGCAAAGAGACCAAGAAATGAGTTATATGCCAGGGACAAATATAGCGATGAAAGTGCATCATGTGAAAAAATCTCATCTAGCAATGCAGACTACCAACCACATGAAAAGAAAAAAGATTGCTTCCAATGAATACATCACAAATATGCATAATAGAAAAGGAAGTAGTCAACACTTCATGGGGAATTGATAGGTCAACACAAACATGGTCAAGAAAGAGCAAGAAAACCATGAAAGCATCGGTTTTCACATAGGATGACAATAAAAGTGATAATCAAGTCAAGTCTACACAAATTGTCGTGTAGGATTCATTGATGATGAGAATCAAGATAACATCCAAATCCCTTACTCTATGGAAATTAAGGTAAAACCTCAAATTAAACTCTTGATCATGATTGTGATGTCGATGATGATTCTTGTGTACTTTTGGTTGAGATGTATGATGTATTGAAAAAAAATGGCAATGAGAAATAAGGACATGAAAACTAACATTGTTTCCTCTCTTAATGAAAGTTCATGCCTTCAAAAAGAAAATGATAGAATTCTTGCATTTTTACATGATGTAGAGAAAGAAAAGGAGAGTGTGTTCTTATCCCTTGATATTTTTATTGGAGTACATTTAATCTAAGGTGCGCCAATTCGATTGGGCCCGACCCGGCCGGGATTGGATTGGGCCATTAATCGGGTTGGGCCGACCAACCCATTTGGACCGACCTTATGGCTGGAAATATTGGACATATTTTCAGCTCTTATCTCTTAGAAAGGAGGTTGAAGTGGTGGAGAATGTGGAGGAGTGGTTTCCTCCATGATCTCCCACTTCCCCCTTTCACTCTCCCCACTATCCTTGAATGACTAAGAAAAATGCTGATTTTTCCTAGCATTCTAAGTCATTTTTCTCCAGCTTTTTGAGAGCTTAGAGAAGAGAGAAAAGAGAGAGCATTCAATAGAGATTGAATAGAAAGAAAAGACAGCTTTTCTAGATACTTGTTTTCTAGCTTTGGCTAATAGAAAAGAAGTAAGAAAACTGTTTCTTTTTCTTCTAAAGGTCCTATATCCACCATATATATATACTCCATCTTGAAGAGTGTCTTTAAGACTTCTACGAGGCGTTGGCTAGCACCATGCGGTAGAGGACCATCCCCGGAAGATCGAGTGGATATTGGGAGAGGCGGAGCCTGCGTTGGTGGCGTTCCGTTCGCTACAACTGAAACCGTTCTCAATCTTATTCTGCACTTCTAAAGGTATAATGCTATCCCGTAGTCTAAGGTTCTTACTCGTGAAAGATCCTATTAGAGGCGGGTCATTTTATTTCCGCTGCATAACCTATTTAGACCCTATAGACTTAATATGCTATAGTATTTTAATATGGATTATGAATCTATATTTTGCATGCCTTAGGATTGCTAGAAATGTTGTATATCATGTATGACATGTATGAGAGTCGAGAATTTCGGTCAACCGAGTACTCTCAGTACTCTGTTCGGTCGACCGCAATGTCTGTTCAGTCGACCGAGTACTCTCAGTACTTTGTTCGGACGATTGGTAGATATGTCGGTTCAGCCGAATAGTTACCTGGTCGACCGAGCGGGGTGGCCGGTCCACCGAACTGATACAGAATATGAAATGTTCTGTTTACTGGTTGCTCATTTTTCCATAAATTGTTATGTTGAGCATGATGCATAGTAATCGCCTTTACCATGTTGGTTTATTTTATAAATACGATCTGCGTATCGTGCCTATCTTTTTTTTTATCAAAAGTTGTAATTCTCTTCTCATCAAATCCCCTCGAATGTAACTCGAGGTTTCCTTAGAATTATGTAATTCTAGATTAGGAGAAGGTACAGCTGTGATGATGATTTAGAGACAACAACCTGAAGGTCAAGACGGTGCAAAATAGAATGTTTTCTTTTCACACCCTTAGATTGACTTCACAGTTTTTCCATTGGCTTGGAAAAACCGAATAGGATATGGCGATTACTATTGCATTTTTACTTTTATGTATTGGATGCATATGTATATAAGCATAAACTGTTTTATTTATGCTTTCCTGGTGAGATTGTTACAAACAAAACCCCTCAATTAAATATTAATTAGTGCCTTCCTAAGTTTGGCCCTCGTCAAGGCCTAGATCGACATTAGTATGGGACATGCCAAAGTTGTACATACGTGTCTATCCAGGTGAGGCGCGAAGGATAATTTGTGATATCCGCCTGCAAAAACTTAGGGTCCTAGTTAACTGGATTATCTCAATAAATGGATTGAGGATCTAGAGGCAAAAGAGTTGAGAAAAGTGTATAATGATACGCTTGAATAAATGTTATTCACTCAACTAACCAAGAATTACATAATTTGATGTAATTGGCAAACGTTGCCTACCTAAATAACTAAGTTTTGAGCGATCAGCCAAAGCTGACTCAGAACGAGGTGAAATATGGATCTTGGCCCGCTAGAAAGTTAACGAACTTTACGAGTTGATAATGAGGGTTATTCACTCGAAGAAAATAGTGGGAGAAATCATTAAAAAGATAAAAGACCTAATAATGATTTTTTTATCGATACTTACTTTACATATGTATTTTGTTGTAGAAAAATGGCAAATTCAAACCAAACACTATCACTGCATTCTGTCCTTGAGAAGGACAAATTAGAGGGAGTTAACTTCATCGACTGGTTCAGGAACTTGAGAATCGTTCTCAAGCATGAAAGAAAAGTCAGTATGTTCTAGAAACGACCTATTCTCGATACACCGGAGGCTCGTGCTTCGACCCATCGATAGAAGTGCTTATCAGAAACATTGTAGTGATGCTTTAGAAGTGTCTAGCCTCATGCTTGTCACCATGAACTTTGAGCTTCAGAAGCAACATGAGGACATGGGGGCTTATGAGATGCTGGCTCACCTGAAGCAACTATATCAGGGACAAGCACGACAGGAGAGATTCGATGTATCGAAATCTCTTTTTCAATGCAAAATGTCCGAAGGAATGCCGGTAGGAACTCACGTTCTTAAGATGATAGGTTATGTTCGAACCTTGAAAAAGCTGGGGATTTCCTTTGGGGCAAGAAGTCGTCGATCGATTTGATCTTGCAATCGTTGCCTGAGTCATTCAGTTAGTTCATTCTGAATTATCACATGAATGAAATTGACAAGCCATTGCCTGAGTTGTTGAACATGCTGAGGACTGCCGAGAATGAAATAGGCAAGTCCAAGCCCATCACCATACTGATGGTGCAAAAGGGAAAAGGCAAAGGTTTTGTGAAATCCAAAGGCAAACCGAAAGGTAAGCACAGGGGCAAGCAAACCACTTTCAACAATGCATTGAAATCTAAGGGTGTTGTAGCCAAGGACTCTATCTATCATCACTGTGGTGAAAAGGGTCACTGGAAAATAAACTGCAAAAGCTATATTGTAGGAAAAAGGCTGGAAAAGGAGAAAGCAAATGTTGCTTTGGGCTCAGGTATTTATGTTGTTGATATTAATGTGATTGATATCAATTTAAATACAACTACTTCTTGGGTACTTGATACCGGATGTGGTTCTCACATTTGTACTAATGTGCAGGGACTGCAAAGGAGTAGAGAGTTGGCAAAGGGTGAAGTGGAACTACGAGTTGGCAACGAAGCACGTGTTGCAACCCTAGCTGTAGGGACTTGTACTTTTACTTTGCCTACAGGGCTTGTTTTGGGTTTAGAAAACTGTTTCTATGTACCAAGTTTAACTAAGAATATTATTTCAATTTCTTGTTTGGACAAGAAAGGTTTTGAGATTTCAATCAAAAACCAACGATTGTCGTTATTTTTGGATAATATTTTTTATGCAACCGCCTCTTTGATTAATGGTCTATATATTTTAGATCTTGATATGCCAATTTTAAATATAAATACAAAAAGGATTAAGACTAATGATTCTAATCCGACATACCTCTGGCATTGTCGCTTAGGCCACATAAACAAAGACCGCATATCCAAGCTCCATAAAGATGGGCTGTTGGAATCATTTAACTTCGAGTCTTATGATCGATGCGAATCTTGTTTGTTGGGTAAGATGACAGCATCACCTTTCACTAAGCTAGGTGAGAGAGCGGATGCTTTATTAGGACTAATACATAGTGATGTATGTGGCCCTTTTAATATACATGCAAGGGGTGGTTACCTCTACTTCATTACCTTTACTGATGACTTCAGTAGGTATGGATATGTGTTCTTGATGAAACACAAATCCGAAGCATTTGCTAAGTTTAAAGAGTTTAAACTAGAAGTAGAAAACCAACTTGGCAAGAGTATTAAGGTTCTTCGATCTGATCGAGGAGGAGAATACTTGAGTCAAGAATTCTGTGATTATCTAAAAGCTTGTGGAATCGTTTCACAACTTTCTTCTCCAGCTACTCCACAATGGAATGGTGTATACGAAAAGGAGGAACAGAACCTTATTAGATATGGTTCGTTCTATGATGAGTCACACGAGCCCTGCCCAATTCCTTTTGGGGACACGCACTCAGAGACAATGAGCTTTAACACTTAACCGCGTTCCATCTAAATCGGTTGCAAAGACGCCATACGAGTTATGGGTAGGGAAGCGTCCCGGTTTGTCTTTCCTCAAGATTTGGGGCTGTGAAGCTTTTGTAAAAGCGCTCGACTTCGATAAGCTGGCTCCAAAATCTGAAAAGTGCATATTTGTAGGTTATCCTAAGGAAACTAAAGGATACTACTTTTATATCCCTTACGAGAACAAAGTGTTTGTTGCTCGCACGAGAGTCTTTCTAGAAAAAGAATTTGTTTCTAGAAACACTAGTGGGAGTAGCGTAGAACTTACTGAAGTTCCAGACTCTCAAACTAGCACTAATGATGAGATGGAAATTGAACAAACTCCACAAGTTGTTGTGCAGCTGGTGCCACAAACAGTTGTGCAGCCAGCACCAGTTCAAGAAACACAAGAATTGCGTAGGTCTGGTAGAGTTCGTCGCCCACCTCCGAAAAAAATTGGATTTTTCATAACAGAACATGGTGATGTTATGTTTGTGGATCACGATGAACCTTCAACCTACAAACGAGGCAATTAATAGCCCGGATTCGAGAAATGGCTTGAGGCCATGAGATCTGAAATGGACTCCATGTACACAAACCAAGTCTGGATCTTGGTTGATCCACCTGAAGGGATAACTCCCATAGGGTGCAAATAGGTTTTTAAGATTAAAATCGACATGGAAGGGAATGTACAAACGTACAAGGGGCGACTGGTCACGAAAGGTTTCAAACAAATTCATGGTATTGACTATGACGAGACCTTTTCCCCTGTAGTTATGTTCAAGTCCATTCGGATTTTGCTTGCTATTGCAGCTTACTATGACTATAAAATCTGGCAAATGGATGTCAAAACCGCTTTCCTTAATGGAAAACTTGAAGAGGATGTGTATATGACACCGCCTGAAGGTTTTGTCACTCCCAGAGAATGCTTTGGGAAAAGTATGTAAGCTTCGAGAGATCCATTTATGGACTCAAGCGAGCTTCTCGAAGCTGGAACATCCGTTTTAATAATGCCGTCCGTGAGTTTGGCTTCATTAGAAATGAGGGTAAGCCTTGTTGTTTACAAGAAGGTTAGTGGGAGCTCAATCGTATTCCTGGTTTTGTATGTAGATGACATACTACTCATTGGAAACGACATACCAACCTTAAAGTCTGTCAAGGCTTGGTTGAGTACGTGTTTCTCTATGAAAGACTTAGGTGATGCCAGCTATATTCTGGGAGTCAAGATCTATAGAGATAGATCCAGGAGACTCATTGGCCTAAGTCAGAGTACATATATAGACAAGGTGCTGAAGCGGTTTAGCATACAAGAGTCTAAGAAGGGCCTTTGTCCTATGGCACATGGTACTGTTTTGTCGAACAAACAGTGTTCTAAAACGCCTGCCGAATTAGAACGCGTGAAAGAGATCCCTTATGCTTCTGCCATAGGATCCATCATGTACGCCATGTTATGTACTCGCCCGGATGTCTCGTTTGCCTTAAAGTCTTACGAGCAGATACCAGTCTAATTACGGTTAACGTCACTGGATCTCAGTCAAGAATATCCTCAAGTACTTATGAAGGACTAAGGATACATTCTTGATTTATGGAGGGGCGGATGAGCTCGTTGTAAGTGGTTACACCGATGCTAGTTTCCAAACCGACAGAGATGATTTCCGATTGATTGCGCCAATTCGATTGGGCCGGGCCGGGATTGGATTGGGCCCTTAATCGGGTTGGGCCGACCAATATGATTGGGCCGACAAACCCATTTGGACCGACCTTATGGCTGGAAATATTGGACATATTTTCAGCTCTTATCTCTTAGAAAGGAGGTTGAAATGGTGGAGAATGTGGATGAGTGGTTTCCTCCATGATCTCCCACTTCCCCCTTTCACTCTCCCCACTATCCTTGAATGACTAAGAAAAATGCTGATTTTTCCTAGCATTCTAAGTCATTTTTCTCCAGCTTTTTGAGAGCTTAGAGAAGAGAGAAAAGAGAGAGCATTCAATAGAGATTGAATAGAAAGAAAAGACAGCTTTTCTAGATACTTGTTTTCTAGCTTTGGCTAATAGAAAAGAAGTAAGAAAACTGTTTCTTGTTCTTCTAAAGGTCCTATATCCACCATATATATATACTCCATTTGATGAGTGTCTTCAAGACTTCTACGAGGCGTTGGCTAGCACCAAGCGGTAGAGGACCATCCTCGGAAGATCGAGTGGATATTGGGAGAGGCGGAGCCTGCGTTGGTGGCATTCCGTTCGCTACAACTGAAACCGTTCTCAGTCTTATTCTGCACTTCTAAATGTATAATGCTATTCCGTAGTCTAAGGTTCTTACTCGTGAAAGATCCTATTAGAGGCGGGTCATTTTATTTCCGCTGCATAACATGTTTAGACCCGGTTATTCCTCTAACAGTTTTAACTCTTGAGAATCATGAATTACTTTATAAGGTGGAATATGTTGATTCTAATCTTGTTGATTATGATATCTTGAACTAATATGTTGATAAGTGAACTTGTGTTAGAGATAAATTTAGTAAGTCGTTTGGTGCTTAATGTGTCTCTCATGATAATAATATTTTAGAGTACAAACAAACACACAAAGTATACACATTTTATACCATTTGTTGCTAGAGCTACATATTCCATATTCCAATATGCCTAATGTGACATTCACTTATTTGGAAAAATGTGGTCATCATGTTAATCGTTGCATCATCAAAAGGAAGATTGAAAAATGTGCAAAAACAATGTGGGTTGTAAAATGCTCCATTTCTAACCTTCAAGGACCCAAGAAAGTGTGGGTACCAAAAATGCCTTCTTGTGTAGGTATCAAAGGAAAAGAAAAAGTGGATGGATTCTTGAAGATGATGTCTCACTCAAAATCTCCCCTCATATGAAGAAGGTCGATCTTCCATGAAGAAAATGATTGTCGGGTATAGAATCATAAACGCCTCAAGATAAAAAATAAAAAAAAAAACTCATTAGATTCTTGAGAATGCTTAATCTCTACATAAGATCATTAAAAGAAAAATGCACTAGTTGACAAAGATGGAGTTGATGATGAATAGAAGTTCAAATGAGTCAAAGAAATCAACTTGAGAAACTAAGACGAGATCAATGGTCAATGATGGAAGAACCACAAAGTTAAACTACCTTAAGAACTACATCAAGATCATGAGAACTTCACCAATGCGCACTACAAGAAAATAAAGCATCACAAGTGTTTTTGGGTGAAGTTCCACTTGGAGAGTTGATGAAGCTTTTCGAGATCATTTGATTATTCGAAATCTTGAAAGCTATTGTCATAAAAAACAACTCAAAGAGATTGTAAGTAGACAAGACACGCCTTCAAAATGTACAAAGAATAAATAAGGTAAAAGTACCTAGAGTGGAAGAGAAAAACGAGGATGAAAAGTAAAATGGAGAAAATGGAAAGAACAAGGCCAGGAGATACATAATGTGGTAGATGAGTCTACAAGACCAAGTGAAATTCCAAATATCACTCCAAGAGAAAATGTTCTTCATGTAAAAAGAAAATTGGAGGTATTACTCAAAGACATACTCAAGAAACTCATGGATGGTTCCGTGCCTAATATATGATGAGGAAGACCAAGAGTTCTAGAGTCCTCAAGGGCTAATAAGGAAGTGGAAATGGTGATTGAATATATGATGGCCGAAGAACCATCAAAGAATGAGAAATGGTATCTGTAATCCAACCTTTCTTGATGTTATATTTTTTTCATGTTGTTTTCCGGTCCATTCTCTAGCTTTCCTTACTATATATTTTTATGTGCCTTAATTTCATGTGATTGTTTCCTTGGGATTTATATGATCGCAACAATCTTACTTTGATATAATTTTTGCCTTGGAAATAATTTTTGGCTATTTGTGAGGGTATTTACAAAATAATAACCTTAGTTGTTTTAATATATTAAAAGGTTTCAAAGAACCTAAGATGTGATTTTCATAAATATAAAGTTTTTTTTTCAACTTGATCTTGCATGGTTGCTCAACTTGCTTTGGAAACCTTTTGAACTCTTTTTGGTGGATTTTTGGCAATATTGTGGTTATTAAACTCTTTCTTGACTAGTTTTCATTATCCTATGCTTACGTCTTTTTTGGAATAAGTGATGATGCAAACAACCTTGCTTTGGATTGTACTTTAATGCTTTATGGCTGTTTTATCTATTCTTAGAGTGGTGTGTTTTTCAAGCACCATTGTTAAGGTTTATGGCATGTTTCCGCCCTTATATTCATATTCTTGATTCTTGTCATAATCTAATGATTTTTATGTTATTAGGTTATGTTATATGCTAACAACTATGTTTTTATGTATTTTATCGTGTTTAGAAGCTCTTTGACTATTTTCTAAAAGGTTTTACAAAATAACCAACTTAGATGTTTTTCAAAGATTTTATCCTTCAAAGATCTTAAAGTGTGATTTTAAACTATTTGATGTTTTTAAAAAATTAGAACTTTGGTCTTACTTGTTTTTACTATCGTAAAGTAGCTCATTATGTTTGGAAGTGTTTTAAAACCATTTAAAAGCTTTTTGGACAATTTTCAAAAATCAGAAAATATATGTCTGCCATAACCCCGGTTGACCGACTCTGTGATCACGGTGGACCGAAGGGCAGGGACACAGGTCAACCGAGGTCTGCCTCAGGTCAACTGACGTCCTATTTTTTTTTTAAAATGGTGTTTTTCTCTACAAATCACTTATAGTAGTTGTTTTGAAACATACTTGGATGTTTGATACATCTTAATCTTTACCTAAAACAATCCAATCTATTTACAAAACACCAAAATCAAAATCGACACATCTTAATGGGGATTTTCTTAAACCTTTATTTTGAAAAACTCAAACCTCTCTAAGAATTAAGTTGTAAATGTGATTTTAACGGAAGGAAGGGGTCATGGAGGTTGGTTGGGCTATAGGATCCTTGAGGCTTATTATCACACCCCGTTTCCGGAGTGATGACATGGCAGTGCCCCACTGGTTAATGAAGCACCAAAGCCCATAAATAGTAATAAGAGAACTAGAGGAAGCGATATTCTAAAAATGAAATAAATCTAGTTTATTACATCTGATAAAATGAACTACAAGTTCCAAAATAAATAACTATAAAAGAAATAACATGTGTGAACTAATCCAGTTAGCATCACTCCTCGTAGATCCCTTCCCAAGCATCGCCATCAAAGGAAGAATTAACATATAAAACCTGAAACAACAAAGCGGATGGACTGAGCTCCGGTGCTCAATGGGGACCTAAAAACAGTAATAACCATAGCAATATGTATAGACAAAACAGAACAGATACAACAGAAATCAGATACAGATAATGCAGATGCTCGTTTCCCAAAATACCCCTAAGGAAGTATATGCAAACGACTCAATCCAAGTCTCGCAAGACTCAGAACTTAATGCAGGATAGTGCAGTGTAGTACATAACAGATCAGAACAAAGGGTTCAGAACATAACAGAACAGTGGACTGCACAGTTGCGGTTTTCAGAAAAATGAGTTTTAAAACTTGTGCAAAAGTGCACCAAAAACATTACCCAACATTCCCAACTCACATGAGACCAAATAGACTTCAAGCAAACATCATATAAAGACCAAAAAAGAATGAACACATAGAATGCAACAATTAAGCAAATAACCACCTTCTTCGCACCTAAACGATTCCATAACCGAGTGTACGACAAGCACCACGCGTTACCCATCCGGTACACCCAATCACATGCTCGTCTTAGATACTTAGAACGTAGCTACCTACTATGACACGACTCCCACCACATGAGCTCACATATTTAATCACTACTACTCAGCAATAACGGCAGTGGTCCCAGTTATCAACCAATCTAGGACGGTTTCAATAAACTCGTGGGTTCGGATTCTCCCCCAAACTACGGGACACAGATTTTAAGGTTCAATCCTTACATTGTCTCATCATCCCCAACGAGGGACTCCACAAAACCACCACCGTACCTAATGATTAGCCCCATTAAGTATGGGCCACAGGACAGAACAGAGTAGAAGACCTCTTGGGGTCACAGAACAGAGAGCAGAGCAGAACACAAGGCAGACTGAACCTGCTAACTAGTGATCCTAGATACGAGGTCAATAGGGGGCGACGACTCGGTCGACCAAAACCAATTAGGACAACAATAATGACTCCCAATAGACGACTCCAAATAAGACTCAAAAGCGATTAAGCAAAGAGGCAATTACAGTCAGATTTCCGAAACGGTAACAGAACAGTTCAGAGCAGTTTATGCGAGTATAGCAATTTATAATAGCATTAGGAAAGCGATTACAAGGCATGCTCAATTTACCCAACTAAATTAACAGTCAATCTATATCAGTTCATGAAATAGAATATCCTAAAATACAGTAAAATCATACCAGAACAGTATATCAGTATTATTCATAATTACAAAACAGAAATCACATTGGAAAGCGGGTCCCTACCGTTACGGTGATAAAAAGATGGAAAATAATCTGAAAATCAGCCTTGACGCGAAACGTTCCCGGGGAAATATTTCACAATCCGGGTACTCGGTTGATAATCCATCTGCGTTGCCTTGAAGCCCCATTCGAATATCTTCGATTCAGTATACCCATGATGAAAAATTAATTCCGAAACCCCTTCAATTGTCATGTCGAAGCTGCTCCGAATATGTAATCGTACAAATGAAAATCTGGTTATGCCCTTCACTTTTGACATGAATTACGGAAAATCTAACGGTTCTGGTTAGATTGTAGCCATATCAGTCTAGTTTATGAATCAAAAATAATTACTCCGATTGGATTTCGTATGTTACTTGTACGACGATTCTACCGAAACTGCACAGAAAACGAAATTCTGGAAACCAGTTCCGCTCCCGGTGCAATATCTTCCAACTCAGAATTCGTAAAGTGAATCCGCTTCCACGCCCTCGTAGCCTGTTTCGTCTTGATTAATTTCCATATAAGGTTCATCAAAATCCGACAAGAATTGCCCACTAAAAAATACTCTCAAAGTTGTTAGATAATAAAGCTTTCAAAAATCATGTTTCCTCTCGGCTCTAAAGCGGTTAATTTTCTTCTTTTTGTCCTCTGCTATGGCACGATTTCCGAGAAAAGGCTACTGATGCCATGATGCTCTACGTTATGCATTTTCTTTTCGTTTCCTTTTAGTCCCCAAACCCCAGTGAACTACTTAATATATATAACTATTCCTATTCTTTTATTTTAATAGCTTCCAACCCCTGAAGCCCATTCCTTTTCCCTTTATTTTTCAGTTTTTTTTTTCTTTATTTTTTTATTAAATCCCCCTTAACTACTGATAACCCTTGAAATCTTTGAAACCCACAAAACCCCTGTTCCCTTTAAATTCCTATTATTATTATTATGATGACTTACAATTAAAATCCCCAACTACGATACGTGTGCGAAACGCCTTCAATAAAATATACACGAAAAATAACATGTAACATGTTATAAAAATAATTAGACACGTAGTCACATAATCGTAGGAAAATATTACGCCTACACAGTTAATCGCGAAAAATTAAATTACACATCAAATATCACGTACGCAAAAGTTACGGTTATCACACTTATATTGATAGGTTGTGCTTGTTGAGAACATTCCCTGGAGCATTTCCATGACTATTGTGCTTTATTGTGCCTACTTTTTAGATGTCATGTTTCCTTGGGATTTCTTTTGTATCATGCTATATTCTTTATCTACATCCTATCATATGTTGAAGGAATGTTGTGCATTTGAGTCTATATTATCTATCTTCCTTCCTTATTGGGATATGAGCTCATTTGATGTTATCTTTTTATATCACTTAATTTTGATGGCATATACTTCTTTTGGTCTTAATTCTCCATCTCTATTGGCCATCTATTCCTTGAGAAGTTTTTGCTCATATTTGATTGTTAAATAAATACCATGTCTTTGGTGTCATGTGCATTTCTTAGTCATATCTATTAACGTCACCTTGTAGTTTGATTTATTCTCACTTTTGTGCTATTTTTTTAACCAACTACTTGTGGAAGAGTCTTGATCTTTTAATTTATGTACTTCTCTTCTCCTCATCCTTGTGATATGTGCTTGCTTTATTTTATCTCGTTTTTAGCACTTCTTATGGTGCTTTGTGCTTTCGGCATATTTTGTTTGGACAACTTGTGTGTTCCTTGCTACTTAGCAAAAAAAAAAACTTGTGTGTTCTTTGTGGGAGTTTTGACCTTATAATTGAATCTTATATATCTACCTCCCTTATTCATATGAGATTGCGCGTCTCTTGTCTGATATACTTTTAATCTCATTTTTTTTTTGTTAGCTTGATGTTTTCAATTAATATCTCAATTTTAGCTAACTATTTCTTGAAGGGGAACTTGCTATCATGTGTCATCTTAAATCTCCTCTTATTTTGGATCGTAATATTTATGCTAATCTTGATTATATACAGGTTATAACATCTGTGTGTTAGCTTTGGTTTTAAACTTGAGATTATCTCTTTATAGCTAACTATATTTTTTTAGGGGAGATTGTTCTGTATGGATTTTCATTCATATCTCCTAAACTTTAGCTTTGGTTGTTGAATTTCTTAGAATAATACTCCCTCCATTCCCTATTAATTGTCGTTTAGGAGATATCTAGGTAACCAAATTAATTGTCGTTTAAGGTTGTTTTATTAGTTGTCAACAATTTATTCCAATTATACCCTCAACATTTTCCTTTCTTTATGACAAAGAAGTGAGAGAGAGGAAGGGTGGAGGATAATATTGAAAGTTTAGGTGAAAATGACAACTTCCTTAATTTTCTCAAATTGTATAAAGGGTCTTATAACTCCGCCAGTGAGTGTTGAGGACTTTTGTCTTTGACACTTACTGCCGGTCCCAAGCCCGGATAAAGGAGGAGGGTTGCGGTAGGTCTCGTGACAACCAGCGTAAAACTCAGTCACATCCCATGACATGAACCAAAATAAGAATTTCGTTGGGGCGTCCCCTACTCAGCGACGCGCTACACTTCCTAGACCCGGGTGTGGTGATAAATGTGCAAGGGTTGCTAGGTCGTTGCCCGGAAGCAACGCGCCATGTCGGGGCCCGGATATGGTGTCAAATAGGCAAGGGTGTTCTAAGTCGGCACAGGTACAAGTAAAACGATTAGTGCACAATGGAAGGATTCGTTTGGCTTCTTGGAATATTGGATCGTTATCTAGAAGGTCAACCGAATTAGTAGAGGTTATGGTAAGAAGAAAGATCAACATTTTGTGCCTCCAAGAAACTAAGTGGGTTGGCGGGAAGGCAAAAAGTCATAGAGCCTTGGGGATACAAGCTTTGGTATTCATGTAAAGATAAGTATAGGAACGGTGTTGGAATAATTGTGGCTCGTGATTTCGTCAATGACGTGGTTGAAGTTCAGTAGGAAAAGTGACCGAATTATGAGTGTTAAGATAATGATGGGTGGCGAGGTGGTTACCATTATTAGTGCATATGCGCCTCAAGTAGGGTTGTGTGATTACGTGAAGAAACAGAGTTTTGGGAGGACTTAGATGAGGTGGTCCAAAATATACCGATCGAGCGAAAAAACTTTTCATTGGAGGAGACTTGAATGGACATGTGGGTTCTAGTCGTGACGGATTTAAGAGTGTTCATGGAGGTCAAGATTTCAGAGATAGAAATGAGGTCGGTAGGGAAATTTTGGACTTTTCCTTAGCTTACGATTTGTTTGTAGTGAATACTTGGTTCAAGAAAAGAGATTCTCATTTGGTGACTTTTAGAAGTGGAGTAAATGCTAGTCAGATAGACTTTTTCCTAGTGAAGAACATGTTTCGTAGTAGTTGTACTAATTGTAAGGTTATCCCTGGCGAGAGTGTGGCTACACAACATAGGTTATTGGTTCTTGATTTTCGTTTCGGTAAACAGGTTAGAATGCATAAATTTAGGTCAGCTCCAAAAATAAAGTGGTGGAAGTTACAAGGAGAAAATCTGAAAATCTTCGTTGATAGAGTTATTCAGGGAAGAGGGATCGGTCGTCCGAAATAGACCCGAATTTCATGTGGGAAAAAATGGCGCAAGGCATTTTAAAGGTGGCTAGGGAAGTGCTTGGTGAATCTAGCGGAAATGTGCTATTCGGTAAGGATACATCGTGGTGGAATGGAGAGGTAAAAGAAGCTATAAAGAGGAAAAGAGAGTGTTATAAGACTTTGGGGAAGTATAGAAGTGATGACAATTTTACGAAGTATAAGACGGCGTGTAGAGAAGCTAAGGCAGCCGTTAGAGAAGCGAGATCAAAAGTTTATAAGGATTTGTATAATAAATTGGACACTAAGGATGGTGAGAAAGGTATATATAGACTTGCTCGTTTAAGAGAGAAAAAGACAAGAGATATTGGTATGGTGAGGTGTGTTAAGGATGATCGTGAGAGAGTTTTGGTTAAGGATGAGGAAATCAAGGCGAGGTGGATGACGTATTTTGATAGGTTATTTAATGGGAATCAAGTACAGAATATTGGAGACCTTTCTATCCCGATTGGAGAGGTGAACCATGATTTCATACGTAGAATTCAAAGGAAAGAAGTGCAAGAGGCCCTTAAAATGATGAAACCAAAGAAGGCAGTAGGACCTGATAGTATACCGATTGAGGTTTGGAAGTTTTTAGGAGAAATAGGTGTTGAGTGGTTGACTAACCTTTTTAATAAAATACTTAGAGTTGAGAAGATGCCAATAGAGTGGAGGAAAAGTACTTTGGTGCCATTATATAAGAATAAAGGAGATGTTCAAGATTGTTCAAATTATCGTGGTATTAAGCTTATGAGTCATACTATGAAGTTGTGGGAAAGGTAATTGAGCATAGACTGAGAAAAATTGTGAGCATTTCAGAGAACCAATTCGGTTTTATGCCCGGACGATCAACTATGGAAGCAATACATCTAATAAGGCAGTTGATTGAGAGTTATAGAGAGAGAAAGAAGGACCTGCATATGGTGTTCATAGATTTGGAAAAAGCTTACGATAAGGTTCCCCGAGAGGTAATTTGGTGGGCGATGACTAAGAAAGGTATATCTCGGAAGTATATTGATCTTATTAAGGATATGTATGAGGGAGTCAGCACCAGTGTCAGAGTTTGCGGCGGGATAAGTGAAGAGTTTCCTATTACAATTGGGGTGCATCAAGGGTTCAGCACTTAGTCCTTTTTCATTTTACAATGGTTATAGATGAACCCGACCCAGTGTATACAAGATCCCGATGCATCGTGGTGCATGCTTTGTTTCTTGATGATATAGTTTTGATAGATGAGACAAGAGCGGGTGTTAATGCCAAGTTGGATGTATGGAGACAAACCTTAGAATCTAAAGGTTTTAGGATTAGTAAAAGTAAAACAGAGTATATGGAGTGTAAGTTTAGCACTAGCGAACGACAGAGCAAAACTGTAGTAACTTTGGGTGACAAAAATATCTCAGAGAGTGAGTATTTTCGATACCTTGGTTCTATTATTCAAAAGGACGGATAGCTTGACGGAGATGTAACACATCGAGTTAAAGCTGGTTGGTTGAAATGGAAGAGTGCGACGGGTGTTTTGTGTGATCGTAATGTACCGCTGAGATTGAAGGGAAAGTTTTACAGAACCGCTGTTAGACCGGCATTATTATATGGTACAGAATGTTGGGCAACTAAGAGGTGTCATATTCAGAAAATGCATGTAGCGGAGATGCGTATGTTAAGATGGATGTGTGGGCATACGAGAATGGATAGAGTGAGGAATGAGCCTATTCAGAAGAAGGTTGGTGTAGCACCTATTGAAGATAAGATGAGAGAGAACCGTTTGCGTTGGTTTGGGCACATTAGACGAAGGCCAAGTGATGCTCCGGTTAGGAGAATTGAAGGATTATGTAATGTAGATGGCGTAAGAGGTAGAGGGAGACCGAGGAAGACTTGGATGGAGGTGATAAAAGGGGATATGAATCTGCTAGAACTAGATGAGAGTTGGGTTTGGGATCGAAAGAAATGGAGAGATTGCATCCATGTGGATGACCTTACGTGATTCTTACTTTGGTTCATGTAGCCGACCCCAATCTGTTGGGATTAAGGCTTGGTTGTTGTTGTTGTATAAAGGGTCTTATATTTAGGAATGGAGGGAGTATGTCTTAACTTTGCATTTCTTGATATCCTGTGCTCATAAACTCATTATTCCAACCAAGTTTATAACCTCTTTCTCAAAAAAATTCATAAAGCTGTTCACTCTCTTATTTTAAACACCTTATGGTTCTATAAGCTAATTATCATCATTTGGCCACACAGTAATTTTTTAAATAGCCTTTTCAAAATGATGTGCTCATAAATGTTTTCAAAAAATTTCCTATTTGAAAATGAGTCTCAAAACTCTCATTTTCTTTTATTTTTGGCATATTTTTTTGGAAAATCCTCACAATTGATTTTATTTTATCCGAAAACGACCAAACAGTTTCTCCATAAATTATTTCAATTTTATCCTTCCTAACTATTTTTTCATTTGAATCTTTTTATCTTAATTAAGAAAAAGGAGGATACAAATGTTTTTCATCTTGCTACTCTTATAAACCTTTTTGATTTTGACAAAAGGGGGAGAAAGTTGGTGTTGTAAATGTTCCAAGAAAAATGTATTTTACAAAAGAATAAGGCTAAGAAATTCAGAATTACATTTACACTTCATTGTTTGAAGTCTTCACAGAAGGCAAGAAGAGATATTGGAAAAGAAATGAAGATATTTTATGTTAGATGAGAATTTAGAGTTCCCGATTTCCCTCCCTTTTCCCCCATTTTATAATCCATGTTTTATAATTTCTGGTTAATTAGGTGGAGTTGAGTTGACAATTATACCCTTCCTTAGTTAGTCATGTGAGTGGCTCGTTCTTGTGGTTTGCCTAATTCCGTTGTGGGTGTGGTTGTTGGGCCTTGCTGCTGCCCCGTAAGTTGATGAGAGATTGACTGCGCTAAAATTATTGTGGGAGACATGTCAAGCGAAAAATATTTGTTAGACGATTAAATAGAAGAATTTCCCTTATATATACATAAAATAAAAAAATGTTTTTTTGGAAACAAAACATTTTTCCCTTAAAGGCAAAAACAAAACAAAAAAATGTAAATAAATAAATAAATAAATAGATATCGCCAACCGTAGATTTTTCTAAGGGTGTGTTTGTTTTCACGGAATTGGAGCTTTGGAATTGGAATTCCATGTTTTTCCAATTCCAATTTTCTTGTTTGGCTATCAACAAATTCATGGAATTGAAATTCCAATTCCAATTCCAATTCTCTTGTTTGGCTCTCAACAAAATTTTGGAATTGGAATTCCAATCAAATTCCAACCCTCCCAATTCCACAAAATGAATTCCATTTTACAATCAAAGAATTTGAATTCCAATTCTATAAGATTTATTGTAGGTTATAAATATATCATGCATATCACTACAAGAAAACAGTTAAATAGCGACTGCCTTTATCGTCGGCATTCGGTCGCTATTGAAGTTTACCAACCTATTACCGACCGAATAGAGTGGTCGTGTATTTATCGTCGCTAAGCCATATACCGACGGATTACCGACCGTTATTAGAGCGACCGATTATTCCGTCGCTATATTACGACGGATAGGCGACCGACTAGACTTGGTTGACTTTTTAACATTGACATATACCGACCGACGGCCGACGGAATAAGTACCGACCAAATTAGACGACAGAATTGGACGACCGAATACCGACGGTAATAACGCGACCGATTACCGACCGATATTATTCAGTCTCTATATTGCGACTGAATGGCGACGGTAAAGAATACTTGGTTGACTTATCGACATTGACTTATACCGACCGATGGCCGACGGCAAATACACTGACCGAATACCGACTAGATATTCCGTCGGTAAAATGTGACGGAATAGCCACCGACTAGAATTTATTTGACTTTGACTTTAAGCTAATACCGACTAGATATTCCGTCGCTAACGTGTTTTGAATTTAAAAAAATAAATCGAAATATAATTAAATCCTTATATAAAAAACTGCAATAAGAAACAGAAAATCCAAAACAGCAATACAAACCAAAAAACAATATCCAAAAAATCTCAAATAACAAACATAATCAATACAACCCAAAAATAACATTACATAACCAATAATCTGACTAAAACCACAAGTTTACACATTTTATTTACATTACAACTGATGCGAAACCGTGATGTTTTATATCAAGGTTCGGCTTTTAAGTAGATCTTTCTCTATCTCGAATTAGTTTCTATGGGAATACACTTAACACAACCCCGGGCAGGCTAAGTATCAATGGAGGCTGAAACACCACAACTAGAGAAACAGGCTAGTTGATACAGTAACTCAAAGAATATGAAGTTCTACCGGAAATTCATAAACAAGTATCAAAGGAATAACCTTAATCAAAATATCAATATATCAAGTCTAATTAAAAGGTGGCGAAATTGCTCTATAAGTAGAGGAATTTCGGTTCCAACATAAACAAGGAAAAGGAAATAAGAATCCTTGAAGAATTAGGACTCTTGAATAACAACTTGCTATCAAGTAACTACCTAAACAAGATAATAGGCACATGTTCCTATTATCTTGGCGGCTAGAAAGTAAATAACTACCAAATCTATGAAGAGTCCTAGTTGCATTAGGACTCTTATTAACCAACTAACTCTTATGTTATGCATGCCTTAGGATTGCTAGAAATGTTGTAAATCATGTATGACATGCTTTTCCAGCTTTTTGTATGTATATCTGTTGAGAATTTCCAGTTTTGAAGTCATTCAAAAGCTGGAAAAACTCTCAGTTTCTAGCACTTCGGTCGACCGGGACTCAGTTTCGGTCGACCGAGGCAAGACAGTAGCTATTGGTATTTGGTTCGGATCAACCGAGTTGGCCTTCGGTCAATCCGAGTTGGTCTTCGGTCGACCGAAGTGCCTGTTTGGTCGACCGAGTACTCTCAGTACTTTTTCGGTCGACCGAGCTTGGTGGCCGGTCAACCGAACCCAGGCAGAATATGAAATGTTCATTTTACTGTTTTTTGCTCGTTTTTACATAAAGTGTTATGTTAATTGAGCATGATGCATAGTAGTCGCCTTTACCCTATTGGTTATTTTATAATACGATCTGCGTATCGTGCCTATTTATCATTCAAAAGTTGTAATTTTTCTTCTCATTAAATCCCCTCGAATGTAACTCGAGGTTTCCTTAGAAATTTTGTAATTCTAGATTAGGAGAAGGTACAGCTAAGATGTTGAAGATTTGGAGGCAACCAACTGAAGGTCAAGACGGTGTAGAATAGATGTTTTTCATTTTACACCCTTAGATTGACTTCACGGTTTTTCCATTGGCTTGGAAAAATCGAATAGGATATGGCGATTACTATTGCATTTTATTTTATGTATTGGATGCATATGTATATAAGCATAAACTGTTTTATTTATGCTTTTCTGGTGAGATTGTTAAAAACAAAATCCCTCATTTAAAATATTAATTAGTGCCTTCCTAAGTTTGGCCCTCGTCAAGGCCTAGATCGACATTAGTATGGGACATGCCAAAGTTGTGCATACGTGTCTATCCGGGTGAGGTGCGAAGGATAAGTTGTGATATCCGCCGGCTAAAACTTAGGGTCCTAGTTAACTGGATTATCTCAATAAATGGATTGAGGATCTAGAGGCAAAAGAGTTGAGAAAAGTGTATAATGATACGCTTGAATAAATGTTATTCACTCAACTAACCAAGAATTACATATTTTGATGTAATTGGCAAACGTTGTCTACCTAAATAACTAAGTTTTGGGCGATCAGCCAAAGCTGACTCAGAACGAGGTGAAATATGGATCTTGGCCCGCTAGAAAGTTAACGAACTTTCCGAGTTGATATTGAGGGTTATTCACTCGAAGAAAATAGTGGGAGAAATCATTAAAAAGATAAAGACCTAATAATGATTTTAAATCGGTACTTACTTTGCATATATTTTTGTTGTAGAAAATGGCAAATTCAAACCAAACACTATCATCTGCGTTACGTCCCTTGAGAAGGACAAATTAGAGGGAGTTAACTTCCTCGACTGGTTCGAGAACTTGAGAATCGTTCTCAAGCATGAAAGAAAGTTGTATGTACTTGAACGACCAATTCTCGCTATACCGGAGGCTCGCGCTTGGCGGCTGATAGAACCGCTTATCGAAGCATGTAAGTGATGCTTTAGATGTGTCTAGCCTCATGCTTGTCACCATGAATTCCGAGCTTCGGAAGAAACATGAGGACATGGGGGGCTTATGAGATCGTTTGGCTCACTCGAAGCAACTATATCGAGGGGCAAAGCACGCCGGGAGAGATTCGATGTATCGAAATCTCTCTTTCGAGTCAAAAATGTCCGAGGGAATGCCGGTAGGAACTCACGTTCTTAAGATGATAGGTTATGTTCGTAACCTTGAAAAAGCTGGGGATTTCCTTTGGGACAAGAGTCGTCGACTGATTTGATCTTGCAATCGTTGCCTGAGTCATTCAGTCAGTTCATTCTAAATTATCACATGAATGAAATTGACAAGCCATTGCCTGAGTTGTTCAACATGTTGAGGACTGCCGAGAAGGAAATAGGCAAGTCCAAACCCAACACCATACTGATGGTGCAAAAGGGCAAAGGCAAAGGGTTTGTGAGATCCAAAGGCAAACCGAAAGGTAAGCCCAAGGGCAAGCAAACCACTTTCAACAATGCACTGAAACCTAAGGGTGGTGTAGCCAAGGACTCTATCTGTCATCATTGTGGTGAGAAGGGTCACTGGAAAAGGAACTGCAAAAGCTATCTTGCAGGGAAAAGGCTGGAAAAGGAGAAAGCAATTGTTGCTACGGGCTCAGGTATTTATGTTATAGATATTAATATGATTGTTATCAATTTAAATAAAACTACTTCTTGGGTATTTGATACCGGATGTGGTTCTCACATTTGTACTAATGTGCAGGGACTGCAAAGGAGTAGAGAGTTGGCAAAAGGTGAAGTGGAACTACGAGTTGGCAACGGAGCACGTGTTGCAGCCCTAGCTGTAGGGACTTGTACTTTTATTTTGCCTTCAGGGCTTGTTTTGGGTTTAGAAAACTGTTTCTATGTACCTAGTTTAATTAAGAATATTATTTCAGTTTCTTGTTTGGACAAGAAAGGTTTTGAGATTTCGATCAAAAACCAACGATTGTCGTTATTTATGGATAATATGTTTTATGCAAGCGCCTCTTTGATTAATGGTCTATATGTTTTAGATCTTGATATGCCAATTCTAAATATAAATACCAAAAGGATTAAAACTAATGATTTTAATCCGACATACCTCTGGCATTGTCACTTAGGCCACATAAACGAAGATCGCATATCCAAACTCCATAAAGATGGGCTATTGGAATCATTTGACTTCGAGTCTTATGATCGATGCGAATCTTGTTTGTTGGGTAAGATGACAGCATCACCTTTCACTAATCTAGGTGAGAGAGCTGATGATTTATTAGGACTAATACATAGTGATGTATGTGGCCCTTTTAATATACATGCAAGGGGTGGTTACCTCTACTTCATTACCTTTACTGATGACTTCAGTAGTATGGATATGTGTTCTTGATGAAACACAAATCTGAAGCATTTGCTAAGTTTAAAGAGTTTAAACTTGATGTAGAAAACCAACTTGGCAAGAGTATTAAGGTTCTTCGATCTGATCGAGGAGGAGAATACTTGAGTCAAGAATTCTGTGACTATCTAAAAGCTTGTGGAATCGTTTCACAACTTTCTCCTCCAGTTACTCCACAATGGAATGGTGTATCTGAAAGGAGAAACAGAACCTTATTAGATATGGTTCGTTCTATGATGAGTCACACGAGCCTGCCCAATTCCTTTTGGGGACACACATTAGAGACAGCAACTTTAACACTTAACCGCGTTCCATCTAAATCAGTTGCAAAGACACCATACGAGTTATGGATTGGGAAGCGTCCCAGTTTGTCTTTCCTCAAGATTTGGGGCTGTGAAGCGTTTGTAAAACGCTCAGCTTCTGATAAGCTGGCTCCAAAATCTGAAAAGTGCATATTTGTAGTTTATCCTAAGGAAACTAAAGGATACTACTTTTATATCCCTAATGAGAACAAAGTGTTTGTTGCTCGCACGGGAGTTTTTCTAGAAAAAGAATTTGTTTCTAGAAACACAAGTGGGAGTAGCGTAGAACTTACTGAAGTTCCAGACTCTCAAACTAGCACTAATGATGAGATGGAAATTGAACAGACTCCACAAGTTGTTGTGCAGCGAGTGCCACAAACAGTTGTGCAGCAAGCACTGAGTTCAAGAAACACAAGAATTGCGTAGGTCCGGTAGAGTTCGTCGTCCACCTCCGGAAAAAATTTGGATTTTTCATAACGAACATGGTGATGTTATGTTTGTGGATCACGATGAACCTTCAACCTACAAAGCAGGGCAATTAATAGCCCGATTCGAGAAATGGCTTGAAGCCATGAGATCCGAAATGGACTCCATGTACACTAACCAAGTCTGGATCTTGGTTGATCCACCCTGAAGGGGTAACTCCCATAGGGTGCAAATGGGTTTTTAAGATTAAAAGCCGACATGGAAGGGAATGTACAAACGTATGAGGGCGACTGGTCGCGAAAGGTTTCAAACAAATTCATGGTATTGACTATGATGAGACTTTTTCCCCCGTAGTTATGTTCAAGTCCATTCGGATTTTGCTTGCTATTGCAGACTTACTATGACTACGAAATCGGCAAATAGATGTCAAAACCGCTTTCCTTAATGGAAAACTTGATGAGGATATGTATATGACACGACTGAAGGTTTTGTCACTCCGGGAGAATGCTTTGGGAAAAGTATGTAAGCTTCAGAGATCCATTTATGGACTCAAGCGAGCTTCTCGAAAGCTGGAACATCCGTTTTAATGATGCCGTCCAGTGAGTTTGGCTTCATTAGAAATGAGGATGAGCCTTGTGTTTACAAAAAGGTTAGTGGGAGCTCAATCGTATTCCCTGGTTTTGTATGTAGATGACATACTACTCATTGGAAACGACATACCAACCTTAAAGTCCCGTAAAGGCTTGGTTGAGTACGTGTTTCTCTATGAAAGACTTAGGCGAAGCCCGACTATATTCTCAGGGAGTCAAGATCTATAGAGATAGATCCAGGGAGACTCATTGGCCTAAGTCGAGTACATATATAGACAAGGTGCTAAAGCGGTTTAGCATGCAAGAGTCTAAGAAAGGACTTTGTCCTATGGCACATGGTACTCGTTACATCAAAGGAACAGTGTTCTAAAACGCTCGCCGAATTAAAACGCATGAAAGAGATCCCTTATGCTTACGCCATAGGATCCATCATGTACGCCATGATATGTACTCGCCCTGGGATGTCTCGTTTGCCTTAAGCATTACGAGCGGATACCAGTCTAATTACGGTGAATGTCACTGGATCTCAGTCAAGAATATCCTCAAGTACTTGCGAAGGACTAAGGATACAATCTTGATTTATGGAGGGGCGGATGAGCTCGTTGTAACTGGTTACACCGATGCTAGTTTCCAAACCGACAGAGATGATTTCCGATCGCAATCGGGATATGTGTTTAACTTGAATGGAGGTGTTGTGAGCTGGCGTAGTTCAAAGCAATCAACCATCGCAGATTCTACAACAGAGGCCGAGTACATAGCAGCTTGTGAAGCAGCTAAGGAGGCAGTTTGGATCAGAAAATTTATTTCCGACCTCGATGTGGTTCCTAGTATTGCGAACCCGATAGACCTCTATTTTGACAACAATGGGGCTATTTCCCAATCTAGGGAACCTAGATCTCACCAGAGGTCCAAACATGTACTACGGCGATTTCACCTAATCCGCGAGATTATAGAGAGAGGTGATGTGCATATATGTAGAGTAGACTCGGCAGACAATGTCGCCGATCCACTGACAAAGCCACTGTCGCAGCAGCAGCACGATCGTCACACTAGCTCCATGGGTATCCGATATCTGGAGGACTGATCTTTAGAGACAGTCATTAGTATGCCCTAAAGACCATTTATTGTAATTTGGGTCTTTAGTGCAAGTGGGAGATTATTGTACCGTATTTAATGTAATTTTCATTTTGATGAATAAAAGGCAATTAATTCCAGTATTATTCATTATGTTTCTGCGTTCTTAACAACATAAATAAATAATATGTCCTTAGAATAGTATTTATAATTGTTATGAGATACTATTCCGAAACGTCCCTAGTCGAACATTATTATGGAATCTTCGAGGACAATAATAATGCGCAAGACTAGTATGTGCAGTGATTGATATAAAGATATCGGATCGTCACATGGGTATATATGATTAGAGAATCATTATACTGGACAGACCCGACATGAGAAACACACCATGGGTTGTTATATAATAGTCAACGGTGTTTCTCAAAATTTTGACTGGGTTGTATAAAAGATCCTTCGACTTGAGGTCTCACAAGAGTTCTTGCATGGCTAGTGTTATGCTTTGATAATGTTAAACGCTATCCGTAGTCGGGTGAGCAATAAAGGCATTTATTGGGTATATCACGAATCTTGTTCGGGATGAGTGGGATGCGAAAAGGATTTGTCCCTCCTATATAGCAGGGAGGCGATATCTTGGGCCCCTTGATGGAGTTTGACTAATTCATGGCCATGAACAAGTGAATCAGTATATGATATTGATGTCATTTGATTAGTCTACTCGCGAATCAAGAAACTAAAAGATTGGACAATACAAGTGCGACTTTTTCCATGACTTGTGTTCAATCTAGATATCAAGGACAAAAGGATTTAACTACAAATGTCAAATGTTGTGATTATGATAAATCACCAGATATTTATGAATTGGGGGTAATGATGCGTTGCTAGATACCTCTCATTACCTGTGATATATGATGTCACGGCCAACATCATAGATACCTCTTGGGTCGCACTCATAGATCAACTGGATTAGGGCTTGTTGGAGTACATTTAATCTAAGGTGCGCCAATTCGATTGGGCCGGGCCGGGCCGGGATTGGATTGGGCATTTAATCGGGTTGGGCCGACCAACCCATTTGGATCAATCAATTCGGTTGGGCCGTGCCGGACTTCGGGCCGGGCCGGGATTGGATTGGGCCCTTAATCGGGTTGGGCCGACCGACCCGTTTTGGACCGACCTTATGGCTGGACAATTAGAGATATTATCCAGCCATTTTATCTCTTAGAAGGTGGTTAAAGTGGTGGAGAAAGTGGTGGAGTAGTTTCCTCCATGATCTCCCACTTCTCCCTTTCACTCTCCCCACTCTCTCTTGATAGACTAGGAAAATACTGATTTTCCTAAGTCATTCTAATCAGTTTTTCTCCAGCTTTTGAAGCTTAGAGAGAAGAGACAAAAGTGAGTTTTAGAGAGAAAAGAAAAGATAGATTTCTAGACTTGTTTTCTAGCTTTTTGCTAATAGGAAATAAGTTAGAAATCCTGTATCTTATTCTTCTGATAAGGTCTGAAATACATACTCCATTGAAGAGTGTCTTCAAAGCTTCTACAAGGCGTTGGCTAGCACCAAGCAGTAGAAGACCATCCCCGGAAGATCGAGTGGATACTGGGAGAGACGGAGCCTGCATTGTGGTGTTCCGTTCGTGACAACATACCGCTGAAAGCGTTTCAGCCATTCTAGCATCAATATAAGGTAAAACACTATCCCATAGTCGTAGGTTCTTACTCGTGGAAGATCCTGGTAGAGGCGGGTCAAGTTTTATTCCGCTGCGCATTTATGTGTGACCCGGTTATTCCTCTAACAAACATGTCCTTTATTATAGCAACTACTTGCTATACACGAAAATAAGCCTAAATATAGTAAATAATTAAAGTCTAGTATAGACTTTAATTGTACACAAAAAGACTAAAATGCCCTTAAAATTCGTCCCCATTCTGGACAGCTTGTTGGGCCAACTTGTACGACAATATTGGATATCAAGAAGGCAGAATCTGATCTTGTGATCTCATAGAAGTTGTAGATCTGCCTCTTATCTTTAATATGCAATTAGAATCAGCTTCATTGGATACCTATATCGAAAGATATGATCATTATACCAAACAGTAGCAAAGCTGTCCATTCCTTGTACACTTGTGATACTTAAGAGGTTGACTTGGGAAACATTCCTAGATGTAATTTAGAGTCCTCTTTGTATCGTAACACATGTTCCCTTTAGTTGGGCAGCCCCAAGGTTGGTACGGTATCATCCTCTCCCTCTTGAAAAGGATTCGTCCTCGAATCATCCCAAAAATCAGCGTTATAATCTGAAAAATGAATAAAAGGGAGCAAGTTAGAAATATGGAAAGTAAAAATTGCATTGTCCTTACCTATCAAGGAGATTCTCTTGCGGCTATCCCAAATAAATGGTGTCTTGTCCTTCTTAATTGAAATTAATGGAGCAGCAAACTTGTAAAAATCACGAACAAAATGTTTATCAAAGCTTGCTAACTCAGATGTTGGACGATCTGGAAATGTATTGGTTGTTCTCGGCCATTCCATCATCGCATTAACTTTTGCCCGATCAACTTTAATATCTTGAAAACTCACAATGTAACTAAGAAGGTTAATAGAATTAGTGTAAGAAACATAATTTTCAATCTTAGCATACAAAGTTTGTGCTTTTAAATGTGTAAAAACAGCCCTAAGATGTTCAATATGATTGTCTCGGTTTTTACTAGCAACAAGTACTTTATCAAAGTAAGGAATTGGATGTCTATACTTATACATTAAGTTATTAACATTGAGACTATCCGTATATAATCTAAAAGTCGTTTCTTCCTTTGGTACAATTTTTGCCGGATTAACATAAGGACTTAAAGACGTATTTACCTTCTTCTTTTCAAGCATTAAATCACCTTGGTTGTGAATTTGCTGCATTGTACCCGAAGATGGTTTATACCTTTCACGATTTTGAAGGCTAATAAGCAACCTTCTCGGCAACTCCTTAGGGAAGACTTCCTGAAATTTCTGAAAAATAGCAATACTAGATGTAGAAAAAGATGTTATAGCAAAAGAAAAAGTGTTAGTAAAAAGGTTCCTTGCGGTTCCTTTCAAATCGAACAAAACAACAAGTTGTTTTGCTTGAATTGCCCTATCTACCTTTCCGGGATTAATGAATAAACACTCTTTTCACTTTTTTTGTGGGCTTGCCTTTTTTCTTACTAAGCTCATGGCTTTTGTATCATTTTTTCCCTCGAATTTTACCTCATGTGTAGGGTCACTCGTTTCTTTTCTATCTCGCTCTTTTTTCTCCACTAAAACAGCCTCACTCGTTTCTTTTCTATCTCGCTCTTTTTTCTCCTCTAAAACAGCCCTTTCGGCTTTTTCCTCACTTATCCACGATCCATCATCCAATTTTATCATTGTACTCTTGTTAGGGCAGTCCATAACAAAGTGTCCTTTGCCCCCACATTTAGAACATTCCCGAACACGATTTGGAGTAGAATTTACCCTCGTATTGGCCGATTTGGTTGGATTTTGTGAACTTACTGCCTCAAACTGACCCATGGGTGTTTTTGCACCATTTATGACCTCTTTACCCTTGCTTTGGCTTGGAAAAACAGTAGAAAAAATCTGGGGTGGATTCGGCTTCTCCCAAGTTTGGAAAGTTGCCGGTTTTGCCCTTAAACTCTTTTCCTTTTGCTGCCTTTCAATCTATTCTGCATAATACAACATAGATGTAATATTATAAAGATTAGCATGTTCTACCTTAGGTCTAATTTTGTCATTTAGACCAGCCAAGAACCGAGCCAAAGTTGCTTCATTATCTTCCTGAATATTCAATCTAATCATTGCCATCTCCATCTCTTTGTAATATTCAGTAACGGTCTTTGTCCCTTGCCTCAATCTTTGTAATTTATTGTATAAATCATGATTATAACTTTTAGGTACAAAAATCTGTGTCATGACTGCTTTCATCTCATCCCATGAATCAATTTGTCTTTGTCCCGTTCTTCTCCGATCATAGTACTCATTATATCACCAAATTGATGCATACTCTCCAAACTCCATGGCTGCCAATTTAACCTTTTTCTCTTCGGAATAATTATGAACATCAAAAACATGGTTAACTTTTCGTGTCCAATCTAAAAATAATTGAGGGTCATTAGTACCTAAGAAATGAGGGATCTTGGTCTTAATAGCACCAAGATTATTATCATACCTTTGATCTTGAACATTGTCTCTCGGATCATACCTTTGGTTGTGAGCATTTGGTCTCGGATCAAACCTTTGATCTTGATGATATGCTTGCGGCTCAAATCTTTCATTATGAACCAATGGTCTCGGATCATACCTTGCATTTTGCTGATTTGGTCTCGGATCATATGCAAAGTTGTCCACCATTCTTGGGATTGCTCTCGGCTGAAATTCTTTTTGGTGCCAAAAGTTGTCCCTTGCAATTTGTTCAAAGGATTCTTGGGAATCTTGATCTTCTTGATCATCCTTGGCTGCCCCTTTACCTTTATCCGAATGGTTCTTGAGTTCACGAACCTCCATTTTAAGTTCATTGATGGATTGCATCAAAGACTTCATTGTTTGTTGCATGGATTCTTTGTAAAGCTTGTCGCCATCCATGGCACCTTGCTGCGAAGTACCTTCATCAAAAGACATTATCTTTGCAAAGAAAAAGAATCACACAAATCGTTAGTAGAAAAATTCACACGAAAAATTTGAAGAAATAGTAATATGTGAATAGTAACTGTGAACAGTAACCGTGAATAGTAATCTATGAATAGTAACTGATTTTGTTTTTCTCTCAATATTCCACAAATACTTGTCAAGAACTTCCAACTCTAGATGATTTAGGTAAATTGAATTGTTGTGTTGATGGAAGGCTGAAAAAATATGAAAAGAAATCCTATCTTGACGTACACAAAAAGTTAAGAAAGAAAGAATAAGAGTAATCGTTAAAAAGATGTAACCTTTACGCTTCTTGATTTCTTGAAAATAGACTTTGAATTTTCGGATGAATAGTGCTGTGAACAGTAACCGAAAATTTTAAGATCTTGAAAACCTTGTTTTCTTGATTTCTTTCTTTACCTTATATCTTTAGACTTACCCTTTTCTTGGCCGCCTTTATCAAGAACTCCGTGTCAGGAAGATATTACCTTGATTTGATGAGTTTGATGGCGACTAATTCAAGAACAAGAGGGAACAAGAGCCAATTCCTTTGTGTCCAAGCGGACAAGGAAGTTTGCTTGTGGTTTGATCCGTGTCTAGGATAACCCGGCTGCCAATTTCTTTACTTCCGGGTGGCTTTTGCGTATGGTAGTAATAATTTTTTTGTTATCTTTCTCGGTCTATTCCAAGCAAACAAGAATTTTTTTTTGAAAAGCGTAAGGGTACACCAAGATAGAGATCAACCTTTTGCTCTGATACCACTTGATGCGAAACCATGATGTTTTATATCAAGGTTCGGCTTTTAAGCAGATATTTCTCTATCTCGAATTAGTTTCTATGGGAATACACTTAACACAACCCCGGGCAGGCTAAGTATCAATTGAGGCTGAAACACCACAACTAGAGAAACAAGCTAGTTAACACAGTAACTCAAAGAATATGAAGTTCTACTGGAAATTCATAAACAAGTATCAAAGGAATAACCTTTATCAAAATATCAATATATCAAGTCTAATTAAAAGGTGGCCGAAATTGCTCTATAAGTAGAGGAATTTCGGTTCCAACATAAACAAGGAAAAGGAAATAAGAATCCTTGAAGAATTAGGACTCTTGAATAACAACTTGCTATCAAGTAACTACCTAAACAAGATAATAGGCACATGTTCCTATTATCTTGGCGGCTAGAAAGTAAATAACTGGCAAATCTATGAAGAGTCCTAGTTGCATTAGGACTCTTATTAACCAACTAACTAACACATGGACAACATGTCCTTTATTATAGCAACTACTTGCTATACACGAAAATAAGCCTAAATATAGTAAATAATAAGGTGAAAATAATTAAAGTCTAGTATAGACTTTAATTGTACACAAAAAGACTAAAATGCCCTTAAAATTCGTCCCCATTCTGGATAGCTTGTTGGGCCAACTTGTACGACAATATTGGATATCAAGAAGGCAGAATCTAATCTTGTGATCTTCATAGAAGTTGTAGATCTGCCTCTTATCTTTAATATGCAATTGGAATCAGCTTCATTGGATACGTATATCAAAAGATATGATCATTATACCAAACAGTAGCAAAGCTGTCCATTCCTTGTACACTTGTGATACTTAAGAGGTTGACTTGGGCAACATTCCTAGATGTAATTTAGAGTCCTCTTTGTATCGTAACACATGTTCCCTTGAGTTAGGCTGCCCCAAGGTTGGTACCGTATCAACAACAATCAAAGAATACAATTCTTATTTACATTACAACAATCAAAGCCTACAATTCTTATTTAAATTACAACAATCAAAGAATGCACTTCTAATTTACATTACAACAAGCAAAGTGTGCACTTGTTATTTAGATTACAACACAACCAAAGTTTACACTTCTCTAATACTCTTTTCGTCTATGAGTTGAAACCTGAAAATTCAAGAATAAAATTAACATTTCAAATACGTCAATTAATTTATGGTCATAAAGTACTAAAAATAACACAACAAATATTACTCATCTTCAATATGTGGAAGTAAAAAAAGCTAGTTGTGAAGCGTAAAAGAGATTAATAATACAAGAAATAAAGGTTACAATAAAAGAAGAGTTAAAATTTTATACTTGTATTTTTTCTATTCATAATCATCCTCCGACATGAATTCATCCCCATCATCATCGTCATCAACACGACTCGTATCGGTCACAAGGACAACTTCAATTTTCCTTTACCGGTGTGTAAGTTGACCAACTTCAGTAATAGTTGGATCAATGCGACTGGTCTTCTCCTTGCTTACTTCCTCCTGATACGGTACCAGAACACCAGGAACGTCAAATAGACGTTGTTTGGAACGACAAACAGCCAAGTCAACCAATCAGCCCTAGATGTTGTCTTACTACCCGGATAAGGTGTGTAGTATACTTGTTGACATTGGGAAGCAAATACAAAGGGATCGTAACCCTGGTACGTTCTTTTCCTATGTATTTCTACAAGTTTATATTCAGGATGCACCCTAAGACCTCGATTTGGAGTATAATCAAACCAGTCGCATTTGAAAAGAATTATTTTTTGGTGAGGTACTCTAGCAAGTTCAACTTCAATGACCTGTTTTAACTCTCCGTAATAATCTCCTTTAACCCATAACCCGCTGTTTGTCGTTCCTTTTCCTTCGTTGTGGGCTTTTGTGTGAAATCTATAACCGTTAACAACGTAACCGGTGTATGTCATCACTCTCCTCGACGGGCCCCATGACAGATTTTTCAACAACATTTCAGAATGTTGTGGAAGGTTATGTATCTGTTTAGAACAACAAAATGTTAAATTAATTTAGTTTAGGCATTTTTAAGACAACTACATTTCTACACATTACAAAACTTACATGAGTTCCAAACCATTTGGAAAATCATTATAAACCCGGCTTTGAAGTTCTTCCTCCGTTATATGCGGTGTTTGGTCATTTACTTCACTGACAAATTTCCTGAGTTACAAATTATGACAATATTATTATTTGCCTACTTTCAATTATAACAAAAATGAAGTAATAGATAGGTTTACTTACTGAAGATATGGTTCGACCTCTTCACAATTCATCAAGATATAATTCATGGCTGTTTTATAATCTTTATCAGATAATAAAATCTTTTCTTTTTTTCCAAATGATCTTCCCGGTAAGTTGCAAATTGATAATAATTCAGGTTCAGGTTCACTTGTCTCGTCATCTCCATCATTTCGCCCAATGGTTGTAACTTTTATTTTCACGTGGGGTTCGAAATAATAGCTAAAGAATGTGGCAGCTTCTTCGACCAAGTATGCATTTCAAATTGACCCCTCAACTCTGGCCTTGTTTTTTATCTTCTTTTTTAGATGGTGCATATATCTAATTAAAGCATAAATAGTTAATCACATTGTAAATACGTACATGAAAAATAAAAATGAATTTGAGATAACTTAAGACATTGGTTGTTACCCCTTGAACGGGTACATCCACCTAAACTGTACCGGGCCACCAACCTTGGCTTTGTACAGAAGGTGAACCGGCAAGTGTTCCATCACATCAAAAAATCCCGGAGGAAATATTCACTCTAACTTGCACAATAAAATAGCAATAGTGTCATCCAATTCTTGCATATGTGCCACACTCAACTTTGGGGAACACAAATCTCTATAGAACAGACTAAGTTCAGCCAAGGGTCCCCAAACACTTGTCGGTAGTACTTCTCTAAGTGCTATAGGGATAAGTCGCTCCATGAATACATGAGAATCGTGACTCTTCATTCTAGACATTTTCAACTCTTTCATATCAACGCATTGTGCCAAATTCGATGCATATCCATCTGGGAGCCTTAATTCTTTAACCCACTGCAAAACCATCTCTTTTTGTGCCTTGGTAAGAGTGAAACATGCATTCGGTTTCGTTGCTTTACCTCGGCCATCGTGTTTAATATTCAATTCAGGCCGATTGTAATATCTTTCAACATCCGCTCTAGCCTTAACATTGTCCTTAGTTTTACCTTTCACGTCCAACACGGTGTTAAAGACGTTATCAAACACATTTTTTTCATTATGCATGACATCAATGTAGTGTCTTATCAGAAGTGTCTGCCAATAAGGTAAGTCCCAAAATATGCTCTGTTTGGCCCAACTGTGATATCGACCTCTGTCTTGCTCTTTACCAATCTCTTCAGTTGTATCGGTAATTTTTGGATAATCTCTAACTCTAAACCACATTTCATCACCAGTCAGGCGAGATGGCGGGTCTTCTCTCTCATGTCGCCAGTCCTTTCGGAATCCCTTTGCATCTCTTCTAAATGGATGATCAGGCGACAAGAAGCATCTGTGGCAATCGAACCACGATTGTTTCCCGCCATCATGCAAATGGAACGCTTGTGTTTCCTCCATACAATATGGACAAGCGTGAATGCCTGCTGTACTCCATCCACTCAACATTCCATATGCTGGGAAATCACTAATTGTCCAAAGTATCTGTATATTCGGTCGGCTAATTTCCCCGATATTTTCCCGCTTTGCCGGATTTTTTATAGAAACATTATTGACGGCTTTTAATTACTATTACTAAATCATATGTGTGCATATATACATATATGAATACACACACACACACACACACACACACACACACACACACACACACTAATCATAAAACTTGTTTAGACACGAGGCATGACAATTCAACTAGTGGATCTTTAAGTGCCCGGGTTTTTTAATCCGGCGCAACCGAATGCCAACCGTATATGCAATATCGGTCGGAATTCGGCCGCCACTTTAAAGTTGGGCGATCGAAGACCGACCGTATCTGTATTTTCGGTCGGAATTCGGTCGGCTAATTTCCCCGATATTTTCCCACTTTGCGGATTTTTTATAGAAACATTATTGATGGATTTTACTTACTATTACTAAATCATATGTGTATATATATACATATATATACACACACACACATTAATCATAAAACTTGTTTAGACACGGGGCATTACATATCAACTAGTGGATCATTAAGTGCCCGAATTTTTTAATTTTTTAATCCGTAGCGACCGAATGCCGACCGTTTATGGAAAGGGCGACCAAATACCGACGGAAAATGAGATAGTGGTCGCTATTCGGTCGCTAAACCCTAACCCTATACCCTAAGATGGTCGCTATTCCGTTGCCCATAACAATATTCCAAAGCCAAAAATTTTAAAAACAGTATACAGCCTGCCACAAGTCATAAGCATACAAATAACATACAAGTCAATATTTCTGCAGTCAATATTCCATAACAATACAATAGTGATAATAACAAGCATAGTACAACATTAAACCAAAAAAACATAACAAAAGTCGAATAATATTCCAAAAAACCTACAATCTCTATTGATGGCCCAATACATCATCTACAGCTAAGGGATCATCGTCATAATCTGAATAAGTCATCATTATCTAAGTTGCTCAATCTAGCTTCTAGCTCAACTGGACTTAATATAGCGTCCCTATTTGAATACATCTCAAATAAGGTACTAGCTAATGCCTTATTTTTCCTCTTTTCTCTCCGCGCATATTCTCTCTCTCTTTGTCTTCAAATTTCTTCTTCCATTCTTCATTCAGTTCTGTTATTTTGTGTTCTATTTCTGAGTGAGATACCGACTGACTACCTCCCCTCATTGCCTTAACCACATCCGAGAAGGAACCGAGTCCTTGAACTCGTCCCTTTTTTAGCCCGCCAACTGCCTCCGCAGAGAGCGCAATCTGAGTCAGCAAATCGAGTGGTGGCTGGCCTGCTTGAGTAGCTTGGGTTGCGGCATTCTCATAAACAGAATGGAACACTCCCTGTTAAAAAAAAGGAAGGTTAGTGATAAATGCAAGTAAATAACTAATATAAAAAAATGGAACCAGTTTGGAAATACTTACCGATAGGTGTCTAGAATCGTCATCAACATATTCCCCCTTCTTCGAGTCGGTATGGTGTTGATGACACCAATCATAGCTATCCGGGAATGGGATTGAATGTCCCGCCTCCTTTTCCTATTTATAAAATGTATTAAAACATTAAATACGTAAATAAAAACACAAAATTTTAATGAATTTGAAAACTTTTACAATTACCAGTCTCTGATGATGCTCAATGTGGCTAAGGGAACCACCCATATGCTTCATTGGGCCTTTGTCGCCCCTCCCCTCCTTCCGGTTGATTGCTGCCTTTTTAGACTTGGCTTGAAGTTCCGGAGTTGCCCAATGCGTTTTCAGTCTGTCCCAATCAGTGTCAGAAACCCATTTGGGCTTCTTATCCTTTTTCCGATGGTCACTCATGATACCGCTGAGTCTCCTCTTAAGTATCGTGCGCCAACCTCTCTTGACCCCCTCCCCATGCTTAGGAGCCCATCGATACCTTTTCTGTTTTTTGAAATAATGTTAGATAATTAAAATTGATACACTTGTAAATTCATTATAATTGATACACTTACCGTAAACTCTTCCCACCACATATTTTCTTTTTCCATGGGAACATCCTTTAGGGTGATATATGCTCCCTTGAAATGGCCCTGGAATATACCGGTAATGGCGGCGGAGCAGCTAGAGCTCAATCTAAAACTATAATAGCAGCGACAAAATTCAATTAGAGATTAAAATGAATAAAAGAATTATAATTAACTTGATTTATAAAGGACATAAGTTTGAAATTAACTTACGTGCCATAAGTCGGCTGCAGGAGAGTCCGAGTATCTACTGCAATCGGCGCTCCTCCAGTACTGGGATAAGTCTCGTCTCTGGGACATCAGACTGGTGAGTCGCTGAGCCTCCAACAGGCGTAGACTCGGTGGGCAGTGTTGCCGCGGGAGAATCCCGAGAGACGTGCTCACCAGCAGACTGTGTCGGATGTGTCATACCGAGCACAGGGGCAAATGCAGCTGTCGATTGCGAACCGGATGTTGAACGTGTCTGGGAGGTAGGGGCGTAGCAGACACTGGAGTCTGACTAAATGGTAAGCACGATCGTATAGCTTTCTTTGGAGGCATCTCTGAATTATAAATTAAGCGGATTAAGAAGTAGCAAATTAAAGTAACATGAATTCGTAACTGTAAAATGCATAGTTGACACTCGAATATTTTTCTTTGGAGGCATATCCGAATTACAATATACAACACGAATCGTTATATGATATATCAGATTATGAAAAAGAAGAAGGTAGAAAAAATGATGCAATAGAAAGTCTGGAAGCAAATTCAAGATTCTTAAGAGTAAATGCATAGTGGGATCAAAGCACATCTAAAGCTTCCGAAGATCAGATCATTACATATGGCCACATAGATGTTTAGACTTAATCTGTTTCTTGTAAAAGCCTTTGTCCCTTTATAAAACTACTAGATTCTCTAGGAGCTTATCACAATAGCATAACATTTGCTCCAGAATTGGATAAGAAGATTTTTTAAACTGGTATGTTTTCAAAGAAATAGACATGGAATCCTCATGTACATAAACTAAAAGCAACAAAACTTTGAAATAGCATAACATTTGTTCCTGTTTAGTCATTTCTAGGATGCAACAAAACTTTGAAATTCACAATCAGCACATAAACTAAAAGCAACCAGAGTTTGACACCAAAAATACAATCAACACATAAACTAAATGCAATTTCCTTCTCGCACTAAAAATGATCAAAAAGTAAAGAGAAATATTATTTTCGTAGTATTTCTTTTCTCTTAAACATCTTTCTGAACAATTTAAACTCAAGATTATGGTGAAAGCAAATAGTTCAAGAAAAATTTAGCAAAGCATGCTGTTAATACATTAATTTGGTCAAATTAGCACACAAATCAACCACCAAAATCTCGGTTACAGTAAACTGTTAACTAATTATCATAGTAGTTCTTGTTACTCAATTTTTCTTAAGGCAACAACTGCTTGCACTCGAAGAGTAAATGGAAGTCTTCTTTTTACAGATAACTACCATTATTTTAGGTTCCCCCCCTCCCCTCTTCCCTCTCAGAACTAAAAATGAAGATGTTTTACAATGCAGTTCTCGCCTTCCACCTTTTTCTTCTCTAATTCTTGTGTAGCATATTTTTCAAAAATGATAATGATTAAACATTGAATACTTCACCAATCCTTATAACATGTAGTTCACTTGTGTAAAACATTATAGAAATATGTAAGCATGTTCAGTGAAATTTTCAAATATGCCTCGACTGTGGCCTCATACAGTGAACAATTTCAAGCAGGAAAATTAGATGATACGGGCTTGTTATATTAGTGTGTGTATTTGCAACCTAAAAGAACTTGTTCCTTTCTTAGTTTCACTGTGTGAAGAAATGAAATACAATTTGAGTATTAACTCTGTTAGATAAAAAATAAAAAATAAAAGAAATACCCAAATTTACCTCTTTCAGATAAGCCAGCACATCTGGTGTTGGTTCGTGAAAATCTGGACCCCTAAAATCAATCACTTCCTCTGGATCCTGAATGTAATTTATAGTTGGGTAAACTGGATCGCTAGCACTAATAGTGGCGCGGCGACTACAGAGTGATGGTGGAGGCGCGACGACTTTAGAGTGGTGGTGGAGCATAATGGCGGGATGACGGCGGCAGAATGGCGTTAACCAAAGATGGAGGTGGAAGGAAGAAGGAGAAATTTAATAATAATAATAATAATAATAATAATAATAATAATAATGCAAAAATAAATACAAAAACACACCTTTAATGGAGGTGACTGAAGGGCGGTGGCAGAATGGCGGTGGAGTAATTGCGAAGATGGAGGTGACTGAAGAGAGAAGCAAATATCAGAATAAAAAACCATTTGCACAAAACTCGCGCAAAAAATCTGAAAAAAAAAAAGAGGAACACGTACCTTTAATGGCGTTGGAGGAGTGGCGGTGGCGAAGGATCAAGATGGCGGTCGTTGTGGCGGTAGGGCGGTCGCGATGGCAGAAGGGCAGAGAGGTCTTTAGGGTTTTGCAGAGTAGTGATATTTTGGATTTGAAGATTTGATTTAGGGATTTTGTTCTTCAATCGATTTTTTTTTCACAAATCAGGCAATAAAACGACATCGTTTTGATACGCCTTTATGTCTTCCGTCACACCAGCGGTCGTTATTCCGTCGTTACTAATTCCGTCGGTAAGCGGTCGTTAACTGCCGTCTGTATTCGGTCGTTAACGGTGAACAAAACGACATCGTTTTAATAAATTTTAAACCTTAATTTTTGAATAGAGATAAAACATCAAAACGACGTCGTTTTGACGCCGTTGATATTTCCGTCGGTAAACGGTCGTTAGATTACGTCGGTATTCGGTCGGTAACGAGTGTACAAAACGATGTCGTTTTAATTAATTTTAAACCTTAATTTTTTAATAGAAAATAAAACACTAAAGCGACGTCGTTTTGACGCCGTTATGTATTCCATCGGTAAACGGTCGTTAACTTCCGTCGGTATTCGGTTGTTAACTGTGAACAAAACGACGTCGTTTTAATTTGGTCAACGAGATCGAGATTTTCGACTGAGTAGCGACGGTTATATTTTCGGTTTTCATTCGGTCGGCATTCGGTCGTTATTGGAGTGACCATAAATTTCGGTCGCTAATATCGGTCGCTATTTAACTGTTTTCTTGTAGTGTATATGTTATTTTCTCTCTCATAAATAAAATGACAAAATACCCCAAGTAAAAAATGACTAAAGTACCCTTAATTTAAAATAGCTAATGTTATTCATTTAAATGACAATAATACACTTTTTGTACGATGTCGAAAAATATCGTTAGTGAAAATTACAATAATACCCCTGACAAAAAAACGATTTTTTTTAATAAAAAATCACAAAAATACATAACATAAAATCATGAAAAAAATCACGAAAATACCCTTGGCTCAAAATGATGAAAAATACTTTCGCGCAAAATAAATTAAAAAAATACTTTGGCTCAAACAGCTTAAAATTCATATGATTAAAAATTACTCAATTTTTTTTTGAAGAAAAATGACGAAAATACTTTGGCGTAAAATGTTGAAAATGCCCTTAATGCAAAAAGATAAAAAAAAGGCTCCCATAAAAAAAATGGGAAAATGACACTTGTGCAAAATGACAAAATTAACTTTGAATAAAATGAAAAAAGTTCTCCCAACAAAAAATAACAAAATTAGCCTTATAAAAAATTCGTTTACTTGAAATGCCTAATATATTATCGGTGTAAAATGACGAAAATACACTTGTTGAAAAATAATAGAAATGTCATTCATATCAAATGAAAAAGAATAACCATGATGAAAATGAAAAAATTACTACTCGTTATTTTACAATAAAGGCATTTTTGTCATTTGGGGAAATGTGCCTTTTCTCAATTCTAAACCAATGGGCAAAGGTTATTTTCTTCATTTTCATCATTTTGTAATTTATTAATATTTTATCAAGTACATATTCGTTATTATGCACAATGAGCTAATTCCATTACAATCAAAGGTTATATTCGTTATTAGAAAGGTGTTGGAACTGAGCTTGCTACTGCTGTTCAAGGATTTTGGAGAAGATGCTGCGAAGAATTTTATTATGTATTTATTTTTTCTACTGTTTATAGTGTTTACCTAGTCCGGGTGTGGACTTTTATCTGTTATCATGGTAGTCTCCACCATTGTATAACTTTTATTTTCTTTTTATCCTTTGATTGTAATGGCTTCGACTATTTTATGATTAATGGATAATTTCTTATTTAGCAATAAAATAAAATAAAAGGTTATTTTTGTCATTTTGCAACGAATGCAATTTTTTATAAAATTGGACCATAATTTTTTTTCTTTATATTACGCAAAATGATATATTTTTAACTTTAGTAGAAAATTTTCATCATTTTTATATCCAAAAATTTTCGTCATTTTCCATAAAAAATATTTCTGTTTTTCAACGGTATTTTATTCAATTCATATTATAAAGATTTTATTTAGCACTATGAATGTTCTTTTAATTTTGCAACAAAAATATTTCCATTATTTTTCACCGATAATTCTTTTAACAATGATATTTTTGTCATTCTACTTCAAATGTACTTTGGCTATTTGTATTATGAGAATGTTAATATTTTCACACTAGACACATTTTTTCATTTTATTTTTAATTATATGATTTTTTTTTTTTGTGTTTCAAACAAATAGATTAAAATTAGAATTGAATTCCAAATCAATTCCGTAGTTTTACCAAACAAAGGAATTCAATTATTTTGAATTGGAATTTCTTAGGATTCCAATTCTTGGAATTCCAAAGAATTGGAAAACCTTAGAATTCCAATTTCTTGTAATTCCATGGAATTTCATAGAATTGGAATTCCAATTCCAAAACCAAATCCAAAAAACAAACACACCCTGAGGGTGAATATGAAATTTGTCGCGTCCCAAATAGTCATTGAAAATCGTAATTTATTTTCAAACTAGGACAACCGTCCAGTTTCACCCCAGTGCAAACAATTAACTTACGAGAGAGATTGTTAAAATAGGACCTGAATGCAAGAAACACAAATATGGAGTGGATAATAACATTTTTTATTTTCTCCTCCTTCTCTATACTTCAAATTCACAACCGACTTTCACCCTTCACCGATGACACCAACCAATGGACGACGTTGGTCTTGGTTCAACTCTTCTGCGCCAATTTCTATAAAATTAAACACAAAATCTGGCACTTAAAGAAATTAATTGTCTATAATAATGTCTTTTTTATTTATAAAATAAGAAGAAGGTGAGTGTAAGAAGTTAAAAGAGGATTGTATAATCTATTTCCCTTAAAATCTTAATTATAATCATAAAAAGAAAAAAATTGATTTTTTTAAATAAAAAAAAAAAAATTTGTTCTTAAAGGACAACCAGAATTTTCAAATTATTGTGGGAAAAAAAAGGAAAACGGAGGGTAAAAGGGTTAATTCGTATCTGGTTTCTTGAGAACGTTTCCATAATCATTCAAAATAAATAAAAATGGCGGGATGACCCAAAATACATATAGAGATTGAGAGAACATAGGAGAAGAAATTGTGACGGCGAAGATGGGAGAATTGATGCTGTTATGCAATAGGGAAATCCCAATTTGGCAGCAGATTCGGCTTCAATCTGCTAATTCCAAAGTTGATCAACCATTCAACTTCAAGGTTTCATTTTTATTTCATGTATTTTGATTTTCTTAATTTCATTTTTGAGGTCTTAATGCTTTAAAGCTGTTAAATTCTTGAAATTCTGAGTTCTTTTTAGTGGGGTTTGGTTTATTTGATTGAACTGTTGGTTTATCTTCATTGTTTCAGTAGAATTATAATGTATTATAATGAGATAAATGATGAAATTAATTTATCCTACTAGAATTTACTTTTAAAATCCAAATAAGTATATTTTCTTTGCAAATCCTATAATGATTTGGTTTTGGGATCTTCCTATATTTTCTTGTGTTAGGAAACCTTTCCTATATTTTTTTTGTTATATTCTTGTGTTCTAAGCAACTAAGGAGACCAAAACCTTTACTTATTTAAAGACTCGGACATCATAATTTTATAACCTGCATTCTTCATCTTCCTTTACAAACTGTCTGAAATTTGTTTCCTCAAATCAGAAATAGAAATTCAGTTAGACAAGAAAACATGTATTTGAAGAAAGTGGATTTTCTCGGTAAGGAAAGCTACGACTATGTCTATTTGGCAGCTCCCCCAGCGGGGATGATTTTGTGGCCGTTAAGAGTGCAAGTTTTGATCGCGAGAATTCACTTCGCAGGGAGGAAAAATTTCTGCAAGAACTTCGAGGATGTCCGTATGTTATTCAAGGACTTGGAGCGGATATCAAGGGTAGGATCACACCAAAAAAATAATACGTGTTCTCTTTTGTAATCTCTTTAGGGGTCTAGATTAATTTTAGTTCAATTGAAGTAGTTGCTAAGTTCAACTGAAGTAGTTAACTTTAGTTTACTAACGCCAATTTGGAATTAACGTTTGTCTTTCCTTCTTTCACTTTTTTTTTTTTATTTTTTTTGCAAAATCTAATAATCTTTTCTTTTCCTATTTATTTTTTTAATACAAAGAACTCTTATAAACTTATGATTATTAAAAATAATTAATTCCAAAAAATAAATATTGTAAATTAAAATAAAATTGAAAAATATTGCTACTCGTTTCTACGGATGACAATGGGGTCGAGTGGGGGCGGAGACCATGATCTCCAGTCCGGTCCCGCCTCTTTCATTGCATCCCCATCCCTGACCCAACCTCATCATTGGGGATGGATGGGGATCTCATCATGCTCAAGTGGAGGCTCAGCCCCAACTGGGGAAAAGCGGGGAATTTTTTCACCAAATCCCCACTTTCGTCTCAGCGGAGGCCCAACCTCAACTAGAATATATAAATTAGGGATTTTTTAACAAAAAACTCCAAATAGAACCTTAAAAAATAATATAAAATTGTAAATTAAATATTTAATGCATATAAACGAAATAGCATGTTAGACGGGTCAGGCAAGGCGAGGCGGACCAGGATGGGGCGGGGATATTATTTCACCCGCCTCCAGCCCCGCCCCCGTTAGTAGTGAAAAAATCATCCCCATCCTCATCCTCATCCTCATCCCCACCCCCAATTTAAATAGGGGAATTCCTGTCTCAACCGGATTGGGGCGGAACGGATCTCCAATTAAACCGGGTCCATTGCCATCCCTACTCGTTTCTAGATATATTTTCACAAAATAAATTCAGTAGAAATTGGATACATTTGTTGATAATTAAAACACTTGAAATACCTTTACATAACAGAAACATACCAAACTTGAAAACATAAATGAACAAAAATCAATATTTTTCAAAAACTGAAAACTTCGATCGACCTAACAAAAGTACCGGACAATCGATTTAGAGATATAAACATTTCCAAAAAGTCCGAACGAAGGATAGAGCACTTCGGTCGACCTAAGGTCGTCCGAAGCACCTCGATCGAGCGGCAAACCACAATGGTCGACCGATATCGACCACCAGGCATCCGCAATTAGCCCAAGTATTTTACTTTCGACGATCTGTTTAGTCTTCCGGTCGACCGAACCAATTTGCCGAGGTTCAGTGCAGGGCAAAAACAATACATTTCTGAAAACAGGAAACACATTTTCTGAAATTCCCACAAGGTTTCCAACCCCAAAATGTGACTGCACATATCACATAATGCTTAGCACATACAAATCTTCTACTACATACCACTAGCTACTAAATGGCCACATAAAAACATAAACTGCATAATCACATAAAAACATAAACTTCAACTAAACACAGAGTTCATATAAGCATCTTGTACAATACTCCATCCATTTTATGCAATAAAATAATGTAGAAATCAGAACATCATTTCTGAAAATACTTCTTTCATGCTTTTGAATTGAAAAACAAGGGTGAAGGGTCCTTAACCTATCAATCTTAAGTCAAAACTCCAAAAATACCCTATTTTAGAATTTTCCAGATTCAAAGCACTGACTTCCCCAAGGCTATAACTCTAAATCCAGAACTACAAATGCTATTCCGTCGAATCCAAAGCGTAGCTCTATCAGTCCTCTTCGAAACGCGCTATCACTCGCTGAAAACGGACTCCGTCTGGTATCTCAAAAGTCAATTCCCCCACAGCCTATCTATTATGCCAGAAAAATCTGCTCTCTCTAACCTTCGTTTCGTTCTCTTGTCGTTATATTCTCCCCTTTCTAACCACTAAAAACTCCAGGAATAACTCCTTAAAACCATCCTCAACTCCTTAACAAAACACACCCTCAAGTTTTTATTAACTACACACGAGTCCCCCCAACTAACCAAATGCCCTAAAACGTCCCAAAACAAATAACATATACACAAATGACATGTAAAAGCAATTAATATACCAAATAACATGTAAGCATGCTAGACACGTAAGTACGAAAAGTTCAGGGTATCACACAAATTAGAAGAAGAAGGTAAGAATGGATGGAAATGGATATTCTTGGAATTCTTCATGCACCATTTAGGAGTCAAAAAGAAAAGTGACATTTCTTGAAAATTCCTGTTAGAAGTCAAGATATAAGAGATTTCTTGACTTGGGCAGCGTTTGGTGTAGCAACGAACCTTGACAAAAATTACATAAATTGTGGGCAAAATGTAAAAAAGCAGGGTTAGGTTTTACATACAGGGATAAGGTTATTTAATTTTCGTTTGAAAATTTTTACCCCTTTATTCTCTTATTCGGACTACCTTACTACTCAATTAAACCAAATTGAGTCACATTTGTCTACATACTTGATTATGCAATCGTTTTCAGAATCATATAATCAATTAATTCTAAATTATAATACGAATCAAATAGACAAACCCCTAGCTGATTTGTTGAATTTGCTAAGTACTGCTGAGAAGGAAATAAGAAATTTCGAAACCATTTTGATTGCACATAAAAGCAAAGACAAAGGTGTCGGTAAGCCTAACGATAAACTTAAGAGGAAACCAAACTAATTTATTAAAGCATTGAAACCAAAAGACGAGATAGCTAAGGATAGCATTTGTCACCACTATGGTGGGAAAGGGCATTGGCGTAGGAATTGTAAGAGTTACATTGCATCAAAGAGACAAGTAAAATGAGCAAGTGTGACTTCAGGTTCAGGTACTTATATGATCGATACTTATGTTATAGAAGTCAATTTGTATATAACTACTTTTTTCTTGGGTATTAGATAACGGATGTGGTTCTCACATATTCATGAATGTGCATGGACTTCAAATGACCAGGGAATTGACAAAAGGCGAAGTGGACTTACGTGTTGGCAATGGAGTAAGAGTTGTTGCCTTAGCTGTAGGAGCATATTATATTACTTTGCCTACTGGGATTGTCCTAGAGTTAGAGAATTGTCTCCATGTACCTACCTTGACTAAAAATATTATTTCAATAACTTGTTTGGACAATAAACGTTTTGATATTAGTATTAAAAACCAACGATTTTCATTTTCATTGAATAATATCTTTTATTGTAGTGCAAACGTGAATACTGATCTATATGTGTTAGACCTCGATACACATATCTATAACATAAACACTAAAAGGATTAAGAATAATGATTCAAATGATACATATCTCCGAAATTTTTGCTTAGGCCATATAAATGAGAAACGCATTTCAAAACTCTATGAAAATGGATTATTTGAATCATTTGATTTTAAATCATTTGATACATGCGAGCCTTGTTTAATGGGTATGATGACTGCATCAATTTTTTCCAAGAATTGGAGAAAGAGAAAATGATATATTGGGATCAATACATAGTGATGTATGTGGTCCATTCAATACACATGCTAGAGGTGGTTATTTATACTTAATTACATTTACTGATGACTTTAGTAGATACATATGTGTATCTTGTGAAACACAAATCAGAATCCTTTGATAAGTTCAATGAGTTTAAGGATGAAGTAGAAAATCAGCTTGGCAAGATTATTAAAAATACTTCGATATGATCGAGGGGGAAATACTTAAGTTAAGCATTTCGTGACTATCTTAGGGATTCTGGAATTGTTTCACAACTCTCTCCTACGGCTACTCCACAATGGAATGGCGTAGCCGAAAAGATAAATCGAACACTATTAGATATGATTCGATCTATGATGAGTCACGCGAGCCTACCTAACTCTTTCTGAAATAGAAACTTTAACACTAAATCGAGTTCCATCTAAATATGTTAAATGAACACCATATGAGACATGGATTGGGAAACGTCCAGTTGTCTTTCATGAAGATTTGTGGTTGTGACGCGTTTGTGAAACGCCCAACTTCTGATAAGCAGAGTCCTAAATCCATCAAGTGATCATTTCTTAGGGTATCCTAAAGAAACTAAATGGTATTAATTCTATATTCCTAACGAGAAGAAAGTGTTTGTTGCTCGAACGAGAGTCTTTCTAGAAAATGAATTTATATCCAGGAAGATAAGTGGGAGTCAAGTGGAACTTACATAAGTTCCTGAACTTATAGAAGTTCAAAACTCTAGCACTAGCACTAGCACTAGTGATCAGATGGAAATTGAACAACTCCACAAATAGTTTGGCAAGATGAGCTAGTTCAAGAAACACAAGAATTGCGTAGTTCTAGAAGAACTCGCAGATCACCGGAGAAAATTGTATTTTTCGTAACAGAACATGGTGATGTTATGTTTGTTGATCACGATGAGCCTACAACCTACAAACAAGCAATTACTAGTCCAGATTCTGAGAAATGGCTTGAAGCCATGAGGTTTGAAATGTATTCCTACTAACCAAGTATGGATCCTGGTTGATCCACCCAAATAGGCAACTCCCATAGGGTACAAGTGGGGTTTTAAGCTAAACACTGACATGGATGGAAACATAAAAACCTAGAAGGGGAGATTAGTCGTGAAATGTTTCAAACAGATTCACGGTATGGACTATGATGAAACTTCACCTAGTAGTAATGTTTAAATCTATAATGATCTTGCTTGCAATAGCAGCATACTATGCTTATGAGATAATCCAGATTACCTCAATATTATTGAGATAATCCAGTTAAGTATAACCCAAGACTTTAGCCGGCGAATATTACACTTATCTTTCGCGTTTCCCGGAGAGACATATCCACAGTGCTTTGGCAAGTCCCACACATTTGTCGATCTAGGCCATGAGGAGGGCCAAATAAAGGAAGGCAATAACTTAATGTGTAAGATTGAGGTATTTTATGTTTATATGATCTCACGAAATTAAGTATAAACAATTTATACATATGTATCACATGCATCTCATACATCAAATACTTAAAACAAACGTGACACAGTAATAGCCCAACCTATGCAGATTCTTCCAAGGCAATGGAAAAATCTATGATCAATCTAAGGTGAAGACAGTAAATCTATATTATAGACTTCTTCATCTTCCTATTGATTCCCTCTATTCTGATTGCCTTCATTATGCTCCATGTCCTATAAACTACTCATATTCTATAATTACAAAGATAGAGAGGAATCCTTGAGTTACATGCGAGGAGAATTATAAACAGAATAAGAGAAAAGACACGACACGCATGCCGTAGTTTTCGCAAAAATACATAACACTAGGAAATTGGGCTATTACTATGCACCATTCTCACATAACATGAGAATCATGCTTTGAAAAACATCAAAAAACCTTAAAATATCAAACCAACACAGTTCGTCTGCGAAAAATATCATGCTCACTGTCTAATTATGGATGATCAGTGCAGACGATGCTTCGTTCGTGGATTTCTCCGCACACATGCATAATGCAATCCAGTTTTTTACAAATGATATGTTTGGATGATTTTTGAACGACAATTCGTCCTAGAACTAGTTTAACACTTAAACATCATCCTAAACATGATGTTTAACATTTCTAAAGGAATCCTAAACATCCATTCATACGTTTGATCGATACAAGATCTTAGAAAACACTATAAACACATAAAACCAATTGGGAACTCGTGAGTGGCTCTGATACCATTGTTGTATCAAATGATATGTCATTGCAACCAGTCCTTGAGAAGTACAAGTTAGAGAGAGGAACGTTCCTCGACTGGTACAGGAATTTGAGGATTGTCCTCAAGCACGAGAAAAAGCTGTATGTTCTCGAAGAGCGTATTCCTGAGCAACCAGCCTCTGGGCTGCGATAGCTGAAATAGATGATGCATTAGGTGTGTCAAGTCTTATTTTAGTCACCATGACCTCTGAGCTTTAGAAGCAACATGAGGAAATGGGTGATTATAGTTGATTGATCATCTTAAGCAACTCTTTCAAACCTAAGTTCGCTAGGAGAGATTTGATGTGTCAAAATCTATGTTTCAAAGCAAGATGGCATAGGGAACTTCAAACGTAACTCACGTTCATGAAATGATAGAGTATGTTGAAAACCTTATAAGGCTGGGTATCCCTCTTGGCCAAGAGCTGTCTACATACTTGATTCTGCAATCGTTTCCAGAATCATTTAGTCAATTCGTTCTAAATTATAATATGAATCAAATAGACAAACCTCTAGCTGATTTGTTGAATTTGCTAAGGACTGCTGAGAATGAAATAAGAAAGTTCGAAACCATTTTGATGGTACATAAAAGTAAAGGCAAAGGCGTCGGTAAGCCTAACGATAAACTTAAGAGGAAACCAAATTAATTCAATAAAGCATTGAAACCAAAAGACAAGATAGCTAAGGATAGCATTTGTCACCATTATGGTGAGAAAGGGCATTGGCGTAGGAATTGTAAGAGTTACATTGCATCAAAGAGACAAGTGAAATGAGCAAGCGTGACTTCAGGTTCAGGTACTTATATGATCGATACTTATGTTATAGAAGTCAATTTGTCTATAACTATTTTTTCGTTGGGTATTAGATAACGGATGTGGTTCTCACATTTGCATGAATGTGTATGGACTTCAAACAACCAGGGAATTGACAATAGGCGAAGTGGACCTACGTGTTGGCAATGGAACAAGAGTTGTTGCCTTAGTTGTAGGAGCATATTATATTACTTTGCCTACTGGGATTGTCCTAGAGTTAGAGAATTGTCTACATGTACCTACCTTGACTAAAAATATTATTTCAATATCTTGTTTGGACAATAAATGTTTTGATATTAGTATTAAAAACCAATGATTTTCGTTTTCATTGAATAATATCTTTTATGGTAGTGCAAACGTGAATAATGATATATTGGGATTAATACATAGTGATGTATGTGGTTCATTCAATACACATGCTAGAGATGGTTATTTATACCTAATTACATTTACTGATGACTTTAGTAGATATGTATATGTGTATATTATGAAACACAAATCAGAATCCTTTGATAAGTTCAATGAGTTTAAAGATGAAGTAGAAAAGCAGCTTGGCCAGAGAATTAAAAATACTTCGATATGATCGAGGGTGAGATTATTTAAGTTAAGCATTTCGTTACTATCTTAGAGATTCTGGAGCTGTTTCACAACTCTCTCCTACGGCTACTCCACAATGGAATGGCATATCCGATAGGATAAATCGAACACTATTAGATATTATTCGATCTATGATGAGTCACGTGAGCCTACCTAACTCTTTCTAGGGTCATGCCTTAGAAATGGCAGCTTTAACACTAATCTAAATATATTAAAAGAACACCATATGAGACATTGATTGGGAAACGTCTAGTATGTCTTTCATGAAGGTTTGGGTTGTGAAGCATTTGTGAAACGCCCAACTTTTGATAAGCAGAGTTCTAAATCCATCAAGTGCTCATTTCTTGGGTATCCTAAGGAAACTGAATGGTATTAATTCTATATTCCTAACGAGAAGAAAGTGTTAGTTGCTCGAACGAGAGTCTTTCTAGAAAATGAGTTTTTGTCCAGGAAGATAAGTGGGAGTCAAGTGGAACTTACATAAGTTCCTGAACTTACAGAAGTTCAAAACTCTAACACTGGCACTAGTGATCAGATGGAAATTTAACCAACTTCACAAATAGTTTGGCAAGATGAGCTAGTTCAAGAAACACAAGAATTGCGTAGTTCTAGAAGAACTTGCAGATCACCGGAGAAAATTGTATTTCTCATAACAGAACATGGTGATGTTATGTTTGTTGATCACGATGAGCCTACAACCTACAAACAAGCAATTACTAGTCCAGATTTTGAGAAATGGCTTGAAGCCATGAGGTTTGAAATGGATTCCATGTATACTCACCAAGTATGGATCCTGGTTGATCCACCTAAATGGGTAACTCCCATAGGGTGCAAGTGGGTTTTTAAGCTAAACACTGACATGGATGGAAACATAATAACCTAGAAGGGGAGATTAGTCGTGAAAGGTTTCAAACAGATTCACGGTATGGACTATGATGAAACTTTCACCTAGTAGTAATGTTTAAATCCATAATGATCTTGCTTGCAATAGCAGCATATTATGCTTATGAGATACGGCAAATGGATGTCAAAACAACTTTCATTAATTGAAACCTTGATAAGCATGTGTACATGACACATCCTCAAGGTTTTGTTGATCATAATAATGTCGGAAAAGTATGCAAGCTAAATCGGTCCATTTATTGACTAACGCAAGCTTTTAGAAGCTAGAATAAACGTTTTAATGATGTCGTTCGTGAGTTTAGTTTCATTAGAAATGTAGATGAACCTTGTGTTTATAAGAAGGCTAGTGGAAGTTCTATGGTGTTCCTGGTATTGTATATAGATGACATACTACTCATGGGGAAATGACATTATAACCTTGGAATCTGTAAAGATTTGGTTGGGGCAATGTTTCTCTATGAAGGACTTAGGAGAAGCGAGCTATATATTAGGTGTCAAGATCTACAGAGATAGACATCGGAGACTCTTTGGCATAAGTCAGAATACATATATAGACAACGTGTTAAAGCGGTTTAGCATGCAAGTGTCTAAGAAAGGACATTGTCCTATTGCACATGGAACTGTTCTTTTAAATCAACAGTGTGCTAAGACACGTGAAGAGAAAGAACGCCTGAAGGAGATTCCATATGCTTTTACAATTAGATCTATCATGTATGCTATGTTGTGTACTCGCCCGAATTTATAATATGCTTTGAGTATAACGAGCAGATACCAGTCCACATATAGTGAGCATTACTGGATAGCCATCAAGAATATCCTTAAGTACTTATGAAGAACTAATGACACATTCTTAATCTATGGAAGTGAGGAAGAGCTCATTGTAAATGTTTACACTCACGCCATCTTACAAGCTGATAGAGATGACTATCGCTGGGAATTAGGTTATGTATTAATCCTAAATGGAGGTGTTGTGCGATGAAGAAGTTAAGAGAAGACAACTGTTAGTGATTCTACTACTGAAGTCGAGTATATAGCTGCAAGTGATGCATTTAAAGAGTTAGTTTTGATTCAAACGTTCATTAGTGAGCTTGATGTGGTACCTAGCATTGAGAATGATGTTGATCTATATTGTGACAACAATGAAGCTATTTCTCAATCGAAGGAACCAAGATCTTACCAAAGATCCAAATATATACTTCGGCGTTATCACCTAATCATAGAGATAATTATAGAGGTGATGTGTAGATTTGCAAAGTAAATACAGATGATAACATCGCTGACCCATTGAAGAAACCACTGTCACAGCAGTAACATGATCGTCATACAACTTCTATGGGTATTAGATACCATGAGAACTGGTCTTAGAGAGAGTTCTATTTGTATGCACTAATACCATCTTTAGATCGTGGTCTTTTGTGCAAGTGGGAGATGTTGTATCAGTATTATATATTGTGATATATAAAGGCATGATTCCATTATTATCTTTATTACTTATGTGAATTATTAATATTCATAATAACATCCTTTAGAATAGTTGTTATAAATTGTTATAATACTATTCTTAAATGTCCCTAGTCGAACATTATTATGGAATGATGAAAATAATAATAATAATAATAATGTGTTGAGACTAGTGTGTGTCGTGATTGATATTGGATATTTAATCAATACGTGGGTATGTTATATTGGATATCATAATACTGGATCGACCCGCTATAAGAGCACTTCATTGATTGTCATATATGTATATGTCAATAGTGTTTCTTATAATGATCATGTTTGTATGCATAGATCTTTCGACTTGAAATCTCACAAGATTTCCTACATGGCTAGTGACATGCTTTGATGGTGTCAAACATTGTCTGTAACAAGATGAGCAATAAAGACATTTGTTAAATATATTACGGACCATGTGTAGGATAGTGTATGATTAAGAAATGATTTTTCCTCCTATATAATAGGAGTGATATCTTGGGTCCCTTGAAGGAGTGAGACTAATTCATGGCCATGAACAAATGAATTGATATTGTAATATCTTTGTCATTTGATTAGTCTACTCGCGAATCAAGAAACAAAATATTGAACTATACCTAATGGCGCACTCTATGATCAATTGGATTGAGTTTGTTGGAGTTTGCATTTGATAATAAGTGTTCCAATTGGATTGAGCCGACCAATATCTGATTGGTTAAAATGATCAATTGAATCGTAACGGTCTATTGAACTGGATTCTGGAAAAAAACGGATACGGAAGTTGGTAGCTGAAAGAGGTTGTTGGTTTTAGATTTGGTGGTTTATTCCATAATAAACCACCAGCCCTTTAAACTCTCCTCTTTGTCCTAACTTGAGAAGTTAGACAACACAAACATGAAAGAAAAATTCAGATTTCTCTCTCTCTCTCCCTTTTGTTCTTCCATATTATCATATTAAAAGAACTATTTGAAGAAGTCTTCAAGTTTTTGTTCTACATATTTTTCTGGCTAGCACTAGAGGGTAAATCGTCTATCCAAACGATCGTGTGGATACCGTAGAGGCAAGGGATTGACGAACTTCAGATTCTTGCTTGTGATCGACATCGTTACAACACAAAAATAGTTTTTGTTATTGATATCTTTAAGGTACTAATTCTAACGAAAACTAATTGGTTCTTACTCATTGTGATCCTAATAAGAAAAGGATTCCATGTTTTTATTCCGCTGCCATTTTGTTTGGAATTCGGATTTCTTTCTTACAGGTTGTTCTTTAGGGAAAATGTAAGGTTGCATGGAATGCTTAGGAAAATCATATCAGACTGGGGTGCTAAGTTCTTGAGCTTTTTTGGAAGACATTATGGGGTAAACTAGGAACGAAGTTGTTGTTTTCTACGACTTGTCATCCTCAAACTGATGGACAAACATAAGTGGTTAATATAACCTTACCTACTTTGTTGAGGATTATCATTAGCAAGAATATTAAGAGTTTGGAGGATTATTTACTACATGTTGAATTTGCTTGAGTTTGCCTATAATATTTCTATGCATTCTTCTACTAAGTTCTCGCCTTTTGAAATTGTTTATGGTTTTAATCTTTTAACTCCTTTTGGATTTGTCCTCTTTACCTATTTCTGAGCATGTGATCTTAGATGGCAAGAGGAAGACTAGATTAGTTCAGCAACTCCATGAAAGGAACGAATTGACATAGAGAAGATGACTGAGCAATATCTCAAGCAAGCTAACAATAGACAACACAAGTAGAGTTTTCAGTCTGGTGATTGGCAAGTTACACATGCGCAAAGAAATATTTTCACCACAAAAATGTTTCAAGTTACTACCTCGGGGAGATGGACTTTTTCAAGCGTCAAAACAATCAATGACAAATCTTACCGACTTGATTTACAAGGTGAGTATAATGTTGGTTCCACTTTAAATGTTACTAATTTGAGTCCTTTTGATGTAGGTGATTATTTGAGGGCAAATCATTATCAAAATGGGAGGAAATGATGTGGACATCAAGGTGGTTCAAGACCCATCTCGAGTTCCACTTGGACGGATGACAAGGGCAAGAACAAATAGATTCAGAGAGGAACTTAGCAGCTTAGTTCAAAGAGTCCAACAACAAGAGGAGAACGTGTTCACTAATGAGGGTGAACTAAAGTTGATTTTGTTAGTCGTGCCCTAGGACCATGAGCATATGTTATACGTTTTTATATTTTGAGCATATTATTTGAATAGTTAATTTTGCTCTTTAACATCAAATATGTGATTTGATAGTAAAACTCATTAGCTTATATAATTACTATTCTAATTGTCCCTAGTTTTATGAAATGTTATGTACAAGAAATAAAACTAGTATGATGTTTGATTGATGATCATGTTTTACTGATCATGTGTAATGGATACAAATCATATCATAGATACACATTGGGATGTATTGTATCAGACGTGATCCGAAAAAGAAAAAGAAAAATACTCCATGGTTCTATAAGTCATAAGTATTACTTCCTCAATACTATTAGTGATCCTTAGACCTTATGTCTTCATTGTTTCTAGCATGAATGGAGCTATGTTTTGAGTCAATCGAACGTTACTTTTAATCGAGTAATTAATACGACTGATGATCGGATGTAGTATTCATGGCTTTAACGTGAGAGCCATTGTAAGGGATTTGTCCCTCTCTTATTGTTGAGAGATATCTGTGGGCCCCTCGATAGGGAAGACTGTTTAAATCCATAGGCCGTTCTCAAATGTATTTAATAAAGTGGTTATTAAATACTATTTGTTGGAACAATCTACATGGGGATCGAGTACAAGTGTAATTAAGCTTTATAAGGGTGACAACATTCATTCCTTATGCTTAATTGGGATATCATGATACAAAATGATTAAATAGTAAATTGAGATTAGATAATCGTTCCACCAATCCTTCATTCACTCTGGAAGGTCACAATGCCCTGGTAGTGACCGTTTGTGACTTATGGATACATACTCTACTAAGCATGTTTTCATTACCATTGTGAAATGAACCTACAGGGTCACACTCATAGATGAATTAACGAGCTTTATGTCCAGATTCAAAGAATCTAGAATGTGTCTAAATTCATTGATGAAGAACCTTGATAACTTGTATAAAGATTCAACACAAAAGGTTGAAGTCGGATCTTTCTCTTCTTGAAAATAGTTTACGAGGGAATAAATCAACGCAACATTAAGTAGTTTGATTTCAATGGAGGCTGAAACACCACAAAAAGTGAAACTAAGCTTGTTGATTAGTAGCTCAAGAATGAATTAAGTTCTATGTAGAAGTTCAATTCACAAGTATCTAAGGAATAACCTTACCAAATAACATATAACTAACTTAATAATATCTTGGCCGAATTCTCTCTTAAATAGAGAAGGGGAATTCGGCTATGAACTTACAAAACAGAGTCCTTATTGAACTTGGAAATAAAACAATCATAAGTATAGTAAACTACCTTAAACTATTACTTGTTATAAACTAAATAACTATATGGACAACATGTCCTTTGTTGAACTCGGCTGAAAATATTAAATAAATAAAGCTGAAATTATAATTAAAGTCTAAGATAGACTTTTATTAACAAACTTGCTATAAATGTACTTTAGCCACTTGGTGGCTCGTGAAGAATATTTTTAAATGGAATGATGAAGACTTCTTGATCTGGTGTGGTCTTGCTTGTTCTTTAGTTTGAACCTCTCTAATAAATGTATTTAGAGCTAACATCATTCTCTTATGTTAAGCTCTTGTCTTTGGACCTTGTATGTTGATCAAAGGATCCTTTGTGTTAGGCAGTCCTTTAGATGTGTCCTCATAATTCTTTGTGCTAGGCAGCCCTTTAGATGTGTCCACATCATTCATTGTATATGACATTTATTTTCTGAGAATAAAATATTTTATTATTCAAATTAGAGATAAAGGATGGGAAAATTTCGATTTTAGGTTTTTGTTGGGATTACATATGAGTTATTATGCGATAAAAACTCCCACTAACAAAAGAGGTTGGGATTATGTGGGAGTTTGTTTTCAAGACAAACTTCCACGCTCTTTATATACTTCTATTTGGACGAAACCTAGTGTGAGCTTTTCTCAGCCGCAAAACAATTACCACGAAAAGTATTCCACCATCCCTTCTCGCTCAGTTTTTCAGAACTCAGAAAATTGAAGAGGTAGCATTCGCTGCTCGTTTCGTCGCGTGGATACTGGAAGAGAGAGAATCCAAAAAAGGTCGTTGCTGAATCTGAAAAGAAATCTGAAAATTTTAAGTTTCTTTTCGTTCTTATTCAGTTCTTTTAGTATGAACGGATCCTTCCGGGGTGGTCGATTCATAGGTGTCATATGTATGTTTCTGCCTATGAATCGCTACAGTGGTTTCAGAGTCTTGTTTATACTATCTGAATTTGATAATGTTCATCAATCTCAATTTAATATGTGTATTGTGAAACACAAAAATTGTTTTTCGTGATTCTGATGTATGTGATATATATATATATATACACACACACACTGTTCTTGTAGCAAATAGACCTTCGAGTAGCAAATGGAGTAAGAGTTGTTGCAGTAGCTACATGAACATTTAATTTAACTTAATAATTGTCTTTATGTTCCCACTTTGAGTAGGAATATTATTTCAATTTATTGTTCGGATATTGATGGTTTTGAATTAAATACTAAGAATAAAATTTGTACCCTTCATAAAAATGGTATCTTCTATGGAGATGCCTCTTTGATAAATGGAATATATATTCTTAACCACGATTAATCCATCAACATGCACATCTATAACATTAATATAAAGAGGTTTAAATCAAATGACTTAAATCAACCCTACTTTTGGCATTTTCGTTTGAACCACATCAACGAGAAACACATAATAAAACTCCATCAAGATGGGATTTTTGCATCATTTGACTTAGAGACTTATGAAACATGTGATTCTTGTCTGTTAGGCAAAATGACTAAAGCTTATTTTACTGGACAAAGTGAGAGAGCTTCTGATTTATTGGGATTCGTACATACTGATGTATATGGACCAATAAATACTAGTGCTAGTGGAGGTTTTCAATACCTCATCACATTTACAAATGATTTCAGTATATATGGCTATGTCTATCTAATGAAACATAAATCTGAATCTTTTGGAAGATTCAAGGAATTTCAAAATGAAGTACAAAATCAACTTGGAAAAAGTATTAAAGTACTTCAATCAGGTCGAGGTGGTGAATACCTAAACCAAGAGTTTTACGAACATCTTAGGGGTTGTTGAATTGTTTCGCAATTAACTCCTCTGGGCACACCACAATGGAATGGTGTCTCAGAACGAAGAAATCGCACCTTACTAGATATGGTTCAATATATGATGAGTCAAACTAGTCTTTCAATTTCCTTTTGGGGTTACTCCCTAGAAACTGCTACATTTATATTAAATAGAGTTCATTCTAAATTAGTTCAGAAAACTCAATATGAGATATGAACAGGGAAACGGCCTACTTTATCATTTCTCAAGATTTGGGGATGCGAATCGTATGTAAAATTCTTATTATCTGATAAACTCACCCTAAATCTGACAAGTGTTTGTTCGTGGGATATCCTAAGGAAACTAAAGGATATTACTTCTATCTTCCATCAGAGAAAAAAGTGTTTGTCGCTCGAAATGGTGTATTCCCTGAAAGGGAAATTATTTCCAAAAGGGATAGTGGGAGTAAGATCCATCTTGAGGAATTTAACATCCACAAACAACATCTGAACTAACTTTGGAACCTCAAACAAGCTCACATGCTAATACTAAGCTTCAATCTTTGACACAAGGCCCAAGAAGGTCAAGTCGGGTACATCAACAACCTTAGAGATATTGATTTATCGTAACTGATGATCATCATATTGAATTGATTGATCAAGATGAACCACTTCCTACAAAGAGGCAATTCATATTTCTGAGTCTGCCAAGTGGCTGGAAGCTATGAAGTCTGAGATGCAATCCATGTATGATAACAAATTATGGACTTTGGGTGACCCACCCTAAGGTTGTGAGATCATCGGTAATAAGTGGTGTTTCAAAAAGAAAACTGACATGGATGGTAATGTACACACTTTTAATTCTCGACTAGTAGTTAAAGGTTATAGACAAATTAATGGTAGAGACTATGATGAAACCTTTTCTTCTGTCGTTATGATAAAGTCTATTAGGATTTTACTTGCCATACTCACATATTATGACTATAAGATATGACAAATGGCTGTTAAGATTGCGTTTCTTAATGGAAACCTTTTTGAGGATGTGTATATGACACAACTTGAGGGCTTTATTGATCCATCAAATCCTAACAAAGTGTGTAAGCTTCAAATGTCCATTTATGGATTGAAGCAAGCATCTCGAATATGGAATCGTCGTTTTGATGAAGCAATTAAAGAATTTGGTTTCATAAAAAATGAACATGAGTATTGTGTTCATAGGAAAGTAACTAATAATGATGTAGTGTTCTTTGTGCTTTATGTAGATGACATCTTGCTTATTGGAAATGACATCCCCACATTACAAAGTGTAAAAGCTTGGTTGGGGAAGTGTTTTTCCATGAAAGACTTAAGCGAAGCTACCTACATTTTGGGTACATTGACAGAGTACTGAAACGGTTTTGTTTGCAAGATTCCAAAAAGGGATTCCAGCCCATGTCACACCGCATGAAACTCAGTATAACTCAAGGACCTTTCACAAAGGAAGACCAAGAGCGCATGAGTAAGATCCTATATGCTTCAACCATTGGGTCTATTATGTATGCCATGATATTCTGATAAGGGATTGGACAGCTTTGCAATAGTTTGGTATAAACGTCATATCTATCAATCCAGGAATCCAATGGAGCTGATTCCAATTGCATATTAAAGATAAGAGGCGGATCTACAACTTTCATGAAGATCACAAGATCAGATTCTGCCTTCTTATTATCCGAAATTGTCGTACAAGTTGGCCCAACAAGCTGTCCAGAATTGGGACGAAATTAAAGGGCATTTTAGTCTTTGTACAATTAAAGTCTATACTAGACTTTAATTATTTTCAGCATATTATTTACATTATTTTCGTGTATAGCAAGTAGTATTGCTATAATAAAGGACATGTTGTCCATGTGTTAGTTGGTTATCTAGTTGTTAAGAGTTCCACATCTACTAGGACTCTTCTTGTTTAAGTGTTTTACTTGATAGCAAGTTGTTTAATCAAGAGTCCTAATTATTCAAGGACTCTTATTTGTTGTTGTCTGGAATCAAATTATTACTCTATATAATGGAGGGTTCGGCCAACATAATATTTAGATTAGTTGTTTTAATACAAGATATTTTTGGAACATGATGTGAGGTTTTTACCTTGTCATTCCTTCTTTTGAGTTACTGTATCAATAAGTTTAGTTTCTCTTATTGTGGTGTTTCAGCCTCCATTGTTAATTAACCTCCCTTAGTGTTGCGTTGATTAAATTCCCATAGAAACTAGTTCGAGAATTGAAGAAAGATCGGGCTCAAACTTAAGTCGAACCTTGCGGTTCTGCATCAGGTGGTATCAGAGCAAAAGGTTTATCTCTATCTTGGTGTATCTTTATTGCTTTCTTAAAAAAAATAAAAATAAAAATAAAAATTCAAGAAAATTTCAAAATTACTGTTCATCGACACTGTTCATCCGAATGGAAAATCTGATTTTTCGTTACTGTTCATCGACACTGTTCGTCCGAGGGTAAAATCTGATTTTTCGTTACTGTTCATCGGATTGAAAATCAAGAATCAAGAAAATCAAGAAACGTCAATATTGATTCGAATTTCAAGGGGCAGCCGTGAGTTCAAGAAGATCAACTTTCAAGAAAATCAAGAAGCTTAAAAACTCCATCTTTTTAAATATTTCAACAAATTCATGCAAAGATGAGGCAACAATTTGATCAAGAAGATGACAACTTTGATTATGATGATAAAAGGTATGGCTTCCAACATACAACAAATTCAAGATACGATGGTTCCTATTTATTTTCTTGTGAGCCGCAAAGGGATTACAAAAATCAGCAAGTTGACAACTCTATTGTTTCAGTCAAGCTCCCATCTTTTGAAGGTACGAATAGGCCTGAATTATTATTTGAATGGATACATGAATTTCATAATATTTTTTCTATTCATAATTATTCGGAGGGCAAAAAGGTAAAGATGGAAACCAAGGGATTTTATAGTAAAGCATCAACGTGGTGGAAAGATGAAACTATAATTAGGCAAAGAGCAGGTCAACGACCTATTGAAACTTGGAATGATTTGAAAGCTGAGACGAAACGAAGGTTTATTTCCCTAAATTACTTTACGGAGCAAGCTAAACGTTTGCAAATGCTTACACAAGGTTCTAAATCAGTAGATGAATATTATGAAGCGATGCGATTAGCCATGATTCGGCTTGACAAACAAGAATATGAAGAAGTTACATTGAATCGATTCTTGGCCGGTTTGAATGATGATATTAGGCCAGAGGTAGAATGCGTTTATCATGTTGATATTATGGAGATGGTCGATCATGCGGAGCAAATTGAGAGGCGAATCAAAGAGAAGAAGAAAGGGACTAATTCGGCTAAATTTCCACAATGGAAACAACCAAATCTTAAATGCAGAAACCCTCTCTTTTTATTTTTATTTTTCCCTTCTCATTCTTTCTTGTTTTTTAGTGGCAACCCTCTCTTTTTATTTCCCGTTTAACAATAACAAAAATGCCTAGCTTCTTTACCATCTTAAATGCAGAAACTCAATATTGCAAGATTATCCTATTTTATTTTCTTTTTCTTTTTGGTACAATTCGTTTCTTTTACCCCAAGAATATAACCACATTTTATTTTGAAATAAAACTTAATGTTATATTCGCGATATAGTTCGATTTAACTCGTAAAGTTTATTTTTTCAAAAGATAATTTATTGTTTAAATCAAACAACAATGCTGGCAGTATTGAGGAAGATTCATTGATGTCTCGGAGATGGGGTGGGGTTGGGTCAAGTCAACGATCGAGAGGAATCATAGTCCTAAAGAAAAAGGATATTGAAAAACATTATGCTACATACAATGGAATTGTGGTGGACTTGTCAGCAACAGAGTTGAAATGGTAAAGAAGTTAGACGTTTTATTTTAAAATAGAGGCGTGCCACTAAAATAGAAAGATATGATAAAAAGCGAAAAGAATAAAATTTTTATTTTTTTTATTTTTATTTTCTAAGAATACCCTTCAAAAGTTACCATGTGACACACATATGACAATCAACTTTAACGATCAAATTAAACATAAATACTCAAATGAATACACCTAGAAAGTTTGAATGTTAAATATTACAAATATTAATTTAAGTGTTAAATAGATAATTGAGGGATAGTCTACAAGTGTAAAGCACAATAAATTCTATATCTCAAATGATTTTGATCGAACTTGTTTAGCACATGAAATTTTTAGCAAATAGTAATAAATGAAACTTTGAATTAGAGGATATTGAATGCACTTAAAGGAATGAATGAAATGCAATAAATCAACCTTGTGGTTTAAATAGGGGTGAAGACGTGGGTAGAATTTAATGCACCAACGACTAGTTAAAACTTCCAGAAAAAAACATTTCGGGCGACCGACTTGTTTCCAGGTCATCCGGGCTAAAATAATTAAGCACTGCCTTGATCTCGATCGACCTGACCATTATCTCGGTCGATCGAAGAAGGATCTCGGTCTTTCGGAGCAACGTTGACGTCGACCCGGGAATATAGTCGTTACAGTGTAAAAACCATTTGAAAAGAATTTGTGATAAGACACACTTCGGTCGACCGGACTTGTAGGTATTCAACAGGTCTTTTGAAGGAACACTTCAGTCGACCTAGGTGAGTGTAAAAAGTGGATTTCCCACTAAGTCTCGAATCAAATATTTTCTAACTCATACTTAAACTCAAAATGGTTTGTGTAAAACTTTGAAATACCTTTTCAAAAATATTCTAACATGATTGATCTAGGGATCAAAAGTAAGTTTTGAAATCACAAGGCACGAAAGCATTTTTCGTGTATGCATGGCAAGAATTAGCATTTATCATTTGAGCTTTTTCCTAAGGGAGATTTACAATATATAGGATATCTAATATACCCTATCATATATCTAAGTCCTCAAACACTTATTGTAGGTATCTCTTGGATCTTCAACGTGTAAGAGTGCCATTGCCTTGTATGTACAACTTGAGAGACTTTTATACTTTCCTTGCAATCTATCACATAAACAAATATATCGTTAAATATCATCAACGGTTTGTCATTCATCAAAATAGATAATTTAGCCCTTATGGCTTACAAACTTCATTTAATGGAAGTTCACTTAATTTAACTCCATTTTAGTGTCATTCAATAAACTCCCCCATTTCCTCTAGTAAAATAGGTCCCTATATTCTTGTTTTCATACACCAGAACAATCTAGTTTCTCTCTCTTCTATTTTAAATTCTCTCCAATTTGTATAATAGTATTATGGTTAGTTTGTTCAAGTTCATTTGACAAAGAGTTTTGGTTAAAATAAGCCAAGAATATTATAAGTCTTGGAGGCATAGCTCAGGAAGTACTTTAAGTTTGCTTACTGATTTCTGTTGTATCCTGGGAAACATGTGTCCTATTAACAACGGTAGGGGAAGATATTTTTTAAGAAAATCGTGTTTACACATGTCTCTGTGTAAGCCTTAAGGGCTAATGTGATCAATCTAGTTTTGATGATAACAAACCATTGAGTAGTTCTAATGTTTGTGTGAGCATGTGTTTATTGATAAGATCTTTAGACTCAGACCGACATTGATTAAAATGGTAAGTTAGCTTCTTTAGGACAAAAAAGGTATCATCATACAACATAGAAGAAGCTACACTTTGCAAAACTCCATGGCACAAACTTGAAGTACAATCCCCAATGCCATTGGAAGCAATTGCAAAGTCAAGAATGAAGATCAAAGAGTTAAGAGCTACTCAATCCAACATTCAAGAATCAAGTGGTATGCCCTTAACCAAATAAGTGATGAAGTCCAATACACTACAACATGAAGATTACTATAGGACTTCACCACAAATGAAGAGGTTGATCAAGGCTTCAAGCAAAGCTCAAAGAAGTATCTACACACCTACAAGACTTGAAGACCTTGAAGATTAGTCATATGTAGATCCCTTGTGACTAATCTTAATTTGAGAATACTAGTTTAAAGTATGTTAAAGCTCTTACTCTTGCGTGTTTTCAAAACCATCATATTTACTTTGATTCAATCTTTCAAAATATTTTTTAAAACATATGTTAAGTGTTAGTTAATGCCTAAGGTCTTAAACGTATTTTATAAGACATTGAAAAGACACTTAGGTATGAGTTTCAGAACATTAGAAATGTGACCAAGTGAAGGGAAAAAACCCACTTTTGGACTAAAGTCTAGCCGACCTAGGCTTAACCTCGAATGACATCATAAAGTTCAGTCGACCGACATGTGTGGTCCGTTCGATCGAGGTTGTTTTTGTCCTTGGTCAATTTTGAATTTTCATTGTCTTGAGTTTCTATACTTTGCATCTAAACACACTAGTCACCTAAGTTGTTAACCTTTAAATCACTTTTATGTGCTTAATCAACATACTTGTTGTTAAGGTAATCACTTAGGAAAAGAATTTGGTAGAAAAACTAAAAGGTTTGAGAACCTTATTCACCCCTCCCCTTTCTAAGATTCTCCCCTTTCGGGTATTTCAATTGGTATCAGAGTATAGTCTCATTTTTGTTAGGATTTACACCTTAGGAGGATCTATGGCCACATGATTTTCTACCTATTCAATAGAAGACTCTTCCCCATCTAGACCGCTGTTATTTGATGACTCCAACTTCTCTTATTGGCAATCTATGTTTAAACTCTTTTTGTCTACTAATTATTTCACCTGGTTGAGAATTATAGAATTAGGACCATATGTTCCTTCAATCACTACACAAAGATGTCAGAGTGCCTAAGACAAGAACAGGAATTCAATGAAGAGGAATTGTCCAAGATGACACTCAACTACAAGGCATGAATGTTCTTTGTTGTGCTCTAAATGAAGAATTACTCAGTAAAGTTCATGAATGTGAAGATGCTAAATCAATGTGGAATATGCTCGAAGCATCTTATCAAGGAAAAGTTAAAGTGCAAGAGCCAAATGTGGGAAGTCAAGAGTTGGAGACTCAATCATGTGAAGGCATTTGAAGAAATTTGTATCACATCTCAAGCAAACCTTGATATAATCAAAGAGTGTGATTAGGAGAACTCAAAAGTCAATCTTCAATGAGCTCAAAAGACAATCTACAACTTGAGCCTTCACAAGATGAGAGTTTGGAAGAGATGGTGGAATCATAAGATGATGATCGTCAAAGAGATACAAACTATGATGGAGACAATGAAGATCATACATCTTGTTCAAGGAAAAGAAAATTCTTGCCAATAAGCTTCCAAGACAAATATTTAAAGAGAAGTGGCACTGGGGTTGATCATTCCATGAGGAATGAAGAATTTGAAGGGAGATGTGTCAAAAGAAGAAAATAAAAAACACTCCTTAGCACTTGGTATTCTCAAAGCTCAAATGACATCCACATGAAAGAACCAAGTTGCTTAAAGACAAAGAGCAAAGCTTCAAGTGATGACAAAGGCCAAAAAGTTAATCCATACTCCTCATCACTTGATAAGAAAGAAAAAGTATCAAATTCACTTTCTCATAGTACTTTACTTGATGAGATTAATACATTGAAAAGTGATTTTGATGTATATGCTTGTGCTCTTATTGATATTGCATCTCACCCTCTTTTTTTATTATAATATTTTTTTATAACGTCAAAATAGCCAATAAAATTACATAGAGGGGGACTTGACCAAAGACATACGCATAGGTGGAAACAAATCTACTTCATATAATATATAAGGACAAGAAAACAAAAGAAATAAAAACAGCGCCATTTATGGTCCATGGCAGCCACAATTACATCGAAATAAAATAATCAAAGAGACAAAAAACCAATCCATTTATCAATACGAGTAGATATTACATAATACTAGCTGCCTATCTAAAGAAAATGCTAACCAAATCGAACATAAGGTGTACCTTCTTGATCCAAGAATCATAACCCCCCTTGCCTCCCATGCCAGCGAGTCGAAAGTATCATAGAATGTATCTTGCTTCTCATCGCATGCAACATTTATCAGAAAATCCGCAATGCGATTAGCTTCCCTATAAATATGAGTGATGGCTGCCCGATCCAATCTCAATAATGCATAATTAAAAATAGAATCCATAGTCCAAGAATGAACTCGTCGAGCTTTGATAGACCGCTCCAAAAAAAAGGTGAATCGGTTTGAATTTGGATGTCGAAAAGATTTTTTGGACCAAGTCTCCCCCCTTGAGGCGGCAGCGCCGCGCGGCAACAATCATGAATCAGAAAAATTGTGTTCGCATAGTCTTAGGAATCATTTTTTTAGAGAGGTTTTGCATCTCACCCTCTTCATAATCATATCCATATAGATAACCTTAAGAATGATCTATACATGTGTTTCTTTAGCTAAGGTATCTATGAGGAGCAACATATTCAACTTGAATTATTCTTGTGCATATTTTCCTAACTCATTTAATAATCACTCTGGTTTGTTTTGATCTTGATATAATTAATCCTTGTGCATATTGTTCGAGTTTACTGATGAGGAACCGAGATGCAAAGAGTATCAAGATTCGACAATAAAAGGTTTAAAACGGATATTTCTATATCTCGAACTAGTTTCCAAGGGGAATATACTCAACGTAACTCTAAGAAGGCTAAGTATCAATGGGTCCTGAAACACCACAACAAGCAAAATTATCTTGTTGATACAGTAACTCAAGAATGAATGAATTCTATAAGAAGTTCAAACACAAGTATCTAAGGAATAACCTTAGCCAAAATATCAATATATATAATGTAATTACAATGGTGGCCGAAATCCCTCTTCAATAGAGTGGAATTTCGGCTATCTAGCACGAGAATGGAAGAGTCCTTGAAGAAGTAGGACTCTTGAACAAAAAACTTGCTATCAAGTAAGACACTATCTAAGATAATAGACAACATGTCCTATTATCTTGCAAACACTAATACTAGGCGGCCAACATGGCTAAAAATAGTAAACATGTGAAGAGTCCTTGAAGAATTAGGATTCTCAACTACTAACCACTTAACCATTATCTAAACACATAGACAACATGTCCTTTACTATAGCAACACTTGCTATACAAGCCTAAAATAGTAAATAACAAAGCTGAAAATATAATTAAAGTTTAGATAGACTTTAATTGTACAAAAGACTAAAATGCCCTTTTTAGCCACTTTGCTTGCTTGGGCCGAATTGTATGTCTTGTAAACTTAAGAGTTGTACTTGAATATCATCTTCTAGAAGTATTTTAGCTTCCTCTTTAGCCTTCAACTCTTGGATCAAAGTAGATTTGCCTTGAGCCACTTTCCTTACTCTTTGTCTAGTCATTGGACCTTGTATGTTTTGATAAGGGATGCTATGTATAAGGCAGCCCCAAAGATGGCCTCGCATCATCCCTTCCCCCTTGAAAAGGATTTGTCCTCGAAACATCATCATTATCAATATAATCTGAATCAAAATCAAAAGGGATAAATCAGAAACATTGAAAGTAGAATGTACACCATACTCACCTTTCAAGATGAGTTTGTATGCATTGTCACTTATCTTAGAAACTACTTGAAAAGGTCCATCTCCGCGAGGGTGTAATTTAGACTTTCTCTCTTTAGAAAATCTGTCTTTCCTAAAATGTAACCAAACCCAATCGCCAACTTCAAAGCAAACTCTCTTCCGGCCAATGTTGGCTTTATTTGTAATTTGATCATTTTTCTTCTTGACGTTCTCGGAAACTTGATGGTGAATTCTTTGTACAAAATCTGCCCTATAATCACCTTCTATGTTATAATATTCATCAATAGGTAGAGGAATCAGATCTAAATGGATTAGGGGGTTAAAACCGTAAACAACTTCAAAAGGTGAATTGTTAGTAGTAGAATGTAAAGTACGATTATAAGCAAATTCAGTAATTGGTAAACATTCTTCCCACTACTTTAAATTTTGTTGAATGAGTGCTCTAAGTAGAACCCCTAAAGTTCTATTGGTTACCTCGGTTAGGCCATCAGTTTGTGGGTGACTTGATGTAGAAAAAAGTAATTTAGTCCCCAACTTACTCCATAAGGTTTTTCAAAAGTAACTTAGGAATTTTACATCCCTATCACTTACGATCATTTTTGGAATCCCATGCAACCGAACCACCTCTTTGAAGAACAAATCTGCTACATGGCTTGCATCATTAGTTTTCCTACAAGGAATAAAGTGAGCCATTTTAGTAAAACGATCTACAACAACCATTATACTATCCATACCTCTTCTTGATGTCGGCAATCCAAGAATAAAATCCATTGAAAGATCAATCCAAGGTGAAGATGGAATAGGTAAAGGCATGTATAATCCGTGAGATTTGCTTGAACTTTTAGCCTGTTTACACTTAAAACAAAGTTCACAAATTTTCCTAACATCTCTTTTCATCTTAGGCGAAAAAAAGTGTTCTTGTAATATGTCTAATGTTTTTAAAAAACCAAAATGACCCATTAAGCCACCACAATGTGCCTCTCTAACAATTAAATCTCTAATAGAACAAGAGGGAATGCACAACTTATTTCCTTTAAACATGAAATCTTCAAACCTATAAAAATATTTTTGAGCCGAGAACTCACAAGAAAGATATAAATCTGAAAAATCATTATCCTCCTTATACAATGCTTTAAGATGTTCAAACCCAAGTAATTTAGCATGCATTCGAGAAAGAGTATCGGCGACAATGTTTTCCTTACCTTTCTTGCATTTGATAAAATGTGGAAAGGTATCAATGAAGAAAACCCATTTAGCATGTCTCTTGTTCAACTTAATTTTCCCCTTAAAATACTTGATGGATTCATGGTCCGTGTGGATAACAAATTTCGCAATCAAGTAATGCTGTCATGTCTCCAAAGCTCTAACAATGGTGTATAACTCTTTATCATATGTAGGATAGTTAAGTGAAGCTCCACTTAGTTTCTCACTGAAATATGCTAAAGGTTTACCGTGTTGTTGCAAAATAGCCTCAATACCTATACCTGAAGCATCACACTCAACTTCAAAAGTTCGATCAAAATTAGATAAAGATAAAACATGGGAAGAAGTAACTAATTGTTTAAGCTTCTCAAAGCTATCTTCTTGCGGCTTATCCTTAAAGAATGGGATATATTTCTTCACAACTTCATTAAATGAGGCGGCTATTGTGCTGAAATCACGAACAAAATGCCTATAATAGCTTGCCAAACCATAGAATGAACGGACTTGAGTGGCACTAGTTGGTCTCGACCATTCCACAATTGATTGAATCTTTGTCAGATCAACCTTAATACCTTGAGAACTAACTATGCATCCAAGAAAGTTGATAGAATTAGTGCAAAAAACACACTTTTCAAGTTTAGCATACAAAGTTTGTTCCCTTAAAATAGTAAAAACAGCCTTAAGATTTTCAATATGATCCTCTAAGTTTTTACTATAAACAAGTATATCATCAAAATAAACTACAACAAATTTTCCAAGACAATGCCGAAATATGTAGTTCATTAATCTCATGAAAGTACTAGGTGCATTAGTTAGACCAAAAGGCATAACAATCCATTCATATAAACCATATTTAGTCTTAAAAGCGGTTTTCCATTCATCACCTTCTTTCATTCTAATTTGGTGATAGCCTTGAGTTAAATCAATTTTAGAAAAAATTAAAGCACCACTTAACTCATCTAGCATATCATCTAAGCGAGGTATTGGTTGTCTATATTTAATAGTTATCTTATTAATATCTCGACAATCCGTACATAATCTGAAAGTTCCTTCTTTTTTAGGTACTAAAATAACCGGACTAGCACAAGGACTTAAAGATTCTCTTACCTGCTCCTTCTCTAAATGTAAATCAACTTGCCTTTGGATTTCCCGAGTTTCATCCTACTTTGCTCTATAGGCTGCCCTATTCGGAAGTGTAGATCCCGGGATGAAGTCGATTTGATGTTCAATTCCTCTAATTTGAGGCAATCCTTTCGGCAACTCCTTAGGGAAAACATCTTTGAATTCCTGCAAAACATCAACAACAAGACTAGGTAGAGAAGAAGATATAAGATCAAAGGAAAGAGTATTAGTTGGAGACAACCTTTCAGTTTCTCTAAAAATCAGCAAAATAATTGCTTGTTTTGTTCTCAAAGCCCTATCTACCTTTCCCGAATTGATAAATAAACACTCTCTTCTCTCTTTTTGTGAGCTTGCCTTTTTTCTAACTAAGCTCACACTTTTTGGTCCTTTTTTTCCCTCGGATTTTACCTCATGGGTAGGATCACTCGATTTTTGCAACTCACTCTCTTTAATTATTTTCTCTCTATTCTCGGTTAATTATTTTTTAACCTCACTTACTTGACTTGGTGACAAAGGATGTAATGTAAAACGAATGTTATCCAATGTGGCCATGTAAACATTCTTTCTACCAATGTGATCCGCACACCTATCATATTGCCAAGGTCTTCCCAAAATAATGTGGCTTGCGGTCACATAAAACCTTGTCTTGAAATTTCCCAATGCCGAATTCAATCTCCACTTGTTTATCAACTTTAATCTCACCACTATTGTTTAACCAAGAAAGCTTATGTGGCATAGGATGTGCTTTCAAATGTAAATCTAAAGCGGTGACCATATCAAAAGAGCAAACATAAGTACAACTTACATTATCAATAATAAGTAAACAAATCTTGCCTTGAACTTTGCACTTTGTCTGAAAAAGATTGCTCATTGTTGATGCAAATCATCTATTGGTTGTGAATGTAAGAGTTTCATATTTACCAAAAGAAGATTTCCATCCTCCGGTTGTGCATCCATGCCCTCGGTTTCAACCTCCAAAATAGCCTCTTCGGATTCATCATCACTAACCCATATCCCGTCATCTAGCATGATCACTACGCTCTTATTTGGACAATCCCTAGAAAAGTGACCATTACCTCTAAGTTTAAAACATTCCCGAGAAAGGTTTGTAGAAGCCCTAGACCTCAAATCAGATGAATTTCATGTAGATGAAGGCTTGGCTGCCCCGGTTTGAACCGAGACTGTTTTTGCAGCCCCTAATGTTCCTTTTGCTTGAGTTTGGCTCGGCAAAGATGTAGAATTGTTTAGGGACTGATTCGGCCTTTTTCAAGATTGGAAATTTGTCGAATAAGTCCTTGAACTCTTTTCTTTTTGTTGCCTTTCAATTTGTTCTGCATAATAAACTATAGAAAGAAGATTGCCAAGGTTAGCACGTTCTACCTTAGGTCTAATTTTGTCATTTAGACCAGCCAATGTAGCCTCATCATCTTCCCGAATATCCGCCCTAATCGTCGCAATCTCCATCTCCTTGTAATATTAATCAACGGTATTTGTTCCTTGCCTCAATCTTTGCAATCTATTGTATAGATCTCTAGTGTAGCTTTGAGGAACAAATCTCAAATTCATGACCGCTTTCATCTCTTGCCAAGAATCAATTTGCCTTTGCCCAATCCTTCTCCTTGTGTCGGCCTCTTTATCCCACCAAATTGATGCATATTCTCCAAATTCCATGGCTTCCATTTTAACTTTCTTTTCCTCGGAATAATTGTGAACAACAAAAACATGGTTAACTTTCGAATCCAATCTAAAGATAATTCAGGATCGTTTGTACCTTGGAAATATGGGATATTTGTCTTGATTGCACCTAGATTATTATCATACCTTTGAGCTTGATGTCCCATTCTTGGTTCATATGCAAGATTATCCTCCATTCTTATTGGACCTCTCGGCAAGTTTGGATTTAATTCCATTCTTTGCAGAAAGTTTTCCTTCAAAGGCTCATTGGATTCGTGTGATTCTCCATCACCATCCCCTACATCAACATCAACGGCTTTTCCTCTTATAGGCTTCCTTTTTAATTTCAAGAAGTCCCAATCTTTCTTGAATGTCATCCATCTTTTGCATCATTCTCTTCATGCTTTGTTGCATTGAATCCATGAATAATTTTTTATCACCTATAATGGCATCTTACTGTGATGAACCTTCATGAAAAGACATTATTAATCTTGGAAAAAAAACACTCAAACCGTTAGATAGAAAAAAAAATTACTCTTTATTCCAACAATACTTGCCAAGAACTTCAACTCTAGATTAAAGAAGGATTCCTAACTTGTTGCGTTGAGACAAAGCTGGAAAATAAAGGAAAGAATACCTATCTTGACCTAAATGAAAGGGTAAGAAAGAAATAAAAGAGTAATCTTTAAAAAAAAAATCAATCTTTACGCTTCTTGATTTTCTTGAAACTTGATTCTTTCTTTTCTCAAAGACTTACCCTTTTCTTGGCCGCACGGTATCAAGAACTCAGGTTTGAAGACGCTTCAATCCTTGATATATGGTTATGTGCACGAAAATGACAAGAAAAGAGGGAACATAAACCAATTCTTGAACGTTCTTAATGAACCAAGAAGTTTTCTTTTGGATTGTTCCTTGTCTTAAATAATAAAAATAATTCTCGGCTGCCTTTGGTTTTTCTTTAGACCGAATGGTTTTTGTCAATTCAAGCAAACAAGAAAATTTTAAAGAAAGTGGTAAAGATATACCAAGATAGAGATAAACCTTTTGCTCTGATACCAATTGATGAGAAACCGAGATACAAAGTATCAAGATTCGATAGTAAAAGGTTTAAAACAGATCTTTCTCTATCTCGAATCCAAGTGGAATATACTCAACGCAACTCTAAGAAGGCTAAGTATCAATGGGGGCTGAAACACCACAACAAGCAAAACTATCTTGTTGATACAGTAACTCAAGAATAAATGAATGAATTCTATAAGAAGTTCAAACACAAGTATCTAAGGAATAACCTTAACCAAAATATCAATATATCTAACGTAATTACAATGGTGGCCGAAATCCCTCTTCAATAGAGTGGGATTTCGGCTATCTAGCCCTAGAATGGAAGAGTCCTAGAAGAAGTGGGACTCTTGAACAACAAACTTGCTACCAAGTAAAACATTATCTAAGATAATAGACAACATCCTATTATCTTGCAAACACTAATACTAGTCAGCCAACATGGCTAAAAATAGTAAACATGTGAAGAGTCCTTGAAGAATTAGGACTCTCAACTACTAACCACTTAACCATTATCTAAACACATGACAACATGTCCTTTATTATAGCAACACTTGCTATACACGCCTAAAATAGTAAATAACAAAGCTGAAAATATAATTAAATTCTAGAATAGACTTTAATTGTTCAAAAGACTAAAATGACCTTTTAAGCCACTTTGCTTGTTTGGGCCGAATTGTATGTCTTGTAAACTTAAGATTTGAACTTGAATATCATCTTCTAGATGTAGTTTAGCTTTCTCTTTAGCCTTCAACTCTTGGATCAAAGTAGATATGCCTTGAGCCACTTTCCTTGCTATTTGTCTAGTCATTGGACCTTGTATGTTTGATAAGGGATGCTTTGTATAAGGCAGCCCCGTAGATGGTCCCGCATCATTTAAATTTGATATAGGTGCTCAATTAGATTGGGCGTTCGATTAGATTTGGAAGAACTGGACCCGGTCGACCGAGAACTGCCTTGGGTCGACTTAACCGGTTTGTCACTCCGGTCGGCTGAGAACCATTTCTCTGGTCGACCGAACCAGTTGGACTAAGTCAAGACCGGCATATTACATGTGTGTGTGTGTGTGTGTGTGAATGTAGTAGCGGGGAGAGAAAAGTGTGAGTGTGGAGTTAGTGGGTGGTTCCACTAATACCATATGATGAAATGTTCATCACTCTCACAATTCACTCCCATTCCATTCTCTACACTACTCTAGCCGAAATAAGGAAGGAAAATTCTCTGAAATTTTACTTCTCTAAACACACTCTTGAGAACATAACAAAAGAAAGAAAATTTGTTTTTTGTCTCTGTTTTTCGGTTTTATATTTCACTTTTCTACATCAACGAATCTCTCGAAGATCGTCTTCAATGTTCGTAGTACTCATGACTAGCAGTAGAGGCTCGACGAACAAGCTCTAGGTTGATTGTGTGGTTACCGGTAGAGACGGGAGTCTGAAGGCTGCCGTTGGTCATTCAAAGTAGCAGAATCCGGGCTATTTCGATTAGATCGAAAAAGGTATAATTCCTATCAAAAGGTACTGGTTATTTCTCGTGAAAAGATCATTTCAGTGGTATCAGAGAATATCACGAGAACCCAACTACTTTGAGTATGTATTATCATGATTTTTGTAGTCGGACAAGCATTTCTTATGATGTATTTACCTTTGTACAGCCCATGGGAATTCGTTTAAGAGCTAAACGAATCCCGAAACAAATTGTTGATTCGTATTTTTTGGCTCTTTTCTATTTTTGGAAAACATTCGGTCGACCGGAAGAGATTCGTGAAAGACCAAACATGTTCTAGAAAATGGAATTTTGCTACTGCCTAGAATTCGGACGACCGGTGAGCAATAACGGTCGACGGAAGCTAGCCTATTTTTTGGCAGGTCGATCAGAACTATTCTAGGTCGGCCTAGGTGGCCTATTTTTACATTGTTATGGTTACTGCCTTGTCGCGGTCGACCGGGAGTATGGCCTGGGTCGACCAGAAAGGGGCAGGAAATGTGTATGTGCGCAATTCAGCATGATTGCCATGTTATTTGAGCATGGTGCATAGTAATAGTCTTTGAACCTGTGAATTTATTACAATACGACCCGTGTGTCGTGCCTTATATGTTTATTCTTTTTGTAAATTTAAATCTCGGATATAACTCTAGAATTCTTTCAATTTTGCAAAAGTATAGAATTTGATTTTATATGTTTCCATATGTAACAAGTGAAGAAGAAATGCGTCTATCAGATGGAGAAAATCACAAGGAGGCGGAAGACAATATATATGATTTATAATTTTTCACCTTAGATTGACTTAGGATTTTCCGTTGGCTTAGAAAATCCGTTTAGGGATATTACTAAGTCACGGTTTATTTACTGTTTTTGCATGAGATGTATGATTCATGTTTTACAGCTTTAAAGCATGTGTTACAGTCGTATAATCAGATTATACATCTTTTGGTGAGACAATTAAAAATCTCTCAAATTTTTAAATATTAAGTCTATGCCTTCCATGATTGGCCCTCGTCAAGGCCTAGATCGATAGTAGTGTGAAATTCCGAGTGGAATAAGCGTCTGTCTATCCGGGTAAGGCAGGAATGATCAGTTAGTGATATTCGCCGGTACAATCTTGGGTCATACTTAATCGGATTACCTCAATGGTTGAGATTTTGGAGGCAAAAGGGCTGAGATGTGCATTTATGTACTGGAGGTAATTGTTACCTACTTAACCAACCAAGAATCACATAATTGATGTGATTAGCAAGTGTTGCTTACCTAAAGCATCTTCTTGAGTATAGTAGCCAAAGCTGCCTTGAGAATGATGAAATATGGATATTGGTCTTACTAGAAAGGTTTGAACTTTCCAAATGAATACTTGAGAGGTATTCATTCATTTGAAGAAAATAGTGGGAGAATCATCAAATAAAGTCTTATTAAGGATTTTAAAATATGACAATTAAAATTTTGCAAACTCTTCTCTGTAGATATAATGACAAATGCAATCGTTGCACCATACTCTCTATCATTGCGATCCATCCTTGAGAAGGACAAATTCGAGTGGAAACTTCCTTGACTGGTACAGGAACTTGAGAATAGTTCTCAAGCACAAGAAAAAGATATATGTTCTCGAAACTCCTATTCCTGGACAACCAGCCACTAGGGCTCCGCCCCTGAAAGAAATGCTTATCGTAAGAACTTAGATAACGCATTAGATGTGTCAAGTCTTATGTTTGTGACCATGACCTCTGAGTATCAAAAGAAACATGAGGAAATGAGAGCTTTCGACATTATTGATCATTTAAGGAAACTCTTTTAGGGTCAAGTTCGCCATGAGAGATTCAATGTGTCGAAGTCTCTGTTTCAGTGCAAAATGGAAAAGGGTACACCAGTCAGAACGAACGTTCTGAAGATGATAGGCTATATTGAGAGCCTTGAAAGATTGGGATATCTTCTTGGCCCAGGAGCTATCCATTGACTTGATTATGCAATCATTGTCAGAATCATTCAGTTAGGTTGTATTGAACTACAACATGAACAAGATAGACACACCCCTCCCATAATTGTTGAACCTGTTGAGGACTGCCGAGAAGGAAATAGGCAAGTCGAATGCCATTTATATGGTCAATAACAGGGGCAAGGGTTTTGCTAAGCCTAAAGGCAAGCCTTCGTGAAAACCTAAGGGCAAATCTAACCATTCTAGGAAACCGCCAAGGGAGGTGTGGCTAAGGATGATACTTGTCACCATTGTGGTGAACGAGGACATTGGAAAATGAACTGTAAGAGCTATCTTGCAGGGGGAAATCTTGAAAATGGAGCAAATGTTGATTCTGGCTCAGGTATTTATGTTACTGAGATCAATTTGTCTAATACTACTTCCTCATGGGTATTAGATACCGGATGTGGTTCTCACATTTGCATGAATGTGCAGGGACTACAAAGGAGTAGGGAGCTGGAAAAGGGCGAAGTGGGCCTACGAGTTAGCATTGGAGCAAGAGTCTTAGTTTGCCTTCTGGAATTGTTCTAGACTTAGACAATTGTGTTTATGTACCTAATTTAACTAAAAATATTACTTCGATATCTTATTTGGACAAGATAGGTTTTGATATTCATATTAAAAACCAATGAATGCCGTTATCGTTAAATGATATCTTTTATTGTAGTGCTACTTTTGTGAATGGTTTATATTTGTTAGACCTAGATTCACCGATTTATAACATAAATACAAAGAGGATAAAGACTAAAGAATCTAATCCTACATGTCTCTGGCATTGTCGCTTAGGTCATATAAACGAAAATCGCATTTCCAAACTCCATATAGATGGATTGTTGGAACCATTTGATTTTGAATCATATGATACATGCGAACCTTTTTTAATGGGTAAGATGACTGCTTCTCCTTTTACTAGAACTGGAGAAGCTGAAAAAGATTTGTTGAAACTAATACATAGTGATGTATGTGGTACATTCAATATCAATGCAAGAGGTGGTTATCTATATTTTATTATAACTTTTACTGACAATTTTAGTCTTTTAGGATATGTGTTTCTTATGAAACGCAAGTTTGAGGCCTTTGAAAAGTTCAAAGAGTATAAGAATGAAGTAGAAAACGAGATTCGCAAAATTATTAAGATGCTTTGATCCGATCGAGGTGGGGAATACTTAAGTTAAGAATTCCGTGACTATCTAAAGAGTTGCGGAATTGTTTCACAACTTTCTCCACCGGCTACTCCTCAATGGAATGGTGTATCCAGAAGGAGAAATCGAACTATATTATATATGGTTCAATCAATGATGAGTCACGTGAGCCTTCCAAACTCCTTGTGGGGACATGCTTTAGAAGCAACAACTTTAACACTAAACAAAGTTTCATCTAAATCTAATGAAGCGACACCATATCAGATATGGACTGGGAGGCATCCAAGTATGTCTTTCTTAAAGATTTGGGGTTGCGAGACGTTTGTGAAACGTCTAGCTTTGGACAAGCTTAGTCCAAAGTCAGTCAAGTGCACTTTTATGGGGTATCCTAAGGAAACTAAAGGATACTACTTCTACATTCCTAACGAGAACAAAATGTTTGTTGTTCAAAAATGAGTTTTTTCTGGAGAAACATTTTCTTTCTGGGAAAATAAGTGGGAGCCCCGTGGAACTTAATGAAGTTTCAGAACATGGTGAAGTTCTAAGGGAACTTGGTGAAGTTTCAGGCACAAGTGACTAGGTGGAATTGGAACAAGCTACACAAGCTGTTGTGGAGCCAGTTCTAGAAACACAAGAATTGCGTAAGTCTAGTAGACTTCGTAGATCACAAGAAAAAATTGAATTTTTCGTAACAGAACATGGATATGTTATGTTTATTGATCACGATGAGCCTACCACATACAAACAAGCAATTACTAGTCAAGATTATGAGAAATGGCTTGAGGCCATGGATAAATGTGGAGAAGAGGCAAAATGGTTGCATAATTTTCTGGAAGATATTCCAAAATAGGAAAAACCAGTGCCATCTATTTGAATACATTGTGATAGCCAATCTGCAATTGGAAGGGCACAAAATACAATGTATAATGGTAAGTCTAGACATATTCGTCGTAGACATAACACCATTAGACAACTGCTCTCGATAGGGGTTATCTCGATTGACTATGTAAAGTCAAAAGATTACATTGCGGATCTGCTAACCAAAGTGTTAAATAAAGAGACAGTTGAGAGGTTGACAAAAGGAATGCGTGTAAAACCTGTGGAAGATAAAAATCTTATGAAGGAAAATCCAACCGAGTTGACTGGAGATCCCAAGATCTAGGTTCAAAGGGACAACCTACTTGTAAGATTTAGTATGCTCATGTGGGGGTAACCTCACCTCATTCCTGTCTTGAAACAGTGATAAAACGAATAAGGGTATAAATTTTGTTGCTTTAATGATACTGGAGGAAAAGTTGAAACATTTTCAACTTAAAGGTATCACCTATGTAAGAGAGAAGTGGGGTCGCTTCAAAGGAGAATTGACCAGGCTAATTCTTTAGAAACTCTTGCAGAACCAGGGAGTGTTCATGGCCATATTAATAAAACAATGAGAATATAACATATGGTAATGATTCGTGTGTAATTTATGTGGACTCTTTACACTAAAAGAGGGACAGTTCAAAGACATCAAGTCATACTGGACCGTTGTAAAGAAAATATACTTTACAAGGGGGAAGTTCAAAGGGTAACACCTACTTTTCCTATGCAGGAGTCAGTTGATGAATACCAACTTCAAGTCAAAATAATTTTTCATTCTTGTGGGGGATTGTTGGAAATGGAGTTTAATTGAATGAGAAAATAGTTTCTCAAGTGGTTGAAAAATAGAAGTTAAGCTAGTGGGTTTTACATCCCACATAGGTGACATATGGAAGTGGATTTCACATATATGTAAAAGTGGTTTACTTAGATTTAAAATGTCTTCCTAAGATTATGCCCCATTCTAGAACCTCGTGCATGTCTACGCAGGGGGTGCGAATTCAAGGTTTGTCGAAACCAAAATAGCTTGAACTTGTATGCGGGCGCGACATGCGTACACGAATGCCGGACCAAAACTTGCGGGCCTAATCAACCCACATTTTTCTATTGGTTTTAATATTTTGTTCCAATCAAGAGAGATACATGAATGGTTTCTACAGCTGAAGGGTCTCTACTTTAATTCGTTGGATAAGTATGGTTCATTGGATATGGATGAACAGACTTTAATTGTCCATTAAATAGAAACTTGCGTACACGAATGCCGGACCAAAACTTGCGGGCCTAATCAACCCACATTTTTCTATTGGTTTTAATATTTTGTTCCAATCAAGAGAGATACATGAATGGTTTCTACAGCTGAAGGGTCTCTACTTTAATTCGTTGGATAAGTATGGTTCATTGGATATGGATGAACAGACTTTAATTGTCCATTAAATAGAAACCTTGAACTCAACAGAATTAACTCTATACATGTATCAACTTGCTCTAATTAGCCTATAAAAGGAGGCACTTTCCAATGATTCTACACACAACTTCGAAAATACTTCTCATACTCAAAAGCTTTCTAAAACACTATATTTTGTAAAAACTTCTGGTGTTCATCAACAATCCTAGTTCTAGTTCGTCGGTGGAGCTGTTTAGTGCAAACCAGTTCTGCGTTACCATTGTATCATAGGAGACGGACGCTTCACGAAACTCCAGCACTAATCCGGAAGGAAGCGAATATGTTTTAAGGAAATTGTGTCGAACACAAGTCTCAGTTTATTTTTTGTTTATACAGTTACCTTGTCATTTACAATCGTTGTATTCCAGTTTTGACACTTGTTAAATCTGAAACTGACAATTATTAAGTCTTCTCTAACAGTGGTTATATCATTATTTGAACAACTGTTAAATCTGTCTTTAAACAATTGTTATTTCTTTTTTGTATGAGCTGTTTAACCTTTTGCTAACAGTTGTTAAGTCTGTAACTTAAAGCTGCTAGGTATTATGTTAACAATTATTTTATTGTTTACTAACACTTGTTGTATTTGTATCTTACCGTAGTTATTATATAGCTTATTAACAGCTGTTGCGAAAGCTCTTAATAGTTGTTATAGCCAATTTTTGCCAACATATTTTAATAAATACAAACTTTCAATAGGATGAAGTCAAATTGATGAAGATGGTTTGGGTTATACTTTTTTTTTTCCATTTTGCCCTTAGAGGAGAGAGATAGTTGGAGGGATTTTAAGCCACGTTATCAAATTGGACAGAATTTACCCAATTATTTGACGGAACGATGAAACTGGCAGTCTATAAATTCATTGGTGATGAAATAATTAAAAAAGTGAAAAATAATAAAAATAAATAAGCGAAAATAAGTTAATAATCAAAATAACTATTAATTCCGTTTTATCAATGTTTAATAAGCATTAGACTGTTAACTAATTAAACAGTTATTTGTATGTTTCAGTCTTCTTTTTTGTTTTAACTAGCTCCATAAAAAATATATTCTTTTATCCATTCTAAGAGCATCGAAAATTTTAACAGAGCTCATACAAACCCCTAAATTTGTTTAGAGACTACTTAAAGAGTCCTGAATATAGCACTAGAAGACTAGTATAGTACTTATGCCTGAAAGCGCGTCTTCAACAGAGTGGTAGACTCTTAAACAATATGATTTAAATTAGAAATTTATACGTGTTTTTTCAAAATTAAATCGCGGAGATTAAGATATTTATTGGAAAAAATGCTAAAAGTGGTAATGAGTGAATGAGAAGTCAAATAATTTTCACCCTGCGATGATCACCATTCTTTCTTAACTACCTATAGGAGAAGATAACGAAATATAACTCAAATGATAAGACGCTTCACTTCACTTCTAACCAGTAGATTGAGAGTTCGAGTAATGTAGAGAATATTGGTGTTTACCAAATCTGCTTGAGGAATATTACCGCCCATGTTTCCAATTAAACATATTCGGCCCATTTATCCATACCAGAGTCCAGCACAGAAAAGCAATCCAGAAGCCTGATGTGACGACGTCGTTAGAAGGGCTTATAGTACTGTCAAAATGGGTATGCCCGCCCGCCCCGCCCCGCCCCGTCATGGGCATGTCTTAAATGGGGATGGGCGGACATGCCCGCTTTTTTCACGGGCTATCAAAAGGGATGCCCGTACCCGCCCGCCGAATGCCCGTGGGCAAATGGGCATGCCCGCAACCCTTATTATTAATTTTGTTTTTTTTTAAAAAAAAAAAGATTAAATCAAAAAAATTTATTTATTTCTCATTCACTTGTAGTTTATAGTCCTGTAAATGGTAAATAAATATCCAAAATAGTTATAAAAAACAATCAAATTCCATAATTTCAAAAATAATTCAAGATCAACTACCCAAAATTAATAAACATATTGCTGAAGTCAAAGCAACAAAAAATAGATACGTTTTTTTTAATATCCTCTATCTATTGATTTAGATCTTGAACACTAGAAGTATTATTTGAATCCACCTTAGATAATTTTGTTTATTTCTCATCATCTCCACCTATAAAACACACACACCTTGAGAAGTTAGAACTTAAAACATTATAAATGGTAAATGATAAATAATAAGTTAGAACATAAGTTAGTTACCTTCAGAGATGAAACCGTTAATATTTGGGTAATAGAAGTATAGAACGGCTTCAAGGGGCTTTGCCCAAGATATATAATACGGTTCAACTTTTATATTGGGCTTTTAGGTTTTTTTTTTTTTTCTTTTGGCTCTCAAGTCTCAACTGTGAAAATTAATCCATATCCAAAATTTAAAAAAATAAAAAACAAAGCGGGCATGCCCGGTTGCAACCCGCCCGTACCCGCATTGCCCGTTACCCGAGCGGGTATGCCCATTAATACCCGCATTTAAATGAGAATTTAAATGGGCATGGAATTCATAGGCCCATACCCGCCCATTAAGCTCATGGGGCGGGCATGCCCGTGGGCATATGCCCATTTTGACAGCTCTACTTATACTGTCTTTGCTTTCTGCTTGTTCTCCATCGTTTAAACCAGAATAGGGTTTTATACTTCTAACTCTCCATTTCCTTTTCCCCCCATTTTTGTTTCTGTTTGATTATAGAAATAAGGAAAGAATGACTAAATTCAGAAAGCTTAATCGTCCAACTGGTCACCGAATGTCCATGCTCAGGTTTGCTCTGCTTTCTCTATATTTACATTTTGAATTTATATGTAATGATCTGTTTTTAGTGAGTTTGATTCACCTCTATCAGGACAATGGTCTCCCAATTAGTGAAGCACGAGCGGATTGAAACCACTGTTGCAAAGGTATTTTGTTTTTTTTCTAGAGTTGATTTGGGTTGAGAAGAAATTGTTGAAATTTATCAATATTTCTATTGTGCGAAAGAATATATTTTTCTTCCTTTTTTGCAGTTTCTGAGTTTCGCTATTTTTCTGAATAGATGGATTGGATTCTGCGCATTAATCTCTAAAGATTCTTTTAGTAAAGTGCAGATTTTATTTGCAATACAATTAATTGAAAGCATGATTAAATTCTCGAAGGTGCTCCAATGAGAACGCTTTTTATCAATTCACCAAGACAATCAGTTTTAATTTAATAACAAGAATAGTTTCCATTTGGATTATTCTATGGTTTTCTGTTCAAAATTCATGGAATAGTAGATGACCGGCTGGCTGGTCTAATCCTCTTATAATTGCTAATATATTTTCTTTTTTAATTACACTCTAGGCAAAAGAGATTCGGAGGCTTGCTGATAACATGGTGCAGCTGGGAAAAGAGGTTGGTAGATTTTTATATTTTTAATTTTTGGTGATAGACTTATCTAGTAGTTGCACAATACTGTTACATACAAAGTTTGATCTCTGAATAGTTTACGATACAGTTAGGCTCTCTCTATCGGAAAGCTTTTACATATTTATTTGGACAGAGAACAGCATTAAAAATGCTAAGGCGCATTGACATCGAAATTTCTCTGTTGCATAGTAATCTTCGCGCCATAGCGGGCTATAGAGGAATAGCTGAGAGTAGCGGCCATATGCCGCTACAGACCCATCCATAGCGGATTGCATCAGTGTTGCGGGACGGGAATAGCGGCAGCTATTGCAACTAAAATAGCGGGAAAATCGGTGCTATTTGGATAAGAGCTTAAAAAGCTCATTTTGCCTTTTACTATTGTCAAAAACTTATGGGTAAATTGGGGATTTATTGAATTTAATGGCTTTTGTTATGTTTTTATCTTCGATTTAATGACTTAGGTTATGTTTTTATCTTCGCTTTCATGATTTTGGTTACAACTTTGTTTTCCTTGTTGTCTTGAATTTTTTTTAATTATTTATATTAAATTTCAAATAGTGCCGCTACTGCTACCCGCTATAGCATTTTTAGGGTCGGTCGCTATGCTACGCTATCTGGAATTGACAACACTGTGTTGTGAGCTGATGTCCTTCAAGTTTATGAGGTTTCACTGATATGCCACTTTTACGTTGTAAGAGCTGTTTAATCATGGACTCATGGGTGGGAGTCTTCTGGCCACAGTGGAAACGGCCGTGGGATGCAGGACCGAGGTCCTACGTTCGATTCCCGCATCCCCCCGCCCCCGCCCCCGCCCCGTAAAAAAAAAAAAAAATCATGGACTCATGGGCAAGTTTTGATATCTTATCTCTGTTTATTTTCCTATTGAGGTTGGGAGGAAGTAGGGTTAGAAGTGGCCTTCATCCCTCCGTTTCTCTTCTTTCTTTCGGACTACCAAGTCCTCATAACATAGAAGTTCATTGTTTACAAACTTTTCATTTTCTCTCTTGTTTATGGTTTATTAACCAAGGGCGTAGGTGGTAAGAAGGGTGTTATTTATATTCAATCCGTATAGGGAAAATGTAGAGCATGGCACACCAAGTCCTCATCCGTATAGAGAAAATGTTATGAGGGCGTAGGTGATATCTTATCTCTGTTATTTTCCTATTGAAGTTGGGAGGAAGTAGGGTTAGAAGTGGCCTTCATCCCTCCGTTTCTCTTCTTTCTTTCGGACTACCAAGTCCTCATAACATAGAAGTTCATTGTTTCCAAACTTTTCATTTTCTCTCTTGTTTATGGTTTATTAACCAAGGGCGTAGGTGGTAAGAAGGGTGTTATTTATATTCAATCCGTATAGGGAACATGTAGAACATGGCACACTACTGATCAAACTAAGTTGAAGTAAGGGAAGGGTCCTTTAGCCCTGACTTTGTTTCACAAAAGAATCTTCTTCGGAATATGATTCGAGCCAACTCTCTGTGTTCCCCACATTTAGATGAATATCTTAGTTGAAGCATGTCTGTTACCTTACATCCTCTCTCATGTAAATACACGCATTCTAGACAGAATTTTCCATACATAGACGCACCTAATTATTTTTTGCCTTTGGCCATATCTAGCAGGTTCTTTAAATCCCTTTAAGCATATGCTCCATGCAATGTTGTCAAGGCGTTGAGGCGCGCCAAGGCGCAAAGGGGCCTTGGAGCCTTGAGGTGCACGCCTTACGAAAAATGCGCACCTTGAATCAGTATTATTATAGATATATTAGTAGCATGCAAATTTAGGCAAAACATACTAATGAATAACCATAACAATATAGTTCCCTAAAAACATTATCAGATAAAGCGAAACAAATAAAAAGCTAATGCCCCTAATCATCATAATCATCTTCAGGAGCAATTTCTTCGACTTGATTCTCTTTATCCAAGGGAGCTTCTTCTTGTTCCTCATCTTCATTATTCTCGTCAAAGTTATGGAAATATGAAGAAGATGATGGCCTTAAATTAGGAGGCAAATGTTGAGAATGATAGCTTATCTCGACCTAAATGGATAGCGTGGTTCATTTACTTCAGCTGCCCTAGAAACCTCAGACCAAGGAAAATCTGAATCATCAAACACAAGATCCTTATTTTCTAACTCTCCAACCAACCACTCATTACAGTCATCAATATTGTTCAAAGAGATAGGATTTATCTCATCCTTCAATGTGTGCCGACGGAGTAAAGCTATATTGTACTTAACCAAGACCAAGTCGTTAAGTGTTTTCTGATCAAGGTGGATAAAGATTGGAGAGCAGCGTGATGTAGAGAGGTGTTGATGAAATGTGAAAAGTTTTGTTAAATCATATTCTTCAAATACTCGCTCATCATTTTCTAATTCTCAAAGCAACCATTCATTAGAATCGGAGTAATTACACAAATGCGCGTCCGAGGCGCGCATGGAGCCTTTTCTTCAAGGCGTGCGCCTCCATGATTTGATGCACGCCTATGATTTTGAGGCGATATTCCTCGACCCTGAGGCGCAAAGGCGCGCCTGATACGTGAGCCTTAATAACACTGGCTCCAAGGGCTGTAATTTTGTTGAACTGTAGACCTTTCTGTTTGAGCTTCCCTGCACTCAAGTAGCTAGTGATTAGTACTGAATTTGAGTCATATAAATCTCTAGTTCATTGGTTGAGCTTTAGTTGGTCTCATGGAAATAAAATATTAAAATACCATGCATGTGTTACCTATGGTTTCAACTTTCAACTGATTGTTTTAGTAATTTGAGCTGGGGCTTAGAAAAGTCAAGCTAAGCCAAATCTTGCTGTGACCCACAATTGAGCTCAAGTTGCTGTGAGTGCAGCTGCAGCTCAGCTTTTGTATCCGGTGGGCCTCTCAGTTTTGAAATAGTTGGACAGGAATAATGGCTAGTGACTTCTATGCCTGAGGAAGAATACTGTAATCATAAAATATGATGAGTAGGCATCTATCCATTGGGATTTATTGTCTCTCCTGTATTTTAGTAGTAAAAGATTTGCACACTTGGGACTCGCTTTCTGTGTTTCTGTACGCCTGTTTGTGTTTTGATAACAAAAATCACTTATGACAGGGTACACTTTGTGCTGCAAGAAGCGCCGCTGCTTTTGTGCGAGGAGATGACGTCATTCACAAGCTGTTTACAGAATTGGCTTACAGATACAAGTAATTTTAAATCTATTGTAATTGGCTGGTTTATTTGTCGATTTGCAGTCATAGTAGCGGTTTTTTTTTTTAAATAGTTTATAATTATTTTTGTTTTACAGAGATAGAGCTGGTGGATACACAAGAGTGCTCCGAACTAGAATACGGGTTGGAGATGCAGCGCCAATGGCCTATATTGAGTAAGATTCTCGCTCCATCTTTTTGGGCTTCTTGGTACTTACATCGATTGAGAAGCTTTTTTGCTCCTATGAAAAGGTATTACTAATCATATTCATGCATATGCAACGAAAAGTTTGATAGGTGTCTAACAGTTTAGTTTTTCCTTGATGTCGAATCAAACTATTTTACTTCCAACCAAAAAAAGTAAGAAAATATTGGCTTTAGAATTTGTAGTTCATAACAAGAAAAATGCCTAACTAATGTTTGGCTTTAGAAAAAATGTTTTTTTGGGCTCCCTGTTCCTTTTTTCTATTTATTTACTTCTTAGAGGTAGAGAAAAATCTACCGGTTACAAGAAATTGTTAGGAACGAATAAGGCAAGTGACAGAAAAGCCAGATATTATAGGCTTTTTAGGATAAGTCACTGTATTGAGTCTATTGACTTTGTCTCACAGTGATGTCTCTCCCTCTCTTTCATTTATTGTTGACGAGAAGAATGTTTCTTGATTTTGCAGGTTTATAGATAGAAAGGATGAACTTAGACAAGCGAAGCCTCCAACTCCACAACCACCACAAAGAGCGGCCATGGATCCTTGGACAAGATCTCGACTTAGCAGGCAATTCGCTCCACCTAAAGAGAATAAAAGCTCTGATTCTGACAGCAGAAAAAGGCCACTTTAGACCAGGTGGTTGGTTTCAAGCATTATTTTTGTCTTCTAGTTTTGTTTAAAGATGATCAAGTTCTCAAGCCTGAATCATACAATGAAGTGGATGTAAAGAAAAGAAAAGCCAACGGGAACAAAAATAATCATAAACCTGTATCTGAAGTTCATTGGGATATTTGAATTAGTTCATGTTCTAAGTTTAAAGGGTATGGAAAGTATTCAAATGCTATTTGATACTTCTCAAGGTGATTTTGGTGTAATATCCGAGGAATGGAAGAAAGAATATTTGCCTACCAATATACCTAATAGTTAAAGAAAATTTAGAATTTATGGTACTTCCATCAGAAAACTTAGTTTTGATGCTATATATTAGCCCTCTACCACATGCTCTTGAATGCTTGTATTCCATTATGGAAATGATTTATCTAAATTCAATAAGAAATTGACAATTTTTTCACTCAAGTATTCCCTCCGTCCCAAATTAACTGTCCACGTTTTTTGGGTCTTAAATTAACTGTTCATTTTCTAAATGAAGTATGTATTAGTGACAATTTTTCAATTTTACCATTTTTCCAAATCCCCATTAAATACGCTTTGTTAATTAAAATTATCATTTTTCAACACATTTAAGAGTTGGTTGTAGTTTGTGTGAGAGGAAGGAGAGAGAAAGATATAAAATTTAAATAAAATGAAGGGTATTTTAGACTTTTACTTATATTTTATCACCAAAATCTTAATAATCGTACATTTGTCAAACTGGATAGATAATAACTAGGTAATTTGAAACGGAGGTAGTAATAACTAGGTAATAACTTGGTGGTTGAGTTTTTGACTTGTAGTTCAATAAATCAGGAAGCAGACCCTGGCGACTTAAAAATTAAAAAAAAAAGTTATAGACAAATTTGTTCTTTTAATATATTTTAAATTTAAATTAAAAAAATTTACTTTATACGGGTAATTACAATTGTTCATTGGGAGTGTACGAAAGTAATTTTTGTGAAATTTGATAGGCAAATTAGTCAATTCCGTCCATTATGTATTTTTGTACTTCTATATAGGTCATATTCGATTAATTTCAAACGAAATAGTTACATACGTATTTACGACCTGCCAAAACGGTCATTCCGTCATTTTTTTTTACATAATCCTATTAACTTTGTCACGTACTCGTCATGTGCCTATTTTTGCAAGGTATACCTAACTATAAAAAAAATAAAATACTAATACTCAATTGTAATTACCCTAAAAAACAAAAAACAACAAAATAATCCTCCTCCCCATTATCCTCTCTTCTCTTTCTTCTTCATCTCCTTTCCCTCCATCTCCTTCCCCTTTCACCACTTTACCCACCACTTCCAATAGCTATAACAAGCTTTTCAAAAGCTCAAAGTTTACCATTATGGTCTTGCTCCAAAAGTATCGTAGAATCTTGTGGTGGGACTTTGGTGTAATGTAATTATAGTTTGTGTATTAGAAAGGTTAGACATTGCATGCAATTGAATATTTCCAATGTGTTATGTATTGTTTATTTAGAAAGGAATTGATTTCCATCATCCTCGAGTTGTTCAATTACTCCATTTGCTGGAAGGACTGTTATGGCAAGTAAAAAATACTTAGCTGACTTATTAGGTTGAAATTTAATAGATTTGGGACTTAAATGGCATATTAAAAACAAACAGATTTCATGCTCTATTTTCGAGGTACATCAGCTTCAAAAGTTTTGGTCTTTTTCTTCCACTTCAGAATCATTTACCAAAATTGCATTGAATATTTGAAATAAAATTTCTTCAAATACACCATTTAGGTTCACTTAATGGTAAATATATTGAAGACACTCAAATAGTATCTTTGAATCTTGAAGAACACCAAGATATTGCAACTTCGAATCTTGAAAAAACAAAGATTAGCAGCCCTAAACTCTGAGAAGATGAACCTGTGCGGAATAAAAAAAAAAAGAACTCAAATCTCATGTTTGAGCTTCAAAATCATCTCAAATCCACCATGAAGAAGGTAGAAGATGAATACAAATGTGTTAATTTATATTGGATATACATAGTTATATTTTGTCACACCCCGAAACCGGATGATGACCTAGCAACACCTCATATGCTAATGAGGCACATAACCAAATCAGAATAGTTGAGTCCATTATACTATTGATAGCGGAAGCATTAATACTAGTTACATCATCAAGTAAACATAATCCAACTAAAGTAAAGTGTGTTACTATCATTTATTACAGACTAAGTTTGAGTACCTAAAAGTAAGTTCATCCATTACAAACATATTATGTATCACTCAAAGTCCTCCCTATCCCAAGGCTCCACATAAGCACCACCATCATCACGAATATCTTCATCTGCAAGTAAGAAAAATAAAGACTTGAGTTATAAAGCCCAGTAAGCATCAACCCCCTTGGAATGAAACATCAGATGAGACTCAAAACACTTTTCCCGATTCCCAAATCAAGTTTGAAAACCATGCAAGTTTATGTCCCTTCCCTAGACACATTTACACATGGAACTTCACCAAACAACCTTTAGGAAAACACTAGGAAGGAAACAAGACAACAGAAAACATAAAAACAAAATACCTCCACTCCGTTTGGTTGGAGAGTTATGTCCCTTCCCTAGACACATTTTCCATCGTCCGTTTGCTCCTCGTACTTTGAGTCGAACGACTGGTTGAAGCTTCGATCGACCGCACCCGGTCGACCGTAGTTCAGTCAGTCAATTTTTCAGTGCAATTTTATGAAGGAGACGTGCTTTGGGGCACATCTTGGTTGTGCTCATAATAACCTACATCGCCATACAACAACCAACATGTTACACGCAAAATACTTAAGAGCATCCGCCAATGATGATGACCCCCTGATTATTGAAGCGGGGTTGGCTCATGTTGTGTCTGACGAATTTGATTGACGCAGGAAGCTCAGTCAATATTATCTTTAAAATAGCCTTCAACAGGATGGGCTTTCCGGGTCAAGATATGATGCCATACAACTAGCCCATTCATAGGACGAACCGCTCATGCAGTAGGGTTCATATTTTTTCCGTTATTGCAGAGGGAGGAGAACATTATCCAGAAAGCATGGTCTTTTATATAGTCGGGACATACTCTCGGTATAACGCCATACTAGGTAGACCGGGCCTTAACACTTGGAATACTGATGATTGCACCTACACATTGTCTCTAAGAATGCGTCTTATGAATGGAAAAAGAATATCGGTGTAGGGCCAAATACATGATTCAGGGGATTGTCAGACCTATGATATGCCCAGAGACGAAGATGACGATGATCCCTAAAATGAGGATAAAATCCCAACAATCGAACCCGAGGTCAAATCAATCTTGGTTCGATTAGATCTTAAGGATTTGGGAAAAATAGTAAAGGTAGGCAGCAAGTTGCCACCAGATGTATACGCCCTTGTCGTACATGTACTTAGAGAATATAATGAGATATTCACCGTCACTTCCGGGGATTTGGGAAGTATTCCCTGGGCCATTGTTGAGCATGCAATATGTGTGTCATGCACAGCTCAGCCAATATTCAAGAGGAAATGCTCCCTTAGCGGGGAAAAGTGTGAGGTGATACGAGCTGAAATTCGAGACTTACTCCGGGCAGGAATCACAAAAAATATCTATTTTTTCGGAATGGGTGTGAAATACGGCATTGGTCCCAAAGCCAAACGGTCTATGTGCATAGATTTAAAGAACCTAAATGAAGCAATCCCGAAAAAAACATACCCCATGCCCTGGATAAACCAATTGGTGGATTCTACGCCAAGACATACCACGTGTTTCCTAGACGGTTATAATGGGTACCACAAAATCCCCATGGCAGAGGCATACATGGCCAAAACAACATTTGTAACAGACGAATGCATATTCTTCCCGAGAATACCCTTCAGACTGAAAAATACCAGGGCAGGTTGCTAGAAGATGGTCAACACACAATTCATCGAGAAGATTAGTTAAAACATGGAGATATGTGTGGATGCTCTGATAATAAAATCTAAGAATCTTAATTCCTTCCTAGAGGATATGAGAGAGACCTTTGCCAGAATCCGAGGAACGGGTATGAAACCATGAGTGTCCAACACACATCCCAATTTGGTTACGAATTCATGAATTGAGGCTAGAAAACCGAGGCGGGGGCAAATAAAGGCGCATGTATTCTACTAGAAAACCCTGAGGAAAAAAGTTTTTCCTACACCCTGAAGTATAATTGTGATAACACTAATAATGAGGCATAGTATGCAGCCTTAATTGTTGGATTAAAAATTGTCGAGAAACTACAAATAAAACAACTCTTGGTCTGGGCGAATCCTAGATCATCCATGAGCAGGCTACAAATAGTTGCAAGGCTCGAGAGTCCAATATGAAGCTCAACCAGGAATCGGTTCAGCAGTTGTTGCCGCGTTTGACTCCATTCAGTTTGAAAATATCAAAAGAAAAAACAATATCCAAGATGACATACTCTAAAAAAATAACTCAAACTCGTTTTTAGAGGGAGTTTGAATAGAACCCCTAGAGAGGAAGAGTATGGAACAAGACATTATGTGTATTGAGGAAGTAACAAGTTGGATAACTCCCATCAAGTAATACATCTTGAACGGGATATTGTTCGAGGATGAGAGAGAAGCCCTCCGACTTTGAGCTAAAGCAGCCAAGTACGTAATGTTGGATGGACAACTATAAAGGACATTGGGCTATTGACCATTTCTCAAATGCGTAGCACCTGTGGATGGGGACTACGTGCTGCACAAAGTGCATGATGGAATATGTGGGACGCATTGGTATAAATTCCCTGGTAAGGAAAATCATGCGATATGGTTATTTTTGGCCAACTATGAGAGACGATGCACTAGAATTGGTGCGCAATTCCAAAAATTGCCAATTGCGCGCGAATATACATAACGTCTCTCGGGCAGAGTAGCAGATCAACGTTTTGAATTTTTTCCCTGTTTTCTTCTCTCCCAAAAGTTAACTTAAGCATTGGAGAGTGGTTGGGAACATCCCCACCACCTTTGATTGTGTTTGTCTTGTAGGTTTAACTCTCTTTCCGCAAGGCCACTTAGCTCCAGGGAGGTTTATAAAGCAGATAAATGGACCTATTTGTCCAGGACATACCATTTGGCACACATCTTGGTTGTGCTCATAATAACCTACTTCGCCATACAAGAACCAATATGTTACACACAAAATACTTAAGAGCCTCCGCCAATGATGATGACCCTTGATTATGGAAACGGGGTTGGTTCATGTTGTGTCTGACGAATTTGATTGACAATGGAAGCTCAGTCAATATTATCTTTAAAATAGCCTTCGACATGACGGGTTCTCCGGGTCAAGATATCATGCCATGCAACTAGCCCATCGCTGGTTTCACAGGACGAACCGTTCATGCAGTAGGGTTCATATTTTTTCCCGTTACTGCAGAGGGATGATAAAATTATCCAAAAAGTATGATCTTTTATATAATCGAGACATACTCTCGGTATAACGCCGTACTAGGTAGACTGGGCCTTAACGCCTGGAAGACTGACATTTGCACCTACACATTGACTCTAAGAACGTGTCTCATGAATGGAAACAGAATATCGGTGCAGGGCCAAATACATGATTCAGGGGATTGTCAGACCGATGATATGCCCAGAGACGAAGAAGATGACGATCCCCAAAATGAGGATAAAATCCCAACAATCGAACCCGAGTGCAAATCAATCTCGGTTCTATTAGATCCCAGGGATTTGGAAAAATAGTCAAAGTAGGCAGTGAGTTGCCACCTGATGTATAGGCCCTAGTGGTACATGTACTTAGAGAATATAATGAGATATTCACCTTCACTTCCGGGGATTTGGGAAGTATTCCCTGGGCCATTGTTGAGCATGCAATATGTGTGTCATGCACAGCTCAGCCAATATTCAAGAGGAAATGCTCCCTTAGCGGGGAAAAGTGTGAGGTGATACGAGCTGAAATTCGAGACTTACTCCGGGCAGGAATCACAAAAAATATCTATTTTTTCGGAATGGGTGTGAAATACGGCATTGGTCCCAAAGCCAAACGGTCTATGTGCATAGATTTAAAGAACCTAAATGAAGCAATCCCGAAAAAAACATACCCCATGCCCTGGATAAACCAATTGGTGGATTCTACGCCAAGACATACCACGTGTTTCCTAGACGGTTATAATGGGTACCACAAAATCCCCATGGCAGAGGCATACATGGCCAAAACAACATTTGTAACAGACGAATGCATATTCTTCCCGAGAATACCCTTCAGACTGAAAAATACCAGGGCAGGTTGCTAGAAGATGGTCAACACACAATTCATCGAGAAGATTAGTTAAAACATGGAGATATGTGTGGATGCTCTGATAATAAAATCTAAGAATCTTAATTCCTTCCTAGAGGATATGAGAGAGACCTTTGCCAGAATCCGAGGAACGGGTATGAAACCATGAGTGTCCAACACACATCCCAATTTGGTTACGAATTCATGAATTGAGGCTAGAAAACCGAGGCGGGGGCAAATAAAGGCGCATGTATTCTACTAGAAAACCCTGAGGAAAAAAGTTTTTCCTACACCCTGAAGTATAATTGTGATAACACTAATAATGAGGCATAGTATGCAGCCTTAATTGTTGGATTAAAAATTGTCGAGAAACTACAAATAAAACAACTCTTGGTCTGGGCGAATCCTAGATCATCCATGAGCAGGCTACAAATAGTTGCAAGGCTCGAGAGTCCAATATGAAGCTCAACCAGGAATCGGTTCAGCAGTTGTTGCCGCGTTTGACTCCATTCAGTTTGAAAATATCAAAAGAAAAAACAATATCCAAGATGACATACTCTAAAAAAATAACTCAAACTCGTTTTTAGAGGGAGTTTGAATAGAACCCCTAGAGAGGAAGAGTATGGAACAAGACATTATGTGTATTGAGGAAGTAACAAGTTGGATAACTCCCATCAAGTAATACATCTTGAACGGGATATTGTTCGAGGATGAGAGAGAAGCCCTCCGACTTTGAGCTAAAGCAGCCAAGTACGTAATGTTGGATGGACAACTATAAAGGACATTGGGCTATTGACCATTTCTCAAATGCGTAGCACCTGTGGATGGGGACTACGTGCTGCACAAAGTGCATGATGGAATATGTGGGACGCATTGGTATAAATTCCCTGGTAAGGAAAATCATGCGATATGGTTATTTTTGGCCAACTATGAGAGACGATGCACTAGAATTGGTGCGCAATTCCAAAAATTGCCAATTGCGCGCGAATATACATAACGTCTCTCGGGCAGAGTAGCAGATCAACGTTTTGAATTTTTTCCCTGTTTTCTTCTCTCCCAAAAGTTAACTTAAGCATTGGAGAGTGGTTGGGAACATCCCCACCACCTTTGATTGTGTTTGTCTTGTAGGTTTAACTCTCTTTCCGCAAGGCCACTTAGCTCCAGGGAGGTTTATAAAGCAGATAAATGGACCTATTTGTCCAGGACATACCATTTGGCACACATCTTGGTTGTGCTCATAATAACCTACTTCGCCATACAAGAACCAATATGTTACACACAAAATACTTAAGAGCCTCCGCCAATGATGATGACCCTTGATTATGGAAACGGGGTTGGTTCATGTTGTGTCTGACGAATTTGATTGACAATGGAAGCTCAGTCAATATTATCTTTAAAATAGCCTTCGACATGACGGGTTCTCCGGGTCAAGATATCATGCCATGCAACTAGCCCATCGCTGGTTTCACAGGACGAACCGTTCATGCAGTAGGGTTCATATTTTTTCCCGTTACTGCAGAGGGATGATAAAATTATCCAAAAAGTATGATCTTTTATATAATCGAGACATACTCTCGGTATAACGCCGTACTAGGTAGACTGGGCCTTAACGCCTGGAAGACTGACATTTGCACCTACACATTGACTCTAAGAACGTGTCTCATGAATGGAAACAGAATATCGGTGCAGGGCCAAATACATGATTCAGGGGATTGTCAGACCGATGATATGCCCAGAGACGAAGAAGATGACGATCCCCAAAATGAGGATAAAATCCCAACAATCGAACCCGAGTGCAAATCAATCTCGGTTCTATTAGATCCCAGGGATTTGGAAAAATAGTCAAAGTAGGCAGTGAGTTGCCACCTGATGTATAGGCCCTAGTGGTACATGTACTTAGAGAATATAATGAGATATTCACCTTCACTTCCGGGGATTTGGGAAGTATTCCCTGGGCCATTGTTGAGCATGCAATATGTGTGTCATGCACAGCTCAGCCAATATTCAAGAGGAAATGCTCCCTTAGCGGGGAAAAGTGTGAGGTGATACGAGCTGAAATTCGAGACTTACTCCGGGCAGGAATCACAAAAAATATCTATTTTTTCGGAATGGATGTGAAATACGGCGGTGGTCCCAAAGCGAAACGGTCCATGTGCATAGATTTCAAGAACCTAAATGAAGCAATCCCGAAAAGCGCATACCCCATGCCCTGAAAAAACCAATTGGTGGATTCTGCGGCAGGACATACCACTTGTTTCCTAAACGCTTACTATGGGTACCACAAAATTCCTATGGCTGAGGCATACATGGCCAAAATAACATTTATAACAGACGAATGCATATTCTTCCCGAGAATACTCTTCAGACTAAAAAATACCGGTGCAGGTTTCAGGAGATGGTCAACACACAATTCACCGAGAAGATTAGTTAAAACATGGAGATATATGTGGATGCTCTAATAATAAAATCTAAGAATCTTAAATCCCTCCTAGAGGATATGAGAGACTTTTTTTCCAGAATTCGGGGTACGGGTATGAAACCATGAGTGTCCAACATACATCCCAATTTGGTTCCGAATTCAAGAATTGAGGCTAGAAAACCGAGGCGGGGGCAAATAAAGGCGCATGTATTCTACTAGAAAACCCCGAGGAAAAGAGTTTTTCCTACACCCTAAAGTATAATTGTGATAACACTAATAATGAGGCATAGTATGCAGCCTTAGTTGTTGGATTAAAAATTATCGAGAAACTACAAACAAAACAACTCTTGGTCCGGGAGATTCCTAGATCGTCCATGGGCAGGCTACAAACAGCTGCGAGGTTTGAGTGTCCAATATGAAGCTCTACCAGGAATCGGTTCAGCAGTTGCTGCCGCGTTTGACTTCATTTAGTTTGAAAAGATCAAGAGAAAAAACAATATCCAAGATGACATACTCTCAAAAAATAACTCAAACTCGTTTTTAGAGGGAGTTTGAATGGAACCCCTAGAGAGGAAGAGTATGGAACAAGACATTATGGGTATTGAGGAAGTAACAAGTTGGATAACTCCCATCAAGTAATACATCTTGAACGGGATATTGTTCGAGGATGAGAGAGAAGCCCTCCGACTTTGAGCTAAAGCAGCCAAGTACGTAATGTTGGATGGACAACTATAAAGGACATTGGGCTATTGACCATTTCTCAAATGCGTAGCACCTGTGGATGGGGACTATGTGCTGCACAAAGTGCATGATGGAATATGTGGGACGCATTGGTATAAATTCCCTGGTAAGGAAAATCATGCGATATGGTTATTTTTGGCCAACTATGAGAGACGATGCACTAGAATTGGTGCGCAATTCCAAAAATTGCCAATTGCGCGCGAATATACATAACGTCTCTCGGGCAGAGTAGCAGATCAACGTTTTGAATTTTTTCCCTGTTTTCTTCTCTCCCAAAAGTTAACTTAAGCATTGGAGAGTGGTTGGGAACATCCCCACCACCTTTGATTGTGTTTGTCTTGTAGGTTTAACTCTCTTTCCGCAAGGCCACTTAGCTCCAGGGAGGTTTATAAAGCAGATAAATGGACCTATTTGTCCAGGACATACCATTTGGCACACATCTTGGTTGTGCTCATAATAACCTACTTCGCCATACAAGAACCAATATGTTACACACAAAATACTTAAGAGCCTCCGCCAATGATGATGACCCTTGATTATGGAAACGGGGTTGGTTCATGTTGTGTCTGACGAATTTGATTGACAATGGAAGCTCAGTCAATATTATCTTTAAAATAGCCTTCGACATGACGGGTTCTCCGGGTCAAGATATCATGCCATGCAACTAGCCCATCGCTGGTTTCACAGGACGAACCGTTCATGCAGTAGGGTTCATATTTTTTCCCGTTACTGCAGAGGGATGATAAAATTATCCAAAAAGTATGATCTTTTATATAATCGAGACATACTCTCGGTATAACGCCGTACTAGGTAGACTGGGCCTTAACGCCTGGAAGACTGACATTTGCACCTACACATTGACTCTAAGAACGTGTCTCATGAATGGAAACAGAATATCGGTGCAGGGCCAAATACATGATTCAGGGGATTGTCAGACCGATGATATGCCCAGAGACGAAGAAGATGACGATCCCCAAAATGAGGATAAAATCCCAACAATCGAACCCGAGTGCAAATCAATCTCGGTTCTATTAGATCCCAGGGATTTGGAAAAATAGTCAAAGTAGGCAGTGAGTTGCCACCTGATGTATAGGCCCTAGTGGTACATGTACTTAGAGAATATAATGAGATATTCACCTTCACTTCCGGGGATTTGGGAAGTATTCCCTGGGCCATTGTTGAGCATGCAATATGTGTGTCATGCACAGCTCAGCCAATATTCAAGAGGAAATGCTCCCTTAGCGGGGAAAAGTGTGAGGTGATACGAGCTGAAATTCGAGACTTACTCCGGGCAGGAATCACAAAAAATATCTATTTTTTCGGAATGGATGTGAAATACGGCGGTGGTCCCAAAGCGAAACGGTCCATGTGCATAGATTTCAAGAACCTAAATGAAGCAATCCCGAAAAGCGCATACCCCATGCCCTGAAAAAACCAATTGGTGGATTCTGCGGCAGGACATACCACTTGTTTCCTAAACGCTTACTATGGGTACCACAAAATTCCTATGGCTGAGGCATACATGGCCAAAATAACATTTATAACAGACGAATGCATATTCTTCCCGAGAATACCCTTCAGACTAAAAAATACCGGTGCAGGTTTCAGGAGATGGTCAACACACAATTCACCGAGAAGATTAGTTAAAACATGGAGATATATGTGGATGCTCTAATAATAAAATCTAAGAATCTTAAATCCCTCCTAGAGGATATGAGAGACTTTTTTTCCAGAATTCGGGGTACGGGTATGAAACCATGAGTGTCTAACATACATCCCAATTTGGTTCCGAATTCAAGAATTGAGGCTAGAAAACCGAGGCGGGGGCAAATAAAGGCGCATGTATTCTACTAGAAAACCCCGAGGAAAAGAGTTTTTCCTACACCCTAAAGTATAATTGTGATAACACTAATAATGAGGCATAGTATGCAACCTTAGTTGTTGGATTAAAAATTATCGAGAAACTACAAACAAAACAACTCTTGGTCCGGGAGATTCCTAGATCGTCCATGGGCAGGCTACAAACAGCTGCGAGGTTTGAGTGTCCAATATGAAGCTCTACCAGGAATCGGTTCAGCAGTTGCTGCCGCGTTTGACTTCATTTAGTTTGAAAAGATCAAGAGAAAAAACAATATCCAAGATGACATACTCTCAAAAAATAACTCAAACTCGTTTTTAGAGGGAGTTTGAATGGAACCCCTAGAGAGGAAGAGTATGGAACAAGACATTATGGGTATTGAGGAAGTAACAAGTTGGATAACTCCCATCAAGTAATACATCTTGAACGGGATATTGTCCGAGGATGAGAGGGAAGCCCGCCGACTTCGAGCTATAGCAGTCAAGTACGTAATGGTGGATGGACAACTATAAAGGACATTGGGGTATTGACCATTTCTCAAATGCGTAGCACCTGTGGATGGGGACTATGTGCTGCATGAAGTGCATGAAAGAATATGTGGGACACGCATTGGTATAAATTTCCTGGTAAGGAAAATCATGCGATAATGTTATTTCTAGCCAACTATGAGAGACGATGCACAAGTCCAAAAAATGCCAATTGTGCGCGAATATACATAACGTCTCTCGGGTAGAGTAGCACATCTTCGAGGAGATGATCCTCTTTGAATATGGAGGATGGATGTCCTTGGTCAATTCCCGAAGGCCATAAGATGAAGGGATTACCTTGTCGTAGCTATTGACTATTTCACTAAATGGCCTTTGAAATCCACAAGAAGATCTTCATTTGATTTTGCAATATCTTTCAATGGCTTTGTGAATGACCTTAAGCTTGTGCCATTGAAGACTTGCAAAATGTAGCTTCTTGTTGTTGTAAACTGATCTTTGATGTCCACAAGAAGCTACATTTCAATGCATGTGTGAGTTCATAATAACCTAACATTGAAACACAAAATCACACAAACATTAGAACTTCTCAATGTCTTGTTGTCATCAAAACAAGATTGATCACATAAGCCCTTAGGGCTTACAAAAAAATAGGTTTCTATTGATGAGTTCTGACCCAAGAACTATATTGAGGCCCCGAATTGCTCATAACTCAGGTCGATCCGTACCAATGTAAATTGACGTGCATATAGACATGTCCAGTTTCAATCAATTACCAAAGAGATTGACTGCTTATGGGAATGTGTTCCCTAAAACCTTTTCCAAATAGAAGATTTATAGCAAGTACAATCCAAATCGAATTGGTAACTACTATATTATTTGGATTTGACCTCCTATAAATACCAGGAATCTTTTACTGTTTTGATGATCGGATTAATTTCCTTCTCAACGTTTTGCATTTTCTCCGTGTTTTCTTCTCTCCCAAAAGTTAACTTAAGCATCGGAGAGTGGTTGGGAACATCCCTACCACCTTTGATCGTGTTTTTCTTGCAGGTTTAACTCTCTTTCCGCAAGACCACTTAGCTCAAGGGAGGTTTGTAAAGCAGATAAATGGACCTATTTGTCTAGGACATACCATTTGGCGCACATCTTGGTTGTGCTCATAATAACCTACATCTCCATACAACAACCAATATGTTACACGCAAAATACTTAAGAGCTTCTGCCAATGATGATGACCCCCTGATTATTGAAGCGGGGTTGCCTCATGTTGGGTTTGACGAATTTGATTGACACAGGAAGCTCAGTCAATATTATCTTTAAAATAACCTTCGACAGGATGGGCTTTCCGGGTCAAGATATGATGCCATGCAACTAGCCCATCGCCGGGTTCACAGGACGAACCGTTCATGCAGTACGGTTCATATTTTTCTCGTTACTGCAGAGGGAGGAGAACATTATCCAGAAAGCATGGTCTTTTCTATAGTCGAGACATATTCTCGGTATAACGCCATACTAGGTGGACCGGACCTTAACGTCTAGAAGACTGACGTTTGCACCTACACATTAGCTCTATGAATGCGTCTCATGAATGGAAACAGAATATCGGTGTAGGGCCAAATACATGATTCAGGGGATTGTCATACCTATGAAATGCCCAAAAACGAAGAAGACAATGATCCCCAAAATGAGGATAAAATCCCAACAATCGAACCCGAGAGCAAATCAATCTAGGTTTTATTAGATCCCAAGGATTTCGGAAAAATAGTCAAGGCAGGCAGCGAGTTGCCACCAGATGTATACGCCATAGTCGTACATGTACTTAGAGAATATAATGAGATATTCACCTTCACTTCCGGGGATTTGGAAAGTATTCCCCGGGCCATTGCTGAGCATGCAATATGTGTGTCATGCACAACTCAGCCAATATTCCAGAGAAAATGCTCCCTTGCTGGGAATAGTGTGAGGTGATACGAGCCGAAATTCGGGACTTACTTCGGGCAGGAATCAAAAGAAATATCTATTTTTTCGGAATGGGTGTGAAATACGGCTGGTCTTAAAGCCAAACGGTCCATGTGCATAGATTTCAAGAACCTAAATGAAGCAATCCCGAAAAAAGCATACCTCATGTCCTGGATAAATCAATTGGTGGATTCTTAATTCCCTCCTAGAGGATATGAGAGAGACCTTTGCTAGAATCCGGGGAACGAGCATGAAACCATGAGTGTCCAACATACAATCCAATTTGGTTCCGAATTCAAGAATTGAGGCTAGAAACCCCAGGCTGGGGCTAATAAAGGCGCATGTATTCTACTAGAAAACCCTTAGGAAAATAGTTTTTCCTACACCCTGAAGTATAATTGTGATAACACTAATAATGAGGCATAGTATGCAACCTTAATTGTTGGATTAAAAATTGTCGAGAAACTACAAACAAAACAACTCTTGGTCTGGGGGATTCCTAGATCGTCTACGGGTAGGCTACAGACAACAGCGAGGCTCGAGAGTCCAATATGAAGCTCTACTAGGAATAGGTTCAGCAGTTGCTTCCGCGTTTGACTCTATTCAGTTTGAAAAGATCAAAAGAAAAAACAATATCCAACATGACATACTCTCATAAAAAAACTCAAACTCATTTTTAGAGGGAGTTTGAATAGAAACCCTAGAGAGGAAGAGTATGGAACAAGACAATATTTGTATTGAGCAAGTAACAAGTTGGAGATCTCCCATCAAGTAATACATCTTGAACGGGATATTGTCTGAGGATGAGAGAGAAGCCTGTCGAATTCGAGCAAAAGCAGCCAAGTACGTAATATTGGATGGACAACTATAAAGGACATTGAGGTATTGACCATTTCTCAAATGAGTAGCACCTGTGGATGGGGACTATGTGCTATAGGATGAAGGGATTACCTTGTGGTAGCCATTGACTATTTCACCTTGTGGCAGATGCTAAATTTGGAGGGTCCCTACTGTTTGTAGTGCTCTAGGACCATTAGCATATGTTGTACGTTTTATATCTTTTTGAGCATGTCTTTGAATAGTTAATTTTGCTTTTGAACATCAATTGTATGATTTAATAGTAAAACTCATTAGCTTATGCAATTACTATTCTAATTGTCCCTAGTTTTATGTAATGTTCTTTACAATGAAATAAAACTAGTATGATGTATGATTGATAATTATGTTTTACTGATCATGTGTAATGGACGTGATCCGTTAGATAAGTAATACTTCATGGTTCTTTAGTCATAAGTATTACTTCCTCAATACTATTTTGAATCCTTAGACCTTATGTCTCCATTGTTTCCAGCATGAATGGAGCTACGTTTTGACTAAGTCAGACGCTACTTTTAATCGATTAATCAATACGACTGATGATCGGATGTAGTATCCTATCATGGCTTGAATGTGAGAGGCATTGTAAGGAATTTGTCCCTCTCTTATTAGAGAGAGATATCCATGGGCCTCAAGATAGGGAAGACTGTTTAAATGCATGGCCGTGCTCAAATGTATTTAATAAAGTGGTTATTAAATAATATTTGTTAGAACAATCTACCTGGAGATCGAGCATAAATACAATTAAGCTATATAAGGGTGAAAACTACCATGCCTTATGCTTAATTTGGATATCGCGAGACAAAGAGATTAAATAGTGGATTGATATTAGGTTCCACCACATATTCATTCACTATTGGTAGTCACAATGTCTTGCTAGGGACCGCTTGTGATTTATGAACATATACGACTACTAAGTGTGTTTTCATTGCCATTGTGATACGAAGGGTCACACGCATAGACGAGTGAACGAGCTTCATGTCCAGATTCAATGAATCTAGAATTTGTCTAGGTTCATTGTATTTGACATTTATTTCTCTAAGAATAATAAAATGTTATTATTCGAATTAGAGATTAAGGAGGGGCATTTTCGGTATTTGGTTATAGCTTGGATTACGTGGGAGTTATTATGCAATAAAGACTCCCACTACCAGTAGAGGTTTTACAGGACGTGGGAGTTAAAAACTTCCAGTGCCGGAAGAGGTTGATAGGACGTGAGAGTTGTTCTTGGAACAAACTCTCACACCCTATATAATCCTCTCTTGGCCGAAACCCTAGTATAAATTTGCTTGAGCCGCAATAAACAAAATACCCCGAAATTAGATTTCTTGATTTTATGCCTCATTTTCTCTCTAGATTCCAAAACTCAGAAAACGAAGAGCTAGCACTCGCTGCTCGTTTCGTCGCGTGGATACCGGTAGGGAGTAATTTTGCAAGGGAGGACTTTGGTGGTTGCAGCTAAGCACCCGGAAAAACAGAATCTTTACCGAAAACGTAAGTCATTTTTCGTATTTTTCGATTCCTATGGTATGAGCGGATCCTTCAGGAGAGGATTCATGGGTGTTTAGAACGAGTTTCTGCCTATAAATCCCTTCACCTACTTGATCGTTAAAGTCCCCGGGAATAGAAGTTTCAAACTTTAGGATGCAGACAAGAACATCTTGGCAAAAACATGGAACGAAAAACATCTGAAAATAGTTTTTCCTTAGTATTTATACATATGGCTACGCGCCCATAGTGATGTTTCACAACTTTGCATAATATAATATTATTCTTTATTTGATCATAAAACTAATTCCAATTGCAAGCACGACTCTGGAGAAAGCGCATACATCCAAGTAAAATAAAGCCAATGACAAGACCCGACTCTTACAATAACCTAAACTTCAAGAGGTTCGGGCGCAAAGACCGATAACGGTCGCAAAATAAAGCCAAGGCCAATGCCCAACCTTAGCGCAAAACCTGACCTTTAGAGTGGTCCAGGTAAAGTCGACAAGGCTCTATAAAGTGAAAGTCGAGGATGAGATCCCTACCTTAGTAAAAATATAAAAAATCCAATGCACGGGTATAATTATCGGGCACACCTACTCTAACAAATATATCTACAATACTGAAACAGTAACATTCAAATAAATAATAAGTCTTAGAGAAAATGTTTCATTAATATTCATCCAGGAACTCAAGGAGTTCGATTTACAATAATAAAAAAAAAAACAAAAACTATGCTAAGGTATTGCCCCGGTATCATGTGTAGAACCAACTTCAAGTTCCACAGGATGGGGGTCCTCCAAGTTAGCTAACTCATTTGAGAGTGGTGACATCGTTTACATTTATAGGATTAGGCAACAATGTATTGGACAATATCCTCGGCATCATCCTCTGCAACGGAGAGGTCAAACACGGCTGAACTCGATAAACCACAAGGAATCAAGTCATAATGGATAATTTGGGTCCTCCTGTGCCTTAAAATAAACTTCTCGGACATGTGCTTACCATGAGGAGTGCCCAAGTGTTGAACACGGGTAGCTGTTCGCTTTACCCGGGATCTGGAGGGGGAGTTACTTGACATCTAGCTTTTTTTTTTTTGCCCGTCGGGGGTAAATATGGGATTTTCCTGGGACCTCACTTCCTCGGCCGGTATCTCACCCCCAGGAATATTCAAATAAGAATGCATGCATACTTAGAGTGTGCACACGATTAGCCACACATTATCTGGAAGGCCGTGGTCTGAACGTTCGGCCTCAACGACCTCTTTCCCAATCTCGACAGCAGCATCCTCCCGAGCCTAATTGTGGCTCTCATAGGGGGAAGACTCTCATTGTTGGGATGGTTGCCCGAGCCTAATTGTGGACACGCGTTTCCCCCCACTAAAAAACTGGCGAGCAATGAAGTAACAAGAGTAGTTCATGCGCAAAGCATATGTGTCTGAAGGACAAAAATGTACACTTAAACGAAATGTATAAACATGAAAAAGTGACAAGACAAATCAAGGTACTAACGTAAGTCATATTAGTTGAAAGGTTTCCTATGCAAAAATTCCCAGAAGGCCCCTCCCACAATCATCCCGAAGACATATTTGCTGAGGATGTCGAGACCGGGTGCCTCTACGCCAGGGTCAATAGAAGGATTGAGGATGGCAGTAAATAGATTCCACCAAGGGTGCACCTAATAGGGGTAGAGTGGTTATAGAAAAATGCCTCTTAAAAGAAAGAAATTCGCAATCCCCAAAATGCAGCGGAATAAAATAGCGCGATATTACGTTTCGATTCACCAGAAAGTACCAATACCTTGTGATATGAATAATACCTTTATCGATCTAATAGATTTTGCCCATATTATGCTACGTTAAAACATCAACAACAGTCTTCAGACTCTTGTCTTTACCGGTATCCACACACCAACTTCTGAGCTTGTTACTCCGCGTCTCATATGCTAGTCCAAAGAGCTCCGAAGTTTGGAAACATCTTTCCCGGAATCCACAAAGTATAGGTAACTAAGGAAAATCGGAATAAAAAAGATAAGAAAATCATATTTTCTTCTCTTTTGATTGTTAATGAGAGATAGAAAACAATTCAATAATGAGAGCTAGAATAATGTAGAACAATTCTTCATCAAAATGTGGTGTTAGTGGAATTACCACTAACCCCCACTCTCCCCTTATTTCTCTCCCACTACAAGCACTCACAAATTGCACACACACACGCTCCCTCACACATGTAGATGTGCCGATTTTGACCTGGTCCAACTGGTCCGGTCGATCGGAGAAATGGTTCTCGACCGACCGGAGTGACAAACCGGTTCGGTCGACCCGAGACAGCTCTCGGTCGACCAGGTCCGATTTTGCCCAATCCAAACGAACATCCAAACCAATTGAGCATGCACAATCTAATTGAGCACCTATATCAAATGTGAACTCCAACTCCTCCTTCCAGACCTTGAAGGAGAACGGGCCATTAGCAATCAACTTGCTCCCCGATCTTACCGTTCTGTGCTAATGTACAAACCATTATAAAACTTTATTTACCCCGCCGAGGGCATTTTCTTAACCTTACCCATGAGGGATAGACAACACAATAAAATAAAACAGATAATAAACCTCACCAGGTTCGTGCTCAGTTTCCCGAGGTTTATCTCGTAAAAGATACTCAATTCTATGAACAATTTGTGGGTAGGGACAATCATTCCTCCCCGGAGTTGTTCTAGATAAATTGTTCCACATCTGGGCAGCAGGGAACATGCCATTTGCTCGAGGTTGGTTAGGATGTATGAGATATGAGATAACACACCTGATCCTGACATGGTTCATAAATACATCCAACAAATGCTTTATAGCCCATCTAGTTACATACGGCGTTTGACACCATCAAAGCATACCATTAGTCAAGCAGGAAATCTTGTGTGATCTCAAGTCGAAGGATTTAGGTGTAAACAGAATAATCATAAGAACACTGTTGACATTCATATAACAATCCATGAAGTGTTCTTATGAGCGGGTCTGTCCAGTATCAAATACCCATGTGTTTGATTTAATATCACATATTTAATCACAACACATTCTCCACACATTATTGTTGTCCTAAAATTCCACAATGTAAAACACAAGAGGGGGGGTGAATTGGGTTTTAACTAATCTTTCTAACTTTTTCGAATACTAATCAAAGCAAGTGAGAACTTGAGCAAGATGAATGAAAGCTAAAGCAAAAACCCAAGCAACAAGACAAAGGATTTAGAGTGGTTCGATTCACTTAGAATCTACATCCACTACCTTGAGCCGCACCCAAGGATTTCAACAAACTTCACTAAGAAGATGCCCACACAAAGTAGGACTTTTACAATTGTGGCTAACTCACTAAGAGTTTTACAAACAACCACTATACACAATTGCCCACACTAAGTAGGACTTATACAATTAACCCTATCACTAAGAAAGGGAATAAGATGGAATTCAATACAATGAAGTTCACTCTTCTAAGTGAAAGATATAATACCTTTGAAGCACAAACAATTTTAGCTCTTGAACATATGAAGTCCACTCTTTGTCTTGCTTTTGAAAGAATACTCTTGAATGCTTTAGATCATAAGGATGAAGAGTATTTTGCTTTGAAAGTGTTTAGACTTGATAAGATATCAATGTTGTATGTTTGTCAAAGTCTTTGAATGATTTTCAGCTTTAGAGTATATATACATATCAAAATATGGCTGAAAATCGAGTCTCCAACGGTCAAATAACGGCTAGTAAAAGCAGAGTTCGGTTGACCGTTCACATACCTCGGATGACCGAAGGTCACCTCGGTTGAGCCGAAGCCAACCTCGGTCGACCGTCCAAGCCACTTCGGTCGACCGACCATGCCTAAGGTCGACCGAACCTCATCAACAAATCTCTCAGTTTCTCTTCGGTTGATCCGATCTTGAGCTCGGTCGACCGAACCTTTTCTGAGCCTGAGAGTGTTGATTTTTCACACGTTTTGAAATCTTTTGAAGTGTAAAAGGTTTTCCCAAAAGGTAACAAGTAAGAACACTTGAAAAACCATTTTAAAGACTTATACTTTGTAAACAAAGGCTTTTTGGATAAGGAAACTTATTTGAAACTTTTGCCTTTTGAAAACGTGTTTGTGTGCAAGCAAGACTTGAATGTAGAGCATATGTTCATGAGAGCTTTGGTTAGAGCTTTCTAAGATTGCGACTAATGACAACAAAGCTAAACTAACCAAACCTAAGTCTTCAATCTTCAATCTTGATGGATGAGCCTTGTATATCTTTGAATCTTGATATCAATGGCTTTCAATGGCTTGATTGAAGTACTTAGAGCTTCCTACAAGATTTCCAATATTCTATCACAAAGATTAAGATCATTAGACACAACATCAAATGTTTGTCCAATATCAAAAACGAGTTCGTTCGCCCCTTAGGGGCTTACAATCTCCCCTTTTTGATTATGACAAACTTTGATGTAATAAGATAGAATATGGACAATGTAAGTACATGGAAGCATGGCAAAAGGATCTAAGAACAAATAAGTACAAAGACTAATGCTTAGAAGATACCAATTGTATACGATACCAATTGTAAAGACAAATATATGCAAAGACATAAGCACTAGCATTATAAGTTCTTTTGCCATATAAACTAGGGACTCTTAGAAGAGCCCTATTTCCCAACCATCCTCCTTGCCTCCTTCCTTCCATCTAATATGTTTTGAGACAAAAGATAAATAAAAAGCTCCCCCTCAAAACATGCCGGAAAGGATAAAAACATGATTAATACACAAAGATTAATACACATTTTAGCAAGATTAATACATATTTTTCTCCCCCTTTGGCATAATCAAAAAGACTACAAACTCCATAGTTAATACACCATTTTTCTTGAAGAATGATCTTTTTGAATAAGCTTGGTTGATTTCAAAATACAAAGAGTCCATAATGACACATAAAAATAAAGAAGGTTATTTATGGCTCAAAAAGAATATCAACCAAAGCTAAAAAACAAAGGAGATAGGGAATATAACCTTTAAGAACAATCTCCCCGTTTATCAAACATACGATGTTAGCTATTTGAGATAAAACCAAGTATGATACAAATTGACCAATTGTAAAACATGATACCAATTGTAAATATAGCCAATTGTAAAATACGTTTGAAAATATAGCTAACAAAGTACTAGTGGAAGTGATACAATGAATACATAAGTTAAGCATAAGTATCACAACCAAAAGAAGTAGAGGAAGTGTAAGAAAACACTTTGAGTACATTCCTCTAACAAGTTAATGGTTAGCTAAATGAGTGTAACAACTCTTAGAGCAATACTAACCAAAAAAAAACTATAATGAGATCACAATGGATAAGACAAAGAAGAATATGATCTCAAAGTTATTAAGGGAGAATATATGTGATACCAATTGAAGACATAAACAACTATAACACATATAACTTCCAAAATAACTTACACAAGTTGGCTATAAGAGATAAAAGATGAAGGACAAGCCAACAAGTGATGTGATGATGTAAAATAAGAACAATTTAGCATACATCACATATTATGAGAGAGGTATGAGTTGAAAACATTTGAAAAACTCCCTCTTAGGTTGTGCCACTTCCAAACACTCAAATAGACACAACCCATGGCATAAATGCCACAATCACAGTTTATATCCTAAGTCAAGCATCTAGACGATCAACCACATAAGATTAATGCTAAAGACTTGAATATAAACACAAACCCCTATATGCAATAAAGATCAAGTGAAAACTAAACATAGCATATACAAAAAACTTCCCCAAAGCATAAAACACTTCATAATAGAGTGAGAGGGTAGTAAAAGGAGATTTCATCACAAAGATCAAATCATTAAGCTCACTCATAACATGCTCAAGAGAATCAAAAACATATGAAGAACAAGCATGTTATAAAATCTCCAAGGTGCCCATTTCAAGAACAATTGAACATTATATGGAAAGTAAGATCAATAATTGTTCAAGGAAATGAAAGAGATTGAGTTTAGGAATATCTCATTGAATTTGATGAATGCTTTTGCACTTTGAGTTCCTTCAATGAGTTCCTTGAGCTTCTCAATCTTCTTTGCATGACAAGTGTAGAGTCATCAATGATGGGTGACTTTTCTTTGATGAATCCTCTACAATCTTGTGATCCTTGGCATTTGACTCTTTTCTTGGAGTCTTAGCTCATTTGTGCCATTCCTTGTAGTTCATATCTTCTTCTTGAAGTTTAGAACTCTTTGTTACCTACAAGGGATTCTTGAGAGCAAAAATGGTACCTTTTTCAAGGTCCTTCATGATTAGCTCAAAATCTCAAGTAACACAAATATGCATAAGGATCATGTAAATCAAAAACCAAAACAACTAGATGGATTCTTAAATGAATATGACATGATAAAACAAGAATCAATCAAGTTGCATATGCTACATCTCATAGATACCTTAGCTAAACTCAACATGGACAATAAAGAACATGCTAAAGGTTATCTATATAAATATAAACTTCAAGAATGTGAGATGCAACATATATAAGAGCAAGCATATATAAATATCAAAAACACTCAAACACATTAATTAAAGTGTTAAGAGAAGGTGATTTTGATACCATTGCTTTCTTACCAAGTGATGAAGACATTGTATAGACACTTTGGCTCTTGTCATCACTTGATGCTTTGCTCTTGGTATCTAAGCAACTTGGTTCTCCAATAGATTAACATTTGAGCTTTGAGAAACCAAGTGTTAAGGGAGTGCTTTTGAATTTCTTCCTTTGGCACAACTCCTTTAACTTCTCCCCAATGCCACTTCTCTTTGAATCAAGTCCATTGAAGCTTTGTGGCATTCATCTAACTTATAGGAACCTATAAGATCAAGGGAGGAGTAGCTTTTGGTACCCACTTTTGTTTGGGTCCATGGGGGTTAGTTAAAGTACGCTTAACTCTCCAAACCGTTTTAACCCCTTTTTCAATCTTCTTCTTCACATGGCATCTAACACTAGAATGACCATGTTTTCCACAATAAGTGCAACAAGTGTGTGGCTTAGAAGATTTGTGAACATCCTCATAATATCTATTTTGCCTATGTGAGGAACTAGCAAGCACAAAGTTATTCTTAGGCAACTTAGAAAAGCTAGCATGATCAAAGTGATTAGCATTATAACCAAGACCATGTCTATCATGTGAAAGCACGTTGCATAACAAGAATATGATCAAGCTTTTGTGTTCCTTTGGAGAACTTGTCAACTAGTGAAGTAAGCTCAACAACTTTGATTTTCAAACTATCAAATTCAACAAGTTGACATTCAAGAGATGACATTTTATCACATGCTTCTTTGTATTGTAATGAAGATGTTTTGCAAGTAGTAATGAGATTTTCATTTTCACATTTCAAGCATTTAACATCATCACACAATTTTTTCATTTTTCATTAATCAACTTTGATCTTTCATCAAGCAAGGATTCAATTTTAAGCTTTCATCTCTTTGTTTTGCTTTGCACATTTTTTTCATTTGCTCATACATATCATATAAAAGCTCATTAGGATCTTCCTCATCATCATCATCATTAGAATATGAAGGGGAGGGAGAAAGATGTACCTCATTACCAAAAGCCATGAAGCAAACATTTGAGTTTTCCTCTCCTTCTTCATTTTCTCTCTCATCTTGATCCCATGTGCATAGCATGCCCTTTGCATTCTTTGATTTGAAGAATTTTTTTCTTTTTTGTCTTCCTTGAGGCCCTTTGCTTTGGCGGTTGGGCAATTTCCTAAGAGATGTTGATTGCTTCCACACTCATAGCATTCCATCCCATTAGGATTTAGTTCTCTTCTATTTTGATGGAATTTTCTTCCTTTCCCAGGGAAAACATCTTTTTCATTCGTTTTACCATTAAATCCATAGTCTCATCATCTAGGTTGATGTCTTCCTCATCACTTGAGCAATTTGATTCCTCTAGATCAAGAAAAGATTTTAGAGCAATATTCATCTTGGACTTGTCAATACGCTCTTCCTTTTTGTGAGTTAGCTCATATGTGAGAAGAGAACCAATAAGCTCCTCCGTAGGATATGTTTTCAAATCCTTGGCTTCTTCAATGACTAGAGCTTTTCCTTCCCAACTTTTGGGAAGAGAGTTGAGAATCTTCCTATTTATTTCACCCAAAGTGTAATCTTTACCATATGACTTCAAACCATTTACCACATTGGTGAATCTTGTATTCATCTCATTGATTGATTCATTTGGCTCCATGGTGAATAGCTCAAACTCTCTAACTAGCAAATTCAACTTTGACTCTTTCACTTGATTTGTGCCTTCATGAGTAACTTCAAGCATTTTCCACATGGCATGAGCCGATTTGCTTCCACGAACACGGTTGTACTCATCCGGATTCAAGGCACAACTTAGAATGTTCATTGCCATATAATTTCGAGTCATTTTCTTGGACTCAACTTCATTTAGCTCATTATCCGGTTTTGACATTAAAGTACCATCAACAATCTTCAATGGAATAAAAGGACCTTCTTCAAATATATGCCATAGAGAATAATCAATGGAGCACACATATATCTTGAATCGGTTTTTCCAAGCATTATAGTTGTTTCCATCAAAGAGAGGTGGTCTATTTGTAGAAGAACCCTCTTGGTAGGCTAAAGCGGAAATACCGGCCATGATCTTTGCTTCTAGTGGTTAAACTAAAATTGAAGACGAAGCTCTGATACCAATTGTAAAACACAAGAGGGGGGGTGAATTGGGTTTTAACTAATCTTTCTAACTTTTTCGAATACTAATCAAAGCAAGTGAGAACTTGAGCAAGATGAATGAAAGCTAAAGCAAAAACCCAAGCAACAAGACAAAGGATTTAGAGTGGTTCGATTCACTTAGAATCTACATCCACTACCTTGAGCCGCACCCAAGGATTTCAACAAACTTCACTAAGAAGATGCCCACACAAAGTAGGACTTTTACAATTGTGGCTAACTCACTAAGAGTTTTACAAACAACCACTATACACAATTGCCCACACTAAGTAGGACTTATACAATTAACCCTATCACTAAGAAAGGGAATAAGATGGAATTCAATACAATGAAGTTCACTCTTCTAAGTGAAAGATATAATACCTTTGAAGCACAAACAATTTTAGCTCTTGAACATATGAAGTCCACTCTTTGTCTTGCTTTTGAAAGAATACTCTTGAATGCTTTAGATCATAAGGATGAAGAGTATTTTGCTTTGAAAGTGTTTAGACTTGATAAGATATCAATGTTGTATGTTTGTCAAAGTCTTTGAATGATTTTCAGCTTTAGAGTATATATACATATCAAAATATGGCTGAAAATCGAGTCTCCAACGGTCAAATAACGGCTAGTAAAAGCAGAGTTCGGTTGACCGTTCACATACCTCGGATGACCGAAGGTCACCTCGGTTGAGCCGAAGCCAACCTCGGTCGACCGTCCAAGCCACTTCGGTCGACCGACCATGCCTAAGGTCGACCGAACCTCATCAACAAATCTCTCAGTTTCTCTTCGGTTGATCCGATCTTGAGCTCGGTCGACCGAACCTTTTCTGAGCCTGAGAGTGTTGATTTTTCACACGTTTTGAAATCTTTTGAAGTGTAAAAGGTTTTCCCAAAAGGTAACAAGTAAGAACACTTGAAAAACCATTTTAAAGACTTATACTTTGTAAACAAAGGCTTTTTGGATAAGGAAACTTATTTGAAACTTTTGCCTTTTGAAAACGTGTTTGTGTGCAAGCAAGACTTGAATGTAGAGCATATGTTCATGAGAGCTTTGGTTAGAGCTTTCTAAGATTGCGACTAATGACAACAAAGCTAAACTAACCAAACCTAAGTCTTCAATCTTCAATCTTGATGGATGAGCCTTGTATATCTTTGAATCTTGATATCAATGGCTTTCAATGGCTTGATTGAAGTACTTAGAGCTTCCTACAAGATTTCCAATATTCTATCACAAAGATTAAGATCATTAGACACAACATCAAATGTTTGTCCAATATCAAAAACAGAGTTCGTTCGCCCTTAGGGCTTACACACAATAATGATTGCTATGCACATTTTACAATAGTTCCAATGTAACAATTACATAACTATCTAAGGACGTTATTATTTGTTTTAATACAAAAGCACAGCCATATTCAAAACAATAATAATGGAATTCATGGCTTTAATATATCATCACATAAAAATATTACAACAATCTCCCACTTGCACTAAAGACAACAACATTGCCTTTTAGTGTATAATGTACATAAGAACTATCTTTTAGACCAGTTCTCTTGCCATTAATACCCATGCTATAAGTATGATGATGTTGTTGCTGTGTCAACGGCTTCGTCAGTGGGTGGCTGTGTTACCGTCCGTATGAACTTTGCAAATATTCACATCTCCTCTATCAATGATCTCTCAAATCAGGTGATACCCCCGCAATATATGTTTGGACCTTTGGTGATACCGTGGTTTCTTTGATATATGGTTCCATTCAAAATGAAAATCAATCGCATTCGACATTCGAAATGCTAGGTATACCACATCAAGTTCATCAAATGAACTTTCGGATCCAAATCTCCTAAGAAACATCTAATGCAGCTATATACTCGGCTTTGGTTGTAGTTTAGGCAAGACACATATCCTGATAGTGATCTAAAGTTGTCTCTATCAGTTTGGAAACTAGCACCAATGTAACCACTTACAATGAGCTCGTCTTCCCCACCATAGATTAAGAATGTGTCCTTAGTCATTCACAAGTACTTAAGGATGTTCTTGACGATTATCCAGTGACGTTCACTGTAAGTATACTGGTATCTGCTCATTATACTGAAAGCATACGACACATCTAGGCGAGTACACAATATGACATACATGATAGATCCAATTGCTTCTAGGCGAATGGATTTGAACATACCTATACGGGAAAATGTCTCATCATAGTCAAAAAACATGAATCTGTTTAAAACCTTTCGCGACAAGTCGCCCCCTTGTACGTTTAAACATTCCATTCCATGTCAATTTTCAATTACTTGTGCCCTATTGGGGTTACCCCTCAGGCACATCTACTAAGATCCATACTTGGTTAGTGTACACGGAATCCATTTCGGATCTCATGGCCTCAAGCCATTTCTCATAATATGGACTAGTAATTGCTTAGTTGTAGGTTTTAGTTTCATCGTGATCAATAAACATAACATCTCCATGTTTTGTTACAAAAAATCCAAAATTTTTGGGTGATCTACGAACTCTACAAGACCTACGCAATTCTTGTGTCTCCGGAACTGGCTCCACAACAGCTTGTGTAGCTTGTTCCAATTCCACCTGGTTACTTGTGCCTGGAACTTCACCAAGTTTCCTTGGAATTTCAGCAAGCTCCGGAACTTCATTAAGTTCCATGTGACTCCCACTGGTTTTCCTAGAAAGAAACTGTTTCTCCAGAAAAACTCTCATTTGAGAAACAAACACTTTGTTCTCTTTAGGAATGTAGAAGTAGTACCATTTAGTTTGCTTAGGATACCCCACGAAAATGCACTTGACCAACTTTGGGCTGAGCTTGTCCAAAGCTAGACGTTTCACAAACGCCTCACAACCCCAAAGCATTAAGAAAGACATACTAGGACATTTCCTAGTCCATATCTGATATGGTGTCATTTCAACAGATTTAGATGGAACTCTGTTTAGTGTTAAAGATGCTGCTTCTAAAGCATATTCCCGAAAGGAGTTTGGAAGGCTCGAGTAACTCATTATTGAATGAACAATATCTAATAGAGTTCGATTTCTCCTTGTGGATACACCATTCCTTTGAGGAGTAGCCGGTTGAGAAAGTTGTGAAACAATTTGAAAACTCTTTAGATAGTCACGGAATTCTCTGCTTAAGTATTCCTCAACTCGATCGGATCGAAGCATCTTAATACTTTTGCCATCTGGTTTTCTACTTCATTCTTGTACTCTTTGAACTTTTCAAAGGCCTCAGAATTATGTTTCATAAGAAACACGTATCCAAAATGACTAAAATCGTCAGTAAATGTAATGAACCACCACTTGCAAGGATATTGAATGGACCACATACATCACTATGTATTAGTTCCAACAAATCCTTTGCTCGTTCTCCAGTTCTAGTAAAACGAGAAGAAGCCATCTTACCCATTAAACAAGGCTCGCATGTATCATATGATTCAAAATCAAATGATTCCAACAATCCATCTTTTTGGAGTTTGGAAATGCGGTTTTCGTTTATATGGCCTAAGTGACAATGCCAGAGGTATGTAGTATTAGATTTTTTATTATTTGTCCTCTTTGTATTTATGTTATAAACCGGTTCCTCTAGGTCTAACAAGTATAAACCATTCACCAAAGTAGCACTACAATAAAATATATCATTTAACGATAACGACATTCGTTGAATATCAAAACCCATCTTGTCTAAACAAGATATCGAAATAATATTCTTAGTTAGTGTAGGCACATAAAGACAACTGTCTAAATCTAGAACAATTCCAGAAGGCAAACTAAGACAATATGTTTCTACAGCTAATTCAGCAACTCTTGCTCCATTGACAACAAGTAGGTCCGTCGCCTTTTGCCAGCTCTCTATTGCTTTATAGTCCCTGCAAATTCATGAAAATGTGAGAACCACATCCGGTATCTAATACCCATGAGGAAATAGTAGTAGACAATTTGATCTCAATAACATAAATACCTGAGCCAGAAGCAACATTTGCTCCCTTTTCAAGCTTTTTTTTGGGCAAGAAAACCAGGGCAGTGTCTCTTCCAGTGTCCTTTCTGTCCACAATGGAAACAATTTTCATCCTTAGCAACAACGCCCTTGGGTTTCAGTTCTTTCTCAGAATGTTTAGGTTTGCCTGAAAGCTTTCCTTTAGGCTTACCAAAACCCTTGCCCTTGTCATTGTTGACTAAGTTAATGGCATTGGACTTGCCTATTTCCTTCTCGGAAGTCCTCAACAGGTTTAACAATTTTGGGAGAGGTTTGTCTATATCATTCATGTTGTAGTTCAATACAACTTGACTGAATGATTCAGGCAACGATTGTAGAATCACGTCAGTGGATAGCTCTTGGCCCAGAGGAAATCCAGTCTTTTGAGGTTCTCAATATAGCCTATCATTTTCCGAACATGAGTTCCGACTAGTGCTCCCTCTGCCATTTTTCACTGAAATAGAAACTTCGACACATCGAATCTCTCCTGACGGGATTTACCCTGAAAGAGTTAACTTAAATGATTAATCATATCGAAAGCTCCCATTTCCTCATGTTGTTTCTGAAGCTCAGAGGTCATGGTCACTAACATAAGACTAGACACATCTAATGCGTCATATAAGTGCTTATGATAAGCATTTCTTTCTGTGGTCAAAGCACCCGCGGCTGGTGGATCAGGAATTTGTTCCTCGTGAACATACAACTTTTCCTCGTGCTTGAGAACGATTCTCAAGTTCCAGTACCAGTCGAGGAAGTTTTCTCCCTCAAATTTGTCCTTTTCAATGAGGGATTGCAATGATAAAAGGGTTGATGCAATGATTGCATTTGCCATTATATCTACATAGAAGAATTTGCAAAATTTAATTGTCATATTTTAAAATCATTAATAGGACTTTAATTAATGATTTCCCTACTATTTTCTTCAAATGAATAACCATCAAGTATTCATTCGTAAAGTTCAAAACTTTCTAGGCAACTTTGGCTACAAGGCTCGAGAAATGGTTGTTTAGGTAAGCAATGTTTGCTAATCACATCAATTATGTGACTCTTGGTTGGTTAAATAGGTAACACTTACCCTAAGTACATAAATGCACATCTCAACCATTTGCCTCCAGACCCAATACGGAGGCAGCTTTGGATGCAAAGCTCGGTATTGGCAATCTAGTTAAGTATGGCCCAAGGTTGACCAACGGATATCACTAACTTATCCTTCGGGTCTCACCATGATAGACAAGCGTTTATTCCACTCGAAAGTTCACACTACTATTGATCTTGGCATTGATGAGGGCCCCGCTTGGAAGGCAATATACGTAATATTTAAAATTGAGGCATTTTTAAATTGTCTAACCAAACGGTGTATAATCTGATTATACGTCTTAAACACATGCTTTAATGCTGTAAAACATGCATCATGCATCTCATGCAAAAAGAGTAAATAAAATCGTGACATGTTGCCTCTATACAGATTTTCCGAGCAAACGGAAAATCCTAGGTCAATCTAAAGGTGACAAACAATAAAACCTATCCATTGTCCTCCGCCTCCTTGTGGTTTCCTCCATATGATGGATGCCTTCTTCATCACCTGTTACATATGTAAAAACATAAAATCCTATTCTATACTTTAACATAATTGAAAGAATTCTCGGAGTTACATTCAAGATTAAAATTACAACAAGAATTGATTAGATAATGCATGACACGCATACCGTATATAATAAAAAACCACTGGGTCAAAAGCTATTACTATGCACCATGCTCGAATAACACGACAACCATGCTAAAAGCGCAAATACACATTGACTGCCCCTTTCTGGTCGACCCAGGCCATACTCTCGGTCGACCGCGATAAGACAGTAACCAAAACAGTGTAAAAATAGGCCACCTCGGTCGACCCAAAACATTTATGATCGACCGGCCTGAAAACAGACTAGACACGGGTTGACTGTATTACTCACCGACCGTCCAAAATCTAGGAGTAGCAAAATATCATTTTCCAACACATGTGCGGTCTACCACGAACCTCTTCCAGTCGACCGAATTATTCCCAGAAAATAGAAAACAGCCAAAAACATGAATTTACAATTTAAACGAGTTCCTAGAGGCTGTACAAAGGTAAATAACATCTTATGAAATGCATTAACGACTACTATAGCACGATAACACATAAACAAAGTACATGGGCTCTCGTGATTGACTCTGATACCACTAGAAATAAAGAAATTCGCAATCCCCAAAACGCAACGGAATAAAATAGCGCGGGATTACATTTCTAACATGATCGATTCATGAAAAAGCACCAATACCTTGTGATAGGATTTATACCTTTATCGATCTAATCGATGTTGCCCGGATTATGCTACGTTAAACCACCAACATCAGCCTTCATACTCCTGTCTCTACCGGTATCCACACACCAACCTCTGAGCTTGTTACTCCGTGTCTCAGATGCTAGTCCAAAGAGCTCATAAGTTTGGAAACACCTTTCCTGGAATCGACAAATTATAGGAAACTAAGGAAAACCTGAAATCAAAAAGAAAAGAAAATCATATTTTCTTCTCTTATGATTGTTTTTGAGAGTGTGTATAAGAGAGACAAAATTCAGAGAATTTTCTTCTAAAAACATTCGTCTAGGAATGTTAATGAGAGCTAGAGAGCATAATAAAAAATGAGAGCTAGAATAATGAAGAACAATTCTTCATCAAAATGTGGTGTTGGTGGAATTACCCACTAACCCCCACTCTCCCTTTCTTTCTTTCCCACTACAAGCACTCACACATTGCGCACACACACACTCCCTCACACATGTAGATGTGTCATTTTTGACCTGTTCCAATTGGTCCGATCGACCAGAAAAATGGTTCTCGGCCGACCGGAGTGACAAACCAGAAAAATGGTTCTCGGCCAAATGGTTCGGTCGACTCGAGAGAGCTCTTGGTTGTCCGGGTCTTATTTTGCCCAATCTAATCAAACATCCAATCCAATTGAACCTGCACAATCTAATTGAGCACATATATTAAATGTAAACTCCAACACCTCCTTCCAAACCTTGAGAGAGAAGAGGCCATTAGCAATCAACTTGCTCCCCGGCCTTACTGTTTTGTGTTTATGCAAACCCATTCTAAATCTTTATTTACCCCGGCGGGGGCATTTTTCTTAACCTTACCCATGAGGGATATATAAAAAAGCACCTAAAAGTCTCTAGGTTGTTTGGCACCCCGAATAGACAACACAATAAAATAAACAGATAATAAACCTCACCAGGTTCGGGCTAAATTTCATGAGGTTTATCTCATAAAAGATACTCAATTCTATGAACAATTTGTGGGGAGGGATAATCATTCCTCTATTCTAGATCAACTGTGCCATATATGGGCGGGGTGGAACACGCCATTTGCTCGAGGTTGGGCATGATGTATGTGAAAGGGCTAGGATGGACATACTGTCCCATACTTTCTTTAACCTAGGCTTATCAAGAGTTGACACAACATCCGAGGCCTGACACTCTTCTTTCTTCCTAAAATTTTATGGGGTGCGAGTTGGATACTCCATTGATTGCAAGGATCTACCACAGCGGCACATAATATTGTGGGTTATTCTAGACATATTCCCCGGGAACCTCACGGTAATCTCACTCGATGTCACAACAATATCTCTCCCTTCTACTTTTTCAAATACTGGTTCGGGTTAAGATCTCTTACATGGGTAAGCGGATCTCTTGGATGCCATTATAGCAGCAAAAATTACCGGTGGTTGGTCGGAGAAGACGATGGACACATTTAGCGGAATTGGGCTAAACTTAGAAACCCAAAGCCAAAAGGCACCGAGTCTTTTGGTTTCTGGGTGATGGAGGGGATAATTATCAGTCTTGGAGGTTTAAAAGTTCAGTTCCGTAACCAGAAGTATTGGTCGGAAGGTCACAGTTCACCGAAGAAAACAGAGAGAGATTGAGAGAGAAGATAGCGAGAGTAAATGTTTGCAAAGTAAGAATGCTTGTTAACTAGGTTCGCCTATTTATGGTACAGTAAAAAGTAACTTCTGTGCGGTTACTTATTGGACGTGTGGGCTTTATATATTGGTAGAAGACAAAGCGATTTTCTGAAAATTACGAAAAGATTTCTTCAAGTTTGCGGTTCTAGGATAACTCCCGTGAAGGGTTCTCGGTCCCTATAAAACATGTTTTCGTGAGACAGTCTTAACCATGGGATACGTATACCTGGAAGGCAACATTACACTCGCAGGGTTTTCTCCTGAAGCATCATCACCCGAAGAAAACACCTGTCCCGAGACATGATTCTTCAAAGTTCTGGATATTGTGCCTTGATGATTCTAATTCAAGACCACAACTTCAGGTGTACTCACTTGAGGTCTTGGGGAGCTTATGGTGGGTTCCGACCCAAGATCTATATTGGGGCCTGGGTTGCACCTAATTCGGGTTGACCTGTATCGATGTAAATTGACATGTGCATATAGCCATGACTAGTTTTAATCAATTATCAAAGGGATTGACTCCTTATGGGACTGTGTTCACTAAAACCATTTCCAACCAGAAGATTTATGGTAAGTACAATCCTAGTCAAATTGGTAACTAATGTATTCTTGGGGTTTGACCTCCTATAAATACCATGTATCTTTCACTGTTTTGATTACATGGTTAATGGTCGTCTCGACATTGAACCTTTTTTCTGTGTCCCCTTCTCTCCCAAAAGCTTACTTAAAAATCGGAGAGTCGTTGAGAACATCCCCGCCACCTTTGATTGTATTTGTCTTGTAGGGCTCACTCTCTCTGTTAGCCCTAAGGGCGATCAAACTCGGTTTTTGATAATGGACAAACACTTGATGTTGTGTCTAATGTTTATATCTTTGTGATAGAATATCGGAACATATATTGGAAGCTCTAAGTACTTCAATCAAGCCATGTTCAAGCTTCAAAGAGTTATTATTCAAGGCTCATCTTTCAAGATTGAAGATTGAAGACTTAGGTTTGGTTAGATTAGCTTTGTCGTTATAAGTTTTATCTTATATAGCTCTAACCAAAGCTCTCATGAACATAAGCTCTACACTCAAGTCTTGCATGTTTTCATAAACACGTTTTCAAAAGGCTTAAGTTTCAAAATGATCTTTACATGTGTTCTTATCCAAAAAGCCTTTGATTTCATAGATAAGTCTTTTAGAAAAGTTTTCCAAGTGTTCTTACTTGTTACCTTTTAGGAAAACCTTTTTAGACTTTAAAAGACTTCAAAAGATTTCAAAACGTGTGAAAAATTAGCTTGGAAGTTCGGTCAACCGAGCTCAACCTCGGATCAACCGAGGCAAAACAGAGAATTTGCAAGGAGGAGGTCGGTCGACCTAATGGGAAACTCGGTCGACCGAGTTGGCTATAGTGGATCCGAACTTCAGAGTTCGGTCAACCGAACTCTGCTTTTACTAGCCGTTATTTGACCGTTGGAGACACGATTTTCAGCCTATTTTGAAATGTATATATTCTCCAAAGCTAGATAATCATTCTAAGACTTGCACATACATTTTACATTGATATCTTATCAAGTCTAAACACTTTCAAAGTAAAATACTCTTCATCTCTATGATCTAAATCATTCAAGAGTATTCTTTCAAAAGCAAGACAAAGAGTGGATTTCATATGTTCTAAAGAGCTTATCATTGTTGTACTTCAAAGGTATAATTCTCACTTAGAAGAGTGATTTATCTTGTTCTTTAAACTTTCTATTCCCTTTCTAAGTGATTGGGTAATTCTTGTAAAAGTCCTACTTTGTGTGGGCAATTTGTAAAGTCCTACTTAGTGTGGGCAAGTTCTTAGTGAGCTTTTGTATTGTGGTTGTGTTTGTAAAACTCTTAGTGAGTTAGCCACAAGTGTAAAATCTTCTTAGTGAAGTTGTTGCAAATCCTTGGGTGCGGCTCAAGGTAGTGGATGTAGATTTTAAGTGAATCGAACCACTCTAAATCCTTTGTCTTGTTATTGGGTTTTGCATTGCTATTATTTATCTTGCTCAAACTTGTATTAGCATTGCAAAGAATCGAAAAAGTTGCCAAGATTAGTTAAAACCCAATTCACCCCCCCCCCCCCCTCTTGTGTTTTACACTCTCCCTGCAAAGTCACTTAGCTCGGGCGATGTTTGTAGCGAAGAGGAATGGATATCCATGACGCATCATCTATGATAATCTTTCATGGAAAAAGCTTTAAAAAATGAAGAAAACGGGAAAAATCAGTACACTCCACAAGAAACATTTGGATATTATTGAGCTATTCAATAAAATGTCAAGAAGAGAATCAGAGTAGTTGACCTGCTAAACTAAATTTGTTAACAAGAGAATCTGGTTAATTAATGGAAAATCTTGTCCATTGAAAGAAAGAATCAACAATGGTAAAAAGAAAAAGACAACCAGAGAGGAAAGGGAAACACCTATCATTTCAAAGAAAAAAATTTGAATTGTTTAATTTATTCAATTTTCTATACTTGTTCCCTAGTAGATTGATTAATTTGAGGGGAATCGGTGGTCCATAAATTGAAAGGAGAAAGCTAGCTTTAGCATTAAAGAAATGTCCAATATATAACGTGAAAGGTGAAATTGCCATATCCTTTGTTTTTCATGGGCTCACACCAAAAGCTGTTGCTGGAGGGCTTGAGAGTTGCTTAGCTTTGAATACAAAGTACATACTTTGTCTTCTTTCCTCTCTTAGTATTTCTGACCTCTTCTTGTGGATACAACCCCGTCTAAGCTGTCCTAGTATTTATTGGTTTCACTATATTAATCCCTTATTTTTATTGTCCATCTAGTAATTAATTTCAATTTACACTACTTTCTTGATGTACCCTAAGAAAATCATGCGCGTGTATATACATACAACTTCAAAACTTTTCTTCAAATAAGCTTAAGAACATGAAATGCAATCTTGACCATAATAATAAAGAAATCTATTAAAGATCAGAAATTACTAAGTGTATTAGATAGGGATGCGATTCTTATTTCGTTTGTAAGTCAAAAGTTTGATATAACTTTATTTAATACGTACTAAATGAACTTATCTCTGTATTAGAGCTTGTTTTTTACTTTTTATCATCTCATGCTGACTTTTCATGTGGATGTGAAAATTTGTGATAACTGATGAAGATTCTACACAAAATGAAAAAAAAAAAAAGGATCTTTTTCTATCTTGAATTTAGTTCACGTGTCTGGCCCAAAAAAAAAAAAACATAGTTCACGTGAATGCTTTACTAAGGCCTCTAAGCAACGATAAACACTTAGCTATACTAGCAGAAGATTTTAAAGAATTCGACACACAAGACCTCTAAGCAGCGATAAACACTCAGCTACCTTGGCAGAAGAATCCGAATAGATGATGAAATACCACGACAAGAGAACTAACTCGTTGACACAGTAACTAAATTAATCAAAGAATCCACTCTTAAAAGCCTTGATTCTCGAAAGAACCATGAAAGGTAAAAAACTCACATTATATTCTAAAAATATATTGTATAAAAACTTAATACTACTTAGGCCGGAATCACTCTTAAATAGAGCTTTAGGATTTCGGTTAGATAGCTATCAAAGAGTCCTAATTGGACTAAAACTAAAACAACATAAGTATAGTAAACTAACATAAACTAGTACTTGCTTTAAACTAAATAACTATTGGACCACATGTCTTTTAATTAAGCTATAATTTCGAAATAAATAAAATAGAAAATACCTGAAATTTAAATAATAACTAAACTTGAAAAAACAAGATATAATTTTCGTCTAAAATCTGGACAGCTTGTTGTAGAAATTTGAGAGACGATTTAGGACACCAAAACGATAAAATCTGATCTTGTGATATCATGAAAGTTGTAGATGTGCCTCTTAGATTTCCAATGTCTCTTGAATCAGCTCCACTGAATTTCTAGATGAAAAGTTATGCTCGTCACACCAAACTGTCTCAATGCTGTCCAAGTCCTCATCAATTACTATCTTATATATTGATTAGAGATATAACATTATTATTCACTCTTTTATCTGTTGTTACAGGAGATTATTGAATTGAATAAAGACAACTCTTATTATGTGATAAGTTTTGAATTCAATTTACATTATTTTTCCAGCAGATCTAGAAAAAAAAAAAGACCAAAAATGAAAAGAAATAGGCATCTTATTTGTTGCTGCATTGGATTTTAGGTGAATTTGTTTTATGATTAAAATGTCTCTTTTCTTTCTTGCAGATTAGGTGAGTTATAGTACCATATCTTTTTAGTAGTATAAGTGTGATACCCGAAACTTTTTTTTTTTTTTGCATATATGATTATGTGTTATTATTATGTTTATTGCATAATTTTGAGTTTTATAAAATAATAACATGAATTCTATGTTAATTGCTATATGTCCTGTGACTTGTTGTATGTTACAAATTGTATTTGGCTGTGTGAGGGTATGGGAGCAATTTGTGAGATGAGAGGCACTTAATATGCAATTAAATTTAAAGGAAATGAATTGGGAGTTATTGACTGGGAAATTGGAAAGGTAACGGTAGTTACCATTTGGAGAGAGAGTAAAGAAAGGAAGAAGAAAAAGAAAGAGAGAGTTTTCTGCTCAGATTTTGAGATAACTTTGGAGAGGGTGATTCTAGTCCATTTTCGACACCTAGTATATCAAAACGATCACAGTGAAATTAGATTCGAGTGAGCGGAAGAGGAATCGTAATAGGAGTTCGGAGTGAAAAGATATCGCATCGGGAGCGGGGCAGATTTCCTGAAATTTCTGGGTAGTGAATTGATTGTTTTTTCTTGCTTAAGAGGTAAGAACCCTACACTTCTAAATTTTCTGATATTAAATCTATGGAATCTGTTCTTTTAATGTTGATTAAAAGCATGAAATGTTTACATGTTTTCAATGACATAAGATTTAGTGTAGTTACGGTGGATTTGCATTGTACGTGATTGATTGCTTCGTGGTTATAAACTGTAATGTTGAATTGGTTAATTACAATTGATGTTATCATTTTGTAATTGTTTTTACTGTTTTCAATAACTGATATTAGATTATTGAAGTTCATAACTTGGTGTAAGTGTTTAAGTGTTGGATTTCTTGAGTCGTCTAAATTGGTTGTTATTGCTATTGATTGTTAATACTTGGGTCGTCCTGTTTGGTCTCGTCGTCTTCAGTCCTATGTGGTTTTGGTCGACCGACCATTTTGAGATCATGTCTAGAATCTACTAAATGACAGGACTCGTTCGAACTATATAAACACGATGAAGTGCGAATATATTGATCCCGAGAGATCATGTGATGCGTGTAGCACTTCATGGACCTTCACCTGATGAGGAAAAATCTTTTGAACTATAACGGTTTTGTGGAGTCTAAGGTGTTGGATGATGATACAATGTAGAATGAGTTCTTAAAGTGTGAACCCGTTCGTTCAGGGGGTGAAACTGAACTCATGTGATGTACTTCTTGTGCCTTCCTAACTAGGCTGATTGTTAGGGTCGTTACAGTTATTGTCGTATAGTCCTGACTAGATACTTGAGCTCGAACTGTGGGAAATCGTGTCACAGCGGAAGCTATGCTCGTAGTGTCAAATCAAGTGTGTAATCGTGTGTACTGTATGAGCAGAGCATGGTGCTTGTCGTACATTCAGTTGTGTAAGTGTTTGGACATGAAGAGTATGGTTATTTAGCTTAATTGTTGTTTTTAACTTGTTTGTTCTTGTTTTGGTCATCATTTGATACTTGGTATAGAGTCTATATGGTCACTTTTGGGATTAGGAATGATGGATTTCATAAATATGGCTTTTACATGTGTTTTTATATTGAAAATTCACTTTTCTAAAAGTCGCGGACGAATGGTTCGTCCTCAGCATCATCCGCACATTTTTTTTGTTCTATTGCCTAACCGCGGACAAATGCTTCGTCCTAGGGTTCATCCTAGGGTACCATTTCAGCCAAATTTTCTATTTTGTTCCGTTTCAAGCCCCGTCTTTTATAAGTTATTTTAAGTGTTTTGCAAGAGTTTTAAATTGTATTTCAAGTTAAGTTTTGCCAAATAAAATATGCATTGATTTCACATGTTTTGGGGTGTAACTGGAAACTACTTTAGTGTCTACTTGTTGCTACATACTTGTTATCATTTGGTCATTACTGAACCCCGAAGATCAGTCCATTCCCTTTCGTATTATGCAGGTGATATAGATGTTGAGCCTCATTACGAGAATGATACCTGGGAGGGGCCTCATGAGGAGTGGTCATAATCTATTTAGCTATTGAACTTTAGTTTCATTTCAGTTATTACTTTTAGAACTATTGAACTTATTTCATTAATGTAATACTTAGTAATATTTCACTTGTAGTACATTTTACTTCCGCTATTGTACTTGGAACTTATGGAATTTATCATAATGAATTTCTTTTAGTAACTCTGTTTCGTGGGCTTTGGTGTCTCATCGACCAATGAGACACTGCCATTTCATCACCCGGGTGACGGGGTGTGACAGAAGTGGTATCAGAGCCAGGTCGAACCTTAGGGTTAAAATATGTAATGAACTTAGGATAACAGGAACACATAATGTGAGGTGTGTGATGGGTAGAGACCATGGATTATGATGCACTTGTTTATTATTGCTTCCTATATGTGATTTACATGTATCATATGTTCTTTTTCATATATGCTATGCTAATCTCATGTGTTATATCATGCTCTACTTGTATGTGTTTCACATGTTTAACTTGTTAGATGTCTATTTGTTACCTTATTTATATAATTGTTGGGGAAAGATGGGGCCGCCAAGAAGGAGACAACAACGAGAGCAATGACTCTAGTGCAACGCTTGTTGCATTGATTCGCCGAGGTCCGAGGGGACCTCGTAGACAGTATGTGGGGTCGTCTAGTCAACAACCAAGAGAGGATCCAATTCCTCCACGGGCACCGTTTAGGGGAAGTGAAACAAGATATGGGGTTAAGTATAATGAACCACCACCAAACAACCCACCACAGCCACAATATAACATACCTCTACCACCACCACAACATAATGAACCACCGCCACCAAATGTGCTACCTCCTCAATATAACAACCCACCACCACCACCACCCCCTACTCCCACAGTACAATGCAAATCCACCCCAATACAACGTACCACCCCCCACAACAATACAATGTCCCTCAACCTTAATATAATGCACCATAACAACCCCCACCAGCCAATGCAGGGGTGGCTCCCGACTTAGCATATGCCTTTCTTATGTTAGCCCAAATGTTCCAAACCCATCAATAACAACAACATCATGCACATAATTAGAATGTTAGGGCTCCTAGGGGTCAGAGAGTTGAGGTGGATCCTGGTATATATTGTGAGCGCATGAAGAAAATGCGTATGGTTTAATTTGATGGGGGACATGGGTTCGGATCAGGTGGAGACTTGGTTGGAGGAGATAGAGTAACACTTCCATATTATGAGGGTGCCTAAGGACATGAAGGCATACGTGGTAGTGCATTTTCTGACTGTAGAAACGTCTGAGTGGTGGAAAAGTGTGGGCTTGTTTATGCTCAAGTTGGCTCTATCACTTGTGACAGATTTAAGAAAGCCTTTCTAGAATAGTATTTCCCTAAGACCTTTAAGATGGGTAAGCATAATGAATTTTTCGACTTGAGACAAACTGAGAGTATGTCAGTTTCAGCCTATGCTAGCAAGTTTAATAGGTTTGGGAAGTATGATACTGTTATCATACAGGATGGGGAGATGAGAACCAGAGGTATGTGCGAGGATTGCTGCCTCATATTAGGGGTAGATTGTCAAGGTACCGTCCTACTACCTTTATGGACGCGTATCAAAGGAGTTTGGATGTAGAGGAAGAGTATAGGAGTACCGAGGCGGATAGGAAAAGGCCTTATTCAGCTATGTCGCAGAGCCAATATTATCATCCTAACCCAGTCCATCATTTGGCTCAGAAGAGGTTTGCTTCCACCTCGGGATCAATCAATACCCTTGGATCGGGAGTAGGAACAGGTTAGATCTTGGTCAGCATTGGGGGACCCACATGGGCACCAAATACTTTTCAGATTTGCAGGGAATGTTATAAATGTGGGAGGAGGCATGCCAGGGATTGCAAATGGATTTCTGGGGCATGTTTCAGATGTGGGAAGACATGCTACCGAGTGAGTCTGTGTACAACTCCACTACAGGTCACGGACAAACATCAGGGATGGCACCAAAATCAGGGGACACCGGGGCTAAGCCCTTCTTCAGATAAGGGCGGAGAACGACAGGTACACTTATGTGATTATGTGGTTATTATATTCCTTGTATTTGTTAGGTTTCATATAGTACCATACTTGCTATATGGATACCTATAGAACATTTTTCATTTAGTAGGAGAGTGGTAGCATCTATGTTGTAGGGAGTGCAAGTTTCGAGGACGAAACTTTTAAGTGGAGAAATATGTGATACCCGGGACTTTTTTTGCCTATATGATTGTGTTATTATTATGTTTATTGCATAATTTTGAGTTTTATAAAATGATAACATGAATTCTATGTTAATTGCTATATGTCCTGTGACTTGTTAATGTGTTGTATGTTACAAATTGTATTTGGGTGTGCGAGGGTATGAGAGCAATTTGTGAGATGAAAGGAACTTAACATGCAATTAAATTTAGATGAAATGAATGGGGAGTTCATGACTATGGGAAACTGGAGAACATAACGAAATTAGACAAATTCTCTGCTCTTTTCGGTAGTTACAAATGAAACGAAACAAAGTAATTGAAAATTTTGATAGCTAAATAAATGTGTTTGTGCGTGCAGACTGCGATGAAGTTTGTAAGGTGAAGGACTATCAAAGTTTCCTAATTAGAGGGATATGTGATTGACATTAATTTTAAGAAGGGTAGAATTTCCACTAGATTTTAATTTAGTTTTCTAACTTCTCTTTGAAAGGCTTTCCCTCAATTTTTTTACAACACGTTCATTATAGTGGAATGAAATGAAATTGAATCATTTTCACCCAATTTTTTTATACCCAGGATAATTTTGAAATCCCCTTTTCATTCCATTATATGGAAGACAAAGCAACATTGGAATGACGATTCATTTTTCGCGTTTGTAAAATTATTATTCAATGTTGAAATGAAATATAATTTAAATTTCCTTATAACATATATTGACAGTGAGGACAATTATTTATATAATGTACAAACTTTTACTTAAAAATAAAATTAATGCACAAAAGCGCACCAACTTAATTAAAAAAACAACCATATTTTGTATAACAGTAATAAAGAAAAAACCAACAAAAGAAACAAATATATTTATGAATTATCATCTATAAAGTTTTACCAAGAGTATAACATATTTCTAGAAAAAAATTACCAAGAGAATAACATATTTCTAGAAAAATGAATAGATTATTATCTCATTTGAACACTATAAGTAATTAAATGAAGGATGTAATGATAACTTGCCATTAATTCACCATTCTATCATCTCATAGAAAGTCATTTCATAAGTTTTGGAGTGCAATTGTTTTTCTCACTTCTTCGTGGAATGAATATTTCAGTGGAAACGCCTTTCTAACTTCAATCAGCAAATCAAACACTGGAATGGAAAGAGCAGTTGGAATAGTCATTCCATTTCATTCTATTCCAACGTGTCAACGTGCGAGGAAAGATTATTCCCATTTATTTGTGGAATATGTGTTTTCATGGAAAGATCATTCCCACATAAATTTGGTCAACCAACACCGGAACAGAAAGAAAAACTACAGAAAAAACATTTCATTTCTTTCCATTCTAGCGTACCAAACACGCTCCTACAACTAACCTCATTTCTACTACACGTTTGATACACTTGAATGGAATGAAATACATTTCCAGTCATAATCAATTTCCGCCCGAAATGAACTCAGAATCGTCTTTCCATTCAAGTGTCTGGAAGAAAAATACATAATGGAACGTTGATTTTTGTGTTTGGTAAAATTATATTTCAATGTAGAAATGAAATGTAATTAACCATAATATGACATAAATGCACTTGTAGTATATACTGACGATAAAGCCTAATGAAACGTATCATTTATAAAATATTATTTGAATAACACACACACACACACACACACACACACACATATATATACACTATATATATATATATATATATATATATATATATATATATATATATATATATATATATATATATATATATATATATCTTAATTGTTGAAACATAATCTACATATTTTTAAATAAAAAATAATAATATACATTAGAAGTTAAGCATAAAATAAATGAAAACCTACTACCCAATTTTTTTTTATGAAATTATCATCTACGAAACACTATCAAAAGAAAATGTATTTATGCAAATGTACAAATCTGTTGTGTAATTTCAAGTTGTAATAAATTAATAAAAAGGGTAAACAGTCACTTATTACTGAGTGATGGTTCTAACTTCTTCCGTAAAGTAAAGTTCATTCCATATGTTAGAGTGTATAATGACATTTCTCACTTTTTATTCAGCAAAAAAAAAGTGTACAAGTTAGAGTGTATAAGTTTATTCAGCAATGACATTTCTCACCTTTTCTTAGAATTCTTATTCTCGTAGAATGACCTTTCAAATTTAAACTTCACAAACCAAACCATAGAATAAGAAAAAAAAGTTAAAAAAGTCATTCAGTTTAATTCCATTCTAATGTATCAAACGTGCTCTTAAGATATGCATGTTTTACTAACATATTATCCTCGTATACAATGGCGGAGCATACGAGGGGCAGGGGGCGAGGAATTTTTAATTTTTTTATATATTCGGTATATATATTATTTTTTTTTTTTATGAATAACTAGGTATATATATTCAACGGTTAAAAAAATAAATTATATTACGGCCCCCCAAGAATTTTCAATTTTCTCTACTATGACCCCCCTAAACTTCAATCCTGACTCCGCCACTACTCGTATATTTAAGGATTGTTTGAAACTTATTAATAACCAAACTACTATTTTCAATATTTATACAAATAAAATAAAATTTGAACATTTAATTTGAAATTAGAATTAAAAAGAAACGTAGCGATAGGTTCAAGGTATGTACTGATATAGGAATGCCCCACTTTTGGGTTTGTGCCAAACAAAGACAATTATGTGGGGATGCATAGAGTAGAGACAACTATGGACGCTTGTGGCTGTTTCTGGTCGGTTAAGACTCCACTTTCGCAAGAAAATTACTTCTAATTACAATTAGTATTAGTTAGTATCTCTTCCATTCCTATTTAATTGTCATGTAGCAGATATATATATATATATATATATATATATATATATATATATATATATTCAAATTAATTGTCGTTTAATACTCTTTTATTAGTTGTCAACAATTTATTTTAATTATACCCTCGACATTTATTTTATTTATCGCCTCTGTTATCCTTATTTTTTCCTTTCTTTTCTTTATGTTGTAGAAGTGAGAGAGAGAGAGAGAGAGAGAGAGAGAGAGAGAGAGAGAGAGCTAATATTGGAATTTTCAGTGTAAAATGACAAGTTCTTGAATTTTTCAAAATTGTCTAAAGCGTCTTATATTTAGGAATGGAGGGAGTAGTAAGTAGTCAAACTCGTCTTCATTTGATGGCAAATTGGTGCATTTGGTCCTTTCACTTTTTGCATTTGGTAACTTTGCTATTAAATCAATTTTTTGGTGGCTTTGGTCATTCCTCCAATGTTTTCACTAACAGATTGATCAAGTCAATGGTTGAACTTAAAGATATATTTTTAAAATTCACTTAAATAAATATTTTTATTTTTATTTTTTCTGTTCTTCATCACCACCAGCTACAGCCCCACAATTAGGGGTGTGTATTTGGTATTCAGTTCGCTTCTGTTTTCGGAACAAAATTTCGGAATTCAGTTCGGTTTTTTAATGTTTTATGAAAATCAAACCTAATCAAAATTTTATGAAAACCGTATACCGAAATTATTTCAGTATGGTTTGGTTCGGTTCGGTTTGTACCGAAATTTTTATTTTTTTCCCTTGTGTAGCTCATCTTAATAAAAAAAATAGACAACGATAAAATTATAATGCACAATTTAAATAAAAAAAAATAAATTAAAAATTAAGAATAAAAATACAACTTTACAACAATAACCTAACTCATTAAGCCCTTAATCATTCGGGATATTGGCGATAACAATTGGTGATAAATGTACAAAGTATCTGCTCTCCGAATGTCACTGAAATAGATGGATTGAAGATAGATCTAAGTAATATTAATAATACATATAAATATAATATATTTTTAATAATAATAATAATAATAATAAATTGGTATATTCAGTAATTCGGTTTTTAAAAATTGAAAACAGAATACCAAACCGATTTATTTTAATTTTTTCAAAATCGAACCAAATAAACCAAAATACCGAATAAAACGAACCATATAGTATACCGATTAAAGATGTTGTTTCAAATCTACTCAATTGGACAAAGGATTCAGATTGGATGACAGTTAGAAGCACTATTCAATTTAACCCAAAATCTGAAAATTTTCATATTATAAAAATTAAGGGAGTAAAAATTAAGATATTTGTATAATTAAAATATCAATATTATTCTTTTAAATATGATTTATATGCCACTAATTTTATTTAAGAGAATAATATTTATGTTTTGATTATAAAAATATTTTAATTTTTTTTTTAATTTACGAAATATATAATAAAGTCTTATATTTAGGAACGGAGGTAGTACCGTTTAAGTTGGATCAATTTGTAAGTGCATCTAGTTAGTTTATGAGTCTGGAGGTGGTCAATCACTTCCAATCAAGTTACCAGATAAAAGAAAACAGCAAATTTTATGTTACAATATTGAATTCAAGAAACTATACAAATAACAAAATTGTAGAAGATGAAAAGAGAGAAAAAACTACTATTAATTTGGAACATTGTTATTCAACATAAGAAAAAGGTTAATTCTGCTATGCACCATGATTCAATAGACAATATGGTACAGATTCATCTACATCAGGAGAAAATTTATTTAAATTTTTTTTGCTGATGTGATACCCCGATTTGATGAATTTGTTGGCAGCTTTTCAAGAACAAGAGGGATCAAGAGCTAATTTCTTTGTGTCCAAACGGACAAGGAAGATTGCTTTTGATTTGATCCTTGTCTAAATCGAATAATCCGGCTGCCAATTTCTTTACTTCCGGATGGCTTTTGTGTATGATAGTAATTTTTTTTTGTAATTTTATCCATCTATTCCAAGCAAAAAAAAAAATAAAAAAAATTGAAAACATAATTTTTTGGATCATAATACATATCAAAATGTTTCGAAAAAATTGTATACTGTTTGGGGGTGGTCGAGGGAAGGTTTTGTCGTTTTCTCCATGTTTTCTTTTATCTCACGTGAGAAGATGAGAAGCAATTAGAATTATTGCATGTGGAAGTATATATTGGATGTGTCCATAAGAATAAATGGATCAGTAATTACTGGTACCTGTCTTGCATAATTACATGGGAAGGAGAAAAAGGGGACAAAAGGGTTTATTTCATCATATAGGTACAAAAGACAGCCAACCTAAACAGCCAAAAAATGATCATAAAGCTTTTGACTTCATAACTGAGTAGCCATTATTATTATTAAAAAAAATGATCAATGGCTAAATTTTATTGTATAAAATTGGTTAAAAATCTAAATTAAATGCTATTCATCACTGTTGACATAAGTGATTCAACGAATTATTTACAATTTTGACACCAATTTATTCAATTAATTGAATAAATTTTAGCAACCAAGTATTACCCTAAAAAATAGAAGGAACTTTAAGAAAAACATCTCTAAGCAAACTAGAAACGTTTACTATGCAAATTATGGAAAGTGATTAAAATGAAGTGGTTTCTGAATTAACATCATTACATCAATTATGATGGATTTATTTGCATTCAGCAAGAATTAGGTGGTAGAATTTCTCTATTAGTTTAGTGAAGATATGACTTATTGATTAACATTGCAAATTCATACACATCATCAACTAAACATGTTGCTATCGTTAACCTAATCCAACTACTATTATAGTTCAAAACGGCAAAAGTAAAATAAGAAATCGTATTATCTTTACTTCATTTTATTATATATATATATATATATATATATATATATATATATATATATATATATATATTTATATGTGTGTGTGTGTGTGTGTGTGCCATTCCATTTGCGACATATACTTTTGCTAGAAGAGGTATTGGGTATGAGAACAACACATATATTGATAGACCTAAGACAAATGCATCTAGAACTCTCTCCTACACAAAACCTCTTGTTAGATGCACATATTGTGGGAGACGTGGGCATAAAGTGACTAGATGTTTTGTTAAACATAAAATTGAGTATGGTGCTAAATCTACTTGGTGTATTAGAAATGTTCAAACTAACCCCAAAGGACCCAAAAAGATATGGGTACCAAAAAGGAAAAATCATTGGCATTGGCAATGTTGGTAAAGGTTCCTCAACCCTCGTTAGACAAGTACTTTAGTTTGAGCTTTTAAAGTATAACTTGCTTAGCATTAGCCAACTATGTGATAATGGCTTTGCTGTTTGTTTTAAGAAATATGCATGCTCTATTCTTTATGAAAACTCCAATGAAATAATATTTGTTGCTAATAGAGTTGGAAACGTCTACATGATTTCACTTGATGAATTGCTTGCATATGATATTCAATGTTTGAATGTGCATGATGATGATACTTTCCTTTGCCACGGTAGGTTAGGACATGTTAGCGTGGATTTACTTAACTGTTTATCGAGCCAAGAAATGCTTATGTGATTCATGCCAATTTTGAAAACAAACCAAAACTTATTTTAATACGAAGAAAATGGTCATCTTCAAAATCTCACATCTTAATCTTTTTGGACTAATGAGGAGCACTAGTCTTAGTGGTAAGAGGTATGTTTTTGGACCACCGACTTCTCTAGATTTACTTGGATAATCTTTCTTTCTCAAAAAGATTATTCTTTCATTGAATTCTCATTTTTTTCAAGAAAATCGAAAATTCACTTGATATAAAATTGATTTCTATTAGAAGTGATCATGGAAGAGAATTCACTTGATATAAACTCATTGCTTTGAATACTTGGACGAGAAAGCAAGGACCACTTATGCCTTTTGATTGCGTCTTAGAGGAAATGCACAACTGCATGTACAGGTATGTCAGGACGATGCTGCCCAAAGAATATGTACTGGCTCCCAAATCTCAGAGTAAGAACATATAGCGAAGATATAATCTCGAAGCATACTTGTCCGAGAAATTAAACTTCCTCTGAGAATAAACAATAAATACCTAACCCTCTTACGAACTTCCTCCTCACTAGCATCCTCAGACAACTTATGTTTAATATGTGCAAATATTTCACTCTTATTAAAGACATTTTCCTTAAAATACATCTCATTCAGTCTAAAACCCAACAATTTATTAATAATCTCAATCTATGTCTCTGTGTTGTAATTCATAGCCTCGTCAAAGGTAAGTGTGCCTTCTATTGCCAGTCCAAAAAGGACTTCAATTTCCTTCAAGGTAATGGTCACCTCCTCGTAAAGCAACTGAAAATTGTGGGTCTCAGGTCGTCATCTCTCAACTAGAGAAGTCTCTAGGGCATGATCAAATTGAATGCTTACCATGCAGCATAACCCTCCAAATCCTATACTATCTATTATATCAATATAGATCGATTACTCTCAGCCTTATATGTTGTCCAAAGCTGGTTGTCATAATGAAAACAATTAAGCTGGTTGCCTTATATGTTATCCTTTTTTTATATATACATCTCCTGAAATTGCTTCCTCCATGAAAGGCTCACTCGCTCTCGATCAAGGTGGGTGGGGCCGTTCACATAGCCCGGAAGTAGAAAGGGTACACAAATCTGTCCCGGTTCAAAAGGACCCGAATATTTTGGACGCTTTATTTGCAAGTTTTCGGGACCTCAATAACATACTCAAGGGGTCAACTGCCAGGGGACATGTTGATACAATTGCGCAAAAGGAGAGTGAGTCTCTCGCATATGAAATTACTGATGTTTCGGCCACTTTCGAAACATTGACAGATCTTCAGTTGGAAGATGATTAAGAAGATTTTATTTTTGTTCGCACTCGTAAGGGTAAAAAAGCGAAAGCCACTACTGAACACCATATGGAGACTAGGTAAAACCTTTTAAAAGACGTTAAACCCCTATGCAGTAGTGGATTTGTTTCCACCTTTTATATTAGGGTAGACTATGCCCTCCCTGTCTTTTATCTTACTTCAATAAAAATAATATATTTTATTAAAAAAAATTAAGATGCTTATCGAGTCTCTTGGTTTATGTGTACCGTCCATATACCGCTAGAAAGATGATCACATTGTTTGTATAAGACATCCGTTTTTTAAAGGTGCAGGATGGACAGACGTATGTGTCATAAGCACATCCTCCATCCGATCATACAACATTAAGATGAAGAATATTGCAAATAATATGATAACAAAAATTAACAGCATTACTGTCTTAAAATTAACAAGCCTAAAGAATTTGAAGTATAATATAGTTCCAAATATAATACACCAATCATGATCTAAGCATAAGGATTAGATTATCATTTTGCCTAGTGAAGATAAATTTCAGGTTGCTCAAAGTTTCCTATATAGAATTAACAAACTATAAACACAACAATTATGTGATTTTAAAAGAAATAAAACAACAAGAAATAAAACCAATTATGAGAAATAAAACAAACTGAATTTTAAAATTTAAATTGAAACACATTGAAAAGTTATTGTTTAGGAATTATCTAATTAGTGCTTAATTAATTATAACATATGCTATATTAGTTTCTTCCTAATGTATAGTAATTGCCTAAATATTGTGTAGTGTGGTGTAATTAGTAGTTAACTAGTATAGTGTAGGCACACGTGTATTAAAACTCTTGTACTACTTCTTTATTTTGTAAGAGTGAAATATATATATTTTATCTTCCATTCATTTATGGTATCAGAGCAGTTGTAAAAAACAGTCCTAAGAGAAAAAGAGAAAGGTTAGAAAAGCTAGCCCTCATATAGTGCAGAAAACCATTGCCAACGCATCATCCCCATTGTAGTGGACTCCTCCTGCCTTTTACTAAATTTCAAAAATCATCAATTTTTTTTATCTCCTAAACCAATATGCCAGAGACATGCAGCGTAATTGACACCACCGCGCATTACGCGAGCTACTCAGGACCAGCGGAAGGTGGGCCTATTCGGTGCTGCAAAAAGCTATCAACTCTTCGAAAATAGTGCAATTGAGGGAATTGGCTCTAGAACTATCTGGAATAATCCAAGAAAATAAGGTTGAAGTTTTTTACACTACTGGTAAAAACATCTCCTTTTATTCTTTCCCATGGATACTTGATATTGGTGTCTCTCATCATATCGCTTGCGAGAAAAAAATAAATTAAAAAACTTACAAAATATGGTAATACCTATTAGCATGAATTTGTCTGATGAGAAACATATTTGGGCACAATAGTATAGTACAGTAACTCTAAACTCTAATATATGCCTCGATAAAGTCTTTTATGCCACAATTCTCGTGCAATTTGATTTCTACCTCTCAATTAACACGAGAATTACAATGTTATGTCACCTACTTTTATGAGTATTGTATTATGTAAGACCTAATCCAGAAGGTGCTGATTGAGAAAGGTGAACTAAGTGGCGGCATCTATCGCCTTAAAGGTGTGACTCGCTAAGACAGAGTAATTGCAATTGTCCGTTCAAAAGAAAAGTGTAAGTTGTAGCACCGAATACTCGTGTACCCATCTTTTAATAATTTACTTAATATACATGTTCAAATAAATCTGGCAGACAATAAATTTCTACCTTGTAATATTTGTAATCATGCAAAATATTCCAAATTACCCTTTCCTCTAAGTAATAATAAGGCCAAACATCCCTTTGAACTAATACACTGTGATTTGTTGGATAAATATCAAACGTCATCCTTGACTGGGGTGCATTATTTTTTATGTTTGGTTGATGAATTTTCTAGGTGTGTTTGGGTGTATCTTTTTAAGGAAAAGAGTGAAGCTAGAAATGTCTCCATTAACTTCCATAACATGGTCTTCACCCAGTTTCAATGAGTCATCATAAGCGTTAGGAGTGATAATGGAACACGAAACATCTTATGTCTACACTCCCCAAAAAAATGTGCGGGTAGAAAGAAAGAATAGGCATGTTCTAAATGTTACACGAGCCCTTCATTTTGAGGCACATCTATCAATTCGTTTTTGGAGAATGTATTCTAACTGCGGGGTATTTTGTCAATCACACTCCTAGTAAACTTCTAAATAATAAAACTCCTTTTGAAATTCCACCATTTTTCCTAGGCCCAGTGAACCAAAAAAACTCTTTGCCCAACCATCATATCCATTCCAACCCAAGTTTTTTAATCATTAAAGTAGCATTTCCAATGGCACATCCCCTAATTCGTTTGAAAATTTGCAACATTCAGGTGGAGATTCTGCCAATAGCTCTCCCATTTAGGTACAAATGTCCCGCTTGGACGGTTCACACGAGACACTTAACCCTCTCTTTGGCTTCTCGATTATGTTTGCAACACAGTTGTCCCATCAGCTCACCCTTTTTCAAACGGCTTCTTCAGGTATGGTCTATCTACTACATAATTATTTATCTTATGAGAATTTTTCTGCTTCCCATAAATTTTACTGAGCTTCTCTATACCGCTATTTTGATCCCCGTAGCTGTGATGAAGCCACTCATTCTCCTATGTGGAGGGACTCTATGGAAGCCGAAATACACGCCCTTGAGAGTTACAACACCTGAGTCTATGAACCATTGCCTCCTGGAAAGAAGCCAATTTCAAACCATTGGGTCTATGCATTGAAGTTTCAGATTGATTGTTCTCTAGAACGTGCTAAATCACGTATAGTGGTTAAATGTTACTCTTAGGTCGAGGGGGAGGATTTCACTGAGACTTTTGATCTGGTTATCAAAATGAACACAGGTCAATGTCTTTTGACTTTGACAATTTCCAAATTTTGGAGCATATTTCAGTTAGACGTGAACAATGCATTCCTTCATGGTGATTTTGCAGAGGATATTTACACGGAACCACCACATGGATTTCCTGCACCTAGGGAAAATCTTTATTGCAAGCTCAAGAACACCATATATGGGTTGAAACAAGCAAGAAAAAACTTGTTTGGTAAGCTGGCATAAGATCTTTCCAAATTTTGTTTTAGGCAAATTGCAACAGAACCTACCTTATTCATCTATCAAAGAGGTAATATCTTAGTTATAATCCTTGTTTATGTTGACGATATTATTCTTACAGGAAACGACCTTAGAACATGCCAAGAGATTAAAAAGTACTTGGATTTCAAATTTACAATTAAAGACCTTGGAGTACTCAAGTACTTTTAGGTATAGAGGTAGCACATTCTCCCAAAGATATGTTTTGTGTCAAAGAAAGTATGATGCTGACATTCTAACATATTGTGGTTTATCTTGTTCACTACTATGTTCTACACCAATGGAGATACAACTCAAGTTGATAACTGAGGATGCTAGTGGAAAGCTAATAAGAGCTTCAGGACGATATAGAAGATTAGTGTGGAGATTACTTACCTTACCATAACGAGGCCCGACATCACTTTTGCAGTCAATAGTATTAGCCAATTCATGTAGAACCCAAGGGAAAGACATTGGGATACTGCACCTCGAGTTGTTCGCTATATTAGGGGCAAACCGGGAGGAGGAATTTTTCTACCTAAAAATTAATAATCCCAATGCATGACTAGTGGCTTATCGTGATTCTGGTTGGGCGGTATGTTAGATGTTACTTTGTTCAATTAAGAAACTCTCATATTTCTTGGCGATCCAAGAAACAACAAGTTGTTTCTCGATCTTCACCTGAAGCAGAATATAGAGCTATCACAAATGCAACAACTGAGCTAGTTTGGTTACGAGAGTTGTTCAAATATCTTGGAGTCACTTTGGAACTCGCTAAGTTGTATTGTGACGGTCAATCGACGTTCCACGTTTAGGCCAATCCAGTCTTTCATGAACGAACTACGCATATTGAGCCCGACTGTCATTTCGTTGGAGAAAAAGTTCAAGATGTGACACTTATTATTTGTCATGTGGAAACAAATGAGCAACTCATCGATGTGTTAACCAAAGATTTGAGTCAAGTGCAGTTTAATTACCTTGCTAGCAAGTTGGGTGTTCTCGATATACACACTCCAACTTGAGGGAGAGTATTGGAATGTTATAGATTATGAATTACATAATTAATTTGGAAGTACCTAATTAGTGTTTAATTTATGTAGGACATATGCTATATTGGTTTCTTCCTACACTACAAGAAAACAGTTAAATAGCGACCGAATTTTTCGGTCACCAATATAACGACCTACTACCGACCGAATAGAAACCGAAAACATATTCGTCGCTAATGAGTCGCCCTTATCGGTCCCGTTGATCAAATACAGACGACGTCGTTTTGGTGAGACCTTACCGACCGACTACCGACCGACTGTGACGACCGACTACCGACGGAAGACATAACGGAGCCAAAACAACGTCGTTTTTATATTTTATATATTTTAAAAAATTAAGCTTTAAAATTAATTTAAACGACGTCGTTTTGGTGCAACAGTACCGACCGAATTCCGACGGAACTTAACGACCGAATACCAACGGAATACATAACGGCATAAAAACGACTTCGTTTTTATATTTTATTTCTTTTAAAAATTTAAGGTTTAAAATTAATTAAAATGATGTTGTTTTATTTACCTTTAACGACCGAATGCCGTCGGATATTAACGACCGAATACCGACGGAATAATTAACGGTCGGTAGTCGGTCGTTAAGTGAAAAACGACGTCGTTTTCTTCGCGATAATCTCTCAAAATCCCTAATCCCTAAACCCGTCGTCTCCCACTACGAAACCACCATCCCTCTACCACTTCGAAACCCTCACCGTCGCTACACCTCCGTCGTGTCTCTCCCACTGCGAAACCACCACCCCTCTCCCACTTCGAAACCCTCACCGTCGCTACACCTCTGTCCGTCTCTCCCACTGCGAAACCACCCCCCACTTCTGAAACGCCTCTTCCCCATCCCCTTTCCCCTCCGCCATGTTCGGCCACCACCGTTGATTCATCTCGGGGCCCCATTTCTGAAGAACCTTCAAAGGGACATCAAGAAGTTGTTCCAATCCAAGTTGAATTCACCCCCGAAATCAAATCTTCAAATAGGTATTTTCCTATAATTTTCCTATCTTCAAATAGCTATTCCTATAATTTTCTGAATTTTTCTGAGTTTTTCTGTTATTTTCCTATAATTTTCTGATATTTTTGTTCTGATATTTTTCTGAATTTTTCTGATATTTTTCTGAGTTTTTCTGAATTTTCCTGTTATTTTCTGATATTTTCCTATAATTTTATGATATTTTTGTTCTGATATTTTCTGAATTTTCCTGTTATTTTCTGATATATATATATATATATATATATATACAACTCCGAATTTTATTATTATTAGTGTGATAGAAAATATGACACAAGTTTAGGACATAACATCTCTTCTGAATTTTTATAGCCAAAATACGTATACACATATTGATTAAACAAGTATGAAGCTCAAAATAGTACTCCCTTTCACACAAATTAAATGCCTACATTTGTCTTCATACAAAAAATTAAATTAAATTAAATTAAAGATATTTGTTTGATCATAGATAAGTTACAATAAAATCCTTCTTAATGTAAGATCTTAGTAACGAGACTCACGTGATAGTGAGGTTTAAATCTCTTAAGTATATGAGGTCATTTAAAAAGTTAAGAGAAAATATTTGAAAACATAGATATTCAAAATTAGGTAAATTAAAACAGTAACGCGACAATTCTGAAGAAGAGGATGAATTAATGACCGATGATGATTTAGAATGATTAAGATTTCTCGCTTCTCTTGGAATTCCACATATTGAAAGTGAGTCATATTTGTTGTTTTTTTTTTTTGGTATTTTATTATAATAAATTAATTGTCATATTGTATAACTTTTTAACATAATTCAAAGTAGAAATTTTATTGTCATAATAATTTGATTCTTAAATTTTGTAGATTGCAACTCATGCATTTTCAAGGATATGCATATGAATGACATCAAGGAGTTTATGAGAAATGCACACTTTGATTGTAAGTTTTGATAAATGAAATAAATTACTTTGAACGTGAGTGTTGCAATGTAATGTGCACACTTTGATTGTGAGTTTTGATAATTCAAAGTGTGCACTTTGAATGTGAGCTTTGTAATGTAATGTGTACACTTTGATTGTGAGTTGTAATGTAAGGTGCACACTATGATTGTGAGTGTTGTTATTCAAAATGTGCACTTTGATTGTGAGTGTTGTAATAAGAAGTTTGCACTTTGATTGTGAGTATTAATGTAATGAGAATTGATTGTGAGCATTTTGGTTATTAGCATTTTGGTTGTGAGCATTTTGGTTATTGCTGCTGTGTTCTGTAATAGGGATTTAATTAAATTAAATTTTTATTTTTTTAAATAATAACAATTTAGCGACGGTATTTACCGTCGGTATTCGGTCGCTATATGGTGACCCTCTTTTCCGTTGCTAAGTATCCGTCGTTACTGGGTCAAGCCAAATGTCGACGATCGTTGACCGCGACCGCCGCGATTCGGTCGCTATATGGTGACCTCGCTTTTCCGTTGCTATTTATCCGTCGGTATTCGGTCGTTACTAAGTCAAAGCCAAAAGTCAACAATGTTGACCATTCGGTCGGTATATGGTGACCCTCTTTTCCGTTGCTAATTATCCGTCTGTATTCGGTCGTTACTAAGTCAAAGTCAATAGTCAACAATGTTGACCATTCGGTCGGTATTCGTGATCGACCTAGATATTCCGCAGATATTCGGTATTTGGTCGTTACCCAGTCAAAGTCAAAAGTCAACAATGTTGACCATTCGGGCGGTATTCGGTCGCTATTTACGACCCAATATTCGGTCGCTATATTTTCCGTTGGTATTTTGCTTAGCGACGAAAAATACACGACCACGTCATGCGGTCGTTAATCGGTCGCTAAAATTAGTTTAGCGACGGAAATGTCCGTCCCTGTTACACAGTTATCTTATAGTGCTAATGAATAGTAGTTGCCTAAATATTGTGTAGTGTGGTGTAATTAGTAGTTAACTAATATAGTGTATGCACACATGTATAAATACTATTGTACTAGTTCTTTATTTTGTAAGAGTTAATGTATATATATTTTCCCCACAATTCTTGTATGGTTTCAGAGCGGTTGTAAAAAACGATCCCAAGAGGAAAAAAAAAGCAAGGTTAGAAAAACTAGCCCTCATATACTGCAGAAAACCATTGGCAACAGATCATCCCCATTATAGTGAACTCCTCCTACCTTTTACTACATTCCAAAAACCATCAATTATTTATCTCCTAGACCAATATGCCGGAGGCAAACAGTGTAATCGTCACCACCACGCATTGCGCGAGCTACTCAGGACCAACGGAATGTGCGACATATTTGGTGCTGCAGTCAGCTACCCCCGTTTTGGACGGAGTGCAATTGAGGGAATTGGTTCTAGAACTATTCAGAATACTCAAAGAAAATAAGGTTGAAGCTTTCCACACCACTGGTAAAAACGTCGCCTTTTATTCTTTTCCATGGATACTTGATAGCGGTGCCTCTCATCATATTACTTGCGATAAAAAAATAAATTAGAAAACTTGCAAATATGGTAATACCTATTAGCATGAGTTTGTTTGATGGGAAACATATTTGGGCACAATAGTATAGTACAGTAACTCTAAAATCTAATATTGGCCTCGCTAAAATCTTGTATATGCCACAAGTCTTGTGCAATTTGATTTCTATCTCTCAATTAACATGGGAATTACAATGTTATGTCACATACTTTGATGAGTATTTTGTTGTGCATGACCTAATCCAAAAGACGCTGACTTGTGGGGGCATCTTTCACCTTCAAGACGTGACTGACCAACGCGGAGTAATGATGATTGTCCGTTCGGAGGAAAATTGTAAGTTGTGACACCAAATGTATCGATTTATAAGCAGATAGATATATAATAAACCTATGAATCATCCTCGAAAGGATCCGTTCATACTATAAGAACCAAATACAATGAAAAGAGGCTTACAATTTTATTTTATTTTCGTGTCTAATTTAGTGACCATAGCAACCACCACTACTAGTCCCTCGCAGATTAGTTCTCTACCAGTATCCACGCGACGACACGAGCAGCGAGTGTTAGCTCTTGTATTTTTCTGAGCTCGAAAATCTTAGAGTAAAAGGGACTATGGAATTATTTGGTTGTGATTGATTAAGTGCGGCTGAAAAACCTTAGCCTAGGTTTCACCCAAAAGATGTATTTAATGGCCGTGAGAGTTTGTCACGAATAGAAACTCCCACGTAATCCCACTTCTTTTGATAGTGGAAGTTTTTATTGCATAATAACTCCCACGCAATCCCAACCAAAATCAAAAAATCGAAATATTATCCCATCAGCCTTTTTTCTGATTCGAATATCAACATTTTATTATTCTAAAACAATAAAAGTCAGATACAATAAATTTAGACACTTTCTAGATTCATTAAATCTTGACACAAAGCTCGTTACTCGTCTATACGTGTGACTCTGTAGGTTAATTTCACACTGGTAATGAAAATATACTTAGTAGAGTACGTATCCATAAATCACAAGCGGTCCCTAGCAAGACATGTTGACTGTCTATATTGAATGAATGATCGGTGGAACGATTACCTAATCTCAATCTCTTTGTCACACGACATCCTAATTAAGCGTAAGGCATAGACGTTGTCACCCTTATAAAGCTTAATTGTATTTGTTTTCGATCTTCATGTGGACTGTTCAAACAAATAATATTTAATAACCACTTTATTAAATATATTTGAGCATGGTCATGCATTTAAACAGTCTTCCCTATCGACGAGCCTATGTATATCTCTCTCCAATAAGAGAGGGACATATCTCTTACAATGTCTCTCACATTCAAGCCATGATAGAATACTACATCCAATCATCAGTCGTATTAATCACTCGGTTAAAAGTAACGTTCGACTGAGCCAAAACATAGCTCTATTCATGGTGAAAACAATGAAGATTGAAGGTCTAAGGATTCCAAATAGTATTGAGGAAGAAATACTTATGGCTTATAGAACCATAGAGTATTTTTTTTTTCCGGATCACTTCCAATACAATATATTCTAATTTTTATCTATGATACGATTTGTATCCATTATACATGATTAGTAAACCATGAACATCAATCACACATCATACTAGTTTTATTTGTCGTATATAACATTCATAAAACTAGGGACAATTAGAATAGTAATTATATAAGCTAATGAGTTTTACTATCAAATCACATATTTGATGTTCGAAAATAAAATATACTATTCAAATAACATGCTCAAAATATAAAAACGTACAACATATGTTCATGGACCTAGGACACTACTAACACCCAATACTTGGGCACCCATCTTTTAATACTTTACTTAATATTCATATTCTAACAAATCTCTCAAACAATAAATCTATAGGTTGTGATATTTGTCATCGTGCAAAAGATTTCAGACTGCCCTTTCCTCTTAGTAATAATAAGACGAAACATCCTTTTGAATTAATACATTGTGATTCATACACGTCAGTCACGAAAGGATTCCAGAAATCCATCCTTTAATTAAGGTAAAGTAATGGATTCAGAGAATCCGTCTTTGCCAAAAAATTGCTCTCCTAAAATATATTGTTGTGTGAGGATCTTTCTCATTAATCAGCGTCATTTTGATAAATCAAAAAAATTGTCATTTTTTACTTTCATTCTCCCTCCCCTTCAGTTTTTACACATACCCAAACAAAAACTAAAGTAAAAAAAATTTGAACTTTACTTTGCAGATAGTAGAGTGAAAGTTGGATCATAAAAAAACCTTTATAAAATATTAAAAGCTTCTCTTGAAATATTTGTATCTTCAACTATCTTTGTAAGATAATGCCAATGTCATTTTCTTTAAGTTTCTAGTTCTAGAACTTCTCAACCATTGTCCGAAAAACACGAGAAGAAAAGAATAAAAAATTCCGTATATGGATCATCTAGATGGAAATTAAAATGCAAGATTATTGCGTAATGAAATTTGAAGAGTGGAGGTAGAAGGAGTCCATTAATGTTTAAGCCGAAATGATAAAGAGAATAAGAATTTTTTAGACTTAGATAAGAGTATAATGTTGGATAGAAAGAATTTGAGAGAATATATTCATATTAACGACCGCATAAAATTTTTACATTAATTTTTTTTCTCAATTATCAAGGCTTTATTATTGTTGTTGTATTTCATGAAGAAATTTCATTTTCCTATCAGAAAATTTTATTTCTCTTTAAAGAATCCAGTCAAGTGAAACAAACAAAAATGAATATTATATCCAGCTAGCATAAATTGAGTTCTACATGCACCTCAGTGATTTTTTTTCCAGGAAAGGCATATAACAACTGAAAATTTATTGGAATTCTCTCTTATTTCTATTTAACCAATCTATAAATTATTTCCATTATAAAAACATTGTTGAAATTTTACTAGCCCAATCACAGGTATTCAATGTTGGGGGAAAACAAAAGTACAATTAAGTTAAAATTTCAAAACCTTTTGGCATGTTCATAGATGATACTAGTTCTACCTAAGATTTTAAGGTTAAAGTTTATATATATATATATATATATATATATATATATATATATATATATATATATATATATATATATATATATATATATATAAGAGCTAGACGTTTATGAGAAGATGCGTGTAACAAGATTTCAAGAAAAAGGAAAGTTTGCAAGGAAAGAAACCTAAAATTGCAACTTAAAATTTAGTGAAGACTAAGAATTCTTTTTTAGTAAATGGAAATCAAAAGCAATACTAATTATAGAATTTCTTTTGTTAGAACATACTCTCTAGAAAACAGGGATCTTTTTTATCATCTTCATCTGTTTATTAAATATATGTTATTAGGGAATCAGGCTTGCCCCAGTGGAAAAGGCAGCCACAATCCCTGGCCTAGGCCCAGGTTCGATTCCCTATCCCCGCCCCGTAAAAATATATATATATATATATATATATATATATATATATATATATATATATATATATATGTTATTTTCAACATAATATTGTTTTTCTAACATCATCCTTATTAAGGAGAGGGGATGTTTGGAGATACTAAATTATTTAAGGGTATAATGGTAAAAATATTTATTGTATCACATTCCTTAATCTATTCTATACGGAAAAAAATTATGTCTCTTTTTGTATTCCCTTCTCTGTCCCATAAGTAAATGTTTGTTATGTATTCACTTTTTCTCTACATGTTCCACTTTGTAATTTTTTTAAATAAAAAATTAATTCATATCAATTTCGTATTAGTGGGATAGGAATATGTCACCAAACGGAGAAAGAATATTCGTAGACGTTCTATACTATCTAAGAATACCACTGTTACGAAACGGAGGAAGTAATATATGGTAGTAGGAGTAGAAAAAGACTTAAAAATGAGGAGAATTGGAATGGACGTTACTTAATCTAATATTGACACTTGTTTCATTTATCTACTCCCTACCAGCTCTCACCTATTCCCTTCATTTTTATTCTTCCATTTCCATCCCTGTCTCTCCCATTTTTAAGCCTCCCCTCTCTCTCTCTCTCTCTCTCTCGATTCATATTTTCTTGAGCTTCTGATCACCATTATCTTTCTGGGATTTTGCAATTTTTGTCTGTTCTTGTTTTAGTCATTCTCTCTCTCTCTCTCTCTCTCTCTCTCTCTCTCTCTAAATGCATGGTGTCTTTCTTGATACTTGCCACGATATATGAGCTTTGATATTCGGTTCATATGGTGCTATGCATGGTTCTCTAGAGTTGTAACTTTTACCCTGAAAAAATAGGGAATAGGGTTTCTGGGATATTCAAGTCATGGAGGCAAGGCAGCGATCGTTGTAAGTACTCTCTTAATTTGTTTTTTCCCCCTCGTATGCAAGGCGCCTGCAGAGTACTAAAAAGTTTTTTTTTTTAACCGGTAAAAGTTGGCGTAGTTGGTAAAAATTTGACAAGTCTGACAAGTCCTTACAAAGGCCAGATATAAAATTCCCTCTGTCGAACCTTAACTCGTAGTGGTGATGGGAGACAAACCCACCCAAACTTTCTATTACCAAAAAAAAAGTTTTTGCAAAAGAGTAAATGAAGTTCGTTTCTATATTTTACGAGTTGAATTTAGTATTTTGATGAATGATGAGACATTAAAATTTTCTTTTTGTCCCTGGTTTATTATAAACTCCCTATGTTCACTTTTTTATTTGCTTGGCATAGGAAAGTAAATATTTAACTTTTGAGACCAATTGAGTTCATGATAATATATTCTCATAAAGCAAAAATTAGAAATCTACCCTCTGACTCCTGAGTGTCATTGATCCCATGAATTGTTAAAAATTGCCTATGTTTGTAACCACTTTTAGTTTGGTTTACAACTTCCCTCTCTTTATAATTAAAAGTTCAATTTTTGTCCCATGAATTGTTAATGGTAATGATTATTTTATACTTGTTATCATCAATCATTGTTGTAGTTGTTGCTGCTAAGTGTTGTCATTGTTTGACATATCTAGTCAAAAGTTGGTAGGTGTGCTACTGTAAATCTTTTAGGAGATTATATCTTCTTCTTTTTGGTTTTTATAAGAAATTTGCCAATTTAAAAAAAAAGGAATAACAAATTTCTGGTTTTCTGATAATCTAAAATGGCTGTCTCCCAGTTTCTAATCATCTTCTGTTAGAAGTTATATTTTCAATTTCATTCTTGTTGAAGATCATTTAGTCAAGAGATTTCAAAGTTCGGATTCTTCATTCGAGCTGTCTAATTGTTGTTCATTTTGTCCTCCTGGGGTTAGCATTGTGAGATATACAGAATTCTGCATAGTTTTTTTTATAATATATTAATGCAACATTAAAAAATACGATATATGTATTGATATAAGATCTGTAAGATTTAGAATGTCAATGTCAAGGAAAAATGGTGAGAGTGATAGTTGAGCAAATATTGAAAGAGAAAGCTAACAGATAAATTATCCACTTACAATATCCTCTTTACCTGAAGTAAATTCATAAAACATGCTCCACTTGTTCAAAGTAGTTTAGACAATGAAACATTGGTCCACTTTTTTTTTGGAAAAAAAATCATTTATAGACTAAAAATTTCACTACAATGTGGACTCAAATCTTTAATTACTACTACAATATGGTTCAGTTTTTTATTTTTTTTTATTTATCTATATGTGAATTACAGAGAAGATGCATGTAAAAGGAGGCTACAGCGAATCAAAGTTAAGGATGTTAAGAAGCCATTCCGAATACACTTGCAAGAAAAGACTGCAAAATACAAAATCCAACCTTTGAAACTTGTCCTAATTCTTATTCTACTTGGAGCTTTTATCTCAGTTTTCTCCACTTCCTCTATTTGCCAACATGAAAAGATATCGAATGCTATTTCTCGGTATGTCCTGATTTCTTTTCTTATTTCATGGTTATGCGCAAACTCTAATTTGAAGAAGAATATTTCATATTTTAGGATTATTCTTTGATTATATATGTTCCGCGTTTCTGAGAAAGATGAATAACTTATTTAATGCAGGCCACATTTTGTTAACAGGTGGATATGGGGAGGGTCTGATCCTCGTTACATATCGTATTTAGACATGGATTGGAACGAAATTTCTGAAGTTCTTGAAAAATTATCTGATAAGCAAACAATCCAAGGAGTTGGACTTCTAAATTTCAACAAAAGTGAAATAAATCAGTGGAAACAGAGTATTTCCTATGCCAATCATACAATTCTGCAGTTGAACTATGCTGATAAAAATGTTACGTGGGAAAAATTATATCCCGAGTGGATTGATGAAGAACAAGAAGGTGAAGTTCCAAGTTGCCCTTCTCTACCGAAGATTGAAGTCCCTAGAAATCGCATTGATCTCATTGCTGTTAAACTTCCTTGCCAAAATGATGGCAATTGGTCAAGAGATATTGCTAGGCTACATTTGCAGTTAGCAGCTGCTGGTTTAGCTGCCTCTGCTAAAGGGAGCTACCCCGTGCACATCCTATTGGTTTCTAAATGTTTTCCGATCCCAAATTTGTTCACTTGCAAGAATCTTTTGGCGCGTAAAGGAAATTCATGGCTATACAAACCTAACTTGGATGTACTACGAGAAAAGCTTCAGCTCCCGGTTGGATCATGTGAGCTCGCCCTTCCTCTTGGACCCAGAGGTAACTTTACTTTGATGATAGTAATTGAAAAAGAAAAAAAAAAAATTAGTCTTAAAACTATTTAATTTGTCTTTAACATTGTTTTTGTCAAAAGGTTATAAAACAGAAGAAGACTACGCGGTCAGAAGGCCCCCCCGGGAAGCCTATGCAACGATCCTTCATTCCGCTGATGTATATGTCTGTGGAGCCATTGTTGCAGCTCAAAGTATAAGGATGGCTGGATCAACCAGAGACCTTGTGATTCTTGTTGATGAAACAATCAGTGAGTATCACAAGAGTGGACTTGAAGTAGCCGGATGGAAAACACGGACAATAAAGAGAATAAGGAATCCAAAAGCTGAAAAAGATGCCTATAATGAATGGAATTATAGCAAGTTCAGATTATGGCAATTGACAGATTATGACAAAATCATTTTCATTGATGCTGATTTGTTGATACTAAGGAACATTGATTTCTTGTTCAAAATGCCGGAGATTTCTGCCACGGGAAATAACGGAACGCTTTTCAACTCGGGAGTTATGGTTATAGAGCCATCAAATTGCACATTTCAACTATTGATGGATCATATAAATGAGATTGAATCGTATAATGGTGGAGATCAAGGATACTTGAATGAGATATTCACATGGTGGCATAGGATACCTAAGCATACGAATTTCTTGAAACATTTTTGGATAGGTGATGACGAAGTTGCAAAACAAAAGAAAATGCAACTATTTGGAGCGGAACCACCAATACTTTATGTTCTACATTATTTAGGATATAAACCATGGATGTGCTTCCGAGACTACGATTGTAATTGGAATTTCGATATTCTACAAGAATTTGCTAGCGATATTGCTCACCGGAGTTGGTGGAAAGTGCACGACGCAATGCCAGAAGAATTACATGACTTTTGTTTGTTAGGTTCGAAACAAAAAGCGCAGTTGGAATGGGATAGAAGACAAGCACAAAAGGGGAATTATTCAGATGGACATTGGAAGATTAGAGTTAAGGATAATCGTTTGAATAAATGCATTGATAGATTGTGCAACTGGAAAAGCATGTTGAGACATTGGGGAGACAAGAATTGGACTGATGATCCATCTTTCCACCCTTCACCTCCTGCTTTACACAAAGGATCTCCTTCAACTTCATCTTAGCAATTTCTTCTTCTTTCAGATTATTTTCTTTTTCGTTCAACCCATAAATGTGCTATAGACACATTTAAAGCTGAGAGAATTTCTTTTTTATTTTTTTTTGCTGCCAAAACTTCCCTCTCTGTTCCAAGAACTTCGGTCTTCTCTGCTATTTTACAATTTTATTTCTCCCGAACATCTCAAAATATTTGTAACATTTGTAATTTTTATTTTATTTCAAATAGTTGTAATATTTGCACTACAAATATATATTTAATAGACATTTTTTCACTCTTACCCTTCATCAACTTCCAAGAAGAAGTCTTTAATTTGTTACATTGGCAAAAATTGAAATATAGGTATTTTAATTTCGATTTGTATAGATTTTAGTGAATTTCTAATCCGTTTGAAATTTTTAAATATTACAACTATTTTGCGATTGAGGGAGTACATAGTTAGGTTTTGTTTTATTTTAAAAAGTTTGTTTTGTCATTTGGGCATATTAATAACATATTATAACCATAGATAATCTTTGTTTAAACGATAATGGGTTTTCCAATTGGAAGTCCAATTACTTAGTCTTGTTTGTAATTTCTTCTCCCTTCGGTCACATTCTCATAGTGTAACCAATGATTTTTTTAGAAGCGTTAGATTTTTGATAAATTTATACGTCTTATTTGATCAGCTTCTCTTTTATTTTCAAACTACATAATAAAATTTTGTCCTCTAGACTTTTTTATAAATATTCATACGTCTTATTCAATTACTTCCTTGTCAAACCCCACCCTCATATTTTCAGTCCAACACAACCACAACAATTAAAACAAACAAGAAAATACGCAAAGGCAGCCAAATGATTCTTTTATATATAAACATATATTTTGAGTAATGTTAATAACTCAAAATACAATTTCATTACAAAGTCTAGGATTTATAATTAACTATTAACTTCAACAAGTCCAAACTAAGCATCAGAACTATAGAAATCAGAGAAAGAAGGGGATCTGAAATCTAACACAAAGTCAGCTCAATGAACTTCAAAGCCATTTTCATTTGATGATCTGCCACACCAGCAACGCAAAGCTCAGCTCAGGAATACAGAAATAAGAATGGAATATAGATAAGAAAGTGATCAAGAATGAAAGAACTCACAAGAATAGGAAAATGGCAGCAGCCAAACTGTACTAATTGCATGTCCTTCTCTCAACAACTCTTCAGTATAAATAGTTAGGGCTATGATCCTAAAATTGATCTCCCCGTCCAGCTCAGCTCCCTACGACAATTAAGAATCATTAAAGATGCCTTTTCATCAAATGGGAAATCCCCAACACAAAATCCAATCATTCTTCGATGAGTTTCGAAATTAACTGAAAATGTATAAACTAATATGGTTCCGTTTAGAATCAAACGACATCCCACTCTTAATTGAAATAACTAACATAATAAATACTCCCTCATTTTCTATTTCAGTTACTTTCCCTCCCTTTTCCAGATATGAATTGCAATTCAATCCCCCTTCACAACATACTAGTCCTGACATTTCCTTCCCCTTGAAATAAGCCTTGTCCTAGAGGCTTGAGGATTGAAAATACATCACTTCAACTTCACGGTAGAGCTTAGAATCATCAACATTCAAATCCTTTGATATATATGATTCCAATATATTCTTTCCTCCTTCAACATCAGGATTTGGAACAACAATGTGGCTATCAAATCGGCTAGGACTCCCCAGAGCCATATCCAATTGCTCGGGAAAATTAGTAGCAGCAATCCCAATGATCACTTCATTATTCTTAAAGCCATCGAGTTCGACAGATAACTAATCATTGTCATGTGTTGCTGGTCCTTTGAGTTACGTCTGCCACCTATGGCATCAATCTCATCAATACATATTATACATGGTGATCGTTTCTTTTCATCAACAAATAGATCTCTAACTCTTTGAGCTCCCACACCAGCAAACATTTCTTCAAACTCACTGCCATTGTTAAACAAAAAAAAGAAACACCAGCTTCACCTGGTATGGGCCCCGCCAGCATGGTCTTACCAGTACCAGCGGGTCTAACAAGAAGAACACCTTTTGAAGGCTTACTACCAAGTCGAATAAATCGCTTTTGGTCTCAAAGATAGTCAACAATTCCCTTCGGCTCAGATTTATTTTCATCAATTCCCTTTACATCACTAAACATGGTGTTAGACTCTGTTGGAGAAATTGAATTTTCTCAAAGAATTAAAGGGTAATTAAAGTGTCGTGAGGATATATTTGAACTAATATATTTATATATTACACCATTCGATTTTGAATGTTATTGAGTTTATCACGAAGTGGGTTGCGCAAGCTTCACGATGATATATATAACATGTGAGAAAATCAATTCTTTGTCTGAATGATAAATCGGTATAAAATGGAGGGGATGAAATGTGATAAATGGGTTTTTAAACTCGCATCCCACATGGGAAACCTTTGGAAGTATTTTTCACTTTATAAGGAAAAATGGTTCAAGAATGTTTAAATTGTATTACCACTATTATGCCTCAAGTGATAACCTCGTGTGCGCCCGTGCAGGGGGTGCAAATTGAAAGTCTGTGGATATGCAGGCCTGATCAACAACATTTTTGCTACTGGTTTGAATTTTTATACTCAACATTTTGATGCTTCCTACTGTAATTTACCATGAAGTTTGAATTCAATTTTTGCTGCTGTAACAGCTGCAATTTGCTACTGGTTTGAATTCAAATTTTCCTACTTTGCTGCAGCAGTTTAACAGTCAAATTTAGCAGCTTTGTTTCTGCTGTAAACAGCTACATTTTGGCTATTGTTAACAGCAGAAAAATGTGGAAATTCAACAATTTTGTGCCTAAAAAAGGCAGAAAACTTCAACAGCTTTGGGCATCCGAAAATCCAAGAAAATTTCCCCTGCATTTTCCCTGCACTTCTTTTCCCTGCATTTGCATATTATTCTAAGAGTTCAAAACTGTTAATCCATTCGAAGTTTTGTTTCTTCTGCTTCAAAGAAACAGTTAAGTTGGCGTTGTACCTTGGAAGTTCAGTGTTCATGAGTGCCTGAAACTGATAAAAGACAGGACATATTGAACTTAAGGGGAAGCGGATTTCTGCTGTCTCGTCCAACATTTTAATGCAAACCGGTTGAGGTTCTAAGTTTAATTTTATTATTGTTTTCTGTATTATTTTTCAGTGCAGAATTTCTTTTCAGAAATTATTTGATGCTTGTTGCTGTAATTTACCCTGAAGTTTGAATTCAATTTTTGCTGCTGCAACAGCTGCAATTTGCTACTGGTTTGAATTCAAATTTTGTCATGTAGCGATTTAATGATCAAAAGTTAGTCGTTTTGTTTCTACTAGTATACAATTGCATTTTAGTCACTATTAACGATAGAAAAAATGTGAAAATTCAACAATTTTGTGCCTATAAAAGGCAGAGAACTTCAGCAGCTTGGGCATCCGAAAATCCCAGAAAATTTCCCCAGCATTTTTCCTGCACGTCTTTTCCATGCATTTGCATATCATTCTAAGAGATCAAAAATGTTGATCCATTTGAAATTCTGTATCTTCTGCTTCAAAGAAACAGTTGAGTTGGGCGTTGTACCTTGTGAGTTCAGTGTCCGTGAGTGCTTGAAACTGATAAAAGGAAGGAATATTGAACTTAAGGGGAAGCGGTTTTCTGCTGTCTCGTCCAGGATTTTAATCCAAACCGGTTGAGGTTCTGAGTTTAATTTTTTTACTATTTTCTGTATTATTTTTCAGTGCAGAATTTCTATTCAGAAATTATTTGATGCTTGCTGCTGTAATTAACCTGAAGTTTGAATTCAATTTTTGCTGCTATAACAGATGCATTTTTTGCTTCTGTAACAGCTGCAATTTGCAACTGGTTTGAATTCAAATTTTGCTGCTTTATTGCTGCAGTTTAACAGTCAAAGTTAGCTGCCCTGTTTCTGCTGTAAACAACATCATTTTGGCGATTGTTAATAGCAGAAAAATGTGAAAATTCAACAAATTTGTGTCTATAAAAGGCAGAGAACTTCAGCAGCTTTTGGGCATCCGAAAATCCCAGAAAATTTCCCCAGCATTTTTCCTGCACTTCTTTTCCCTGCATTTGCATATCATTCTAAGAGTTCAAAATTGTTAATCCATTCGAAGTTCTGTTTCTTCTGCTTCAAAGAAACAGTTGAGTTGTGCTATTTGCTACTGGAATTCAAATTTTTCTGCTGCAGTTTAACAGTGAAAGTTAGCTGCTCTTTTTTTGCTGTAAATAGCTGCATTTTGGCTGCAGTTTAAAGCAGAAAAATGTGAAAATTCATTAATTTTGTGCCTATAAAAGGCAGAGAACTTTAGCAGCTTTGGGCATCCGAAAATCCCAAAAAATTCCCCTGCATTTTTCCTGCATTTCTTTTCCCTGCATTTCCATAACATTCTAAGATTCAAAACTGTTAATCCATTCGAAGTTCTGTTTATTCTGCTTCAAAGAAACAGTTGAGTTGTGCAATTTGCTACTGGCTTGAATTCAAATTTTGCTGCTGCAATTTAACAGTCAAAAACAGCTGCTCTTTTTCTGCTGTAAATAGCTGCATTTTGGCACCTGTTAACAGCAGAAAAATGTGAAAATTCAACAATTTTGTGCCTATAAAAGGCAGAGAACTTCAACAACTTTTGGAATCCGAAAACCCCAGAAAATTTCCCCTATACAGAAAATTTCCCCTGCATTTTTCCTGCACTTCTTTTCCCTGCATTTGCATATTATTCTAAGAGTTCAAAACTGTTAATCCATTCGAAGTTCTGTTTCTTCTGTTTCAAAGAAACAGTTGAGTTGTGCAATTTGCTACTGGTTTGGATTAAAATTTTGCTGTTGCAGTTTAACAGTCAAAGTTAGTTGCTCTTTTTATGCTGTAAACAACATCATTTTGGCTATTGTTAACAGCAGAAAAATGTGAAAATTCAACAAATTTGTGTCTATAAAAGGCAGAGAACTTCAGCATCTTTGGGCATCCGAAAATCCCAGAAAATTTCCCCAGCATTTTTCCTGCACTTCTTTTCCGTGCATTTGCATATCATTCTATGAGTTCAAAATTGTTAATCCATTCGAAGTTCTGTTTCTTCTGCTTCAAAGAAACAGTTGAGTTGTGCTATTTTCTACTGGTTTGAATTCAAATTTTTCTGCTGCAGTTTAACAGTGAAAGTTAGCTGCTCTTTTTTTGCTATAAATAGCTGCATTTTGGCTGCAGTTAAAAGCAGAAAAATGTGAAAATTCATTAATTTTGTGACTATAAAAGGCAGAGAACTTCAGCAGTTTTGGGCATCCGAAAATCCCAAAAATTTCCCCTGCATTTCTTTTCCCTGCATTTCCATAACATTCTAATATTCAAAACTGTTAATCCATTCGAAGTTCTGTTTCTTCTGCTTCAAAGAAACAGTTAAGTTGTGCAATTTGCTACTGGTTTGAATTCAAATTTTGCTACTGCAGTTTAACAGTCAAAATCAGCTGCTCTTTTTCTGCTGTAAATAACTGCATTTTGGCACCTGTTAACACCAGAAAAATGTGAAAATTCAACAATTTTGTGCCTATAAAAGGCAGAGAACTTCAGCAACTTTTGGCATCCGAAAATCCTAGAAAATTTCCCCTATACAGAAAATTTCCCCTGCATTTTTCCTGCACTTCTTTTCCCTGCATTTGCATATTATTCTAAGAGTTCAAAACTGTTAATCCATTCGAATTTCTGTTTCTTCTGTTTCAAAGAAACAGTTGAGTTGTGCAATTTGCTACTGGTTTGGATTAAAATTTTGCAGCTGCAATTTAACAGTCAAAGTTAGCTGCTCTTTTTATGCTATAAATAGCTGCATTTTGGTTGCTGTTAACAGCAGAAAAATGTGAAAATTCAACAATTTTGAGCCTATAAAAGGCAGAGAACTCCAGCAGCTTTGGGCATCCGAAAATACTAGAAAATTTCCCCTAAACAGAAAATTTTTCCCTGCATTTTTCATGCACTTCTTTTCCCTGCATTTGCCTAACATTCTAAGAGTTCAAAAATGTTAATCCATTCGAAGTTCTGTTTCTTTTGCTTCAAAGAAACATTTGAGTTGGGCGTTGTACCTTGGGAGTTCTGTGTTCGTGAGTGCCTGAAACTGATAAAAGACAGGACATATTGAACTTAAGGGGAAGCGGTTTTCTGCTGTCTCGTCCAGGATTTTAATCCAAACCGGTTGAGGTTCTGAGTTTAATTTTATTACTGTTTTCTGTATTATTTTTTAGCGCATAATTTATGTTCATAAATTATTTGATGCTTGCTGCTGTAATTTAACCTGAAGTTTGAATTCAATTTTTGCTGCTATAACAGCTGCAATTTGCTACTCATTTGAATTCAAATTTTGTTTCTTTCGTTTGCTACGCTTTTACTGCTTAAAATTAGATGGTACTGTTTCATTGTAAATGACTTCATTTTGATAAATTGTAATGCAATAGAAAAAATGTGAAAATTCAACAATTTTGTGCATATAAAAGGCAGAGAACTTCAGCAGCTTTGGGCATCCGAAAATCCCAGAAAATTTCCCCTAAACAGAAAATTTCCCCTGCATTTTTCTTGCACTTCTTTTCCCCGCATTTGCATATTATTCTAAGAGTTCAAAACTATTAATCCATTCGAAGTTGTGTTTTTTCTGCTTCAAAGAAACAGTTGAGTTGGGCGTTGTACCTTGGGAGTTCAGTGTTCATGAGTGCCTGAAGCTGATAAAAGGCAGGACATATTGAACTTAAGGGGAAGCTGTTTTCTGATGTCTCGTCCAGGATTTTAATCCAAACCGATTGAGGTTCTGAGTTTAATTTTATTACTGTTTCCTGTATTATTTTTCAATGCAGAATTTTGTTCATAAATTATTAAACCAGTGCAGAATTTATTTTTTAGTACAAAATTTATATTTTCAGTGCAGAATTTCTGTTAAGAAATTATTAAACCAGTGCAGAATTTATTTTTTAGTACAAAATTTATATTTTCAGTGCAGAATTTCTGTTAAGAAATTATTAAACCAGTGCAGAATTTATTTTTTCATTGCAGAATTTCTGTTCAGAAATTATTAAACCAGTGCAATTTAATTCTCAGATTTCTCAGTATTACAGAAAAGAGATTTCCAACAGTCATAAGTTCAATATTTCTGTGTTATTTTTCTGTTGCTGTTTCTACTGATTAATACTAAGTGTGTTATGTTTTTTTTTTGTAGAGAAATGGAAAACACTGAGAATAAATCTGCTACAACTGAAATTGACACTTGTTCCGGTAATGTTGCAGATGGAGTTCCAACTACAGTGGTTTCCCATTGCGGGAACCAGACAGGCGGTATTGAGACCGTCTTCCCACTATTCGTGACTGCCGTGCTAAACCGACCAATTCATTTATTTCAGTTTGACAAACCCGAGAAATATAAGGGTGGCAGCAGCTTTAAGTTGTGGAAAGAAAAAAATTATGATTTTTCTTACCACTCAACTTCTTATTAGGTTTATCAATAAGGATAAACTTGTGGAGGACATTAATGATCCTAAATTTGAAACCATGATACGAGCATGTTTAAGTGTGGACTACTTCTGTCGCCATAATATATTAATGAATTTGGATGATTCTATTAATATAGAGGAATCTTTGTTGAAAAAATATATTGTGGATGATGCAGGGTCCAAACAGTTCATTGCTGGGAACAAGAATCAGAAAGCTGATCAAGCTAAAGTGGCAGAATATGAAAGACTGGGCTCTGAAATAAAAGACATGCATATGCTAGCTAAATCCTCTTTTCATTCAATTGAAAAAAGCTCAGAACTGTTAGCATTAATTCACACTGATGTGTGTGATTTAAAATATGTGCAATCAAGAGGTGGTAAAAGTTACTTCATCACTTTTATTGACGATTGCACAAGATTTTGCTATGTTTACTTAATGAGAAGTAAAGACGAAGCAATAACTATGTTTAGCCATTATAAAGCTGAAGTTGAAAATCAACTTGGCAAGAAAATTAAAAGGCTAAGAAATGATAGGGGTGGAGAGTATGAATCTCCTTTTGCACAGGTGTGTGCAGAAAGTGTCATAATTCATCAAACAACTCCGCCTTAAACTCTAGAACAAAATGGAATAGCAGAGTGCAAAAACAGAACTCTTAAAGAGATGATGAATGCAATGCTAATAAGTTCAGGCTCACCCCAGAATTTGTGGGGGTGGGGGGAAGCTTTGCTTTCCGCAAATCATATCCTAAACAGATTACCACATAAGAGACTAGATAAAACTCCTTATGAATTATGGAAAGGTCATGCTGAGGAAACCCAAGAGGGGGGGGGGTGAATTGGGTTTATATAAAACTTGCAAACTATTTCCAATCTTTTCTAGGTAAGTGCAAGTTTAACAAAAGCTAAAGCAAAACCCAATGCAAATCACAAGACAAGAGATTTAGAGTGGTTCGATTCACTAAGAATCTACCTCCACTACCTTGAGCCGCACCCAAGGATTTTGCCAACTTCACTAAGAAGAATGTGCCCACACAAAGTAGGACTTTACACTAGTGGCTAACTCACCAAGAGTTTTACAAACAACCACTATAAACAAGAAGCTCACTAAGAGCTTGCCCACACTAAGTAGGACTTATACAATTGCCCACACAAAGTAGGACTTTTACAACAATTACCCTATCACTAAGAAAGGGGATAAGATGAATGATTAAGCACAATGTTGTTCACTCTTCTAAGTGAAAGATAATTACATTTGAAGCTCATCTTGTTGGCTCTTTGAACATAATAAGCTCACTCTTTGTCTTGCTTTGCAAATTCACCTTTGAATGCATTTAGATCATGACAATGAAGTGCATTTGCTTTCAAGGTGTTTAGACTTGATAAGGAATCAATAAGAATATGTTTTGCAAGTCTCTCCAAGTGTTGGAGTCATTCTAAAGCTTTGGAGTATTTATACAATTTGAAATCTCGATGAAAAACGACTCTGGAACGGGCCGGATAATCGGCTAGTAATCAAATGCACCCTCGGTTGACCGAAAATCAACCTCGGTTGAGTCGAACCAAACTTCGGCTGACCGAACCTAAAGTCGGTCGATCGAACCAAGCAATCTCGGTCGACCGAACCACTTCTTGGTCGATCGAACCAAGACAGACCAACTCTCTGCTTTCTTTCCTCGCTGATCCGAGATAATCTCGCTGACCGACTTTCGTGGCATTCTGAGAGTTGTCTTAACACACGCTTTTGAAATCTTTTGAAGTCTAAAATGTTTTCTTAATATGTAACAAGTAAGAGCACTTTGGAAAACCATTTTACAAGACTTATACTTTGAAATCGAAGGCTTTTGAAATACGAACACTATTTGAAACTTTTGCCTTTTGAAAACGTGTTTATGAAATCATGTATGCAAGACTAGAGTGAGAAGCTTATGTTCATAAGAGCTTTGGTTAGAGCTTTAAAGATTACGACTAATGACGACAAAGCTAAACTAACCAAACTAAGTCTTCAATCTTCAATCTTCATAGATGAGCCTTGAATAGTATGACTTTGAATCTTGAACATGGCTTGATTGAAGTACTTAGAGCTTCCTACAAGATTTCCAATATTCTATCACAAAGATTAAGATCATTAGACACAACATCAAATGTTTGTCCAATATCAAAAAACGAGTTCGCTCGCCCTTAGGGCTTACAATCTCCCCTTTTTTGATTATGACAAACTTTGATGTAATAAGATAGAATATGGACAATGTAAGTACATGGAAGCATGGCAAAAGGATCTAAGAACAAATAAGTACAAAGACTAATGCTTAGAAGATACCAATTGTATACGATACCAATTGCAAAGACAAATATATGCAAAGACATAAGCACTAGCATTATAAGTTCTTTTGCCATATAAACTAGGGACTCATAGAAGAGCCCTATTTACCAACCATCCTCCTTGCCTCCTTCCTTCCATCTAATAGCATTCTTGTGTGTAATATACATACCTTAGTTTACACAAGAAGCTAACTTACCATTTTCATCAATGTCGATGTGAGTGCTAAAGATCCTATTACAAAGAACAAGCTCACACAAACATTAGAACTTACAATGGTTTGTTATCATCAAAACAACATAGAATATGCCCTTAGGGCTAACAATCTCCCCCTTTTTGATGATGACAAAACATTGATGCAAATGGGAATAATATGCAAAATAAAGATACCAAATGTATGCATGAGATAAGGATATTAAGGATCTAGACAAGTAGAAGTTTTCTCAAAAACAATTCTACTCCCCCTATATTAAAGAATCCCTTATCTCTCCCATTTTGCAAAGTTCTAAGCTTTCTCCTTTTTGTAAAATACTTCTCATGGCACATTTGCAACACTAAAAATTCTCCCTCTTTTTGTCAACATCAAAAAGGACTATCAGAGCGCCAATAAGAAAAGCATTTAGCGAAAAGTAAAGATTAATATTGGAGAAGCTTGATGAAATATACGAATTCTCCCTATATAAAAAAAATGATACCAATTGAAAAAAAAACTGATATCAATTGAAGAAAAACTTTTAAAAACAAATGAGAATCCGTAATGGTTTAAAAGATCAATCTTAAAGATCATAAATCAATTTGAGAAAGGATTGATCAAGAATAAGTTTGGTTGATTTCTAAACAAAGAGGAGTCCATAATAACACATAAATCAAAAGATGGTCATATATGGCTCAAAAAGAATATCAACCTAAGCTAAAACAAAGGAGATGAGGAATAAACCTTAAAGAACAATCTCCCCGTTTATCAAACAAAACATGTTAGCTCTTTAAGATGAAAAACAAATGACAAAATAGCTAACAAGAGTGGGATGTGATACTAAATGTTAAAACATAAAAGTTAAGCATATGTACCACAACCAAAAAATTTAGAGGAAGTGTAAGATACCAATTGTAGTACATTCCTCTAATAAGTTAATGGTTAGTTAAATGAGTATAACACTCTAGAAGCAAGACTAACCAAAAGCTTAAATGAGATCACAAAAGAATAATACCAAAAGCAAAGTATATGATCTCATAGTTATTTAGGGAAAACACATGTAGAATATGAACATGTATAACACGTATAACTCCCAAAATAACTAACACAAATTTGGCTATAAGATAAGAAAGTTGAAAACCAAGCCAATAAGTGATGTGATGATGTAAAATATGAAAAATTGAGAATAAATCACATATAAGGGGGTATAAGATAAAAACATATGAAGACTCCCCCTATATCTCTTAATGATGCAACTTCTTAACACGATACTCGAAAACGATAAAAATCAAGCGCATCATGTTAAGCATATGTAAATGAAGTTCAAGCACCAAAGCGATATGGTATGTGCATTCTTGAAGACATAGATATCAATTGTGATTGTGTTTGTACTTTAAGCAATTAAGATCACATAAGTAGAACACAAGACACGATATCAAGATAAAAGATCAAATGCACATTAAAAAGAGAGTTTCAATAACCAAGTTTATGCTTTTAAACCATCATTCTTGTCAAGTATGGAATACACTTTTAACATGTTGACAAGCAAAACATGATGTACATAAACCATAATCCAATAAGCACACACTCTCTAGACAACTTCTTAACTCATCAAATAATAGCCCATAAGGATAAAAAACACATAATGACCACTAATAGGAGATGAGTTAAGCCTTGTACCTCAATGCTCTTTGAACTTGGACTTCTTACCATTTTGGTAGATCTTCTTTGTCAATCAAGTCCATTGAGGCATCTCGTGTGATCCTTGGCATTTGACTCTTTTCTTGGAGTCTTAGCTCATTTGTGCCTTCCTTGTAGTTCATATCTTCTTCTTGAAGTTTTAGAACTCTTTGTTACCTACAAGGAATTCTTGAGAACTAATTTGGTACCTTTTCAAAGGTCCATCAAGATTAGCTCAAAATCTCAAGTAACACAAATATGCATAAGGATCAAGGTTATCAAAAACCAATACAATTAGATGGATTCTTAAATGAATATGACATAACAAAACAAGAATCAATCAAGTTGCATATGCTACATGTCATCATAGATACCTTAGCTAAACATAAGCATGAATAATCAAGAGCGTGCTAAAGGTTATCTATTTGAATATAAAAATCAAGAATTGGAGATGCAACATGTATAAGAGCAAGCATATAAAAATATATATACCAAAAACACTTAAACACGTTAACTAAAGTGTTAAGATAAAGTGATTTGATACCTTTGCTTTCTTACCAAGTGATGAAGACATTGGATTAACACTTTGACTCTTGTCATCACTTGAAGCTTTGCTCTTAGTATCTACCCAACTTGGTTCTCCAATTGATTAACATTTGAGCTTTGAGAATCCAAGTGTTAAGGAGTGCTTTTGACTTTCTTCTTTTGGCACAACTCCTTTGACTTCTCCCCAATACCACTTCTAATCGAATCAATAACATTGAAGCTTTGTGGCATGCATCTAACTTATAAGAACCTATAAGATCAAGGGAAGAGTAGCTTTTGGTACCCACTTTTGTTTGGGTCCATGGGGGTTAGTAGAATTAAACTTCACTTTCCAAATTGTTTTAACTCCCCTTTCAATCTTCTTCTTAACATGGCATCTATCACAAGTATGACCATGTTTTCCACAATATGTGCAATGAATGTGTGGCTTAGAAGAATTGTGAGCATGCACATGATTTCTATTTGGCCTATGTGACATACTAGCATTTACAACATGATTCTTATGAATAAGAGAAGAGCTAGCAATATCGACATGATTTGCAATATAACCAAGGCCATGTTTATCATTTGAAGCACATTGCATGCCAAGAATTTGATCAAGATTTTTCTTACCCTTTGAAAAGTTTTCAACAAGAAGGGTAAGGTTTTTAACTTTGTTTTCCAAAAGATCAAAATTCAACAAGCTTGTTTTCTAAAGATGACACTTTAACACATGCTTCTATGTGTTGTAATGAAGATGAATTGCAAGTAGTAATAAGATCATCATTTTCACATTTCAAACAATTAACATCATCACACAACTTTTTATTTTCATCAACCAACTTGGCCTTTTCTTCAAGCAAATATTCAATTTTATGCTTCATTACATGGTTTTGCTTTGCACATTTTTTCAATTGATCATACATATCAATTAAAAGCACATTAGCATCATCCTCCTCATCATCATCATAAGAATTTGAAATAGAGGGAGAAGGATGTACCTCATTACCAAAAGCCATGAAGCACAAGTTGGCGTATTCATCATCACCGTTGTCACTTGAAGAGCTTGATCCTTCATGAGTATCTTCAAGCGTTTTCCACATGGAGTGGGCGGATTTGCTTCCAAGGACACGGTTGTACTCCTCCGGACTCAAGGCACTACTAAGAATATTCATTGCCTTGTAATTTTGAGTCATCATCTTGAACTCAACTTCATTTAGCTCATTGTCCTTCTTTGGAGTTTGAACACCTTCCACCATCTTCTTGGGTACATATGGACCTTCTTCAATTATATGCCATAAATAGAAATCAATGGAGCACACATATAACTTGAATCGATCCTTCCAAGCATCAAAATGATTTCCATCAAAAAGTGGTGGTCTATCGGTGGAAGACCCCTCTTGGTAGGCTAATGCGGAATAACCGGCCATAATCTTTTCTTCAAGCGGTTAAGCTAAATATGAAGACCGGGCTCTGATACCAATTGAGGAAACCCAAGAGGGGGGGGGGGTGAATTGGGTTTATATAAAACTTGCAAACTATTTCCAATCTTTTCTAGGTAAGTGCAAGTTTAACAAAAGCTAAAGCAAAACCCAATGCAAATCACAAGACAAGAGATTTAGAGTGGTTCGATTCACTAAGAATCTACCTCCACTACCTTGAGCCGCACCCAAGGATTTTGCCAACTTCACTAAGAAGAATGTGCCCACACAAAGTAGGACTTTACACTAGTGGCTAACTCACCAAGAGTTTTACAAACAACCACTATAAACAAGAAGCTCACTAAGAGCTTGCCCACACTAAGTAGGACTTATACAATTGCCCACACAAAGTAGGACTTTTACAACAATTACCCTATCACTAAGAAAGGGGATAAGATGAATGATTAAGCACAATGTTGTTCACTCTTCTAAGTGAAAGATAATTACATTTGAAGCTCATCTTGTTGGCTCTTTGAACATAATAAGCTCACTCTTTGTCTTGCTTTGCAAATTCACCTTTGAATGCATTTAGATCATGACAATGAAGTGCATTTGCTTTCAAGGTGTTTAGACTTGATAAGGAATCAATAAGAATATGTTTTGCAAGTCTCTCCAAGTGTTGGAGTCATTCTAAAGCTTTGGAGTATTTATACAATTTGAAATCTCGCTGAAAAACGACTCTGGAACGGTCAGATAACGGCTAGTAACAGTGCACCTCGGTTGACCGAAAATCAACCTCGGTTGAGCCGAACCAAACTCGGTTGACCGAACCTAAAGTCGGTCGACCGAACCAAGCAATCTCGGTCGACCGAACCACTTCTTGGTCGACCGAACCAAGACAGACCAACTCTCTGTTTCTTCCTCGGTTGATCCGAGATAATCTCGGTTGACCGACTTTCAGGGCATTCGGAGAGTTGTCTTAACACACGTTTTGAAATCTTTTGAAGTCTAAAATGTTTTCTTAATATGTAACAAGTAAGAGCACTTTGGAAAACCATTTTACAAGACTTATACTTTGAAATCGAAGGCTTTTGAAATACGAACACTATTTGAAACTTTTGCCTTTTGAAAACGTGTTTATGAAATCATGTATGCAAGACTAGAGTGAGAAGCTTATGTTCATAAGAGCTTTGGTTAGAGCTTTAAAGATTACGACTAATGACGACAAAGCTAAACTAACCAAACTAAGTCTTCAATCTTCAATCTTCATAGATGAGCCTTGAATAGTATGACTTTGAATCTTGAACATGGCTTGATTGAAGTACTTAGAGCTTCCTACAAGATTTCCAATATTCTATCACAAAGATTAAGATCATTAGACACAACATCAAATGTTTGTCCAATATCAAAAACAGAGTTCGTTCGCCCTTAGGGCTTACAATCTCCCCCTTTTTGATTATGACAAACTTTGATGTAATAAGATAGAATATGGACAATGTAAGTACATGGAAGCATGGCAAAAGGATCTAAGAACAAATAAGTACAAAGACTAATGCTTAGAAGATACCAATTGTATACGATACCAATTGCAAAGACAAATATATGCAAAGACATAAGCACTAGCATTATAAGTTCTTTTGCCATATAAACTAGGGACTCATAGAAGAGCCCTATTTACCAACCATCCTCCTTGCCTCCTTCCTTCCATCTAATAGCATTCTTGTGTGTAATATACATACCTTAGTTTACACAAGAAGCTAACTTACCATTTTCATCAATGTCGATGTGAGTGCTAAAGATCCTATTACAAAGAACAAGCTCACACAAACATTAGAACTTACAATGGTTTGTTATCATCAAAACAACATAGAATATGCCCTTAGGGCTAACACATGCACCTTCTTATAAGTTCATAAAAGTTTGGGGATGTCTAGCAAAGGTTCCAATTCCGCCCCCTAAGCGGACGAGAATAGGACCTAAAACGGTAGATTGCGTGTTTATAGGATATGCACAGGATAGTAGAGCTTACAGATTCTTAGTGCATAAATCAGATAACTCTGAAGTGCACATAAATACAATTATTGAGGCTAGAGATGCTTCCTTCTTTGAAGGAATTTTTTCTTATATGAAGCATTCTAGCGAAGACCTAAAAAACAATCAAGTTGAGAAGATTGTGGGGGAAAATGAACTTCAAGAGGAAGTTGAAGAACCCATACGTAGTAAAAGAGCTAGAAGAGAAAAGTCATTTGGTCCAGATTTTCTAGCTTATTTGTTAGAAAATGATCATTTGACTTATATAAAAGCAATTACTTCTACAGATTCTGATTTATGGAAAGAAGCAATTGACAGTGAAATAACTTTAATTCTTCAAAACCATACATGGGAACTTGTGTAGCTTCCACCAGGTTGTAAAGCATTAGGTCATAAATGGGTCTTTAAAAGAAAGATGAGACCTGATGGCACAATTGACAAGTACAAGGCGAGACTTGTAATTAAAGGATACAAAGAAACTGAGGGTGTCGATTATTTTGACACTTATGCCCCTGTATCTAGAAAAATATCAATCAAGCTAATTATTTCTTTTCCAGCCTTGCTTGATTTGGAGATCCATCAAATGGATGTGAAAACAGCTTTCCTTAACGGAGAACTGGAAGAAGAAATATATATGGAACAACTTGAAGGGTATGTTGTTTCGGGCCAAGAGAAGAAGGTGTGTAGACTTGTCAAATCAATGTGTGGATTAAAACAATCACCTAAACAATGGCATGAGAAATTTGAAAGTGTAATGCTATGAATTGGTTTTCAAATAAACCAGAGTGATAAATGTGTCTACGTGAAAGGAAGCAAAGACGATTATGTAATAGTCTGTCTCTACGTAGATGACATGATAATTATTGGTAACAAAGAAAATATTAAAGTTACCAAAAGATTGTTGTCGCAAAATTTCGACATGAAGGATATGGGACATGTTGATGTAATACTTGGAATGAAGATTACCAAGACATTAGATGGATATTCACTTTCTCAAAGCCATTATATTGAAAACATATTAGACAAATTTGATAAAGGAAGTGATTTAATTGCGAGAACACCTATGGAAGTAGGTGCTAATCTTCACAAGAATCGTGGAGAATGTGTGCGACAACTTGAATATTCTAGGATCATAGGCAGTCTAATGTATCTCATGGACTGCACTAGACTAGATATTGCAAATTTAGTTAACAGACTGGCAAGGTATACAAGTAATCCCATATAAGGTACACTGCTAACTATGGATTATTTTATACTAGATATACAGCTGTACTTGAAGGGTATACTGATGCAAATTGGATAGCAGATTCCAAAAATATAAAATCCACAAGCGGAAACATTTTTGTAATTGGAGGTGCAGCGGTTTCATGGAAATCATGCAAACAAACTTGTATTGCGAGATCAACTATGGAATCAGAATTCATATCTATGGATCTAGCAGGCGAAGAGGCCGAATGGTTACGTGGATTTTTGGAAGATGTTCCAATGTTTTCAAAACCGATGCTACCAGTTAGCTTACATTGTGATAGCATGTCAGCTATTGGTAGATCAAAGAATAATGTGTATAATGGGAAGTCTAGACATATACGTCGAAAGAAACTTTTGAAAACCGGTGTTATAGCTTGGGACTTTGTGAGATCCAAAGAAAATATAGCGGACCCATTAACAAAGTTTAACGAGAGATCTTGTAGATATTTCATCGAGGGGAATGGGGCTGAAGCCCATTAAATTGATTACCGCTCATGATGGCAACCCTACCTGAATTGTAAAGCCAATTTGCAGGTTCAAAGGGACAACCGAATTGTGGGGGGGGGGGTGTCGAACAAAGTACTCGGGGAAAAGAGTTCCCAGCTCATTCCTAAGGTGAAAGAGTGATAGACCTGTCTATTGGAGGAAAAACGAAAGTTTTTAATGATCCTTATACGTATTATGTGAAGTATGACATGATACTTCTTATAAGAGATCACCTATATCGAATGTGAAGGGGCCACTTCTATGAGATGACATCCGGGCTAAATCTCTAGAGCATTCGATAAATGTTTCCAAGGCAGTCCAGGGCCAAAATGGACAACAACGAAAGAATCGATTAACAGTATAGAGAAATCGCTGTGTGACTATCATTGTCTTGGTACACACAAAACGCTGAACAGTTCAAGGCATCGTGTCCACTGGTTAGCAAGTGTATTCGATGGTATTTCACTAGGGAAGGTTCAAGGTTAACAACTACTTATCCTTATGCAACGAATTCCGAACTCTTGCATTGCATTTCATGTGCAATTTTTAAAAGATTTTTCATTCATGTGGGGGATTGTTGAAGAAATTGGATTTTCTCAAAGAATTAAAGGGTAATTAAAGTGTTGTGAGGACATATTTGAGCTAATATATTTATATGTTACACCACTCGATTCTGAATGTTATTGAGTTTATCATGAAGTGGGCTGCGCAAGCTTCGCGATGATATATAACATGTGAGAAAACCAATTCTTGGTGTGAATGATAAATCGGTATAAAGTGGAGTGGATGAAATGTGGTAAATGAGTTTTTAAACTCACATCCCACATGGGAAAAAAACCTTTGGAAATATTTTTCACTTTATAAGGAAAAATGGTTCAAGAAAGTTTAAATTGTATTACCACTATTATTCTTCAAGTGATAACCTCGTGTGCGCTCGCGCAGGGGGTGCAAACGGAAAGTCTGTGGATACCAAATTAGCTTGAACTTGTGTGCAGGCGCGACCTGCGTACACGAATACCGGACAAAATACACGGGCCTGATCAGCCACATTTTTGCTACTGGTTTGAATTTTTATACTCAACATTTTGATGCTTGTTGCTGTACTTTACCCTGAAGTTTGAATTCAATTTTTCCTGCTACAACAGCTGCATTTCTGCTGCTGTAACAGCTGCAATTTGCTACTGGTTTGAATTCAAATTTTGCTGCTGCAGCTTTAATAGTCAAAGTTAGTCTGCTTTCTGTTTACTGCATTTTAGCATGATGAGAAAAATGTGAAAATTCAACAATTTTGTGCCTATAAAAGGCAGAGAACTTCAGCATCTTTGGGCATCCGAAAATCCCAGAAAATTTCCCCTTTTTTCCTGCACTTCTTTTCCCTGCATTTGCATCTTATTCTAAGAGTTCAAAACTGTTAATCCATTCGAAGTTCTGTTTCTTCTGTTTCAAAGAAACATGTGAGTTGGGCGTTGTACCTTTGGAGTTCAGTGTTCGTGAGTGCCTGAAGCTGATAAAGCCAGAACATATTGAACTTAAGGGGAAGCGATTTTCTGCTGTCTCATCCAGGATTTTAATCCAAACCGGTTGAGTGTCTGAGTTTAATTTTATTACTGTTTTCTGTATTATTTTTCAGTGCAGAATTTCTATTCAGAAATTATTAAACCAGTGCAGAATTATTTTTTCAGTGCAGTTTAATTCTCAGATTTCTCAGTATTACAGAAAAGAGATTTCCAACAGATTTCATACTTGGGTGTAGGGCTGAGCACCGAATTCCGATTTACCGAATTCGAATTCGAATTGATCATGTACTACCGACCTTTTTCGAACCGAATTCGAATTGACCGAATTGGCGAATTCGAATTCGGTAAATTTACCGAATTACCGAATTAGAGAATACATAGAAAGAAGAAAAGAAAACAGAGGCTTACTGGAGGGAGTTTTGGGGCGGTGTCAATGGAGAAGAGGAAGAAGAGGAAGAAAAATGGGAGTAATCTAGTGTGGGTGACATTTTTTGTTAGAAGTAGGGATTTAGGAGAGTATTTATAGTGTATTTATTTTAGTATTATACTATTATTTATTAAAATATTTTTTTGAATTCGAATTCGATAATACCGAATTCACCAAAACCATATACCGAATTCGAATCGAATTCGAAAACTTCGAATTCGGTATGATCCGAATTACCGAATTCGATTTACCGAATTCAAATCGAATTCGGTCGGTAAATCGGTTTTTACCGAATTTGCTCACCCCTACTTGGGTGTACTTTTTCATTTAGACCGAGTCCTTTACTTATTGCTCCATCAATAACCTTGTAGAGTTCAAGGCAAACCAAACAAGTGGCCATGGTTGTGGACCAGGTATAATCCTACCAGCAATGAACTTGGCTTTGAGCTTGTGCACCTCAGGTGTACTGTAATTTATTGCTCTCATGTTATGCAAGTGCTTCTATTAGGTCCATATGATAATTGATGTCATCATCCTTCTCAAATTTAATTGGCTTCATCTGAAAACCTGGTGGTAAGTCCGTTTGATATTGCTCAAGCTTCATTACTAATTCATTTATGGTAGCAACATCATAAATTGAAGCAGTCGAGAGACTAGTAGCCTTCTTATCTGTCACAATTTTTGCATCTTTCTTAGGCTGGAAATTAGGGATTATAAATATATATATTTACAACTTCAGTTAATTTCTTTGTATTATTGGCCCAGCCAGGGATAGGAATACCAAATGTTTCGGCACCAAGTATGAATGCTACCATTATGAAATGGAGATGACTTGGATCAGAAGCAGAGAAGAGAGTGTGTGGGGAAAGCGCTTGGGGGATGACCAGAATAGTGCTTGTCGCAGCATCCTTAGGGAAAGTATAAATAAATTGCTTGACATAACTCGAAAAACAATCTTCAAACTTGAGTAGTGCCCATGTGATACAATCTTGGAATGTTTCACATCTTTCCTTGTCAAGGCACTAAATGACGCGTTCCAACTGTTCTCTAACATGATCATCCCTAGTATTTTTCTTAGATCATGTATATTCTCACTCGGATTAGAAAGATAAGCATCCACCTTCGCTATTATTTTTTCAAGAAAACCCTCAAACTCTGGTCTGTCCCAGGTCCAACAATGGTCAATGTTATGTGGAAAAGAGTGCACAATACACATTTGCTCTTGTTTCTCAGGAGGGTCTCTTGATGTACCATAATTCTCAGCCATATGTGGAATCACCATTTGAGTATTGCACTTGGCACCAAGAGTTCCTGGCTCGAGAAGATGTTTTTGGAAATACAAGCATCTATAACCAGCATAGAGCTTGGCATTGACATTATCGAGAGAAACTGTAACAACACTGAGATTTTCCCAAAAGGCATCATGAAACACACCCTCAGTCTCAGGGCTATGACAATTCTGTAGAGCTTCAATATAGAAGTTGGGATTTATTGACGCTACAGCTGAAACATCGACAATAGACTTGGTTTGCTCTATATTCCAATCATGAAAGAAAACTGCCTATATAGGCATGGGCGAAGACAGGGGGAGGCGGGAGGGGGCCGGCGTCCCCCAAGATTTTTAAAAATACTACTATTCGAAATTTTATGTGTATTTTGAAAATTTTTATCAGTTTCGCCCCCAAAGAATTTTTTTTTTGCCGTTTTTATTGCCCTCAAGAATTTTTTTGCCGTTTTTATCACTTGAGCTCTGTAATTCTATATACTGTTACAGTTTCGCCCCCCAACACCAAATTCCTTACTTCGTCCTTGTATATATAGGTTACTCTTTTCTATAACATCATCATCACTCTTCACAGCAAGAAAATTTTGCAAATATTTTTTAGGATATATGTGGCTAAGATTGAGCTTATTCTCATATACCATACTCATTTCCTTATCTCTTCTCATATGGTACATAGCTAAACTTTTCTCATTCTCTATAACATTATTTTAAATTTTTTTTTAAACTAAATGGCACTAGTTTCACATTTGCAAAATCAGACCAATGTTTTTTCGTTCTTAATTATACTCTCTGAAATCGAAACCGTAAAAGTATAGATCACTTATCCATGATGTGCGAGTCATAAAATTTACAAGAAGGAACAAATCATGAAAGTTAAGAAAATACATACCTTGGTCGTAAACTAACATATTACTCATTTTATCTAATAAAATCGTTCCAACAGTTGGAGTATAACACAAGCTCGTGCATTTTACACGTCTTCAGATACTTTGTGCCCAATATAGTGAATTGCGTCGGATATTGAAAATCGCGAATGATTAGAGAATCTGTATCAGATACAAATAAAGAATTGTACCGTATACGGAGGATTATGCCGAATTAAAAAGAATCATGTCAAATACAGAAAATCGTGACAAATTCAAAGATTTGAGTATCAAACGCACATGATAAATATTTTTATTTGAGCTCACTTCTTCTTTACCATTCAAGAAATACAATAAATTTAAAACAAATCTCTATTTAATTTAATCATCAGTTAATAATTTATTTTTTTTGACTATCATGTCTCGTGTCAAATAATATACGTTGTATATCCATGTATCCATAGTGTAATTATAGTTGCCTTTTCAAGTTTTTTATTCTGATTGCTTTCCTTTCCATACCTTGCACTCATTGTCAACGTGGCTCTCATGAAACTCGTGTTAGGTACCTAAATATCTCTCTAAAAACATCTTCCAAAACTATTTATTTGTGTCCTGAGCTATGTTCATCACAATGATCAATATTTTGTGAAGTCTGATGGACTCAAGGCAACGACCAATGTGAGTATATTGTATTCTCTTTTTCGATATTGTTTCTCTTTTTTTCCCCTGTTTGATTATTCATATTATGTCTAGAATTACTACCTTTGGGAATTTTGCTTCCATATATTTATATTAGATACTCTCTCCATTCCTAAATATAAGACGTTTAGAACACTTTAAAAAAATTAAAAAAAATCAAATAAACAACAATCTTTCCATCATAATTCCAATAATACCTGTCCTCCCTCTCTTTCACTCTTCCAATAAAAGATATGTTGAGGGAATGAATTGTTGACACCTTCAAATACATGTAAATGACAATTAATTTAAATATATATATATATATATATATATATATATATATATATATATATATATATATATATATATATATATATATATATATATCCTAAACGACAATTAAATGGGAATGGAGGGAGTAGTTCACATATTCAGATTATTACAAGAAGAGAACAATGTTCACTTTTGAGGATTTATGCCCCCCATTAACCATTACATGGAAATTTAAGGATTTCTTTGATCCGACTCACACGGAATCTTAAAATTTCATGGCCGTTTTATAGTTCTTTGTTTTTCATTTTTTCATAATAATTTATACCATCTTAAATTAATTTTTTGAAGAGATAAAATGTTTTTTCTTTGTTCTAATGACAGTTTGAGTCTTCATACTGCTAATAACTAAACTGATGAGAAGTAATTTAATTTGATTTGTCCTTAATAATTAAATGATAAAAATATACCCAAAAGTATTTAAATTTTACAAAATAAGTCATTAATATATGTAAATTGGTTGATAGGAATGTATTTTTTTCTAAAATAAAAGGCGGTTGCAATTTATTTTGTCTAAATTTTTTGATGAATAGTATCTTCCGTTTATAGTCCTTCCTCTCATATTCATATCATATACTCTCTCCATTCCTAAATATAAGACTCTTTAGACAATTTGAGAAAATTAAGGAAGTTGTCCATTCCACCTAAACTTCCAATACTACCCCATCCTCCCTCTCTTTCTCTCTCACTTCTATAATATAAAGAAAGGAAAATGTTGAGGGTATAATTGAAATGAATTGTTGACACCTAACAAAAGAACCTTAAACGACAATTAATTTGGACTCCTAGATTTCTCCTAAACGACAATTAATAAGGAATGGAGGGAGTACTAGATCAGGGTTGCGCGAATTGCTTCATACAACGTTTAGTGTTTTCTGATTAGTAATGACTTAATTATACTTATTACTTATACGAATAAACTAATATTACTGATTTTTTACCATATGAAGTTAAATTTATTCATGTTCCTTTCACTCTTCTTTCATATTAATCTTCTGGTCAAATCAAATATTAATTTTGCCGCCTCTGTATTCTTCTATTCTCTTCCTAATTCTTTCTTTGACATATATTCACCTCTCGCCTTCTTTTTTTCTTATTCCCCCAAACATCTCCGCCAAAAAACTCTAATACCGCCCTCCTTCGTCCTTTTTTTTTGTCTTCCTTCATTTTTTCCTAGGTTTTTGGTTGAATCTATAAATCACACTGTTTCGAGTAGATTGTGATAAAACACAAAAAAATAACTATTTTTCAATAAGTAAATAAGATTCACACACATTTATAAAATCAACATGGAAAAAAAACAGTAATTTCAGAATTAATAGATGAAATGAGTATGTAATGAAAATCTCACATGAGACGCATTCAAAGAATACCTGGGAAAATAAACAAACGTGGAAAACAAAATTTAGATTCTTCATAAACAAACAAAAAAGGAGCAGAATTACGAGTTGAGAATACCCCGTGAAATTGGAAACGATATGGAAGGGGGAGATTTTATAATGGATAGAGATGGAAATTGAAGAGCCAGTTTTGGAAGTTAAGCAAGCTGTTCATATGTTTTTGTTTTTTGGTCGTTTGTTTCTTCATTTGGTTGTTTTTTTTTTTTTTTCATTTTTTTGTATTTGAAAAGATGGTTTATATTCTTTATTTGTGCACATCCAAAAACTTATGATTTTCAGCTATGTTCATCTTTAGAATCTCTTTTTACCTATGAACATATGTTTATATAGAGAGCAATAGTATTTAGAGCATTGTTTTAACGTATGAATATGAATAGTTTTCTCTATGAATAGTTTATGCCTTTGGTTCTTAATTCCTTTCATGAATGAAAATGAATTGATTTCTTCAATGATTTTAGTTAAATTATTCATAATCATGTATTTCTACTCCATGAGATAGAGTTTTATCTGCTATATTAATTATACTCCATTATTACTTCAGTTATTTATTTTAGGATTATAAGTTAACATAAGCACGCAATCATTAACGCCAATAATCCCATGTGACGGATTCTGATTTGCCAAAGAACCTATAGGTGATCAAGACGGTCGCTTAAGGATATACCACAAAAAGTGCTGGAAAAAATATATTGTGTATTATATAATTATGTTACGATATCGATTAAAATGATTAGCAATATTATCTTCTTTTTTTAACGGAGTAAAATGATGTGTTGAGAGTGGAATGTTAGAGTATTTTAATTTTAAAACTTAAATAAATGATTTTACTGTTAAAATGCTAGAATAATAAGATAAATAGTTATAAAATTATATCTCCTTGTTAAGGAGGAGCATATTTTAATGTCAGTTGTGTACCTCTTTGGAAAGCTCCCGCTATGGGGATTAGTTGCTGTTGCGGGAGATGGATACATTGGTTTCTACCCAAGAAATTAGGACTCAACAAGGAAGACTAGCTTAGTTTACATGCTTCTCACTCGGAACAATAACTTTCGAATTTGACACTTTCTACTCCTAGATAATAAGAAAACTAAGAAAATAAAAATAATTAGGCTTCCCTTACAAATTTTCTCTAGAGCCCCATTCCTCTAGACACGGCCCTGATTTCAGTTCTGCCAAAACGCTTATGGAATGCCACAAAAAATCACAAATGGACATATGTTTACCATGTTGAATTATCATGCAATTACATATTTTTCTTAACATGTTGAAATGTTTTCCAGGAAATAGGAAAGTGTAAAATGTATTAAAATTTTAGATATATTTCTAATTCTTCCCTTGCATTTGTATCTCTCGTCCTTACAAAAGGAGAGCAAGTACAAGGTACATGTACAAACTATACCCTATTAAATGTAACGTTTCTAATTTTTTTAATAAATCAGTTCCCTTACTTACACATGACATGTAACATTTTTGTACTCTACCTTCAAGTAAGAAAGCTAATGTTGTTGTATTAGCAATATTCACAACTTTTTGTTTTCTGAATTTTACCTATATGCATAGCATGTTTTTTAATTAAATATTTTTCAATTTCATAATTACACTTCAATCCATTAAGAGACAATGCTACTCCTTTGCCAGAGATGATTCATGTAAAAGGAGATTAAAGAGAATTAGAGTGAAAGAATCAGAGAAGCACTCCCAATTTCCTCTACAACCGAAGGGCAAAACATTCAAGCGCTATCTGCTGAAATTTGTCTTCTTTCTCATCTTTCTTGGCATTTGTCTTGTGATCCTTTCCTCTCCAACTAGCTGTCTCCATGAAAATATATCATATGCAGTTTCTAGGTAAGTGTTTTAACTAAAGATTTATTGGCACTCTAAATTTTCTATGACAAGGACGAAGACAGACTCTCCCGAGATTTTTACGACGTCCCTGATCTTTCTGGCTTCGTCCCTGTTCTACGACGTCCTCTCTAACATCTGTTGTAACATTCCTAATGTAATATTTAATGTTTAGAGTTAATATTTTATGGTTTATGATAAATGAATGAAGAGTAAAAAGGAAATGTTACCGAGGACACGGACCAATCTATTGGTCATATTAACATGCTAATAAGTTGTTGAATCTTTTAGCTTATTCATAAACATACTTTGCAAAGAATCTAAGGAAGCAATCTAATAAGTGTTGAATCTTTTAGTTTATTCATAGTAACTAGCTTGTGTAATGCAGGTCTTATTTTGTGGACAGGTGGATAAATGGTAGATCAGATCACAGATATACATCTAATTTTGACATCAAATGGAACCAAATTTCAAGAGTTTTGGAGAAGTTACCTGAAAAGAGTACAATTGATGGTGTTGGCATTCTCAACTTCAATAGCAATGAAATTAATCATCTGAAAAGTTTCATCACCAGTGCAAAGTACACAACCCTGAAATTAGATTATATCGACGAGGACTTAACCTGGGAATCCTTATTTCCTGAGTGGATTGATGAGGAACAAGAATATGAAGTACCAAAGTGCCCTTATCTACCAAGGATTGAGGTTCCGAAACAAAGGCTTGATCTTATTGTCGTTAAACTTCCTTGTAGAAATGAAAGTAATTGGACAAGAGATATTGCTAGGCTGCACTTGCAGATTGCAGCAGCTCATTTAGCAGCTTCTGCTAAAGGGATTCACCCTGTACATTTGTTGTTTCTCACAAACTGCTTTCCTATACCGAACCTGTTCTTGTGCAAGGAACTTGTTGGTCGTGAGGCTAACGCTTGGTTGTACAAACCTGACCTGAATTTATTGAGAGAAAAACTGCAGCTTTCTCATGGATCTTGTGAGCTTGCACTTCCACTTGGAGATACAGGTAAACTATATCCATCCTTCTTTTACATCATACAATTAAACTCTTGCGTTTTAATCAACAGAAGTATATTAAATCACATAAGGACCGTTCTAGATTACTAAAGCTTTTCTCAAGTAAAAGTACGTTTGAAAAGAGCTGTTTTAATAAATAATAAACATTCTTAATTTTAAGAGCATCAATAGGCTGTTCTAAGAAGAACCCCAAGAGTAGCTTCTCAAAATAAGTTTTTTTCCAGCTATTTTAGCTTTTGGCTTTGAAAAAAAAGCATGAGCAACCTAATTTAAGCAAATTGAGAATATGCCCCCCTATAAGAGTTATTAGACCTCCAATCTTCTATACATATATTTGGCATTGTCAAATGTAAGGAAACTTGCCATCTGCTAATAATACTTTCTTGAGAATGACTTATAATGTTGTTACATGTTAGAGATAATCATGAAAAACCTTTGTATAATTATACAATTTCATGTATACACATGCAATTGTTTAGGATTCTCAATTTTTTTTTATTTTTTATGATAATGACTTGTTAACAAGAGCCTATGCAATGTAAAGATTTATTAGGCTGCTCAGGGAAACAGAACAGGGAAGCTTATGCTACAGTCCTCCTGTCGTCTAAGCACTATGCTTGTGGAGCTATAGTTGCAGCCCAAAGCATCATAACGACAGGTTCAACCAGAGACCTTGTGATTCTTGTAGACAAAACAATCACTAAGAATCAGAAAAAGGGACTAGAAATGGCAGGATGGAAAGTCAGGATAATAGAAAGAATCCGAAATCCCAGAGCCGATAAAAAAGCCTACAACGAATGGAACTATAGCAAATTCAGGTTATGGCAGCTAACAGATTATGACAAAATCATTTTCATTGATGCTGATTTGATCATACTAAAGAATATTGATATCCTATTTAGAATGCCTGAAATCTCTGCTGTGGGAAATCATAGGACGATTTTCAACTCGGGTGTTATGGTTATTGAGCCATCAAATTGCACATTCCAACTGTTGATGGATCATATAAATGATATTGAGTCCTATAATGGTGGAGATCAAGGGTACTTGAATGAAATATTTACATGGTGGCATAGGATACCGAAGAAAATGAATTTTTTGAAGCATTTTGGGGCTGCTGATGGAAAAATAGAGAATGAGAAGAAAATTAAGTTAGTTGAATCAGAACCCCCAGTACTTTATGTACTTCATTATCTTGGATATAAACCCTGGATGTGCTTTAGAGACTATGATTGCAACTGGAATGTGGGAAAATTACATGAGTTTGCTAGTGATATTGTTCATATGATTTGGTGGAAAGTTCATGATTCAATGCCACAAGAATTGCAAAAGTTCTGTGTTTTAACTTCAAAACAAAGGGCTCAGCTTGAATATGATAGAAAACAAGCTGAGATAAGGAATTATACAGATGGCCACTGGAGAATTGAGGTTAAGGATCCAAGAAAGATTTGTAATGATAACTTATGTGATGTTGATTGGTATAGTATGCTGTGGACTTGGGGGGATAAATCCAATAAGGTTTGACATCAAGAGTAATTAACTTCATCTGAAGAAGAAGATTCTTTGGTAATCTTTCATTTACTTCATTAGGACTTTTCAAATTTTAGTTCTTGCAAGGAAAAAATGTTAGAAATGTGGGAGATCCGCAAGTAAATGTAGCATATAGCATGAATGAATATTTCTGTTCCCATCTCTCATTTTTATATGAATGAAGTGTCTTATTAATTTGTTTATTAGGTTCCAAAATGAAAGTGTAGAAATGCCAAGATGCCTTGTGTATTCGTTATCATAGAATATATAGATATTACAAGGGTACAAATATATGCACAGAATATATAGATAGAGATATTCTAGAATATACAATGAATATCCTATATTAAATATTATAGACTAACACCCCCTCCCCTGCAATCGGAACGAGAGGGGACCAGGCATTCAGATTGGTATGAAACTCTTTGAAAATGCAGTTGTAAACTGGAGAGAAGAAAGAACATAAAAGATACGAATAGCACTAGCAGCAACCTTATAATGAACAAAATGTGTGTCAATCTTAACATGCTTACTAAAGGGATTCATGGGCAGAAACTCGTTCTATAAACACCCATGAGTCCTCCCCTGAAGGATCCGCTCATACCATAGAAATCGAGAACCAGAGAAAAATTACTTACATTTTTCGGCTAAAGATTATGTCTTTCGGATGTGTGTTGCTGCCACCAGAGTCCTCCTTTGCGGAATTACTCCCTACCGGTATCCACGCGACAAAACGAGCAGCGAGTGCTACCTCTTCGTTGTTCTGAGTTTTGGAATCTAGAGAGAAAAGGAGGCCAAAAACAAGAAATCTGATTTCAAGGTTTTTGGTATTTTTTCCGCTCAAAACATTCGTACCTAGGGTTTCGGCCAAGAGAAGTTTATATAGGGTCTGAGAGTTTGTTCAGAACAACTCTCACGTCCTATCCACCTCTTCTAGCAATGGGAGTCTTTAACTCCCACGTCCTCTAGACTTCTGCTGGTAGTGGGAGTCTTTATCGGATAATGACTCCCACATAATCCCAGCTATAACTAAATACCGAAAATGCCCCTTACTCATATCTAATTCGAATAATAACGTTTTATTATTCTCAGAAAAAGAAATGTCAGATACAACGAACCTAGACACATTCTAGATTCATTGAATCTGGACATGAAGCTCGTTAACTCGTCTATGCGTGTGACCCTGTAGGTTCATATCACAATGGCAATGAAAACACACTTAGTAGTAGTATGTGTTCATAAATTACTAGCGGTCCCTAGCAGGACATTGTGACTACCCAAAGTGGATGAATTTACGGTGGAACCTAATATCAATTCACTATTTAATCCCTTTGTCTCGCGATATTCAAATTAAGCATAAGGCATGGTAGGTGTCACCCTTATAAAGCTTAATTATATTTATACTCGATCTCTCGATAAATTGTTCCAACAAACATTTGAGCACAACCATTAATTTAAACAGTCTTTCCCTATCGAGGGGCCGATGCATATCTCTCTCTAATGAGAGAGGGACAAATTTCTTACAATGCCTCTCACATTCAAGTCATGATAGGACACTACATCCGATCATCAGTCGTATTGATTACTCGATTAAAAGTGACGTCCGACTGAGTCAAAACGTGACTCCATTCATGCTAGAATCAATGGAGACATAAGGTAAAAAAAAATTAAATAAATAAAAAAAAAAAAAATGGAGACATAAGGTCTAAGGATTCCAAAATAGTATTGAGGAAGTAATACTTATGACTAAGGACCATGAAGTATTACTTCTCTAACGGATCACGTCCGATAAATGTATCCCAATATATTGCATCTATGATATGATTTGTATCCATTACACATGAACAATAAAATAGAATCATCAATCATACAACATACTAGTTTTATTTCATTGTAAAGAATATTACATAAAACAAAGGGACAGTTAGAATAGTAATTGCATAAGCTAATGAGTTTTACTATCAAATTACACATTTGATGTTCAAAAGCAAAATTAACTATTCAAAGACATGCTAAAAAAGATATAAAACGTACAACATATGCTAATGGTCCTAGGGCACTACTAACACTTAGTTCACATATTTTGAACAAGATTAGTGTTAAGAAAAATAACACTAACTTTATCTTAAAAGAAACTCAAGATCAGTCAACAAGGAATAAAGCCAAGAAAGTTCACAAACAGCATTAGCGACAGCACGATACTAATATTCAGCACTAGAACGAGAAACAGTAGGTTGGCGCTTAGAGGACGAAGGGAAAATATTACCACCAAGAAAAACACAATAATCAGAGGTATACCGGAGAGTATCGGGACAACCAGCCCAATCAACTTCCAAATAAGCAACCATTTTATCAAGAGGAGTAGGTGTAAGAGAGAGACCATGATCCAAAGTACCCTGAATATAACAAAGAATCCATTTGACTGCTTTCATATGAGTAGTATGAGGAGCATGCATAAACAACCAAACTTGTTGCATACAAAAGTAATATCCGATCAAGTAAAAGGTAGATACTAAATAACACCCACTATACTCTTGTATTTGGTATGATCCGATAAAATATCACAATCAGAAATGGATAGCTTGCATTTGGTGCCAAATGAGGTGCCAACTGGATTTTCATTCTCCATGTTAAATCGATTAAAAATATTTCTTGGCTTATTTGGTTTGCGGAGGAAGAAGACACTAGGTGGAACGAGCCACATAAATGCCCTAGAAATAGTGCAAAGGACCCAAATATGTAATACTGAATTCATTTCGAAGAGAAGCAATAATAGCGTGGTCAAGATATGTGGCGTTACCCTAAGGGCACCCAATTCATTTTTTAGTATAAAAAACGTTGATGTTTGGTATCTAATGTTATATGTTCATTGTGATAGTGCTACAGATTAAGAATGAAGTTTATCTAAGTACGTCAAGTATGCTTTATGGAAGATGTAAGTCTACACTTCACAAAAGATATCAAGAATGGCTTGCTTCTAAAGTTTGAAGGCTTAGATATTAAGATCAGTCTTAATAAGTATATCTTGTAAACCCTAACATTACTCACTTAGTTTGAATCACTCAGAAATGACACCAAACATAAACTGTTTTCAAAAGACTTGGAATATTTTGAAAACCACTTTCAAACTTTTGGTCATTATGATCAAATGTGTTTTCATTAGTATCAAAAGGTTTTATTTTCCAAAATGAACTTTATTGTTTAAATGTATTTTGGCCTAGAATAGAACTTGAGTGAATCAGATTTTTTTCTGACTTGTTTTGAGAAAAAACCCGATCACCATGGTTAACCTCTCTAGTAGTAAGGTTAACAGTGAGATTTTTTTTGTTTCACTTACACATCCGGTTGACCGCATGCTTGCTCGGTTAATCGCGCATTTCCATTGTTGCAGAAAACCTCGCCACCGTTTCATTTTGGTAAACCGTGTTGTTGCTGTCAGGCCAGAATGTAGACGTTGCTAAATGGTTACTTTGAATTTCAAAAATTTATTCTTACCACTATAAAAGCCTCTAAAGCTTATTAAGGGGGTAAGAGAGTAGTGAGGATTTGTTATAAAGTGTTATCATTTGTATCCTGAGAATTTTTCAAGCTCTACTGTGTGCCTATCTTTGTGATTCTTTCTTTGTGAGCGAAGAGTGTAGTGCTAGCATTGTAAAATTCATCACATGTAGCGTGATTACATTAGCTAAAATGTAAGATCTATCACATACATAGTGTGATTGTACGAGTTACCTCTTGAGAGTGCCTCTAAGTGAGGATTGTGTAGTGTTGCGTTCTTAGACTAGGGGTTAAGTTCTCCTTGATACCTTACTAAAGATAGTAGCTCGGGAAAGAGCCAGGGAGTCTAACCGAGCTATTAGGGAAGGGAAAGAACTCGTGATAGAGTTGGAACTTGAATCTGAGCTAAATAATGAATACATGCTAAGAAGAGCAAAGTTAGAGAGGGTGAGAGAAGACATCAACCTCACTCCAATGCTTAAGTTAGTTCAGATTCTAGAGAGATAAATAACATAGCACAATAATCGAGAGTTACAAGAACATGAAGTAAATAAAGTGGAATGACCAGTATTTGTAGAGGAAAATGCCCAATGGATATTTCAACACTTTATACGTTCTAAGGTGTGGAAACCCTGGCTTTATTACGGTTTTTCCACCGTATTTTTGTGGATTGATCATTGAGTTTGGTACGAGCGAGTTGTTTCCACGCGTTTGATCTCGGCCATCCGAGTAGGATTGTATGTAGTGGGCCATTCGAATAGCTTGGCCCAGGTCTTGACTTTGGTCAGAGCTTATTTGCCAGCATGGCTAATTTGTGTACCTAATCTAGATACTTTTTTTTAGGCCTAGACCATTTAGCACAATCTATTGTCTTCAGCTTAATCATGTCATAAGCCTTTCAAGATATTTAGCGAGTCTATTCTGAGCTTGGTATCTTCAGAAGAGCCCTTGAGTTAAAAAAAATGGAGTAATTGATATTGTAATAACTAACGTGCATTAATTGGCTCAACATGACGATAAATGGGGATGATTATCTCCTTTCATCCTAGTATAAATAGAGGATTGTTCCCTTCATCTTTTTTCAGTTTTCACTTTTTTTCACTTAGATTTTCTTTTCTTTATCTTTTGCTCTCCTTCCTTTCCCCAGCAACCTTTTTCCAACCTCTGACACCGGTGATGCAGAGTTGTGTTTGTTTAGAAGCTAATTCAAGTAAGCCCGACTATTTTATATTTGCCAAGCCTTTTTTTTAGGTGATCTGGGTAATCTCGGCTATTTTTATCTATTTTGCCCAACTTTGTCTTTTCTAGAGCTATTTGGGTAGCTCGACTATTTTACTTTGACTAGCTTTATCTTCTCCTGAGATATTTGGGTAACCTTTTTTTCTTCGGGAATCCGAGGGGATGTCTTAACATTTTCTTTGGATTTTTGTACTTAGTATTATCTTGTATGTTTTCCTTTGTTAGATCACATACTATAACCTTTCGCAAATCTGGCTCGAACATATAGTTTTGAGGAGATGATGGCGTCTTAAAATTCCCAGGAAAATGATATTGATGAATGTTACATTCCACAGCCCAATGTGGTATATCAAACAATTATAGGTTCCGAGGTTTTTGTTACTAAAGATGAGTTGACCGTTTAGTTTCCATATAACCCTGCCAAACTTGCTTTGTGCGGCTTCAAACATACCCCTAGAATCGAGCTTTCTGCCCGAGATATGTCTGGAGGGGTCAATAGTTGTTTTTCCTTAGGATATGTATAGAAGCATAATATCGAAATCGGTTGTACCCAAGGTAAACTGGAGGCTTGGTGTAGGGATTATCGAATGAAAGATACTTATAAGCTTATAGTTCTTGGTGAGGCTTACCGAGCTTGTTCCCCTCCTCGGGGTTTTTCTCGGTATACTTATATGAGCTTAATGGTGGCTTGACCCTTCCCCACACCCTCTCTTTGTTGACTTGGCTGAATTTTGGGACCTCAACCTTTCCAAGCTTAGCCCTAACCTTTTGAGATTTTTTACTTGCTTCATATTCTTGTATAGGGTTATTTGTATTCTGACACAATTTGAGTGTTTTAGAATGTTCTTCGGGCTTAATTCTTCGGAGAATTTTAGGCCAAAAAATGTTAGGAAGGGCAGGGATGATAGATCTCAGGCCTATAAGGTTAGTGCTGGCTGGTTTCAACATAGCTATAACACTAAGTTTAAGTTAAAAAATAAGTTGATTGTCAGTGGGTTGAGCTCATCTAAGGGTTGGAAATATGATTTTTGCTTTGTTACCCTTGTGCCCCAAGGTTTCGAGAAGGGCTGCAATCTTTGTGCCTCTTCTCTTAATCCATACGGGCTTGGATGCCGAAGGGTCTGGTCTATTGAAGGGCCTTTGGCATAGTTGTTAAGGAGAACTGGTCCAAGCATTCTTGGAAGTATATAGACATATTGGATTTTGACGCAAACTCTATAAGTTAGAATCTTTTATAGCTTATTCTGAGCCTATGATTTAGCTAGAATGTTTTTGTATCTCTCTAACTCTTTCTTTTGGTTTTTTTGCAGGGGGTGATAATGTTGCTTTCTAGTTGGGGAGCCTTCGCATTGCCTCATCTAAAAATAATGGGAGCTCTATAGCAAAGATGGGTTCAATTCAGGGATCCACCTAAAAAAAAAGGTGGTGCCTCGAAGAGAGGAGGCTGAGGTTGTCCCAAGGTGGCCTCTAGCTCGGCCTCGAAAAGAAGAGCTTGTCCCAGGGCCTGGCTTCTGTCCGATCCTATTAGCTAGCATTGCTATTTTGTGGACCTTACCCATGTACTTCTTTTTTGGGCTCAGTCCATTCAACCCAAACTATTGTTTTGGTCTTAATCCCATCAGGTAGCTCTATGTAAGCTTGTGTTCGGAGTGATAGTGGTTATGGGTAAAACTCTTTGTGAGTTATCCACGTAGTGTTGTTGTGTTGCGGTGGTTGAGGGTAAGACTTTATGTGAGCTGTCCACATTTGCATTTGATTTTCTTTTAGTGGAGTGTTTGGAAATCCTTTGGTGAGGCTCAAGGTAGTGGATGTAGATATGAGGATCAAACTACGATAGATCACGTGTGCTTTATTGTTGTGAGTTTTTTCCTTACTTGTTAATCTTTATCTCTTGTATCTATTTTGATCTTTGCAAGAAGAAAGCTCACTGATCTTTACAGAAAAATTGAAAAGGTGAAGTGTTTTTAACACCAATCTCTCTTGAGTATTTTCAATTGGTATCGGAGTGAGGTCTTCAGTTTTTGGCCTAACATCCTGAAGCAAATATCATAGGAGAGAACAACAGTGGGAATTTCTGTCTTAAGTTTCTCAAAGAAAAAGCACAGGAAAGCAAAAATGATCTTTGGTGTCTTCACAGTAGATGCTCAAGAAACATGACTGGAAATTCAACTCTAGTGAAGAACATCGAACCCATCTATGAAGTCTTTGTCACTTTCGGTAACAAAAAGAAGAGAAGGATTCTTGTTGTTGGCAGTGTTGATAACAATTATTCTACCCTAGTAAAAAATGTTCTTGTTGTAACTAAATTGAAATACAACCTGCTAAGTATCGTTCAATTATGTGATAACGACTTTGGTGTCACCTTCAATAAACACTCTTACACCATTCTTGATAATGTATCAAATGAAAAGGCTTGAGTAGCTGAGGGAGTCAGTAATGTGTATATACTTTCGCGTGATGACTTAATTGATAGTGATATGAAAGATGATGCCTTCCTGTGGCATAGAAGACTTGGACATGTTAGTATGTATCTCTTAAGTAGGCTTGCTGATGAGGGACCATCCAAGGGGTTGCCCTATTCAAAGGATCAACTAGTCAACCTTCAAGGGCCTATGACGAGATCAATGACAAAGAAGACTTTAGACATGGTTGCAACATTGATCCGAGACATCAAAACTAAAGAGGAAGCTAAACTTCATCTAGAGGAATATATTCAAGCCAACCTCTTAAGTTTAACTAGTATTCAATTCGGCCCTATCAAACAAAGTGGCTAAGAAGGGCATTTTAGTCTTTTTGTTCATTAAAGTCTATTCTAGATTTAAATTATTTTCAGCTTTATTATTTACTATTTTTAGGCATGTTGGCGAGTAGAAGTAGTGGTTTGCTAGATAATAGGACATGTTGTCCATTATCTTAGATAGTATTTTACTTGATGGTAAGTTTGTTCTTGAAGAGTCCTAATTCTTCAAGGACTCTTCCTTTTGGTTCAATTGAGCCGAAATCCTACTCTATTTAGGAGGGATTTCGGCCACCTTTGTAATTACGTTAGATATATGCTATTTTGGTAAGGTTATTCCTTAGCTACTTATGAATTGAACTACTTAATAGAATTCATTCATCTTTGAGTTACTGTATGAACAAGTTAGTTTCACTTGTTGTGGTGTTTTAGCCTCCATCGATTCTTAGCCTTCTTTAGAGTTGCGTTGAGAATATTCCCTTTGAAACTAGTTGAAGAATAGAGAAAGATCTGTTTTTAAACTAAAGTGTCGAATCTTGATACTTGTTATCTCGGTTCTTCATCAAGTGGTATCAGAGCAAAATGTTCATCTCATTCTTGGTGTACCTTTAGAATTTTCTTTAAATTTTCTTGTTTGCTTGAGAAAGGAAAAAAAAAGCATTCAGCATATAAAAGAAAAAAAAACAGCTGTGAGTAATTTACTTTGAATAGTGAACTATAAAGCCAAAAAGAAAACTTCTTGAAACGATACCACTCGAGCCTCGTCCAAGAATTGGCAAACGTTCCCCCTTTTAATTTTTGAGCCGTGTTCTTTATTTCCCATACATCAAGTACTGATAGCGATCGAGCCTCACTATTGATATAATTCGGCCAAGAATAAGGGAAAATTCAAGAAAATCAAGAATCAAGAAAGTAAAGATTGAGAATTGCTCTTCCTAAATACAAAAGGATACCTTTAAAAAGTATCTCTTTTCTTGATTGGGTCTAGAATTTTTCAAGTTTACTCTTCTTTCTTTCTTTAAGCTTTTCGTGTAGGTCAAAGATAGGATATCTTTCCATTATTTTTCAATCAACGCAACAAGTAGGAACCTTTTAATTCATCTAGAGTTTGAAGTTCTTTTACGAGTAGTGTTGGAATAAAGAGAGAATTTTTCTTTGATATCTAACAGTTTGTGTGTTTTTCTTGAAAGTATAACATGTCTCATCAGGCAAGTCCATCTAAGCAACCCGTAGAATTTGATGAAGACAAGCTTTATAAATAGGCGAAGCAAAAGATGTTGATCAATATGCAACAAAGAATGGATGAGATGGCGGAAGAGATGAAATTTCTTAGAGTTTCAAATCAGTAAAGTAATGCGGGATATGATGCCGAGAGTGATGATCATCCTGTTGATGCAATTGAGTCGCCTAGAAACAATCCAATTCCGAGAGCAAATCCACAAAATGGGGTAATCAACAATCAGATTTTTGAGCCGAGAAGAGGGGACCAAATTCAGCGTAATGACAACAATCTTGGTACAATCAAGACCAAGATTCCCTATTTCGAAGGTACAAACGACCCCGGTTTATTTTTAGATTTGATTCGTAAAGTTAACCATGTTTTTACCCTGCACAATTATTCCGAGAAAAAGAAAGTAGAATTGGCAGCCAGGGAGTTTTTCGGCTATGCATCTATTTGGTGGGACAAAAAAGGCGAAACAAGGGAAAGAGTTGGTCAATGAGAAGTTGATACATGAGATGAGATGAAAGCGTTGATGAAGTGAAGTTTTGCTCCCCAAAATTACATAAGGGAACTTTACAACCGCTTGCAAAGATTGAAGCAATGAGAAAGTTCGGTTGATGAATATTACAAGGCAATGGAAATTGCGATGATTAGAGCAGATATTCAAGAGGGTGATGAGGCAACAATGGGAATCAACTTTTGGTTACGATGAAGCTACTTCATTCACAACATTTAGATGATGTTCATAAACAAAGAAACAACCTATTTCAAACTAAGTGCAACATCAAAGGCAAGCTTTGTTTATTAATTATTGATAATGGAAGTTGTACTAACGTTTGTTCTTATGATATGGTTTCCGCGCTAGATTTACCATGTAAGGCACATCCTATGCCTTATAAGCTGTCTAGATTGAATAATAATGGTGAAATTAAGGTGGATAAACAAGTGGAGATAGAGTTTGAAATCGAAAGGTTCAAGGATAAAGTTTTGTGTGTTGTGGTGCCCATGACCGCAAGTCACATAATCTTGGGAAGGTCATGACAATATGATAGAAGTGCCGATCATATGGGGGGGAAAGAATGTATATGAAGTTACTAAGGATGAAATACGATACACTTTACTTCCTTTATCTCATATTCAAGCTTGTGAGGTACATAAACAAATGGCCGAGAATAGAGAGAAAAGAGCTAGTTGAAAAAGAAAAAAAGTGATCCTACCCATGAGGTAAAATTAGAGGGGAAAAATGACCAAAAAGCCGTGAGCTTAGTGAGACAAAAGGCAAGCTCACAAAAAGAGAGAAAATAATATTTATTTATCAACCCGAGAAAGGTAGATAGGGCAATTCGGGCAAAGCAACTTATTGTTTTGTTAGTTTTTAGAGAAACCGAAACGTCTCTTGTCACTAACACTTTTTCTTTTTATCTAACTTCTTATTCTCTACCTAGTCTTGCTATTGATCTTTTGCAGGAATTCAATGACGTATTTCCCAAAGAATTTCCGAAGGGGCTGCCTCCAATTCGAGGAATTGAGAATCAAATCGACTTCATTCTGGGAGCAAGCCTTCCAAACTGCACGGCCTATCGAGCAAATCCGGATGAAACTCGAGAAATTCAAAGGCAAGTCGATTTACTTTTGGAGAAGGAGCAGGTAAGGGAATATTTAAGTCCTTATGCTAGTCCGGTTATTTTAGTACCTAAGAAAGCATGGACTTTTAGATTATGTACGGATTGTTTCGATATTAATAAGATAACTATTAAATATAGACATTTGATTCCTCACTTAGATTATATGCTAGATGAGTTAAGTGGCGCTTTAATCTTTTCTAAAATAGATTTAACTCAAGGCTATCACCAAATAAGAATGAAAGAAGGTGAAGAATGGAAAACCACTTTTAAGACTAAATATGGTTTATATGAATGGATTGTTATGCCTTTTGGTCTTACTAATGAACCTAGTACTTTAATGAGATTAATGAACTACATATTTCGGCATTGTTTTGGAAAAGTTGTTGTAGTTTATTTGGATGATATACTTGTTTATAGTAAAAACTTAGAGGTTCATATTGAGCATCTTAAAACTGTTTTTACTATTCTAAGGGAGCAAACTTTGTATGCTGAAACTTGAAAAGTGTTTTTTTGCACTAATTCTATTAACTTTCTTGGATACATTGTTAGTTCTCAAGGTAATAGTGTTGATCCGGTAAAAATTCAAGCGCTTGTAGATTGGCCCGAGACCAACAAATGCTACTCAAGTTCGTTCATTCTATGGGTTAGCAACCTTTTATAGGCGCTTTATTCGTGATTTTAGCACGATTGCTGCCCCATTAAATGAAGTCATGAAGAAAGATGTCCCATTCTTTTGGGATAATCCGCAAGAAGAATGCTTCGAGAATCTTAAGCAATTACTTACTTCTTTTCCTGTTTTATCTATGCTTCGAGAATCTTAAGCAATTACTTACTTCTTTTCCTGTTTTATCTTTACCTAACTTTGATTTAACTTTTGAAGTTGAACGTGATGCATCAGGGATAGGTATCGGGGCTGTTTTGCAACAAGAAGGCAAACCTTTAGCATATTTTTAGTGAGAAATTAAGTGGTGCTTCGCTTAATTATCCTACATATGATAAAGAGTTATACGCCATTGTTAGAGCTTTGGAAACATGGCAGCACTACTTGATCGTAAGGGAATTTGTGATACATACCGACCATGAGTCCATCAAGTATCTAAAGGGGCAAAGTAAGTTGAACAAGAGACATGCTAGGCGGGTTTCCTTCATTGATACTTTTCCATACATTATCAAATACAAGAAGGGTAAGGAAAATATCGTGGCCGGTCTCTCTCTCGAAGGTATACTTTACTGTCTGTTATGCATGCTAAATTACTTGGATTTGAACATCTTAAAGCATTGTATAAGGAAGATAATGAATTTTCAGATTTGTATATCTCTTGTGAGTTCTCGGCTCAAAAGGATTTTTATAAATTTGAAGGTTTCTTGTTTAAAGGCAATAGATTGTGCATTCCATTATGTTCTATTCGAGATTTAATTGTTAGGGAAGTACATTGTGGCGGTTTAATGGCTCATTTTGGTGTTGTTAAAACTTTGGATATTTTTCAAGAACACTTTTATTGGCCTAAGATGAAAAGAGATGTCAGAAAAATATGTGAACTTTGTTTTAAGTGTAAACAGGCTAAAAGTACAAGCAAGGCTCACAGATTATACATGCATTTACCTATTCCATCTTCACCTTGGATTGACTTATCCATGGATTTTATTCTGGGATTGCCGAGATCTCAAAGAGGTATGGATAGTAGAATGGTTGTTGTAGATCGTTTTTTCTAAAATGGCTCACTTTATTCCTTGTAGGAAAACTAGTGATGCAAGTCATGTTGCGGATTTGTTTCTCAAAGAGGTGGTTCGGCTCCATGGGATTCCGAAAACCATTGTGAGTGATAGGGGATATAAAATTCCTAAGTTACTTTTGGAAGACATTATGGAGTAAGTTGGGGACTAAATTACTATTTTTTACATCAATCCACCCACAAACGGATGGCCAACCCGAGGTAACTAACAAGCATTTATGGGTACTTCGTAGAGCTCTAATTCAAAAGAACTTAAAAATGTGCCTATTGCTGAATTTTCTCACAATAGAACTTTGCATTCTACTACAAATAATTCTCCTTTTGGAAGTTGTTTATGGCTTTAACCCATTAACCCCTTTGGATCTAACTCCTTTACCTGTTGATGAGTATTATAATGTAGAAGGTGATTCTAGGGAAGAATATGTCCAAAAGGTTCATCAATAAGTTCAAAAGAATATTGCAAAGCGGAATGAACAAATGGCAAGGAATGCAAACCGAGGCCGCAAGCACATTTCCTTTTAAATCGGATATTGGGTTTGTTTACACCTTCGGAAAGATCGGTTTCCTAATGAAAGAAAGAGTAAATTGCACCCTAGAGGCGATGGTCCTTTTCAAGTTGTTGCCAAGATTAATGATAATGCATACAAAATCGACTTGAAATGTGAGTATGGTGTCCATTCTACTTTTAATGTTTCTGACTTGGCCCCTTTTGATTTTTATACGGATTATGTTAATGATGATGATTCGAGGACGAATCAAGCTTTTCAAGGGGGAGGGGATGATGAGGGACCATCCAAGGGGTTGCCCTATTCAAAGGATCCACTAGTCAACCTTCAAGGGCCTATGACAAGATCAAGGACAAAGAAGACTTTAGACAAGGTTGCAACATTGATCCGAGACATCAAAACTAAAGAGGAAGCTAAACTTCATCTAGAAGAATATATTCAAGTCAACCTCTTTAGTTTAACTAGTATTCAATTCGGCCCTATCAAACAAAGTGACAAAGAAGGGCATTTTAGTCTTTTGCACATTAAAGTCTATTCTAGACTTTAATTATTTTCAGCTTTATTACTCACTATTTTTAGCCATGTTGTCGAGTAGAAGTAGTGGTTTGCTAGATAATAGGACATGTTATCCATTATCTTAGATAGTGTTTTTCTTGATAGCAAACTTGTTATTGAAGAGTCCTAATTCTTCAAGGACTCTTCCTTTTGGTTCAATTGAGCCGAAATCCTACTCTATTTAAGAGGGATTTCGGCCGCCTTTGTAATTACATTAGATATATGCTATTTTGGTAAGGTTATTCCTTAGCTACTTGTGAATTGAACTTCTTAATAGAATTTATTAATCTTTGTGTTATTGTATGAACAAGTTAGTTTCACTTGTTGTGGTGTTTCAGCCTCCATCGATTATTAGCCTTCTTTAGAGCTGTGTTGAGAATATTCCCTTTGAAACTAGCTTAAGAATAGAGAAATATCCATTTTTAAACTAAAGTGACGAATCTTGATACTTGTTATCTCGGTTCTTCATCACTTGCTAGTCAGGAACTTGTTTGTGGTCTTCCTAAGATGAAATATGAAAATCCTTATTTATGTGATGATTGTCAATTTGGAAAATATATCAAAACCCCTTTTAAGAAAAATAAAATGATTTCAACTACCAAACCTCTAGATCGTGTTCATATGGATCTGTTTGGACATATGAGTACTACCACTATTGGAGGAAAGAAGTGTGTTTTTGTTATTGTGGATGACTTCTCTAGATTTACTTGGGGTGTTTTACCTATCTAAATAAATTACGCATTTGAAGCCTTCTCGAATCTCTTTAATAAAGTCCAAAACTCCCTTAATCTCAAGTTAATATCTACCAGGAGTGATAATGGGAGAGAATTAAATAATCAAGATTTTGAAACTTTATGTTATAAAAATGGAGTCACTCATAACTTCTCTGTTTCCAGAACTTCACAACAGGATTGTGTGGTGGTAAGGATAAATATGACTCTTCAAGAAATGGCTATATCCATGCTTTCTAGAATCTCTCTTCCAAAATACTTCTGGGTTGGGACAATTAATACTGCTTGCTACACTGTTAACCATGTTCTTCTCAAATCTTTTATGATGAAAACTCCCTTTGAATTAATTTTTGCAAAGATCCCCTCCATATCATATTTTAAAGTTTTTGGATGCAGATGTTTTTGTACTCAATATTAAAGATAGCCTTAGGAAGTTTGACAAAAAATCTGATGAAGGAATATTTCTTGGCTACTTCAAACAAAAAAAGCTTATAATAGAATCTAAACAAAAGAACTATGTGCATTGAAGAATCTATCCATTTATCTTTTGATGGATCTAACTTTTACTTTCCAAGAATAGATGATGATGATGCAGATTTACCCTTTGAGAGTGATCATGTTATATACCAAGCCCCTATGATTGAGGATCTTTCCAAAGAAGAAGAATAAATTGAATCTCACAAGAGTAGAAAACTTGTGAAAGTCAGGAAGGACAACCAATTGAACCACATCCAGATTATCTTCCAAAAGAGTGGAAATACAAATGTGGTCATCCTCAAGAGAAGATCATTAGTGATCCACAAATGTGGTCATCCTCAGCAGTCAACACTAGTAGACACTTAATTGACAACCTTGCATTATTGTCTCTAATTGAGCCCAAAACCATTGATTAAGCAATGAGTGATTACTTTTGGATACTGACTATGCAAGAGAAATTAAATTGATTTGAAATAAATTAAATATGGACCTTAGTTCCTAGACCTCTTGATCTTGTCATAATTTGAACAAGACGGATCTTTAGAAATAAACTAGATAAATTTTGTGAAATCATTAGAAATAAGGCTTGATTAGTCGCTCAAGGGTTTAATCAAGAAGAAGGTATAGATTTTGGAAAAACATTCCTCATGTTGAATCTACTTGGTTTTGATTGCTTAAAAAATTCACTCTATATCAAATGGAAGTGAAAAGTGCTTTCCTAAATGGTTGTATTGAGGAAGCAGTCTATGTGGAACAACCCTTGGGTTTCACTCATGAGAAATTCCCAGACCATGTTTACAAACTAACTAAATCTCTCTATTATTTGAAACAAGCTCCTCGTGCTTGGTATGAGAGAATAAGCAAGTTACTTCTTGAAAATTGCCTCATCAGAGGGCGGTTTGATACTTTTTTGTGTAAAAACAAAATAAGTCAAATGACATTCTTCTTGCTCTAGTTTATGTTCATGACATTGTCTTTGGTTCCACTAACGAGTCTTTGTGTAGATCATTTGTTAAACTTATGCAGCATAATTTTGAGGTGAGTATGGTGGGAGAACTTAACTTCTTCCTAGGACTTCAAATAAAGAAAACTCAAGTTGGTACCTTCATAAATCCGGCCAAGTACACCAGTGAACTACTCAAAATATTTGACATGAATGACTCAAAGAAATGCAACACTCCCGTGAGCTCAACTATAAAACTTAACAGGGATGAGAAGGGTAAGAAAGTCGATGAATCAAAATACAGAGGTATGATTGGCAGACTATTCTATCTTATTGCTAGTTGACCATATATCATGTTTGATGTATGCATGTGTGCCATATTCCAATCTTGTCCAAAAGAATATCACATGACTTTTGTCAGAAGTATCTTTCATTACCTTGTTGGTAAAACATGCTTAGATTATGGTATCCTAGAATTATGACCTTTGATCTTGTTGGCTACATTGAAGCTGATTATGTAAGATATAAAGTTGAACGTAAAAGTACTACTGGAAATTGTGAATTATTAGAAGACCATTTGGTGTCAAGGTACAACAAGAAACAAACTTGTGTCTTGCTCTCCACTGCATAAGATGAATATATGGCAGATGGCTCTTGTTGTGCACAGTTTCTCTGGATGAAGTATACCATCCAAGGTTGTTAAAATCGAGATTCTACGTAGACTCGGTGGAGAAGTGAAAAATCGTAAAATCGTATCGAGAAATTATTTTATATATATATATATATATATACACACATATATAAAAAAACAATAATTAACATATAAATCATATCATTTGATCCAAAAATATGGGGAAAAAATATCATTGAACATAGTTTCACAAGTTTTTTCAAAAGACAATAACGGAACAAAGTTCACAATAAACAACTTATAAGTCTTTCAAAATATAAAAATGTAACTACACATAATTCTTAACGTATAAGTCTTTCAAAAGATCAAAATAAAATAAAGTATGTAATAAGTTTATGATCTAAGAGAGCAAGTCATTCAAAGACTTGAATTTTGAACCACCGTCACTATCATCATCCTCCATATCATTTACGTCTTCATCAAACTCATCATCATCATGAGGAAGCTCTAAATTGTCAAAGGATGCATCGATAGCACTAGTAGTAGCATCACGTACAAAATCTACATTGTCTTCTTCTTCTTCCAAATCCAACTCAGGATTCTCATCTACAATCCAATCATCATCCGAAGAAAGATCATCAAGGTTATATTCCTTCGACTTTCGAGCTCGCTTATTCTTACCCAATTTTGCATTAGCCATCACGTAAACAACATCATTCATTGTCTTTTGCTTCAAACGGTTTCTTCTCTTGGTGTGAACCTAGGTGAAATTGACATATTGTATGTCACATACATATCCTCATAAAAGCAAAACAAATAAAGAAACCTAGCAGGACAACAACTACAAGGAACTATCACAAACATAAACATCACATCTTAACATCAAGAAACCTAGCAGAACCACATCCTTGGCTGAAGAACAAATTACCACCACAAACATAAATAGCACATGAACTAAGTTCTTAATAAAATAAAATTCATTTCGATAAAATTTTACCATTTCAAAGGCACTCCAATTACGTTCGCAACCAGAGGAACTGCATGTCAAACTCAATATACGAATTGCAAATCTTTGAAGCTCTGGATACTCATCACCATAAGATTCCCACCACTGTGCTGGATTCTTGGTTTGAATTCCAGCAATTGCAACTTTGCTACCAAAAAATCCTGATCGGCTTTTAAAATACTCAAGTTGAGAATCTATCTTGGCAACTTCATCCATGCTTTCCACCATCCTTTGCATGCACTCACATAGTCCATGTTTAACCTCGTAAGGAGGTTTAAAATCGGGACTATAGTGAAATCGAGGATTCAAGTAGTATCCCGCGGCATGTAACGACCTATGCATTTGCCTATCCCATCTTCCATCAATGATCTCCAACAAAGGCTCATACCTAAATAATGAAGAAAGACAAATATGAATAGATCTCCAAACTATAAAGTCAAAAATAAAAATTATAACATATTTGTTATTTACCTTCTCTTTACGCCGTTGAATACAACTTTTATCTTCTCCTTAGCTTGAATCATTTCTTCATAAATGAAACCCATGGAAGGTTTCTCATCTGAATCCACCAAACGAAGCACTTTAATGATCGGATAAGCACCTCTCAAGCATATCACAATATTTTTCCAAAACTCCTTATCCAAAATCAAATCCTCAATGAACTTTCCATTTTTAGATTTCGAGAGTTTACCGGATTTCCACTCATTTGAAGTGAATATTCTTATCAATGCTCCCTTGTTATCATTCAAGCAACCCAAAGTCAAGTAAGAAGTTGCAAAACGAGTAATGGCCGGTCTTATCAAATCATCCCCTTTGGTAAACTGATGGAGCAAACAAATTAGAATAGTCCTCGAATAAATATAGGTTGTAACCTTCTTGCCATTTGCAATTGTCTCTTTATGGAACAAGATCTTCTTCTCAAAATCCTCTAACATTAAGTCAATACAATGTGCTGCGCAAGGTGTCCAATACAACATTTTCCTTTTCTCCATTAACATCTCCCCGACTACTTTATAATTTGCTGCATTGTCTGTCACGATTTGTACGACGTTTTCTTCTCCAACCTCCTCGACAATATCATCCATCATCTTGAAAACTTTGTCTGCTGTCTTGTATATAGATGATGCATCAATAGAAGTCAGAAAAACAGTTCCTTTAGGACTATTAACTAGGAAATTGAGTATAGTCCTTCTCCTCCGATCGGTCCACCCATCTGTCATTATAGTGCAACCTGTTTTCTTCCAATAAACCTTGTGATCTCCTAAGTCCTCCTTGGTGGAATCGACCTTTTTCTTCAGATACTTGACTCTAATCTCATGATAAGATGGCGGCTTGAATCCTGGACCATGCTTTGCCACCAATTCAAACATCTTCTTAAACTCATCACTATTGGCTACAATAAACGGTATAGCATTGTTGTAAAAGAAAGAAGCAATCTCTTGGCACGCTTCTTCCCGAGTGTTCTTCTTCAAAATGCTACTCACTGTGGATTGACTACTAATCCCTTTCCTCTTGAAAATATTTGCAGAACTTTGCTCGACCACTTGCCTTTTTCTTCTCGAGTCTCCTTCTTCTAATTGTTCATCATCATCTTCTCCTTCATGTTGTTTAGTCTTTCTAATTAGATTTTCTTGCAATGAAGATACGACTACCAACATTTGTTGTTGAACATCATCTGGAACAGATAAACATGGTGCACTATCCTTTTGTGTCCTTGCCAAATGATGTTTAAATCGATAAATTCATCCTGATATGCATTTCTTACAGTAGTTGCAAATGACCTTTTTTGGATTCTCAGGATGCATAGTTCCATGTTTCCATCCAACATCACTCCTATTGCCGAGAACATTTCTGTGAGATTTTGAACTTTGAGTTCTACTAGCGCCTTCACCGCTTACACTCGCACCACTACGAGAACCAGTAGCTGACATCCTTGAGAGAACAGAAAGAAAAAAAAAACAATATAAGAGTGTATGTTAAAGCCACGAAAATGGAATTAACAACACACAAAATGCTAGAATTGGATTTGGAATTAACAACATACAAAATGCTAGAATTGGATTTTAGCAGTAAAAAAAAACAAGCAGTAAATATCAACCTGCTGCAAAGGAAAAGAAACAGAGGGCAAAGAATCACTACATTCCTATCCATGGCAAAGAATCAACTACACCCGAATCAACTACTTTCACTTTCTCTAGCTATGGAAGACAATTGAGGCCCGAGATCGGCCAAGATTTTCCTAGCATCATTTGTCAAATTGTTGTTAAAATCGCGATTTTAGGGGGGTGTATTCAATCCAAATTTTAACTGATTTTCAAAAGTCTATGGATTCTGCTGACTTTATGGATTGTTTTAACTCTATGCAGAGTCTGCGCAGAGTTTATTAGATTTTATTAGATTAATTTATCAGGATTTCTTTTTATTTATAAAGTCTATAGATTATTTGAATAGCACCAAAAAATAAAGAAAAGACTGATTCAGTGGCGTATTATACAGATCCAAAGGTGTTGAATTTCCAAAGTCAACATATGTTTATCAATCATTTTTTTTTTGGAATTAAATCATTTTGTTAAAAATTTAAAAAGTTTGGTGATAGTCTTTGATTTTTTTTAGATTACGTAACTGCGGCTTTTTTGATTTATTTGCTCAATGTTTGTATAATTTACTTACTGGTATTTTTTTCTTTGGTTTAATTAAGATATGTTTTGTGATAAGTTTTGTTTGAACTTTTTTCTCTCTTTGATTTTTTCTTTCAGGAAAATGAAATTCATGTTTGAAAAATAGAAATTTGTGGTTAAATAGAGAAGAAATTGTTTGCTTTCTTTAATTTCTATTTGAATATGATCAAGAAGAAAATTGTTTGGATATTATGACTTCTTTTTGGGAAATAACGATGTTAAAAAAAATCTCATTTTTTTTGTAGTTTGAAATATTTCTTTGTTTTTCTTATAATTTTATAGAAATGAGATTACTAAAAAAATTGTAATCTAAGATAAAATTATCAAAGACACTTTAATTTTAATATTAATGAGAGAAAATCAAAATCTTGAGAAAAAAGAAGAGATTTCACCATACACATTTAAACCTATGAAATCCATCAAAATCCTACCTTCATTGAAATCTATGAGAATCTATAGAGTTTTGAATACCTCTAGATTTTAATGGACTTTTTAAAATCTAAATTGAATACCTCTACATTTAATTGGACTTTTTAAAATCCAAATTGAATACCAATGAACTTTAAAACTCCTTAAAAATCCTATAGATTCTACATTGAATACACCCCTTAATCTGAACCGCGATAAGGAAAAAAGGATTGAAGCATTCCAGTATTATTAGTCATGTGAGAAGAGGCTCCGGGATTCGATATCCAACTAGCACCATCATCAAACTTAGTACGAAACACCGAGAAAACATGGGTTCTGTCACGGGTCGCACGAATTTAGCATCTCTCAGCGACCGTGACACTGCTCGGCACCCTAAGTCGTTGCATGAAGTTACCATGTGGTGTGCGCCCCAACAGCGTGCACGTCGCATGACAGCCATGCCCCAACCAGCGTGCACCATGGCTGCCCCAACCAGCGTGCAGCAGCCAGCCGCGTGCCCCAGCAGCGTGCACCAAGCCGCCCATGCCAGCACCATGCCAGCCGCCCAGGTCAGCACCATATCTACCGCCCAGCCTGCAAGGCAGCAGCCGCGCGCGCGCACTGTAGTTGCGCCCCAACTGCCAACCGACTTGGCACGTGTCGTTTTGCATCCGAATGAAGTCCGAATGGGCCCAAATTTTGCAGGTCATCCTTATATGACATTTAGAAGAGAATGCACGAAGTAGATTGTAATTAGCACTTGTATAGCATAGGTAGATAGATTTCCCACCTCCTCGGAAAAACGTGCTACATTCCTGTCACAAGGGCAAATGCTTTTTAAGCACCTATAGGGGGGAACAAAAATCTACACACAAGCAAGCAAGCAATTGCAAACGACTCCTCCCCCTCGTCGTATTGTACATTCAAACTCTGTAATCATGCATTCAATTCAATGAAGTGATTTTCATGCAATTTGTCCCGTGCCATTTATTTTGTGTTTATTTACGAATTTGCCATTGTGAAGCGTTTGTCCATTTTCGATTATTTCAAAAGCCGGGAGTGACTTGGGGCTAGGAACCAAGGTCACTCGGCATCACGGTGCGTCTAAGAACCTCAAGAGACGACCCGTGACACTTGGTATCAGAGCAAGGTTGCTAAAACTCGGGACTAAGAAAAGCGATGGCTACAAAAACGAGAGGCGTGTTGGCTACGGATGATGCTACCAAGGCCAGACTAGATGCTCTAGAGGCCATGGTAAGCAAAGTGCATACCTTCTGCTATGGTGAGAGCGAGGAGGATGCCGAATCCATGAAGAGGAAGACGACTCTTATGAAAAACGATATCGGTGTGCAAAGTGGGGAACTAGAGGAAATGGGTAACGCTACAAGAGAGTTATTCCATGTTACCCAAGCACACAATGCTAAGTTGGTGAGCAATGAGGTAGCGACCGAGGAGATGCGCTCATCGTTGACCATCAACACCAAAGCAGTGACTGATCTGCAGGCTGCTTTGGAAGAGGTGAAGGCAGAGCTAAGGACGCTTTCCTTAGCCATTGGTCGAGCCGCTGGAGAACGGAATGCCCAACAAGCTGCTCCTAATCATGCACCGAAACTAAAGGTGAGAGAACCTAAGGCATTCAAAGGAGCAAGGGATGCTCAAGAAGTAGATAATTTCTTCTTCGACATCACGCAATACTTTAAGACGGTAGGTATCACCGAGGAGAGCAAGAAGGTGGATACAGCTGCTACGTACTTGGAGGACGATGCGAAATTATGGTGGAGAGTCCAATCGTCCGAGATGGAAGCAGGGCGGATAACTATAAACACTTAGGAACTAATGAAAGAAGCTCTTAAGAAGCAGTTCTTTCCCCAGAACGTGGTCTATGAAGCTAGACGAAAGCTTAGAGAACTGAAGCAGGGTGGGACTATTCGAGAGTACGTCAAGAGCTTCTCGGCATGCTTACTCCAGATTACTGACATGTCCGAGGCGGACAAGCTCTTTGTTTTCATGAAAGGTCTTAAACCGTGGGCTAGGAACGAGCTCACTTGCCAGCGTGTGCAGAACCTGGCCGCTGCTATAACTATTGGTGAGGGTCTAGTGGACTTTCAACAAGATGTGAGGAAGGACAAGGAGAAGGTGACTCCCTTCCCGGCCAAGACGGGAAACTACAAGCCTTTCAGGCAGAACTTTCCAAGAAGTGGAGGAGATAGACCCTCTCCCTCTTTCATGGGAACAAATTGAGGTGATGCCCCGCAAAAGGAATTTCACACCAAGACCATTTGCTGGGTCATGTTACAACTGTTCAGGGCCTCACCCATTGAGAAGTTGTCCAACATACAAGGGTGGACCTCTGGCAGCGAATGGAATTCAAAGGGGACCAGATACATCCCAAATGCAACGTGAGGAAGCGTATCGTGAAGAAGAAGGTGTTGCTGGAGCATTAGCTAATATGCGAACGGCCCAAGGCGGTCATGAAGCTCTAGGCACTCGATCTAAAAGCGATCCAGGATTGATGTACGTGGATGTGCACATCAACGGGATACCTATTCGAGCTATGGTGGATTCCGGCGCTACTCACAAAGACATCTCGGAAGTGGAGAGATTGGGTCTAACTTTAGAATAAAGTAACCGAACGGTGAAGGCCATAAACTCACCGCCTCAAACGGTTGCTGGAGTGGCGAAGGCAATTAAGATAAGTGTGGGGCCTTTTGAGGGGAGCACGGACCTCACCGCGGCCCGGATGGATGACTTCAAACTCATATTGGTTCTCCAATTTATGAGGGAGAATAAGACGCAAGTGCTCCCCTATGCTGATTCGATTATTGTTGACGGGAATGTTGTGCCCGTTATTGTTGGGAAATCGGCCAACCCCAAGATGTCTGCATTCCAACTGGGAAGGGTCTTAAGAAGGGAGAGCCAACATTCCTTGCTCACCTAAACTGGGAAGAGGTGGAGGAGAAATCAGGGTCAATACTACCGATGGTGAAGCAGTTGTTACACAAGTACGAAGATGTCATGCCGGAAGAACTCCCTCGGCAACTACCGCCAAAGAGAGACATCGATCATGAAATTGAGTTTCTCCCAGGCACGAAACCTCCTGCTCGGGCCCCTTATCGTATGTCTCAACCCGAACTTGCGGAGCTTCGAGAACAACTAACGGAAATGCTGGAGGCCGGTATCATCGTTCCTGCAAGGTCTCCTTATGGTGCCCCAGTAATATTCCAAAAGAAGCCTGATGGTTCTCTTCGCATGTGCGTGGACTATCGGGCACTCAACAAGATCACGATCAAGAACAAGTATCTTATACCTCTGCCGGCTGATTGCTTTGATCAATTGAGTTGGGCGAAGTATAACTCCAAAATTGATATTCGTTCGGGCTACTGGCAAGTACGTGTGAAGGAGGGAGATGAAATGAAGACCACTTGTGTGACGAGATATGGGGCATTTGAATTCCTGGTAATGCCCTTTGGATTAACCAATGCTCCTGCAACTTTTTGCACCTTGATGAATCAAGTTTTGAGAGACTTTTTGGACCAATTTGTGGTCGTATACTTGGATGACATTGTAATCTATAGAAACAGCTTGGAGGAGCACGTAGCACACCTGGAGATGGTGCTCGCTTGCCTCAGAGAAAACCAGTTGTATGCTAAGTTGTCCAAGTGCGCTTTTGCCCAACAGAGAATTGCATTCCTTGGTCACATCATTGAACCAGGATGCATTCGTATGGATGAGAAGAAGATACAGGCAATTGAGGAGTGGCAGCCCCCGAAAAATCTGCACGAATTGAGATCATTCATTGGGCTGGCCAACTACTATCGGCGATTTGTGAAGGACTATTCCAAGATAGCCTTACACTTGACCGAGCTTCTCAAGAAGAAGATGGAGTGGAATTGGGACTCGAATTGTCAATTGGCCTTTGAGAACCTTAAGAGACAAATGTCCACTGACCCGGTGCTAGGCCTACCAGACATGACTAAGCCATTTGAGGTGCATACTGATGCTTCAGATTTTGCCCTCGGAGGGGTGCTTATACAAGATGGCCACCCGGTAGCTTTTGAGAGTAGAAAGCTGAGCGAAGCAGAAAGAAGGTACACGGCACACGAGAAAGAGCTCCTTGCCGTAGTCCACTGCTTGAGGGTATAGAGACATTACCTACTGGGAGCTGCTTTCCTTGTGAAGACGGACAACACTGCGATAAGCCACTTCATGACTCAGCCGAGATTAATGGGACGACAAGCCCGTTGGCAAGAACTTCTAGCAGAATTCGACTTCACGCTAGAATACAGAACTGGTGCAACAAATGTGGTCGCCGATGCTCTAAGCCGAAGGGGTGAACTAGCTCCATCAAGCCAACTCTCAGCTTTGGCTAGTAGCGAGTTCACCATGGGCATAAAAGAGGCAATACGTGGGTTTTTCCCAGATGACCCCACTGGACAACAGCTTATGTCGATGATTAAAGAAAGACTCAACGATTTTGGGTAGACGATGGACTTGTGATGACCCGGGGTCATCGTCTCTATGTTCCAAAGGGTGGACAATTGAGAAGAAGAATTATTGAGGAATGCCACAGTACACTGTGGGCTGGACACCAAGGAGAAGACCGCACGATGGCTTTGGTGGAAAGGGCATACTATTGGCCCCAGATGCGGGATGAGATTTCAGATTTTGTGAAGACTTGATATACGTGTCAGAAGGACAAGGTCAATAGACAAAAGAAATGAGGACTGCTCGAGCCTCTATCCGTACCAGCTAAACCTTGGGAAAGTGTATCCCTGGACTGCCGAAGATAGGAGACAATGCCACAATTCTAGTTGTGATTGATCGTTTCTCTAAGTATGCCACATTCATTCCTGCACCGAAATATATGACGGCCGAGCAGACGGCTAAGTTATTCTTCCAGAATGTGGTGAAGTTTTGGAGAGTGCCCCGAGAGATCATCAGTGATCGGGATGGGAGATTCACAGGGAAATTTTGGTCCGAACTCTTTTTGCGGCTTGGCACTAAACTGTGCATGAGTTCGGCATTCCACCCCGAGTCAGATGGGCAGACTGAAAGATATAATGGGATGCTAGAAGAATACTTGCAGCACTTCGTGTGGATTAATCAAAGAAATTGGGTCGAACTTCTGGATGTAGCACAGCTCTGCTTCAATGCACAGAAGAGTTCGGCTACTAGCAATAGCCTCTTTGAGATTGTATCTGGCCAACAACCTCTGCTACCTCACACTGCAGACACGCCAGTCGGAGCCAAGTCTTCGCGGGCGCAGGACTTCTCCGGAGAATGGAAAAAGAATGTGGAACTTACTAAGATGTGACTTGAAAGGACAGCGAAAAGGATGAAAAATTATGCCGATCAAAAGCGGCGATTTGTGGAGTTTCAGTTCGGAGATCAAGTAATGGTGAAGAGGCATTTGAAAAGAGAGCCACAACGAAATAAATGGTTGGATACGAGACTGATGCCCAAATACATTGGACCCGTACCTATATTGAAAAGGATTGGGGGTGTTGCTTACAAGGTGGAACTTCCGCCAGACATGAAGATCCACCCAGTCTTTCATGTAAGTCTTTTGAAACCTTATCATGAGAATCTACAAGAGCAGGTTGACACGACCTTACGGTATCCGCCCTCCTCAATAACATTGAGCAAGAAAATAGCCGAGGCAATCCTTGATGCTCGGACAACCAGGAGGGGTAAGAGGAACTATATGGAATTCTTGGTGCATTGGCAAGGTCGGGGCACCGAAGAAGACACTTGGGAAAGAGAAGCAGATATGAGAGCCTTTAAACACCTGATAGAAGACTACAAGGCAGTTACGGCGATGAGGGCGTCGCCAAATCAGGTGGAGGAGGATGTCACGGGTCGCACGAATATAGTATCTCTCAGCGACCGTGACACTGCTCGGCACCCTAAGTCGTTGCATGAAGTTACCATGTGGTGTGCGCCCCAACAGCGTGCACGTCGCATGGCAGCCATGCCCCAACCAGCGTGCACCAATGGGCAGCAGCGTGCAGCAGCCAGTCGTGCAGCAGCTTGCAGAAGCCAGTCGCGTGCCCCAGCAGCGTGCACCAGTGGGCAGCAGCCAGCCGCACATGCCAACACCATGCCAGCCGCCCAGGCAAGCACCATATCTGCCGCACAGCAGTGCCCAGCCTGCCAAGCAGCAGCCGCGCGCGCGCACTATAGCTGCGCCCCAACTGCCAACCGACTTGGCACGTGCCGTTTTGCATCCGAATGGGCCCAAATTTTGCAGGTCATCCTTATATGACATTTAGAAGAGAATGCACGAAGTAGATTGTAATTAGCACTTGTATAGCATAGGTAGATAGATTTCCCACCTCCTCGGAAAAAAGTGATGCACTCCTGTCACAAGGGCAAATGCTTTTTAAGCACCTATAGGGGGAACAAAAATCTACACACAAGCAAGCAAGCAAGCAAACAAACAATTGTAAACGACTCCTCCCCTCGTCGTATTGTACATTCAAACTCTGCAATCATGCATTCAATTCAATGAAGTGATTTTCGTGCAATTTGTCCCGTGCCATTTATTTTGTGTTTATTTACGAATTTGCCATTGTGAAGCGTTTGACCCTTTTTGAATATTTCAAAAGCCGGGAGTGACTTGGGGCTAGGAACCAAGGTCACTCGGCATCACGGTGCGTCTAAGAACCTCAAGAGACGACCCGTGACAGTTCCCTCTTTTAGAGTAGAGGGGCACACACGAGAACCATGGCCAAAATCGTTACATGTATAACACTGCACATGGTGTTGAAAATTTTGCGGGCCAAAATAAGCGAAAGCACAAGAGCCTTCGAGGCGCCTACAATCTCAAGAGGATAATATTGAGGAGGAGAAAGAGAACTAGGGTTTCAAGAGAGAGAAAGAACATAGCTTTGATACCATGAAAGTTTGGAAAGGCCAAGATGCATTGTGTATTCGTTATCACAATATATGTAGATATTATGAGGGTAACGAAGTATATAAACAAAATATAAAGAGATATTCTAGAATATATATGGAATATCCGATGTTATATATTATACACTAGCACAAAATCCTCAGAAAATGTTGCTTGTTTCTTATCTGATATTGAGAAAACCTCATTGCCTCAAGTTAAATGTCTACTTTTCTATTATTTTGTACAAAAAGTTGGACATTTAATTTCACCAGCACGGAGTATTTCTTTCAATTAAGCATGGATTTGCATATTTGAAAATTCGTCAAGAATCTTTGACACACATTATAGACACAGATTATAGGTTGTTGAAGCTTTGATGTTCATTCAGAATTCATAGTGAAAGTCACATGGAGGCTACTCTGTATAGATAATTACCAGGAAAAAAGAAGAAGAATAAACTCTTTATAGATATTTTAGTTATTTTTTTGTGGAATGAGATCCGATTTCTTGGAGCTTTTAACCATATTATTATAATGAGATAATCACTATTTATATCCATTATCTAACTTTGAAAAGCAAGTTATACCCTTTATCTTTTTTGCGTGCCATAAATAGCCAGTATAATTTTTGAGGTGCCATTTATACCCAAAATGAGGATTCCGTCGTGTCGTAGAAGCAATAAATCGTCTCTCTGGTTTGCCGGAGATGAAATCATTCCAACTGAGGAAGACGCAGATCGGATTTCACCGAGGTGCTTACTCACGCCTCTGAATCCTGCTATCCGATTCGTCAGCTTATCATCCGATTTCGCCTAGTTTGGGTATAAATGGCACCTAAAAAATTATACTGGCTATTTATGGCACACAAAAAAGAGAAAGGGTATAACTTGATTTTCAAAGTTAGATAATGGGTATAAATAGTGAATATCTCTATTATAATTTTAAATAAAATTCTCAAATATTGTGAATTTTGTTGGTGTTCCAAAATATTGAAATCGCTCTTGACAATGGCGATTTTAATAGTCATTCGTTCACCTCTCATCCATATTCTGGAACAGCTCTACTATTATATATCCACGACTATAAGCAAGGCGATGGAAGTAAAAATAATTTCTGGAAGCAAATTAAATGTTATGCGAGCACCATGATAAAATTTAGTTTTCTAGCATGAATGATCGGAAAAAATCCAAGTCGTTTTCTACTCTCTAGAGTTGGAAACCAATTTGTTCCATATCCGACATCTCCAACCCAGAAATTCAAAGAGTAAAACAAAGTTTTTTCCCAAAGAATACACAATAAAAAGAAGAGACCTTCATGGAGGAAAAACCAAACCTTTCTCTGGATATAAAGAAATAAGGAAACAGAAGATTCAAGAAATCAAGTCAATCCCAATTTTCTTGAAATGTCAATTACAACCCCGCAGCTTGAATCGTCGAAAAATGCAGATAAATCTTCAATTCATTAACAATCTTGAAGAGATTCAAATTTCACACCCCGTGCCCGGGTGATGACCTAACAGCACCTCATCAGCTAATAGGCACAGAACCCATAACAGAAAGATAACTTACGAGTTATAGCATTACTAAGAAAGGGACATAGGGTTACATCATTATCAAAGTATTACATAAGTCCAACATTATAGTGAAAGTGCAAGTAATTACTAAGTGTTATTACAGCTAAAAGTTCAAGAAAAGTAAATTAATTGTTCAACTATTATAACACATTAGAGATCACTCGTCATAATCCCCGTCCCAAGCTTCTTCATGAACATCATCAACTATTCCATCATCTGCCAATAAGGAAAAGTAAATGCATGAGCTATAAAGCCCAGTAAGCATCAACACCATTGGGATGGAATGTCAAATAAAACTCCAAAAGTTTTCCCGACTTCCCATAACAAATTGGGAAAACAAGTAATGTTTAACTCGAAATGTGTAACTCAAAATACACTTTAAATCCTCTTAACATAACCTTAAGAATACTCTAGAAAGAATCAGAACATAACATAAATCAGAAAAGACCAAAATGCCCTTTGGACGACCTAGACAGAAGGTACGGTCGATCGAAGGGTCGTCCGAGATTAGAGCAGAATGTTTGTCCAAAAGTCAGGAAGATATATAGAGAATGTCGGTCGACCGGAGGTCATCCAGACCAGTCTGACGAGAGGATTTTCACCCTGGTCGGCCGAGATTGACCACCAGTCATCCACAATAGCCCAAGTAGTTTGCTTTAGGCGACAGGATGCAGCTGCGGTCGATCGGAGCGGTTGTACGCAATGTAGAACATCCCAAAATTAGTGTTATTTTGTGAAGGAAAAGTGCATTTATGCATTTTCGGATCCCAACCACAAAGTGACTTTTTTTTCCCCAAATGCACATACAAGAACAACAAAGCTATAAACGATACTCGTTGTATACAACATCTATACATAAAAAAATGTACCACAAGTACCATGTATTACTCATACCAACATACGGACATAATCAACGTTAGACTCTTCGAATATGGCCTATGCTATGACTCAACACATCACACGATCGAGCTCAATTATCTATTCACAACTCTAAAGCAATTACTACAACGGTCCCCAACTTATAGCCAAATATGGGAAATGATGAGGACACATCCTTGAAGCTGCCCAAGACAAGTCATTCAAGTAATCCATTGATTAACATCACGGGTCCAATGACAAGAGCTAGAATAAATGCCATGAATCAAACTCTAACTTCATTCATTCTAGAGATTTAAGCTAAGGAAGAAGCAAGACAACATTCAAGCAATTCAACACTTGAAGAACAAGTCAATCTCATAGCATTTGAAGACATAGCTCACATCTCACAAAGTCAAAGTGGCTAGAGTTCATTTTTAGAAGTTTTAGTCATTAAAGTCTTTAATGTAATTTTCAGCTTTATTTACTTTAATTAATTTCCGAATTTACTAGCTTAAATAAATGACATGTTGTCCATTAGTTATTTAGTTTAAGTTTAGTACTAGTTTTGTTAGTTTATAAACTTATGTTCATTTTGTAGTTCAAATCCAATTAGGATTTATAGGGCATTGTTGAAATCCTTGTCTCTCTATTTAAAGAGATTTCGGCCTTTATTGTTTTAAAAGACTTGATATAATATATTGTGAAGTTTCCTTCATTCTTCGTGATTGAGCTTCTTTAGATTTTTCATTCATTGTTAATGTATCAACTAGCTAGATCCCTAGTTGTGGTATTTCATCCTCCATTAGAGTAATTGCAGTCACGGTTGCTATGTGCTTATGATGCTTAGAGGTCTTATATGTAATTCTCCTCTAAAGTCTTGTTGTTGGGGTTGCTAAATGCTAATGTTGTTTAGAGGTCTTAGTGTGTGCATTCACGTGATCTAAATTCAAGTTAGAGAAAGATCATTTTCCTTTGTGTTGTTAGATCTTGGTACTTCTAGTTCCAAAGGTTCTTTATTAGGAAAGGTCCAGAGTATATGTCATGAGTTCAAATATCCCCCTGAATGAGCGGGGTCAGAATATAAGGACTCATTCACATTGTGTCATTGCCCCACCATCGTGGACTCAACAACAATCGTTTGTAGTCCCTAATTCTTTGTCCAGTTAGGAGAGGGCCCATATCTCAGAGTCAGAGTATAATACTTAACATCACGAACTCCGGGCTTCAGCGACAACACACACATGAAAGAGAATGAATCCTGAATGCAGACGATCCTAGACAAGATCTCAAAATCGATGACGTCTCCAAAAACCAAATAGCATGTATGACTTGAAAAATTAGTAACAACAACAACACGATGAAGTATGCAATTAACATACGCAAGTAGACTCAATGATCCACCACACAAGTATGAATAATTCAACATTTCATCTAATGCAATAAAACATGATTTGAAATCCTTCCAACATAAATCCCAGAAAATTAAGTAAGCATTTCATGAGTTTTAGGACAGAAAATACAAGAGTGAAGATCTTTACTTAAAATCATAGCAAGCAAAAGTAAACACATGAATTCCAAAAAAAATCAGCAGACTTCAAAATTCAATTCCTCTCTACTGGAAACTCGAAATATAAATATGTCACCACTCACTTGTAGCCCTTTTGATCCTCTTCGAAACGCACTAAAGATTGCCCAAATCGGAGTTCTTTTACTAGTTCAATTATGAAAAATACTCACAACACACTTGTTTTTCAAAGCACCCATTAACACATAAAGTAACAACATATAACACGTAAATGAAATATAACACATAAAATCAATTTAGCATGCAAGTCATTTAAGTTCAAAAAGTTCAGGTTATCACATCAAAGCTTTCGATTAAAATTTTGTATGAATCCCACAACTCAAAGTTTTTTTGCAGGGACAAAAGAGTTTAGAAAGAAAGACAATTTGCACATTGGTGAGGAGGATTAGCTGTGCAAATAAAGAGCCATTGATAGAGGGGTCTCTTCTAAACTTAAAAACGTATGAAACAACAGGTTCATATCAGAAAAATTCAACGGAATTTAATATGCGAACCAATTCCTAATAAGGATCATTAACAGACAGAAGTTATCAAATTAATGTTAGGTTATGGAGCCTAACACTACAAGGTTTAGGAAATAAGAATGGAGTAGGACTCTTCCAGATATGACTTATCCTAATGCTAAGAGGAGTTGGAAATTGAATCCAATTAGGAGACTGGGTTTTCTTTTCCTATAAATAGCCCATCTATGTAACCTAAATATTGTATCTCACAACATAGTAATATCCTGGCTTGGTAGCGCCCCCAGACGTAGTAAATTCTTTGACGAACTGGGTAAACAATTCCTTGTGTCTTTCTTTATTGTTTTTCAATCTAGTTTTCTCTCCCAAATATTGTTGTTTATTTCCTAACAATTGGTATCAGAGCGCTAGGTTCAGGAGCGGCAGCAATAAACATGATGGGTGAAGGGAAATTGCAGATTGAGGATTACCTATATGGTAAAGATCTGTATCAACCTCTTGGTGAGAAACCGGAGGACGTGAAGATTGATGAGATGAATTCACTATTGTCCAATGATACTTGGGAACTAGTTAAGCTCCCAAAGGGAAATAAGGCACTGCATTGTAAGCGGGTCTTCAGAATTAAAGTGGATGTGGATGCAAGAGAGCGTTACAAAGCAAGACTGGTTGTGAAGAGATTTCAACAGAAATACAATATTGATTATACTGATGTTTTTACTCCTGTTGTAAAACTAACAACTATTCGGTTAGTTTTGAGTATAGTTGTAGCAGAGAACTTGGTATTGGAACAGATGGTTGTAAAAACATTCTTTCTTCATGGTGATTTTGAGGAAGAAATATACATGGTGCAACCAGAAGGATACATCGTAGAGGGTAATAGTGAGCTCGTTTGTAAACTGAAGAAGAGCTTGTATGGTCTGAAACAGGTTCCGAGACAGTGGTGTAAGAAGTTTGATGGATTCATGCTTGAGATTGGCTTCATCATATGCGAGGCTCACCATTATTACTACTTCAAGAGGTTTGGAGGTGGTTATATCATTTTGTTATTATATGTTGATGACATGTTAATAACAGGTTCTAGTGCTCGAGAAGTGAGTAAGTTGAAGAGGCAGTTGTCTGAACGATTTGCAATGAAGGACCTTGGAGAGGCTAAGCAGATACTGGGTATGCGGATTATTCAAGATAAGGCTGCAGGAAAGCTATATATGTCACAAGCTGATTATTTCAAGAAGGTTCTGAAAAGGTTCAGTATGCAGGATGTGAAACCAATGAGTGTTCCGTTGGGCAACCACTTCAAACTATCTAAGAATGAATCACCTAAGAGTGCTAAGGAACGTGCTCATATGAAGAAGATCCCATATGCTTTAGCAATTGGTAGCATAATGTATGTTATGGTGTGTACTAGACCAGATATTGCACATGCGGTGGGAGTAGTTAGCAGGTTTATGAGCAATTCGGGTAAGCAATATTGGGAAGCGATGAAGTGGATTCTTAGATACTTGAGAGGTACCATAAAGAGAGTCTTATGTTTCGAAGGCAAAATGTTGAATTGGCAGGATATGTTGATGTAGATTTGGCATTAAGTGATCATGATAGAAGGAGGAGTACAACCGGGTATGTTTTTACTTTGGGAGGTACAGCGATTTCTTGGACTTCTAAGTTGTACAAAATCGTGGCATTATCTAATGCAGAAGAAGAATAGGTAGCAGTGACACGGGCTAGTAAAGATATGGTATGGTTGCAGAATTTCTTGCGTGAATTGGGGAAGGAGCAGAAAAACAGAGTTCTCTACAGCGATAGTAAGAGTGCTATCTTCTTGGCAAATAGCCTAGCATTTCATTCAAGAACAAAGCATATTGAGTTGAGGTATCACTACATACGTTATCTCTTGGAGAGGAAGATCTTGCGACTTATAAAGATTCGAGGAAGTGAAAATCTCACTGATATGTTGACTACCTGATGAAGAACTGAATGGTACAAGGTACCAAAGAGTTCGACTTTTAGTGTAGCCCGATCTTTCTCTAATTCTCGAACTAGTTTCTAGGGAATATAATCAACGCAACGCTAAGGAAGGCTAATTATCGATGGAGGTTGAAACACCACAACAAGAGAAACTAAACTTGTTGATACAGTAACTCAAGAATGAATGAATTCTACATAGAAGTTCAAACACGAGAAGCTAAGGAATAACATTACCAAAATATCAATATATCTAACGTAAATATTAAGGGAGCCGAAATCACTCTTAAATAGAGAGATTTCGGTTACAATGAACCAATAAAAGAAGAGTCCTTGAAGAAGTAGGACTCATGGAAAATAACTTGCTATCAAGTAAACTACCTGAACAAGATAATAGACAACATGTCATATTCTCTTGGTTATAGGCGGCAATAACAACTAACAAAGCTGAAAAATAACTAACTAGGTGAAGAGTCCTAATAGATGTGGGACTCTTAACAACTAGATAACCAACTATGGACCACATGTCCTTTATTATAGAAAGTACTTGCTATACACACCTAAATAATCTAAATAAAGTAAATAACAAAGCTGGAAAATAATTAAAGTCTAGCATAGACTTTAATTGCACAAAGACTAAAATGCCTTTTAATTTCGTCCCAATTCTGGACAGATTGTTGGATCAGGTTGCGTGACAGTTTCGGACACCAAACTGGCAGAATCTGATCTTGTGGTCTCATAGAAGTTGTAGATCTGCCTCTTAAATTTAATATGCAACTGGAATCAGGTCCATTAGATACATATATCGAAAGTTATGACCATTATACCAAACTTTCGAAAAGCTGTCCATCAGCTTTTAAGATTACTAGAATGCCCTTCTTAGCCTCTTTGCTTCATAGGGCCTAATTGTACACTTGCGAAACTTAAGAGGTTGACTTGTACAACATTCCTAACTGTAACTTAGCATCCTCTTTATAATTTAGAAATCGGGTCAATGATGTAGATAGTTGATTCACGTCCCTTGTTCTAATCCTCGTTATTAGTCTATGTATGCGCTCCTTTGTCTTGGGCAGCCTCGAGGTTGGTACCGTATCACTAAGGTTGTGACCTTAGAGAAGTTGAAGCTATGCATGGCTTCAACTTGCTTTAGAGCTTGAGATGGAGGCTTGGTGCTACTACACAGCTATGGATTACTGAACAAGATATGGTTACATTAGAGTTAGTCTCCAGGTGGGAGATTGTTAGGTTATGGAGCCTAACGCTACAAGGATTAGGAAATAAGAATGGAGTAGGACTCTTCCACATATGACTTATCCTAATGCTAAGTGGAGTTGGAAATTGAATCCAATTAGGAGTCATGGTTTTCTTTTCCTATAAATAGCACATATATATAACCTAAATATTATATCTCACAAGATAGTAATAACCTGGCTTGATACCGCCCCCAGACGTAGTCAATTCTTTAACGAACTGGGTAAACAAGTCCGTGTGTCTTGCTTTATTGTTTTTCGATCTAGCTTTCTCTCCCAAATATTGTTGTTTATTTTCTAACAATTAACTATTATGGCGACAAAGCTAAATGAATCAAAATATTAAATCAGTCAAAAATAAAAAATAAATATGTATCAATATATATCTCAAAAATAGTAAATTCGAATAAATATCTTCATCGAGAAATTCCAGCCAAAATATCAATTGAGATTGGTTTGCCATCAAGAAGTTATTCGCCCAACTCACTAGTTCGAAAGGGTATAACGATTCTCCTTGCAGGAGAAGACGGTCCAGATCTTTGTCGACGCACACCAACTCAAAAGTGCAGTGTTTTAAAGTTTTATTTAAAATTTATAATAAAATGGTAATATACTCTGAGTTCATGCATCAAACTGGCCAGTGGACAGTATCTAAGGATAATATGAAGATAAGGACATTATAGTGCTCCACATACATTTCACACCCACTCGAAAGTGCAGTGTTTAAGAAGAACAAGAAAATGGCCACTGAGTTATTTTTAGTTAACGAGCAGGGACGAAGTCAGAAATTTGGTGTTGGGGGCGAAACTGATAAAATTTTCTGAACTACATATGAATTTTTTTATACATAGTAGTATTTTTAAAAATCTCGGGAGGCGATTACCCCTCCCCCCCCCCGTCTCCGTCCATGCTAACGAGGGGTAAAATTGACAAAAGTTTGGCTTAGAAAGTTAGAATTGAATGTCATGTTCACTTTTGAATAGAAAAGTTATATATTTAAATTCAGAAGAGAGTATAAGTGTTGAGAGTGCAGAGTCGTGTCAGCCATGAGGCAATTTAGGTCATTTGCCTCATGCCATTGTCTCAGGCCCCTACAAAATAAAGACCCCAAATTTTTTTTTATTACTAAAACTTCACTTAAAAAAACTAGAAGCCCATATAATTAAATCCCACCCATTGCCCACTAAACTTCGTCTTAATCTAAGCTCACTGAGACTCATTTTTTTGCTGAATAACACTGAGACTCACTTTAAGAGTATAAAAAGTCGGTGGCTTTTTATCTTCCGTTATTTTCATTCTAAATAATTTGGACTCTTTTATTCACTTTACTCTTTTATTCCTAAAGTATGATGAATTAAAAAAACTATTGTCTTAACTTTGAAAATTCTTTAAAATTTAATGAACATTCAGATCTTGATGGTTTTCATTTATTTTCAGAATTAAAAGTGTTGAAAGAAACTCTTACTGTAGAAATTAATACTCAAATTGAGATACTAAATTACATTAAAAGTTTAATTCTTTTCCGAATGCATGTATTATTTATAGAGTTTTTTAATCATACATGTGACAATTGCTTCTATTGAAAGAAGTTTTTCAAAATTAAAACTAATAAAATCTTATTTAAGATCAACTATGTCATAAGATAGAATGAATTAAGTATATTATGTCACAAGATAGAATGAATTAAGTATATTATCTATTGAAAATAATTTCTTAGAACATATTGAATATAAACTTTAATAAGTAATTTTGCATCAGAAAAATCAAGAAAAATAAAAATAAAAACTTTTCAAAAGAACTTTTCAAAATAATTTTTCAATAAGCCTCCGATAAAAATTTTCCTCAAACCCCGTGTTCCATTCACACGGCCCTGTGAGAGTGTTTAAGTATGGTTAGAATCTCAATGTTTTAATCCCTAATCTCTAATGATTATAAATATTTGCATATAACTTTTAACTTATAGTAAGCTATTACTGATATAGTTTGGACTGTTTATGTACTTAAATTATAGTTTAGAAAAAGCCGAAGAAGATTAATTTGAAAAGGCAATATGTTATGAATATTGTGGATATCCCTTTGCATTTCCTGATTTCCATAAGGCTCATATCATCTTCATTAATGTATTGAATGTCTAAGACTCTTGACTTTTCAAGTGGCATAACATTCATTGTATGTTATGTATCTCCTAACCTATAAATAGGCATGTATAGTTGTTGAGAAAATATGAACAAGAAGAAATACAATTCTCCTCCTTCTCTTCATATTGTATATTAGTAATTTATACTTGAAGTTTCAAAACACATTATCAACACGGGTCTTTACCTGACTAATCAAATCTATTCACAACTACACTGTTCTAATAAGACAAAAGATTGAGGTACACTTTATATTGATTAATAATTTTTATATATGTTGATTTTGAGTAGTCTTCAAGAGATATGCATGGCAGGCTTGGTCAATATTTTTTTTTCTTCAAGAATTAACAAATCGTAGGCAGTAGTAAAGAAGGGTAACTAAACTTATGCATAAGTGAAAAAATAATCAACGATAATACCTTATAAATGACTATATTTGCTTCTTTGAAATATGAAACTTATAGTTATATATTGAAGTAACAACCGTTAAATCTGAAACTTATAGTTGTTATATATTGAAGTAACAGTTGTTAAATCTTGAATTTATAGTTATTCTATATTGAAGTAACAGTTGTTAAATCTGAAACTTATTGTTGTTATATATTTAAGTAACAATTTTAAAATTTGAAACTTCAGTTGTTATATTTGTTATGCATATTTTAAATTCATTTTGCCACATATATATGTATCTCGATATTTGTTACATATATTCGCATTAACGTGTTGGAAGGTCGACAACAATATATAAATAATATATTGCAATCAAATATAAATTTGTGAATTTTCTTCTAATTTCATATGTTCCTATAAATAGTTAATAACGTCGAAACTCGCAAAACTTGAATTTGTTATGTGGCTAGTTCTTGTTGTAGACTTGTCTGCTAAAAGATTAGTGATGACTTGAGTTTCTTGACAATATAAAATGGATTAAAGCATATTATCATCTAAAGGATTGAGGTTTATTTAGCAAAAAAAAAAAATTAAAAAAAATTTGGCTTGAGCCTACTAGAGAAATTTGAAGATTTCCCTTGATCCATGTTGATTGAGATAAAATGAAAGCGTCTTGATACTTTCTGTAACAAGACTATTTTACAAGTATTATTCTTAGTAGTGAATATGAAGTTGTTGATCCCTCATTGTATTAACTCTTAATATGGAAAATAGCTTTTCCTAAAATGTTAGTGTGAATTTCTATTTGGAAAATGTTTCATGTTTTTACATAATTCTTTTCCTGGCTGGACAGTAAGTGGAAAGATTATGGAGCTTTCTTGTAAATAGATCTTATATAATGTGTCCTTAACAAAGAAAAGTAAATAAATTAAATGTAAAACATGTCGGAAAGGCAGACTTGGACTATCTAATGCTTGATCCGCTAGTAATATTCTTTATAATCCATTAGATACATGATAGCGTTGTATGAAATGATTGAATATGTTTTAGTCTCATATATGATGAGTTTTCTTAGTGAATCTATTCATCTTGAAGAGTAAGACAGATACATAATTCTATCATTGACTGAAGAAATTTTTCTATAAAAAAAATAAACATGATATCTTGGATAGTGTTACATTTGTCTTCATATTTCATAAGCATAAAGGGTAACCGGCGCCAAAATGTTTGATATGCACTGAATCTTGACATAATATATATTTGTGACTCAATTGTTTATGTCACAGTTTTATGTTCTGAACTTTATGGTCGTACTATGCAATATTATATAATATATGAAGACCTTTTATTTTGAATATTTCTAGTGACATTTATTTGCGAAGAATATGAATATCTCTTCAGTTCAGTTAATAATAAATTGTGAAGATTTATGTCTGGCAGACAATGAAACTACTCATACAATACTTAAAGATAAGAAATATTTTCTCGATTGATAATAAAAATGATTAGCGTGAGTACGATACCGGGTAGTACAAAAATTATAGAAAGGCTCCAGAAGAGCACATATATTGTTACCTTGGGGAATGAAACTTCAAATAATTGATGCATTATACTCTCTAAAGTCTCAAAGAAATTTGTTGAGTTGTATGGATATCCAGCATAATGGATATCACATTGAGACAATCAATGAAGGAGATGGTGAATACCTTCAAATCACGAGTATATCCCAAGGCACTAAATGCACTTTGGAGAAATTGCCTGCCTTCTCCACTGGTTTATACTACATAAAGATTAAATTCAATTGAGACACATACTATAGTAAACCAGAAGTTTACAATTATTTTTCACATCATTATAATTGAAAATTCATGTGGACATTCATTGAAGAGCCAACAGATTCTTTCTTAGAATTGTTCACGTGCCGCTTGCTCGCAAGGCACGATGATTATTTGGCCATCACCAGTCAAGATAAATTTTGAATCTATCAATTTTCTAGAACGTATACAAGGAGATATATGTGGGTCAATACACCCCCCTTGTGGACCATTAAGATATTTTATAGTATTAATTCACTACAACAAAAACAGTCTTTTGCGACGTTTTTGTTAGTAGTGCCCTAGGACCATTAGCATATGTTGTACGTTTTATATCTTTTTTGAGCATTTCATATGAATAGTTAATTTTGCTTATGAACATCAAATGCGTGATTTGATAGTAAAACTCATTTGCTTATGTATTACTATTCTAGTTGTCCCTAGTTTTATGTAATCTATTTTACAATGAAATAAAACTAGTATGATGTTTGATTGATGATTACGTTTTACTAATCATGTGTAATGAATACAAATCATATCATAGATGCAATATATAGGGATACATTGTATTGGACGTGATCCGTTAGAGAAGTAATACTTCATGGTCCTTAGTAATAAGTATTACTTCCTCAATACTATTTTAGAATCTTTAGACCTTATGTCTCCATTTGATTCTAGCATGAGTGGAGCCACGTTTTGACTTAGTCGTACGTTGCTTTTAATCGAGTAATCAATACGACTGATGATCGGATGTAGTGTCCTATCATGGCTTGAATGTGAGAGGCATTGTAAGGAATTTGTCCCTCTCTTATTAGAGAGAGATATCCATGGGCCCCTCGATAGGGAACGACTGTTTAAATGCATGGCCGTGCTCAAATGTATTTAATAAAGTGGTTATTAAATATTATTTGTTAGAACAGTCTACCTGGAGATCGAGCATAAATACAATTAAGCTTAATAAGGGTGACGACTACCATGCCTTATGCTTAATTAGGATATCGCGAGACAAAGGGATTAAATAGTGGATTGATATTAGGTTCTATTGTATATTCATTCACTTTGGGTAGTCATAATGTCCTGCTAGGGACCGCTTGTGATTTATGAACACATACTACTACTAAGTGTGTTTTCATTGCCATTGTGAGATGAACCTACAGGGTCACACGCATAGACGAGCTAATGAGCTTCATGTCCAGATTCAATGAATCTAGAATGTGTCTAGGTTCATTGTATCTGACATTCACTTTTCTGAGAATGATAAAGCGTTATTATTCGAATTAGAGATAAGGGGCATTTTCGGTATAGCTGGGATTACGTGGGAGTTATTATCCGATAAGGACTCCCACTACCAGCAGAAGTCTAGGGGACGTGGGAGTTAAAGACTCCCACTGCCGAGAGGAGTTGAGGGTGTGAGAGTTGGTTATGGGAACAAACTCTCATACCTTATATAATGATCTCTTGGCCGAAACCCTAGTCCACGAAATTCCAGCCGCAAAATCACCAACTCTCTGAAATCTGATTTCAGTTTTCGGTCTCCCTTTTCTCTCTAATTCCGAAACTCAGAAAGACGAAGAGCTAGTTCTCGCTGCCCGTTTCGTCGCGTGGATACCAGTAGAGGGACATTCCGCAAAGGGAATTCTGTTGGTGGCAGATTAGCATCCAAGAAACGTCATCCTCCATTCAAGAAGTAGCTTCTTGAATCCAAGAAACGTAAGTTTTTCACTGTTTTACCGAATCGAACTTGTATGAGCGGATCCTTCAGGGGAGGACTCATGGGTGTTTGGAACGAGTTTCCGCCCATGAATCCCTTCAGTTTTTGTACCGACGTTTTTTTTCAAACGTCGTTTAAAACAAAAAAGAGTACGTTAATGCAACACTTTTTGCAAACGTCGCTACATTTGGATTTTATACGACGTTTCTTAGTGACGGTTATATCAATTGTTGTTCATACCGACGTTTTGATGTTGATTAGCGACATTTACATTAAACGTTGTTATAAATTGTTACTTTTTGTGACTCATATAGCGACATTTATATAATATGTCGTTAGATCTTTTGATTTTTCAGACAAACGACGCTATATTTGAATTTTATACGACATTTAATAGCGTCGGTTGATAAAATCGACATTTTGATGTTAGTTAGCGACATGTACATTAATTATTGTTATAAATTGTTACTTTTTGCAACACATATAGCGACATTTATATAAAATGTCGTTAAATCATTTGACATTTCAAACAAACGTCGCTATATTTGGATTTTATACTACGAATATAGTAATTCTTATTCTTACCGACAATTTCATGTTAGTTAGTGACATTAAATTGCATATAGTTATAAATTTTTACTTTTTGCGACTAATATATCGACATTTATATACTATATCATTAAATCTTGTGACATTTCCAGACAAACACAAATATAGAGATTATGTTTCTGAAATATATTTTTTAAAGAAACATTAAAGACATAAATTATAAAAATTTTAATGAGAGTGTATTAATTTTAATTTGATTCACAAAAATATATTAAAAAACAAAAAGAAATTAAAATAAGTAAGTGTACATTTCCAAAATTCCATTATAATAAATATAATAAGAGGAGAAATAAATAGCAAAGGATCAATTAGCTCAGCGGCACATTGCATGACATACATGCAGTTGGTCGCGGGTTCGATTCCCATCCCTTTGAGTAAGGGGAAATTTATTCTACATTATTCAGAGGTAGCTAGACTCGACGGCTCGGCTTGTTTAGGCTCCGACTCCGGCTCGAGTCTGCCAGCCTAGTTTCAAAATTTACGAATGTCGGAATAACTATTTATTCACGGTATTTACAAACGTCGCAATATGTGACCTGTTGCGATTATTTACAAATGTCGGCAAAAATACCTTTTGAAACACTTTAAAATGACGCAACAAATGTCGTAATAGATAGGTACCGACGCTTGTAACAAATGTCGTAAAAAAGCATAACGACACAGGCAAATGCGACGTTTAAGCGACATTTGCAATAAATGTTGGTATAGATCTATAACGACGTTTATTTGCCTTATTGCGACATATGACAAATGTCGCAATAGACATTTTTTGCTGTAGTGATTGATGCATCGGCTAAATGGTCACATGTATCCTTGTTATCAACCAGCAACCTAAAGTTTGTGAGGTTACTTGCTCAGTTGATAAGACTGCGAGCACATTTTTCATATTTTCATATCAAGAATATTCGTCTGGATAATGCTGGTGAATTCTTTTCTGAGGCCTTCAATGATTATTGCATGTCCATTGGAATAAATGTTGAACATCATGTAGCACATGTTCATACACAAAACGGTCTAGAAGAATCATTAATTAAACGTCTTCAATTGATTGCTAGACCATTGATTATGAAGTCCAAAATCCCAATTCTTACTTGGAGGGACATATTATATTACATGCAGAAGCACTAATTCGCATTAGGCCAACAAGTTATCATACGTTCTCCCCATCACAAATGATTTTTGGCCAGGAACCAAATATTTCTCATATGAGATGTTTTTTGGATGTGTAATATATGTTCTGATTGCTCCACCACAGCGATCTATGATGGGTCCTCAAAGGAGGGTGTGAATATATGTTGGATATGAGTCCCCGTCAATAATTAAATATTTAGAACCATCTATGGGGGATTTGTTTACTGCTCGTTTTTCTGGTTGTTATTTTAACGAGTTAGTTTTTCCAACATTAGGGGAGAAAACAAAGAGTTGGAAAAAGAAATTGCCTCACCTTGATCCTCGTACTAAACAATGTGAACTAGAAGTTCAAAAGATAATTCATTTACAAAGTTTAGCAAATCAATTGCCAGAAGTATTTGCTGACACGTAAAGAGTGACTAAGTCACATATCCCAGCTATAAATGTTCCAATCAAAATTGATGTCCCAGAAGGACAACATCAAGCTGCTAGTGTGTCTAAAGCACGATTGTAACGTGGTAGACCAACAGGTTCCAAAGATAATAATCCTCGAAAAAGTAAAGGAGCAATAATTGGTAATGACCAAATTGATGATGAAATAATTTTTGAAAGATCTCCAGAAGAGGCTTTTGAAGGATCTCTAGAAGAGACCTTAAACATAACAAAAGAAGAGATTCAGGTACCTGAAAATGAAAAGATCTCAACAAATTATGTTATATCTGGATTAAAATGGCACCGAAAGCAAATCGACGTTGATGATATGTTTTCATGCAATGTAGCACTTGATATTATGAATGATAATGAGGATCATGAACAAAAATCTATTGAATAATGTCGACAAAGAGCTGATTGGCCTAAATGGAAAGAGGCAATTGAGGCAGAATTGAAATCTCTTATAAAGAGAGAAGTATTTGGACATGTAGTCCGCACACCTGAGGGTGCAAAACCAGTGGGATATAAATGAGTTTTTGTGCGAAAGCAAAATGAAAAGGGAGAAATTTTGAGATATAAAGAATGATTAGTTGCAAAAGGGTTCTCACAGAGACTTGGTATTCATTAAGAAGATACATATTCTCTTGTGGTGGATGCAACTACTTTTAGATTCTTACTCAGTCTGGCGATAAGAGAAGGACTTAACTTACGTCTAATGGATGTAGTCACAGCCTATTTTTATGGCCCCACTGGACAACAACGTTTATATGAAACTACCAGAAGGATTTAAACTGCCAGAAGCAGCAAATTCAAGTTCTCGAGAACATTACTCAATTAAATTAAATAGATTTATTTATGGATTGAAGCAATCTGGACGCATGTGGTATAATCGCCTTAGTAAGTACTTATTAAGAGAAGGTTATAAGAATAATCCAATTTGTCCATGCATTTTTATAAAGTGATTTGGGTCAAGATTTGTCATAATTGCAGTGTATGTTGTTGATTTAAATATCATTGGGACTCCTTAAGAGATTTTAATAACATTGGAATACTTGAAGAAATAATTCGAGATGAAAGACCTTGGAAAGACAAAATTTTGTCTAGGGTTGCAAATTGAGCACAGAAAGAATGGGATACAGGTAAATCAAGAAACACATACAGAAAATGTACTTAAAAGATTTTACATGGACAAAGCTCATCCATTGAGCACCCCAATGGTTGTAAGATCACTTGATGTGAACAAGGACCCTGTCCGTTCTCGGGAAAAGGATGAAGAAATTCTTGGTCTTGAAGTGCCATACTTGAGTGCAATTGGGGCACTAATGTATCTTGCTAGTCATACACGACCCGAAATATCATTTTCTTTCAATCTATTAGTGAGGTTTAGCTCATGTACTACCCGAAGGCATTGGAACAAGATTATGCATGTACTACGCTACCTATAAGGTACAAAAGATAAAGTTTTTTTACTAACCTACCCAAAGAAAGTTTAATTGGTTTTGCAGATTTAGGGTACTTATATGATACTCATAATGCTCGATCACAAACTGGATATGTATTCACATATGGTGGAACTGCTATTTCTTGGCGTTCTATTAAACAAACTATTGTAGGGACTTCTTCTAACCATGCTGGAATTTTGGCAATCAATGAGGCTAGTCGTGAATGCGTATGGCTAAAATATGTAATTCACCACATACGAGAAAATTGTGGTCTATCTTATATAAAAGAAGCTCCAATAGTTTTGTATGAGGATAATGCAGCATGCATTGCACAACTCAAAGATGGATACATCAAAGGTGATAGAACAAAGCATATCTCACCAAAGTTTTTCTTTCATGAACTTCAGAGAAATGGCGATATAAGTGTTCTACAAATTCGTTCAAGTGAAAATTTGGCAGATTTATTTACTAAGGCGCTCCCAACTGCTACATTTGAGAAATTAGTTAACAGCATTGGCATGCGTCGACTAAAAGATCTCAATTGATGTAATCATGAGGGGGAGTAAATGCGCGTTTTACTCTTTTTCCCTTAACCATGGTTTTTCTCACTTGGTTTTCCTGGTAAGGTTTTTAATGAGGCAGCATCTCATGCGCATTATGGAAATTGTTCCAAATAATGGACATCCCAGAGGGAGTGTTATGAATATTGTGGATGTCCCTTTGCATTTCCATAAGGTTCATATCATTTTCATTAATGTATTTAATGTCTAAGACTCTTGGCTTTTCAAGTGGTATAACATTCATTTAATGTTATGTATCTCCTAGCTTATAAAAGCGGTATAACATTCGTTGTATGTTATGTATCTCCTAGCCTATAAATAGGCATGTATAGTTGTTGAGAAAATATGAACAAGAAGAAATACAATTATCCTCATTCTCTTGATCTCTTGAGTTTTAGTTCTTAAGTTTCAAAAACACAATCTTATATATACTTTTTATAATAGCTTTTACGGAGACTAATTTTTTTTTGAAGTAGAATGCCTGCTAGGAATCCTCTGTCCCATTCGGTGTCCCCTTTTCTGTTCCACCAATAAGAAAATGACATGTATTAAAGTTTTAATTAAAAAATTATAACCAAAAAGAAATAGTGGAACCTACATGAGAAAAATATACACGTGACAAATATCTATTCGTGGGGATACAGAACGGGACTGACAATTTTTTGCCTAAAATGTCCTAGTAGCACGCCATTTAAAATGCCCTAGTAGCTTTTACGGAAACAAACACTAGTTTTTTATTTCGTTATTTTTTCCTCAGCTGCGTTTTAGAAGAACAGTTATTGGGCTTTTGAGTGATTTTGTTTTAAACAAATGAGAATAGTTCAATCTACGCAACTAAAAAAAAAAACTTCTTTTACAAAATTAATTTTTCTCAACAATTTAAAAAAAAGGTTAAGTTACCGAGAACATCCCATAAAAGTGAGGGCAAAAAATTCTATGTTCCAGTTCCTTTCCCCATCCCTGTTCCCATCTAATTACAAATCATGTGTATAAATAATTGAAAAAAATGTTTATACAGTAAATTTAATTGTTTGGAGATAGGGATGGGGAGAGGAATGAGGATAGAGGATTTTCACCTCAAAAGTGAGTAGGTTCGTTTATTAAGATACTCACTCTATTCACATTTAATTCTCGTTAAAGAGAGATATATATATATATATCCAAATTAATTTTTATTTTTATTTGTTTTATTAGGTGTTAATAATTTATTAAATTATACCCTCAACATATCTTTTATTGAAAAAGTGAAAGAGGGTGAGGAAAGAAGGGATATTATTGGAATTGTGGCGGAAAGATTGAGTTCCTTAATTTTATTTGAGTTCCTTAATTTTTTTTTTTCAAGTGTCATAAACGTTCTATATTGAGGAATTGAGAGAGTATATTTTTATTGTTGATAAGATTAGTTAACTACAAATCATTTTTCCAACAAATTGGATTTATAAACAATTTAATATAGTTGTGGTTGTTGGCCCTCCACAGCCTAATCTATTATTAATCAACCTTAGATTTTTTTTTTTTTTTTTTTTGATGAATAAATTAATCAACCTTAGATCACCTACGGAGTGAAGTGGACACGAGGACCAGACTAGCAGTCACTTTATGATAGGACTGAGTAATTGTGACTATAAATAAAATGCCAAGGACATGTGAACTTGAAGCAACAGAAAATACAAAAAATGAAATCTTACAATTTTATGAAATCACAAACATGTGAATGCAAGAGATACTTCTAGTCTACTTTTTGTTTGTAGCTATAGTACTTGATTAACCTCATGTGATAGATCAAATGTGTCCCTACCCCAGTGGGGCAGGCGTCTGCCCACAAAAGATCGTGGGTTCTATACACTTTGCTTGCATACGGCAATCTTTAATTTCTCTTTTTAGGGTTATCTTCTCCTCATCTGAGACAATTCTCTCTCCCATATATGGAACAACCGCCCAATCAGACTTCAAAAAAAAAAACCTCATACGACAGATCATAGAAGACATTTTACTTTTTCACATAGTTCTGCCAGTATACTTTTTTTTTTTACCTGTAATTTGTTTGTACTTCAATTGCCTTCTTTCCTCTCTACTCTATATTTGACACGCCTTTGATTTTCATTTAGTGAAAATAAAGAAAAGAAAACTAACAATTAAAAAATATCAACTTTTCTCAAATTTGTAAAGTAAGATGTTCTTGGACGGATTTTTATTTTGTAAAAGAGTTTTAAAAGTTAATTGTGAATTTTACATCTTCTCTCGCAACACTTAATTAAATAAATACCTACAAAAAAGAAAAAGAAAAACTTTCAAAGGGATGCCAATCTAAGTGCGTAGCCTAACTGCTCATTGACATAATCAACAATTTTCATATAGGGGTTATTCTACATTGAGCATAAAATATTGAACACCTTATAACGGCATGATAAAAGATGACCAAAAAGGCTGAGTTTTGCCTTTTATTCGGTTGGGTTGGTCGGCTAGAATTCTTTTGAGTTAGGTTCTGTCACCAAAGAGAATGGTCAGACACCACCAAAACATACCAAAAGGAAAGATAAGGATATCTCAACCACGGACATTATATAGTGACATACAAGAAATTTGATTGCTTTAAGCCTTCAACTTTAGAATGTTGTGACCAGTTTTAAACTAAGAGTTCCAATAAATCAGATTAATGATAGAAGAGATGTGTTGTGGTGCCGAAAGGTAAAATTTCGGCACCTAAAGATTAAATATAAGCGAATAAAAAATTGACATGTGGAAAAACATAACTTACTATTGCAGGTTTTCAGTTTTTTTTTATAATAAAAATTAAATAAATGAAATGGACGAATGAGAACTTGCCACGTCACCCCAGTCAAGTGACCGGTTACCTGTCAAACCGGTCAACACACTTTTTTTTACCATTTTTTTAGTATTAGTAATTTTGGTATTTTTAATGGTAAAATTAAAACAAAATTTAGTAAATTTTAATAAATAATTAGTAAATGTTGAATATTAATACTTTATTTTATGATCTTACCATTTTTAATTTGCAACTTACTATTTTTATCATGAATATTTATATTATGTAGAATAGTAATTTACAAAGCAATAATGGTGAATTTCATGGGATAAATAGTATTTTATTTTATAATGATGGTAAATGGGGTGAAAATTTAAACTTACTATTTTAAAATAAAATTTATCACATTAAGGTTATAATTTACCATTGTTATCTCAGTTGTAATCAATTGCTAAAATGGTAAGTTTAGTGACAAATTTGGTAATTTTATTTACATTGTTAGTAAATTTTGTTAAAAAATTAGAAACTTTTGTAAAGATTAAAAATCAATATATAAATATTCAAACTTTTGTAAAGATCATTTTAATTTGAATTTTAATATTCTGTAAATTGGTAAAATTTACAAATAATTTGGTAGTTTTTAAAATAAAATTATGAATTTTATGAATTAGTTGGAGTTGTTATTTTTTTATTTTTTTAAAAAAGTTGTATTGTTACAAGATTATATTTCTTTTTTTTTAAGGATAATAAGAAAAAAATTATTTAATATTCATAAGTCAAGAATATGAAAAAAAACAAAAAAAAAATGGAATTAACTTAAGAGAAAAGAATAAAACACTAACAAAATTATACCCCACGCAGGATTACCCCTCTCAATTCCTTATTCCTTCCCGTCTCTCGTCTGTCTCCCCCACCACCACAGCCCATCATTGTCGTCGTCATCGTCCATTTTTGCTTGAATGTTCAAATTCATAAAATCCTAATAGTCAACTACATTGTAAACCCTAAGGGCGAACAAACTCAGTTTTTGATAATGGACAAACATTTGATGTTGTGTCTAATGCTCTCAATCTTTGTGATAGAATATCGGAAGTCAATATGGAAGCTCTAAGTACTTCAATCAAGCCATTATCAAGATTCAAAGTTATACTTAAAGGCACATCTCGTCGAGATTGAAGATTGAACACTTAGGTTTGGTTAGGATAGCTTTGTCTTTATAAGTCTTTATCTTATAAGCTCTAACCAATGCTCTTAATGAACTTAAGCATACAACACTCTAGTCTTGCATGCATCATAAACATGTTTTCAAAAGGCTAAGTTTCAAAATGATCCTTATATGTTCTTATTTCAAAAAGCCTTTGATCTCAATGTATAAGTCCTTTAAAACGGTTTTCCAAATGTTCTTACTTGTTACCTTTTGGGAAAACCCTTTAGACTTCAAAAGATTTCAAAACAAGTGAAAAATCAACATCTCTTGAGCTCAGGAAAGTCGGATCATCCGAGCCCTTGCACGGAACATCCGAACCGAAACAGAGAGTTGAGTTTTTGGGATCAATAGGTTCGGATCGACCTATGTTATGTTCGGTCGACCTAAGTGAAGGTCGGATCATAGGTTCGGTCGACCTATGTCATCTCAGATCATATGGTTGGTCGACCTATGTCATCTCGGATCAACCTAACAGCACTATTACTAGCCGTTATATGACCGTTGCAGAGTCATTTTTTCAGCATATTTTGAAATGTATAAAAGCTCTAATGCTTTAGAATGACTCCAAGGCTTGCACATCAAATATACATTGATTTCTTATCAAGTCAAAAACACTTTCAATGAAAATGCTCTTCATCTCTATGATCTAAATCATTCAAAAGTGATTTTTCTAAAGCAAGACAAAGAGTGTGTATCTTATGTTCTAAGAGCTGACTATTCTTGTACTTCAAAGGTATCTATCTCTCACTTAGAAGAGTGAACAACCTTTCTCTTAAACCTTCTCATTCCCTTTCTTAGTGATAGGGTTATTCTTGTATAAGTCCTACTTAGTGTGGCCAAGCTCTCTTATTGAGTTGGTGTATTATGGTTGTGTTGTAAAACTCTTAGTGAGTTATCCACAAGTGTAATATTCTTCTTAGTGAAGTTGAAAATCCTTGGGTAAGGCTCAAGGTAGTGGATGTAGATTCTAAGTGAATCGAACCACTATAAATCCTTTGTCTTGTGATCGGCTTTCATTTTGCTTTTATTCATCTTGCTCAAACTTACACTAGCCTTGCTTAGATTCGGAAAAGTTTACAAGATTATTTAAAAACCCAATTCATCCCCCCCACCCCCCCTCTTGTGTTTTACAATTGTTATCAGAGCCTCGTCTTCACCTTTAGCTTAACCGCTTGAAGTAAAGATTATGGCCGGAAATTCCGCCTTAGCTTTCTTAGAGGGGCCTTCCACCAATAGACCACCACTCTTTGATGGAAACAACTATAATGCTTGGAAAAACCGATTCAAGATATATGTGTGCTCCATAGATTATTCTTTATGGCATATATTTGAAGAAGGTCCATATGTACCTATGAAAGTGGTGGATGGTGTTCAAATTCCAAAGTCGGACCATGAGCTAAATGAAGTTGAGTTCAAGAAAATGACTCGAAATTATAAGGCAATGAACATTCTTAGTTGGGCTTTGAATCCAGATGAATACAACCGTGTCCGTGGAAGCAAATCCGCCCACACTATGTGGAAAATGCTTGAAGTTACTCATGAAGGCACAAATCAAGTCAAGGAGTCAAGGTTGAACTCGCTTGTTAGAGAATATGAGTTATTCTCCATGAAGCCAAATGAATCAATCAATGAGATGAATACTAGATTCACCAATGTGATAAATGGCTTGAAGTCCTATGGTAAAGATTACACTATGGGTGAGATGAATAGGAAGATTCTCAATTCTCTTCCTAAAAGTTGGGAAACAAAAGCTCTTGCCATTGAAGAAGCCAAGGACTTAAAGACATATTCAACGGAGGAACTTATTGGCTCTCTACTCACCTTCGAGATGAAGAAAAGGAAAAATGTTCCTAAAAAGGGTATTGATCTTGATTTCATCATTAATCATGAAGAGGAAGAGAAATTGTTCTTTAATCTCAAAAACTCAAAGTGCATGTTAAGCCTTTGGGATGAAGAAGGAAGTGATGATGATCAAGAAGAAAAAGACCACATGTGTCTTATGGCATTTGGTAATGAGGTACATCTTTCTCCCTCCACTTCAAATTCTTATGATGATGATGAGGATGATCCTAATGAGCTTTTATGTTATATGTATGATCAATTGAAAAAATGTGCAAAGCAAAACAAAGATATGAAACTTAAAATTGAAGCTTTGCTTGAAGAAAGATCTAAGTTGTTTGATGAAAATAAAAAGTTGTGTGATGATGTTAATTGCTTGAAATCTGAAAATGAAAGTCTTATTACTACTTGCAAAACATCTTCATTACAATACAAAGAAGCTTGTGTTAAATTGTCATCCCTTGAAAACAAACTTTTTGAGTTTGATCATTTGAAGAACAAAGTTAATGACCTTACCTTTCTTGTTGAAAACTTTACTAAGGGTAAGCAAAATCTTGATCAAATTCTTGGTATGCAACGTGCTTCTCATGATAAAATGGTCTTGGTTATATTGCTAATCATGTTGTTATTGCTAGCTCTTCTCATATACCTAAGAATCGTATTGTGAATGCTAGAACACCACATAGGCCAAATAGATCTTTTAAGCATGTTCACAATTCTTTTGAGTCACATATTTGTTGCACTTATTGTGGAAAATATGGTCACACTTGTGTTAGATGTTATGTGAAGAAAAAGATTGAAAGGGGAGTAAAAACCATTTGGAGAGTTAAGCTTACTTCAACTAACCCCCATGGACCCAAACAAAAGTGGGTACCAAAAGTTACTCTTCCCTTGATCTTATAGGTTCTTATAAGATAGATATGCTCCGGCTCTATGATATCTCAATGTGTATGATTTTTTCACATAACCGGAGAAGAAGAAGCGCTTGTGAGAGAAAAAGTGGTGATATTCTTTTTAGGACTCCTCGTGGAAAATGAGAAACAAGCTCGTCATACCCTATCTTGGAAAATCATGTCAAAGATGAAGAGAAGATCAAAAGATTCTCCCAATGACTTCAAAATCTTCAACATGGGGTTGCTTCTAAAGGCGGTACTTCTTTACATATCATGGTTCATCTTTGTGTTCTTGGATTTTTTGTTGTTAAAATTTTATGATATTGCTTGCTTTACCAAACTTGATATGTTTTGGAATCTCCTTATTTTTATGTTAGTCGTGTGGCCCTAGGTTTCTATCTAGAAGAGGTTGTTGTTCTTGTATGTATCATTTATCCCTTGGCTAGACTTGAACCTATTAGAATGCTTCTTACTTTTGCTTGTTTTAAAGGTATTAAACTATTTCAAATGGATGTGAAAAGTGCATTTCTAAATGGCTTTATTGAGGTGGAAGTATATGTTGAACAACCTCCCGGTTTTGTACATGAAAAATTTCCAAACCATGTTTACAATCTTACAAAAGCAATGTATGGTTTAAAACAAGCTCCTCGTGCTTGGTATGAGCGTTTGAGCAAGTTTCTCAGTTCTATTGGTTTTTCAAGAGGTCTTGTTGTCACCACCTTTTCTATTAAAACAAATGCATCTCATGACATCTTAGTTGTGCAAATATATGTCGATGTCATTATTTTTGGTTCAACTAATGAAGTGCATCTTTTGATTTTTTAAGTTATTCGGATGCTGATTATGCGGGGTGTCGTATTAATCGTAAAAGCACAAGTGGGCATTGTCATTTTCTTGGTCATGCTTTAGTCTCATGGTATAGCAAGAAACAAGCATGGGTATCCCTTTCCACCGCCGAAGCGGAATTTATACCTTATAGGCTTAAGTGGAATGTTAATCTACCTCACGTTCTTGTGCTTGAAATCTTTCCAACTTATGCTTCCAAACCTTCTTTCGCATTAAATGTGTTGAAACAAGCTGCCCTTGCTTTTTATATCTTGTGAGCATATGTCTCATGTATCTTGGGCTCCTTAGATATCAACTTGTTATTCTTCTTTTACACTAGGTCAATGCATCTCTTGCCATTCTGCTCGTTTCACACCTTATTTGATGTTGTCTTCCTTGTTTCATCAAAGGAAACTCTTTGTGATATTACTAGTGCACTTAACTATGTCATAAATTCTAAGTTTGATATGTGTGTTAAGTATGCAGAAAGAAACAGGGGAACCTCGGATCAACTTCTCAGTGAACGGATGATCCGAATCAGGGGTTGCAGTGTTATTACAGTGGTCGGTCGACCGCAAATTGTGAGGGTCAACCGGACCATCAACCGTCTAGCTACTGGAATTTCCCCGATTCTCAGCCTTATTCATCTCGGCTCTTCTCTCACTTCGGTTCACCTATCCTAATTTGGAGTTTTGCACTAAACCGAGACTACTCTTCACATTCCTTTCAAATTCTATCATTATGAGGACTAAAAATCCGGGAAGGAATTACAATGATGATGAACAAACTCCACCTAGAAAGAACCACCCCCCCCCCGGTATCACAACCCTCCCCGAAATCTAGCCAAACGACCACTTGAAAAGGGGATATCAATTCAAGAACCCTCACAAGCTCCATTGAAGAAATGAAGGGTCAAGTCGGTTGCTAGAAAGACAGTTGGAAAGGGAAAGCAAGTGCAGCAAACGCCCTCAAGCTCCTCGGGAGATGAATCATAACCAACTCCATCTACCATACCTCCATCATCACCAAACATTGATGTAGGTAAATCATCAAACTTCTCTACTAAATGACTTCATTTTACAAAGACGTTTGGTCATTTACTCGAAACAAAGGATTTGATGAAGTTCTTGGTTTATTTGATGTCATGGGTTGGATGAGTCTATTTGAATGTAATGATGCTTTTTATCCATCTATGTTATATGAGTTTGGTGCTAACCTTAGATGAGATATAGATGATGGGATTAAAGCTCGGGATCTCAGCCTTTCGAGTGAAGATGAAGGAGATCACAGCTGATTTTTTTAAACTGTTTTTGCTTATGCTTATGATTTTGAACTATTTATATTTTTGCAACTATTTGGTGATTGAAGTCTTTTTGATTATGCCAAAGGGGGAGAAAAATGGTGTATTAATCTTGCTTATATGGTGTATTAATCTTGCTTATTGTTATCTGTGCTATCTATGTTTCAAACTGACTGTTTGGTTGTGTAAGAAAAACAAATTTTCAGGACAGTTCAGTTGCAGCAAAGTGCTGCAGTTTTTTACTCAAGAGAGTTTTACTTAACATGTTTTTATCTCTATTTTATCTTTTCCTGTCATGTTTTGAGGGGGAGAATTTATATTTTTTAATATATTTTATTTCTCAAAACTAGCCTTGTTATGGAAGGAAGGAGGAAAGGAGGTTGGTTGGGAAATATGGCTCTTCTAAGAGTCCCTAGATGCTATGGCAAATAGAAGATATCATTCTAGTGTTTTCGTCTCCCGGGTTTTATCTTCTAAGCACTAGTATTTGTTTTTAGTTGATCTTTGTCTTTTTGCCATGCTTCTTTGTTCTTAATGTTGTCCATATTCTATCTTATTACGTCAAAGTTTGTCATAATCAAAAAGGGGGAGATTGTAAGCCCTAAGGGCGAACAAACTCAGTTTTTTATAATGGACAAACATTTGATGTTGTGTCTAATGCTCTCAATCTTTGTGATAGAATATCGGAAGTCAATATGGAAGCTCTAAGTACTTCAATCAAGCCATGATCAAGATTCAAAGTTATACTTAAAGGCACATCTCGTCGAGATTGAAGATTGAAGACTTAGGTTTGGTTAGGATAGCTTTGTCTTTATAAGTCTTTATCTTATAAGCTCTAACCAATGCTCTTAATGAACATAAGCATACAACACTCTAGTCTTGCATGCATCATAAACACGTTTTCAAAAGGCTAAGTTTCAAAATGATCCTTATATTTTCTTATTTCAAAAAGCCTTTGATCTCAAAGTATAAGTCCTTTAAAACGGTTTTCCAAATGTTCTTACTTGTTACCTTCTGGGAAAACCTTTTAGACTTCAAAAGATTTCAAAACAAGTGAAAAATCAACATCTCTTAAGCTCAGGAAAGTCGGATCATCCGAGCCCTTGCACGGATCATCCGAACCGAAACAGAGAGTTGAGTTTTTGGGATCAATAGGTTCGGATCGACCTATGTTAAGTTCGGTCGACCTAAATGAAGGTCGGATCATAGGTTCGGTCGACCTATGTCATCTCGGATCATATGTTCAGTCGACCTATGTCATCTCGGATCAACCTTACAGCACTATTACTAGCCGTTATATGACCGTTCCAGAGTCGTTTTTTCAGCATATTTTGAAATGTATAAAAGCTCTAATGCTTTAGAATGACTCCAAGGCTTGCACATCAAATATACATTGATTTCTTATCAAGTCAAAAACACTTTCAATGAAAATGCTCTTCATCTCTATGATCTAAATCATTCAAAAGTGATTTTTCTAAAGCAAGACAAAGAGTGTGCATCTTATGTTCTAAGAGCTGATTATTCTTGTACTTCAAAGGTATCTATCTCTCACTTAGAAGAGTGAACAACCTTTCTCTTAAACCTTCTCATTCCCTTTCTTAGTGATAGGGTTATTCTTGTATAAGTCCTACTTAGTGTGGCCAAGCTCTCTTATTGAGTTGGTGTATTGTGGTTGTGTTGTAAAACTCTTAGTGAGTTATCCACAAGTGTAATATTCTTCTTAGTGAAGTTGAAAATCCTTGGGTAAGGCTCAAGGTAGTGGATGTAGATTCTAAGTGAATCGAACCACTATAAATCCTTTGTCTTGTGATTGGCTTTCATTTTGCTTTTATTCATCTTGCTCAAACTTACACTACCCTTGCTTAGATTCGGAAAAGTTTACAAGATTATTTAAAAACCCAATTCACCCCCCCCTTGTGTTTTACATACATGTCTCTTGGATTAAAGAATTAATTGATTGATTGAATGATAATCTCCATGGCTAAAAGCTCCTCCTTCAAGCTCGAACTCCATCTCGGTATTATACTTAATTCGCCTTGTTCAATTGCTAATTTTGTTGAGAACTCTGTGGATTCTTTTTAATTTTCCTTCAAAATTTTAGAGATAATGAGATTTGAACATGTGACCTTTATATTGTTGAAACTCACCACTTCTCACCACTAAGCCAGAAGAAATTTACTTAACATTGTTGATTACATTGTAGTATGTAACATTGTTCATACGAATAGAATTAAAGATTACGGAGAAAACGATACACGGTGTGGTGTAGTAAATGAAGTAACATTTCTCTTCATCTGATTTATCAGCCTTCTCTTCTACCGAGAATTCACTTTGAGTGTCTGAAATCTTTTATACGTTTTTTGCATAACACATCTATCATATCATATCACTAATTTTTTCCATCAGATAATGTACTTTCACTAACACTTTTTTTTTTGCTAAATAACTTTCAGTTGTATATTGTGTCGGTTTCTTTACTATGAACTATACAAAACATGCCTCCTTACAAAATATTATGTTGATCTCAATTTTAATTATTTTAAATAAATTACCCGGATAATGTTTATCATTTATAAATTGAACCATTTCTTATGAGATATATTTTTTAAAATTTATAAATTTACCTCAAATTTTTATTTTGTTTCCAAATTAAATTTAGTTATTGTTAAAACACTATGTATTATAACATTTAGTCTAACCCTTATGTGGTATAAAATAATTAACACTAAATATTAGAACAATGATTAGATTACTTGTTATTATAAAATTAGAACTCATGTTTGTCATAACACACAGTACTATAACATATAGAGTTATAAAATACATGTTAAAAAACGAATATATGCAATAGAAACAACGATCCTCAATATTAAACATTATTTGGTAACATGCACTATTTTTGGGTGTTTGTTGGCTATCTTATAATTAAAATACATAGTATTAACAAATATTTAATCCAAAATATTTATAAATTATTTTTGAGTATATTAAACCTTTTATTATTTAGCAAAATAAAATATTAAACATGTTATTAATTTCTCTAATAAAAAAGTAAATAAAAAAAAGAAAATGTTGTATAAGAGAATTGAAACAGTATCATTCCTATAACTTATGTTGTAAAGGAAAGCCAACCACACCAATATACAATTTCTTAGGTACATGTTTTCATCGACTTTGTTAATGCACAGAGTTTTGTTAAATTAATGATGTTATACTACTGTGATTTTGCACCATAGTAGGACTTAGTTCAAAAAAGAATTTGTTCTTGGATGCTTTCTGACTTGCCATTGGGAGATCAGAAAAGTTCATTTATGGAATGTAAATATTATTGCTGTGTTTTGAAAATGATATTTTTCAATCTTGGAATGTAAAGTGTTAGGAGTTTGGAAAGAGATTCAGAAAAAATGACAACAAATTCAGTAATACTTGATAAAAGGATGTCAGGAAGTTTATGTTAGTTGGTAAAAGGATGTCAGAAAATTTAGTGCTACTATGTATCTAGATAGAGTAAGTATAGTAGGTGAAATATAAAAAAATAAAATATATGGAAAAATCCGTGAAATATATAAAACGGTAGACTTGTTTTTAAAAGGTCAAATTGAGTTTTTATTTATTTTAGACAATTATTTTTAGCCCAAAAGTATTTTCCAATAAAAATATCATAAACATTTTGGAGAAGAGAAAAAAGAACACCAATTTAGTCATATGATGAGAATGGTATATACAACTTCATCTTTTAATTTTAAATAAAACTATCATAAGTATTTTGGAGAAGAGAAAAAAATAAAACCGCAGAGAAGGATGATGTGAAGGAAGTAGATCTTCAGGACTTTTAATTTATTTTTTTTAACAAGTGGAACAATGTAATTACTCCAAACCTATGAATTTTCCATAGTTCAATAATATTTCACATACAATAATTCCAATTAATATTCTAGATTATATAATATAAGATCCAAAGTCTATTTTCAATAATTGTGACAAATATGAATCTTTATCATATAAAATACATAGGAGTTTTACTATGGATATTTATTTTAAACAATGAATTAATTTTAGAATAAGGAGAAAAATAGTCAATTAAACAAAATATGATCATTAGTTCAAAAAATCCATAATTTTATTTTTAAAAACTACCAAATTATTTGTAAATTTTACCAATTTACAAAATATTAAAATTCAATCTAAAATGGTAAGATTTGTTTGAATTTGAATATTTATATATTGATTTTTATTCTTTACAAAAGTTTCTAATTTTTTAACAAAATTTACAAACAATGTAAACAAAATTACCAAATTTGTCACTAAACTTACCATTTTATCAATTGGTTACAACTGAGATAAAAATGGTAATATTAGAACTTAATTTGATAAAAATTATTTTAAAATAGTAAGTTTAAATTTTCACCCCATTTACCATTATTATAAAGTATATTACTATTTATGTCATGGAATTTACCATTATTGCTTTGTAAGTTTACTATTTTATATGATATGAATATTCATGATAAAAATAGTAAATTGCAAATTAAAAATGGTAAAATTATAAAATAAAATAGTAATATTCAACATTTACTAGTCATTTATTAAAATTTACCAAATTTGGTTTTAATTTTACCATTAAAAATACAAAAGTTACTTGTGGAAAAAAAAATTGGTCAACATACCTGTTTGACAGGTAACCAGTCACTTGACTGGATGACGTGGCAAGCTCTCATTCGTCCATTTCATTTATTTTTAAAAAAAATTAATAAAAATTTGAAAACCTGCTATTACAGTTATTTTATTCCACGTGACAGGTTTTTATTCGCGTATCTCTAATCTTTAGGTGCCGAAATTTTATCCATTCAGCACCACAGCACTTTTCATGATAGAATTATCTTCAATTTCATTGACAAACACGTATCATCCCATAATCCCATATGAAATATGCGTAAGATGTGCAAAACAACAGTTAAATAGTGGAGTAAGTATTGAAAAACACATAAGCCGTTAAAGTGGAATTGCTAACAGAGTGGGATACCAACCATTTGCCCTATGCCCGTCAACTTGTGCGGCAAATGGAATTTCCAATTTCGTGGAAACTTTTCTGGAATGCTTTATTGGTTCCAGCTTAAACTAACATTATTTATTGACAGATTAAATGAATTTGCTAGTAGTACCAAAGATGACTAGAATATGAAATTTCGTGGCAAAAAATGAATGATTTTCCTCTTTTAAATTCCTTGCTTCTAATCTTTTTGACTAAAAATCTGAACTAGTATAATTTGTCAACTATTTCTAAACACCTAAATTACTGTGCAATAAAGTTTAACGTTTTGTGTATTTATAGAGGTTTTTAGACTATTCATCTCTTTACTAAATATATTTAATTTTTTAACTTATTTAACATTACCTTTATTTTAGAAAGAAAATAAAGAGATTAAATCAAATTATTTAAGGTATAATAGTAAAAATGCCTAAATTATGAAAGGGAGTGAGCACTTTTTTCGGTTACAATTACCAAAACACAAGTGATTTCAGCACCTTATCACTTTTGCTATCTATCTTTAGGTTTTCCAAACCAGTATTGGAAACATTTTTGAAATTCCTAATTTTGTAGTTTTTAGCTCTCGCAAGTTGTCAGGGGAGGACGCAGATTTTAAAGTCTGGAAGGATACAATTAACATTGACAAAATAAATTCAGTCTCTTTATACATGGATGAAGTCAGGAATTTGGTGTGGGGGAGGGGGGCGAAAACTGCAACATCGAAGTATATACATAAAAACTGCAAAAAAATAAATGTTGGGGGGAGGGGGATTTGATCAAATATTCCAAATACATATAAAATTTACTATATCTAGTAGAATTTTTAGAAATCTGGGTGGGATTGCCACCCCCGCCCCCTATGTATTCGTCCCTGTCTTTACAAACTTAAACTTGTTAAAATTTTAACCAAAATTGTAAGATATAAGTGATGTTATTACTATAATTCACGAACAAAAAAATTTAATTTCAAATCGAAAACTCACTCAAAATGGGTAAACTAAAAAATGTTCACGGGATAGGGTGTTACAAAAACAAAGCTAAAACTAAAATAAAAAATAAAAAAATTGGGTTAGGCTGGTCCGCCATTTAGCCATTAAGTGAAATGTGCGAGGAAAATTTATCTTATTCTTCTAATTTATGAGCAGCAAATTATTTAGAAAATATAAAATATAAAAAACAGATAACTGTATAAATAAATTAAAGCGTAACAACAAAACTATATCACATGAATGAAAAGCAAGAAATAAGCTCTATCCTTGAATTTTCTTTTATATGAATGAATACAAAGTTGTTGCCCTTTGCTTTGATTCTACAATAGCATTTTCCCCTTTGAAACGGTTAATAGGGGATAGCAGGAGAAATTACTAATCGGCTAAAGTTTAGAATTTTGCTTTGAAACTTTCTTTTTGCAGTGAATTGTGGAGAAGAAATATTAAAGAAGAAAAATATTAATAGGGTGGTGTCTCTTTGTCTTTGAGAAAGGAGAAAGGAGAAAGGATTAAGCACATTTTGCTGGTTTCTTTGGCATTGGAAAGAATTTGTGGGATTAGAAACAATTAGGTAATAGATTATCCTCAAATGGCTTTGAAAATTGCTTTCCTAACGTGTATAAATTAGAGTTAATTGATCATAGATTTTAATTATACTTTTTTATAATTGACCACATGTTTTAGATATATTTTTTCTTTTAACATTGAGCCAACATATATAAATCATAATATTTTTTAGGTTGGTAAGGTTTAAACTTAAATCTCAAGAATTATAAGTTTAGAATCCAATCACTTTTTTCTTAACCAAAAAAAACTTTGAGATGCGGTTTTAGTTCTCACAACATATTTTTTCAAAACATCTGCAGGAATATTACATGATATGTGGACAAAAGGTAAATTGGTTATACTAATCTCAAAAAGATTTTTAATCTGATCAACTCACTACTAGAAAAACTGTCAACAGAGACCGAATTTTGCGACCACAAACGGTTGGTAGCTAATATAAAACCATTAGCGACCATTTGGCGACCATTATACTAGTGGTTTCAAAATCATAGCAAAGTGATCGCTAAATAGTCGCTAAATTTGACGACATTGATTAACTCCATCCAAATAACAAGGTGGTCACAAAGTGGCGACAGTTTGCTACCACTTAGCGACTACCGTATACATTAAAAAATCTCAAACTAAAAACATATATGGTGGCAATTTGCGAACACTTAACGACCACTTTGCGTATTAAAAAAATATCAAATTAAAAATATAAAAATAATCTCAAAATGGTGGCAATTTGCCACAATTTTGCGACCACCTATTTTATTTAAAAAAATCTCAAATTTGTAACATATATTTGCCACCTCTTTGCTACCACAAAGTTTATTAACAAAACAGTGTCGTGTGAACAGCCTCAATCAACGCTGCTCCAGTTTCAAAGACCTTCTTCAGTTCATCTTGAGTAATGAAGATGATGTTAGTGCAGCTGCTTTTGCTTCTATTTTTTGGCACATGTGGGAAACTAGATGCCATGTTCTCAGAGCCGTGTTAGCCATGAAGCAATTTAGGTCATTGCTCCAAGCCCCACAAAATAAAGGCCCTAATTTTATTTTATTTTACTAAAATTTCACTTAAAAAAAAATAGAGACCCCATATAATTACTCAACTCATTGCCCACTAAACATAGGCATAGTATAAGCCCATTGAGACTCTCTCTAAGAATACAAAAAGTCAGTGGTTTTCTATCTTTCATTATTTTCATTCCTAAAATCAATTATGTCAGAAGATAAATTAAATGGATTAGGTATATAATCTATTTAAAATAATTTATTAGAACGTTTTGAATATAAAACTTCAATAAGTAATTTTACAATCTAAAAATAAAATAAAATAAAAAATTTCGTTAAGCTTTTCAAAATAGTTTTTCAATATAAGTCTCCGATAAAATTTTGCTTCAGGCCCGTGTTTCATTCACACGGCCTGCCTGTTCTCTTTGGCAACAGCCTTTGTTTGTTTCTTTAATATACAACAAAGTGATGGGTTTAGTAGAAGAATTTCAGCTTCTCCATTCCTCCACTCTTCCGCTAGATCAATCGCAACCCCGCTCTCCCCACCTGTTGGTTTGTGCTTCCAATGTAAAAGGTGTTTGGAAGAATGGTAGTGCAGCTTAAGGTGGTTTGGTTCGAGATTCTATTGGGCACTGTCTGGTAGCTTGGAGTGGCACATCCTTAGGGTTCACCGATACAACCCATATCGAGATGATGGCTATTTTGGAGGGTCTCCAACGCGAACTAACTTTTGGATTTCTAAATTTCATCCTTGAAACTGATAGCCTAGAATGTATTTCTCGCATCAGTGGTGACTCCCTTGACCTCTCCCCTCTAAGACTACTTGTTGAGAAAGATAGATCTGCCTTTGTTGAACTCAATGATTGTTCTTTTGTTAAGAGTTAGAGTAATATTCCTTCGCATCTTAACTGAAACAGGTACTGGTTCCTTTCTTTAGTGGTAGGATATGTCCTATAATGTAATTTGAACTTTTTTAACTGACAGGTCTTAATAGCATTAGCATCCTGTCATACTCCAGACTTTTCGATGACATGATTTTTGTGTTTGGTTGATTTTATGTCGAAAGTGTTGTGTTACATATTTGTTTAGGGGTTCTTTGACGTGTCTGGTTAGTTGAGGGACCTAAGTATGGTGTTAGCAAGTTGAGGGGCCGTTTGTAAGGGAGTTGAGGGTAGTTAGTGAGAGTTAAGAAGGTGATATGAGTGGTTATTGCTGGGAAAAAGAAAGAGGGAAGTTAGGGAAAGAGGAGGGAAGAAGAGAAAGAGAGAAAGAGAGAAATAAGAAAGAAAATGAAAATCTGAAAAACCTGAGAGGATGTAAGAGATTTTACATTTGAGGAACCGAATGGAGTCTGATCCGAGTCATTTCAGTTGCATTGGATAGAAAACTGATTGGGCTAAAATCTGGACGGTGGGATTGAGATTTCAACGCTTCATTTGGGAGTATTTGCTTTGGGAAGTAGGCTGGAAAATATGGGAATTTGAGATTGTGAATTCTTGTGAAGTAATCGTTTCAGTATCTAAGGTAAGGATCTTCACTTTGTTTTTCTGTTCTAAAAGGCATGAACTGAAGTTTAATGTTATTGAAGTATGATGAAATGATTTCCTTCATATGTTATTGCATTGAAAATCGGATGAAGTGTTGAATTGTATTTGCATTTTTTGTAGTTGATCGTCGAGTCTAATTGCGTATGATATTTGTATGTACTTGTGGTTGTTGTTGTGTTGTAATTGTGATTTGAGAGTCTCCCAATCTAGAGGTCTTGTCTAGGAACGACTTTATAGCAGGATCCATCCCGATTACTGACTATATCACTGAGCCCTCCTCTAACTGGGTAAATGGGGTGCATCCTTAATTCACTAACAGTCGAAATGGGGTGCATCCTTAATTCACTGAGGCTCGTTCATTCAGGGGGATATCTGGGCCCATGACTATATCATTGAGCCCTTCCTTAACTAGGAGAATCGTTAAGGAGTTGTTAGTAATTTCTTTAGAGTCAGGATTGGATAATTGAGCTCCGTTGTGTGAAATTGTGTGTGTCTTGCATTAAACATACTCGTAGTATATGATATTATATATGTCCGTCTATTATGTTATAAGTAATTCATGGTGCTCGTAGCACAATTCCGATGTATAAGTGTTAGATATGAAGAGTATGGTTAATTGCATTTGTTGTTCTTGTTTTGGTCATAATTGGTATGTGAAAGTTGGTCAAAATGTGTCATTTTGGGTTGGGACTTTGGGGTATTTCAGAAAGTGAGTTTTTCTATGTTAAAATGCACTGAAAAAACCCTGATCTGAACATCGGACGATCATTTCGGTCGACCGAAAGACCAAACAGATCGTCCGGAGTAAAGTACTGGGGCTACTGCCCGAATCTCGGACGACATGCGGTCGACCGTGGGCTGCTGTCAATCGTCCTGGGCTTCGTCCGAGGTCTCTGTTTAGGCTGCTTTCAACTATTTTCCATTCCATTTTCAAAACTGTATTTTGTAAGTTGTGTGAAGTGTATTGTAAGTGTTTTGAAGGTTATTTCAAGTTAAACAAAGTTATGTTATATTTTCAATGTTATGGGAAAGTCGGAAAATGTTTATGAGTCTTATTTGATACTTCATCCCAAGGGTTGTTGATCATTACTATGTTTCGTAACTCATTCATTTACTCCTATCTTTTGCAGATGCTAATAAGGATGATATCTGGTTTGAGGAATGATTATGGAATCTATGTAATAGCTAGTTTAGTTCGGTTTATGTTGAAAACTTATGTTTATATCTTTATGTAAGAACAAGTTGTACTTGAAGTATTGTTTATGATGTAAGACTTTGAGATTTTGTTAAGTATTATAATGAAGTTATTTAGGATTTTAGTATTTCTGTTTTGGGTTCGGTGTCTCATTGGTATATAAGGCAGTGCAAGATCACCTCAAGGTTACGAGGTGTGACACATCCGCCTTTAAAAAAAAACTATCCAATTTCAATGTATAAGTACTTAAGCTTTAAATATTGCTACAACAACTTTCCTCCAACCAGACTAATGAAAAAATCATCTATTTAGTTACCTGAAAAAGTAAACTCATTATTCAATTTAAGTGTCTGCTCTGAAATTCAAACAAAGATACCCCACATTAAATTCAAAGTTGCTACTATATATTGTTACTCATAAGATTGCTACCTCAAACTATGCTCTGGATTGACATCTTATATTTAGAGAGATTCGTTGCTTGAATTTGCAGTGGATGAATGTGTTCTTGTATTCTAAAAACTTTATTCTACTACCCGTATTCTGAAAACTTTATTGTTAAAAATAAAAATGCTACCACCTATCATCCATTCACCCTCACATTTAGCTGTAAATTGTGCAATTACCTTATTGGTTTGATTTCACATAGCACACTACATCACATGAACACACTACATCAAATCCGTAGAATCATAATCTGGAAAGCACATGGAGAGTCTACTTTGACATCCTACTTCTCCTTGTTGACAGTTCCCTCTTTTGCAAAATCATTCACTTTCTAAACTAGAGATTCTCTCTAAAAGCCTTTGATGACTCCTCACCTGTGTATTTTGTTTCTTCTTGCTTTATTTGGGCAGTCACAACGTCCCTTATTATAAATATTTGCTTAAATTTCTAGCAGGGCTGCAGAGATTTTTACAAAAATGAGGTCCCATGGTTCAAGAATATTTCATAAAACACTATGAGAGCAAACACGTAAAGATATAAATTATGTCAAAAGAGTAATGCAACCACATTTCCATAACATGGAGACTCATTGAAAGAGCCATATGACCCAACCAACATCCATTCTCTTTCATTCCTATAATATTCCAACCAACCACCAAGCCTCATTCCATCTAGTAATAGGACATGTTGTCCATTAGTTATTTAGTTTAAGTCTAGTACCTGTTTTGTTAGTTTACTAAACTTATTTTTATTTAGTAGTTCAAATCCAATTAGGATTTATAGGGCATGGCCGAAATCCTAGTCTATCTATTTAAAGAGATTTCGGCCTTCATTGTTTTTAAAGACTTGATATAACATATTGTGAAGTTTTCCTTCATTCTTTGTGATTGAACTTCTTTAGAATTTTCATTCACTGTTACTGTATCAACTAGCTAGATCCGTAGGTGTGGTGTTTCATCCTCTCTTAGAGTAATTGATGCCAGGGTTGTTAGGTGATTATGCTTCTTAGAGGTCTTAGGTGTAATTATTATTTAAAGTCTTGATGATGGGGTTGCTAAATGCTTATGCTGTTTCGAGGTCTTAGTGTGAGCATTCATGTGATCTAATTTCAAGTTAGAGAAAGATCATTTTTTCCCTTGTGTTGTTGGATCTTAGTGCTTCTAGTTTCCAAGGTTCTTCATCAGGAAAGGCCCAGGGTATATGTCATGGGTTCAGATATCCACCTGAACGAGCAGGGTCAGAATTTAAGGCTTCATTCACATTGTGTCAATGCCCCACCATCGTGGACTCCACGACGACCGTTTGTAGTCCATAATTCTTTCCCCATTTAGGAGAGAGCTCAGAGTTCAGAGTCATAGTATAATACTTAACATCGCGAACTTCGGGGTTCAGCGACAACACACACACATGCAAGAGAATGAATCCTTCAATGGAGACGATCCTAGACAAGAGCTCAAAGCCGATGACGACTCCAAATAACACATATCATGTATGACTTGAAAAATTAGTAACAACAACAGCAAGATGAAGTATGCAATTAACATACGCAAGTAGACTCAATGATCCACCACACAAGTATGAACAATTCAACATTTCATCCAATTTAATAAAACATTATTTAAAATCCTTCCAACATAAATCCCAGAAATTTAAGTAAGCATTTCATGAGTTTTATGACAGAAAATACAAAAGTGAAGATCCTTACTTGAAATCTTAGCAAGCAACAGTAAACACAAGAATTCCAGAAAAAACAACGGACTTCAAACTTCAATACATCTCCACTGGAAACTCGAAATATAAATCTGTAACCACTTACTTGTAGCCCTTTTGATCCTCTTCGAAAAGCACTAAAGAACGCCCAAATCGGAGTTCGTTTACTAGTTCAATTATGAAAAATACTCGCAACACTCTTGTTTTTCTCATATTTTCTTCTTCTTTCTTTTCTCTCATTTTTCTCACTAACTTCTTTTCCCTGCTTTTTTTCCAGCATTAACTACCAAGAGACGCTTATTAAAAAAGTGACAAAGTAGCCCCTTAAGTTTCTAGTTTATTTACTTAAGTCTCCCAACTTATAAAGTATAACAAAGCACCCCTTAACACATAAAATAACAACATATAACAGATAAAATCAAATTAGCATGCAATTCATTTAAGTTCAAAAAGTTTAGGTTATCATACCAAAGGTTTTGATTAAAATTTGGTATGAATTCCACAACTCAAAGTTTTTTTTTTTGCAGGGACAAGAGAGGTTAGAAAGAAAGGTAATCTGCACATTGGTGAGGAGGATTAGGTGCGCAAAGAAAGCGCCATTGATAGAGGGGATCTCTTCTAAACTTAAAAATGTATTAGAAACAATAGGCACATATCAGAACAATTCAACATAATTTAATACGCGAACCAATTCCTAATAAGGATCATTAACAGACAACAGTTATCAAATTAACTATTATGCCGACAAAGCCAAACGAATTAAAATATTAAATCAGTCAAAAACAGAAAATAAATATGTATCAATATATATCTCAGAAATAATAAATTCGAATGAATATATGTATCAAGAAATTTCATATACGAGAAAACCAAAGTGTACGTATCTGGAAAACAACTAAATCATCAATCGAGATTGGTTTGCCATCAAGAAGTTATTCGCACAACTCACTAGCATGAAAGGGTACAACGATTCTCCTTGTAGGAGAAGATGGTCCAGATCTTTGTAAACGCACACCAACTCAAAAAGTGCAGTGTTTTAAAGTTTTATTTAAAATTTATAATAAATGGTAAAATAGTCTGAGTTCATGCATCAAATTGGCCAGTGGACAGTATCTGAGGATAATATGAAGATGAGGACATTATAGTGCTCCACATTTCACACCCAATCGAAAGTGCAGTGTTTAAGAAGAACAAGAAAATGACCACTGAGTTAGTTTTAGCTAACGAGAGAGGTAAAATTGTTTGACTTAGAAAGTTAGAATTGAATGTCATTTTCACTTTTGAATCGAAAAGTTCTATATTTAAATTCAGAAGAGAGTATAAGTGTTGAGAGTGTTTAAGTATGGTTAGAATCTCAATGTGTTAATTGTTTTTGTCAATAAATTGACCCTAATCTCTAATGATTATAAATATCTGCGTATAACTTTTAACTTATGGTAAGCTATTACTGATATAGTTTGGACTGTTTATGTACTTAAATTATAGTTTAGAAAAAGCCGAAGAAGATTAATTTGAAAAGGCAGTCTTACATATACTTTTTATAATAGCTTTTACGGAGACTTTTTTTTGAAGTAAAATGCCCTAGGAGCACGCCATTTAAAATGCCCTAATAGCTTTTACGGAAACAAACACTAGTTTTTCATTTCGTTATTTTTTTCCTCAGCTGCGTTTTAGAAGAACAGTTATTGGGCTTTTGAGTGATTTTGTTTTAAACAAATGAGAAGAAAAAAAACATCTTTTACAAAATTAATTTTTCTCAACAATTTAAAAAAAGGTTAAGTTAACGAGAACATCCCATAAAAGTGAAGGTGCAAATCAAACCGAAGATTCATTTCTTTGGTTAGGGCTATATTGGCTAACTAAACTACCTTCCCACTTCGTTTATTAAGATACTCCCTCCATTCCCCATTAAATTCTCATTAAAAAAATATATATGGATCCAAATTAATTATCATTTACATGTGTTTTATTAGGTGTTAACAATTTATTCAATTATATCCACAAAATATCTTTTATTGAAAAAGTGAAAGATAGTGAAGAAAGAAGAGGTATTATTGGAATTGTGGTGAAAAAATTACTATTTGTTTCAAGTGTCATAAACGTTCTATATTGATGAATGGAGGGAGTATATTTTCTATTGTTGATAAGATTAGTTAACTACAAATCATTTTTCCAACAACTTGGATTTATAAACAATTTAATATAGTTGTGGTTGTTGGCCCTCCATAGCCTAATCTATTATTAATCAACCTTAGATCACCTACGGAGTGAAGTGCACAGGAGGACCAGACTAGCAGTCACTTTATGATAGGACTGAGTAATTGTGACTATAAATAAAACGCCAAGGACATGTGAACTTGAAGCAACAGAAAATACAAAAAATGAAATCTTGCAATTTTATGAAATCACAAACATGTGAATGCAAGTGATAATTCTAGTCTACTTTTTGTTTGTGGCTATAGTACTTGATTAACCTCATGTGACAGATCATAGAAGTCATTTTACTTTTTGAAATGGAAAATTCTGATATAGAAGTCATTTTACTTTTTCAAATGGAAAATTCTGATATGCACCGGGTCCATGTGAATCATGTGGTTTAGATTTGGTCACATTCCTACAAAATAAAGAGAGAGAAGGAAATGCAGTGATGTGGCTAAATCTGAACCGCATGTTCCAATGAACGCGGCTCCATATCATAAGTGTTCTTTTCGAATAGTTCAGCCAATACTTTTGTTTTTCTACTTGTAATTTGTTTGCCCTTCAATTACCTGCTTTCCTCTCTACTCGATATTGCACAAACCTTTGGATTTTCATTTAGGGAAAATGAAGAAAAGAAAACAAACAATTAAAAGCTCAACTTCTCTCAAATTTGTAAAGTAAGATGTTCTAATTTGGACGGGTTTTAATTTTGTAAAAGAGTTTTAAAAGTCAATTATGAACTTCACATATTCTCTCTTTAATTAAATACCCACAAAAAAAAAAACCAAAAAAAAAAAAACTTTCAAAGGGATGCCAATCTAAATGCGTAGCCTAACCTGCTCATTGACATAATCAACAATTATCATTTAGGGGTTATTCTACATTGAGCGTAAAATATTCAACACCTTATAACGGCATGATAATTAAAATATTTGCCTTTTATTCTGTTGTGTTTGGTTGGGTTGGTCGGCTGGAATTCTTCGAGTTAGGTTCTGTCACCAAAGATAATGGTCAGAAACCACCAAAACATACCAAGTGGAAAGTTAAGAATATCTCAACCACGGACCTTGTATAGTGATATACAAGAAATTTGATTGTTTTAAGCCTTTAACTTTAGAATGATGTAGATAATTTTAAATCACAAGTTTCAATAAATCAGGTTTACGATAGAATTATCCTCAACTTTATTAACAAACATGTATCATCTCATAATCCCATATGAAATATGGGTAAGATGTGCAAATATTATGTAAATATGAGTTTAAATAACTTTAAGATATTAGTTTTGTTATTGAAAAACAACGGTCAAATAGTGGACTATATATCGAAAAACACATAACTTCCTTATATGTAGTTCGGAATATTTGATCAAGTTCATCTCCAATATTTTTTTTTACTGTTTTTATATGTAATTCGGTATACTGTTGTAGTTTTTTCCCAACTTACAATTTTTGTCTTTATCCCTGGCGTGAGGTGACATTTAAAGTGGAAGTGCTAACAGAGTGGGATACCAACCATTTGCCCCCAATGCCCCTCAACTTGTGCTGCAAATGGAATTTCCAATTTCGTGGAAACTCTTCTGGAATGCTTTATTGATTCCAGCTGGAACTAACATTATTTATTGACAGATTAAATGCATTTGCTACCAAAGATGACCAGAATATGAAATTTCGTGGCCAGCAATGAAAGATTTTACTCTTTTAACTTCCTTGCTTCTAATCTTTTTAACTAAAAATCTGAACTAGTATAATTTATCAACTATTTCTAAACGGAATTAATTCTCCTAAATTACTGTGCAACAAAGTTCAACATTTTGTATATTTCCCTATGGAATTAATTCTCATGTAGGTCATCAATGTTTTTACGCTCAGTCATTTTTATCATTTTTAACTTTTGGCATCCCCAATATATTTACAAGCAACCAAAATCATAATTCCGTAACAAAAAATATGAGCAGAGTGAAATCTATTATTTACCTTGACAATTTAGCACAAAGATTATTATTCTTCTTCTTATGAAGGATAACTACTGGTCAGGGACCTGTCAGGGGTCGCACGAATATAGCATCTCTCAGCGACCGTGATGCTCGGCGCACTAAGTCGTCGCACGAAGATAGCATGTGGTGCACGACGACGGCTAACCTCGGTGCAGCGTGCACTGTAGCTGCGCCCCAACCATGTGTTGCGAGCACTGTAGCTACACCCCAACTGTGTGCTGCGAGCACTGTAGTTGCGCCCCAACTGGGCAGCGGAAGACACGTTGCTCCGCAATTTTGCGTGTCATCCGGCTCCAAAACTTCTATAACTCGGTGTATGTCCTAGAGACATCCTAGAGGACCGGATAGTACGGTTAGTTTATGTACATAACATGTATATTGTTGTAAACGAGTTTTCCCACCTCCTCGGAAATGTGATGTCTACTCCAGCCACTAGGGAAAATGTTTTTTAAGCACCTATAGGGGGAATAAAAATTAGCACACAAGCAATCAAGCAAACAATTGTCACCACGTTCAAACGACTCCTCCCCCTCGTCGTCTTGGACGTTTAAACTACTACTCTTGTAATCATGCATTCAAATCAATGAAGTGATTTTCGTGCAATTTGTCTCGTGCCATTTATTTTGCGTTTATTTACGATTTTGCCATCGAAGAGCGTTTGTCCCATTTTCGATTATTCAAGAAGTCGGGAGTGACTAGGGCCAAGGTCACTCGGCATCACGGTGCGTCTAAGACCCTTGAGAGATGACCTGTGACACTTGGTATCAGAGCAAGGTTGCTAGAACTCGAGACTAAGAAAATGCGATGGCTGGTAAAACGAGAACCGTGTTGGCTACGGATGATGCTACCAAGGCCCGACTAGATGCTCTAGAGGCCATGGTAGCCAAAGTGCATACCTTCCGCTATGGTGAAAGCGAGGAGGATACCGAATCCATGAAGAGGAAAGCGACTCTTATGGAAAAAGATATCGGTGTGCAAAGTGGGGAATTAGAGGAAATGGGTAACGCTACAAGATAGTTATTCCATGTTACCCAAGCACACGATGCTAAGTTGGTAAGCAACGAGGTAGCGACCGAGGAGATGCGCTCATCATTGACCAACAACACCAAAGCAGTTACTGATCTGCAGGTTGCCTTGGAGGAGGTGAAGGCAGATGGCCGAACCGCTGGAGAACGGAATGGCCCACAAGCTACCCATAATCATGCTCCGAAGCTAAAGGTAAGGGAACCTAAAGCCTTCAAAGGAGAAAGGGATGCTCAAGAAGTAGATAATTTCTTCTTTGACATCACACAGTACTTCAAGACGGTCGGTATCACCGAGGAGAACATGAAGGTGGATACGGCCGCTACGTACTTGAAGGACGATGCAAAATTATGGTGGAGAGTCCAATCAGCTGAGATGGAAGCCGGGCGGGTAACCATAAACACTTGGGAACTAATGAAATAAGCTCTTAAGAAGCAGTTCTTTCCCCATAACGTGGTCTATGAAGCTAGACGAAAGCTTATTGAACTGAAGCAAAGATGGACTATTCGAGAGTACGTCAAGAGCTTCTCAGCATGCTTACTCCAAATTACTGACATGTCCGAGTCGGACAAGCTCTTTGTCATGGAAGGTCTTAAACCGTGGGCTAAGAATGAGCTCACTCGCCAGCGTGTGCAGAACCTAGCCGATGCTATAACTATTGATGAGGGTCTAGCAGACTTTCAACAAGATGTGAGGAAGGGCAATGAGAAGGCGACTCCCTTCCAGGCTAAGACGGGGAACTACAAGCTTTTCAAGCAGAACTTCACAAGAGGTAGAGGAGATAAGCCCTCCCCCTCTTTCATGGGACAAAATCGAGGTGATGCCCAGCAGAGGAGTTATACCCCGAGACCATTTGCTAGGGTCATGCTACAACTATTCAGGGCCTCACCCATTGAGAAGCTGCCCAATCTACAAGGGTGGACCTCTGGCGGCGAATGGCATTGTTGGGAATTCGACCAACCCCAAGCTGTATGCGTTCCAACTGGGGAAGGGCCTTAAAAATGGAGAGCTAACATTCCTTGCCCACTTGTACTGGGGAAGAGATGGAGAAGAAATCAGGATCTACACCATCGGTGGTGAAGCAATTGTTACACAAGTACGAAGATGTCATGCCGGAAGAACTCCCTCGAGAACTTCCGCCAAAGAGAGACATTGATCATGAAATTGAGCTGCTCCCAAGCACGAAGCCTTCGGCTCGAGCCCCTTATTGTATGTCTCAACCCGAACTTGTGAAGCTTCGAAAACAACTAACGAAAATGCTAGAGGCCGGTATCATCGTTCCTGTAAGGTCCCCTTATGATGCCCCAGTAATCTTCCAAAAGAAGCCTGATGGTTCTCTTCGCATGTGCGTGGACTATCGAGCACTCAACAAGCTCACGATAAAAAACAAGTATCCTATACCGCTGTCGGCCGATTGCTTTGATCAACTGAGTGGGACGAAGTATTACTCGAAAGATTGATCTTCGCTCGGGCTACTGGCAAGTACGAGTGAAGGAGTGAGATGAGATGAATACTACTTGTGTGACGAGATATGGTGCATTCGAATTTCTAGTAATGCCCTTTGGGCTAACCAATGCTCCCGCAACTTTCTGCACCTTGATGAATCAACTTTTGAGGGACTTTTTGGACCTATTTGTGGTCGTATACTTGGACGATATTGTGATCTATAGCAACAACTTGGAGAAGCATGTAGCACACCTGGAGATGGTGCTCGCTCACCTCAGAGAAAACAAGTTGTATGCTAAGCTGTCCAAGTGCGCTTTTGCCCAAAAGAGAATTGCATTCCTTGGTCACATCATTGAACCAAGATACATTCCTATGGATGCGAAGAAGATACAAGCTATTGAGGAATGGCAGCCTCCAAAGAATGTGCACGAGTTGAGATCATTCCTTGGGCTGGCCAACTACTATCGGCGATTTGTGAAGGACTATTCCAAGATAGCATTACACTTGACCGAGCTCCTTAAGAAGAAGATGGTGTGGAATTGGGACTCAAAATGTCAATTGGTCTTTGAGAGCCTGAAGAGACAAATGTCCACTGACCCGGTGCTAGGCTTACCAGACATGACTAAGCCATTTGAGGTGCATACTGATGCTTCAGATTTTTCCCTCGGAGGGGTGCTTATACAAGAAGGCCACCCGGTGGCTTTTGAGAGTAGGAAGTTGAGCGAGGCAGAGAGAATGTACACTGCCCACGAGAAAGAGCTCATTGTAGTAGTCCACTGCTTGAGGGTGTGGAGGCATTACCTATTGGGAGCTGCTTTCAATGTGAAGACGGACAACACGGCTGTGAGCCACTTCATGACTCAGCTGAGATTAAGGGGACGACAAGCCCGTTGGCAAGAAATTCTAGCGAAATTTTACTTTACGCTAGAATACAGAACTGGTGCAACAAATGTAGTCGCTGATGCTCTTAGTCGAAGGGGTGAACTAGCTCCATCAAGCCAATTCTCGACTTTGGCTAGTAGCGAGTTCACCATGGGCATAAATGAGGCAATATGTGGATTTTTGCTAGATGACCCCACTGGACAACAGCTGATGTCGATGGTAAAAGAAGGAAATACTCGACGATTTTGGGTGGACGATGGACTTTTGATGACACGGGGTCATCGTCTCTACGTTCCAAAGGGATGGACACTTGAGAATGAAAATTATTGAGGAATGCCACAACACATTGTGGGCTGGGCACCAAGGAGAAGACCACACGATGGCCTTGGTGGAAAGGGCATACTATTGGCCCCAGATGCGGGATGAGATTTCAGATTTTGTGAAAAGTTGTTATACTTGTCAGAAGGACAAGGTCGATAGACAAAAGAAATGATGACTGCTTGAACCTCTGTCCATGCCGGAAAAACCTTGGGAAAGTGTATCCCAAAACTTCATCACTGGGTTGCCGAAGATAGGAGACAATGCTACCATTCTGGTTGTGATTGATCGTTTCTCTAAGTATGCCACGTTCATTCTTGCACCTAAATATGTGACGGCCGAAGAGACAGCTAAGTTGTTCTTCCAAAACGTGGTGAAGTTTTGGGGAGTGCCCCGGGAGATCATCAGTGATCGGGATGGGAGATTCATTGGGAAATTTTGGACCGAACTCTTTCGGCGGCTTGGCACTAAATTGTGCATGAGTTCTGCATTCCATCTCGAGTCAGATGGGAAAACAGAAAGATATAACGGAATGCTAGAAAAATACTTGCGGCACTTCGTGTGGATAAATCAAAGGAATTGGGTTGAACTTTTGGATGTGGCGCAACTTTGCTTCAATTCGCAGAAGAGTTATGCTACTAGCAAAAGCCCTTTTGAGATTGTAACTGGCCATCAACCTCTGCTACCTCATGATCCAGACACGCCAGTCGGAGCCAAGTCCTCGCGGGCGAAAGACTTCTCCGGGGAATGGAAAAAGAATGTGGAACTTACGAAGATATGCCTTGAAAAGACGGCGAAGTGGATGAAAAAGTATGCCGATCAAAAGTGGCACTTTGTGGAGTTCCAAGTCGGGGATCAAGTGATGGTAAAAAGGCATCTTAAAAGAGAGTCCCACAGAAATAAAGGGTTAGACAGGAGATTGATGCCCAAATACATTGGACCCGTACCTATATTGAAGAGAATCGGGAGAGTTGCTTACAAAGTGGAACTTCCGCCAGACATGAAGATCCACCCAGTCTTCCATGTAAGTCTTTTGAAACCTTATCATGAGAATCTACAAGAGAATGAAGACACGACCCTACGACATCCGCCCTCTTCAACAACATTGGGCAAGAAAGTGGCTGAGGCAATCCTTGATGCTCGGACCACTAGGAGGGGTAAGAGGTACTATATGGAATTCTCGGTGCGTTGGCAAGGTCGTGCACTGTAGCTGCGCCCCAACCGTGTGCTGCGAGCACTGTAGCTGCGCCCCAACTGGGCAGCGGAAGACACGTTGCTCTGCAATTTTGCGTGCCATCCGGCTCCAAAACTTCTATTACCCGGTGTATGTCCTAGAGGACCGGATAGAACGGTTAGTTTATGTACATAACATGTATATTGTTGTAAATGAGTTTTCACACCTCCTCGAAAATGTGGTGTCTACTCCTGCCACTAGGGCAAATGCTTTTTAAGCACCTATAGGGGGAATAAAAATTAGCACACAAGCAAGCAAGCAAACAAGCAATTTTCACCACGTTCAAACGACTGCTCCCCCTCGTCGTCTTGGACATTTAAACTACTACTCTTGTAATCATGCATTCAAATCAATGAAGTTATTTTCGTGCAATTTGTCTCGTGCCATTTATTTACGATTTTGCCATCGAAGAGCATTTGTCCCATTTTCGATTATTCAAGAAGCCGGGAGTGACTAGGGCTAAGGGTCAAGGTCACTCGGGATCACGGTGCGTCTAAGACCCTCGAGAGACGACCCGTGAAAGATCCCCTGATAATACGATTTAAGTTCTCTGCGTCTGTGGAGATGTCCCATTCACTTACTCTCTCATTTTATGAGGGTGTCATTTTTTTCTTCCCTTTACTAATGGGTGTTCGCTTTTTTTAGTTCAGGCTGCTTAGGTTCGCGAATAGCAAGGGCTGATTTATGCTACTTCTTCTGTCGAGAGAGATTTCATTTAGTTGCTGGACTGGATTGAGGGGGGTTTTCCAAAGATTTTATAGTAGATTTCCTTTTTGAAGTAGAGGATTTAGGGTTTAACTTTGAAGATGGTAAATTGGTTTTACGATGAAGCGATTGAGGAATGTGTGAGAGGAGAGAAAAATAGGTTAAGTGGATCAAACGGGTATGACTAGGCCTTTGGAAAAAAGATTTTTAATGATGATAGGGTGCATATTTGTGGACCGGGAAATGAATCATGTTCAATTTTTAAGGGGTCACTGGATACAACACGGTTAACCAAAGATGATAGGGGTCAACCGAGAGAACAAAAAATAGTATTTTGTGCCAATGGGTATGTAAAGAAGATCTCACATATATCCTTAGAATAAGCACATATGTGATCAGGCTGACTCCTTTAATTTTTAAAATGAATAGAGATATGGGTTAAATTTTTGGCATGTCACTGAGGGAAGAGGCATAAAGGGTATGATCAAGATGAGAGAGATGATTAACCACAGAGCTCACTACCTCAAGAACACAACAAGTAGATGGTTGAAGCTGGATTTTAAGGAGACAACAAAAGAGAATTTATAAGATCCTTTTAAAACAATGTAAGAGAGAACGTTCACTACAAGAAAACAGTTAAATAGAGACCGAATTTAGCGGTCACAAAATTAATGACGGACTACCGACCGATCGAAGCCTTAACGGTCATTATTCCGTCGACACTCCGTCGGCCATATCGGTGTAGTTGACCAAAGGGCAACGACGTCGTTTTGTTCACACCTGACGACCGATATCTTCACCACCGTCGCTATTCGGTCGCTATGTATCTATAGGGCAACCGAATAGCGACCGAATTTGTCTAAGCGATCAGTATATTTTTTCGGATTCCGTTTTTTTATAAAATATCGGGGTTTTATATAGAAACATTTTGCCTATTTTAGTTACTATTACTAATACATATATATATATATATACACACACACACACACACACACACACACATGAATAGTTAAACAAGTAATGTCGTTTTGCCAGTTCATGGGTTCATTATTATGAAAAATGTACAAGTGTTAAGCATTCTTTAAGGCAACTGAATGTGCCAACGCGGTCGCTATTCGGTCGGTAAAGAAAAGACAAAACAACGGTGTGTACATTTTAACGGGCAACCGAATACCGACCGCATAGTTAACACTGGTCTGTAATCGGTCGCTAACTTTTAATATAAAACGACATAGTTCTGTTTTTAAATTGCTGTAAAACAGAACACCCAGCCCACTTCTCCCCTGCGAAACCCTCTTCTGTGAAACCCTCCCCCCTTCCCCTCCTATTCTCTACCTTCGCCGGCACTCCGACGTCCACCTCCGCCGGCCCTCTACCACCACTGTGAAGTACAACAGCTAGGTTTATTTTCCAATCCACTTCTTCTTCTTCTTCTTTTTCGAAATTAAGGATTCAATTTGTTTATGTCCATAAATGATTATGAAAATATGCTTAGAATAAATTTGATTTATGATGGACCAAGGTTTCTTTACTTGGAATAAACTTGTTGGTGTTTCTTACACTTTAACCTTGACATTATTCTTTATCATTGTAAAATTTCATTGTAAATTTCATCGTAAACTTTCTTTGTAAACTTTCATTGTAAACTTTCCTTGTAAAATTTCATTGTAAACTTTCCTTGTAAAATTTCATTATAAACTTTCATTGTAAACTTTCATTATAAACTTTCATTGTAAACTTTCATTGTAAAATTTCATTGTAAATTACATTGAGCTAGAATGTTCGGAAGCCTTTGAAGGATCTTCTTTGTATTATCTCTTCGATTTTTTGCTTCTTTGTATTGTCTTTTTTAGTTTCCAATCAGTAAACAATTGATAATCGAACATTACAAAAATTCAGATAAGATGTCATTAATAACATAGTACATAAAAGAGTTCAAAATCATCAAACATAAGGTTCAAAGTTAATATGGATTAACTTATGAAGACTTGATATATGCAGATATTGTGTTTATAATAGAGGACCGTAGTTGGATATATATGGATTCGACATCTAATGGTGGACCCCGTTATGGTCCAGAATTTATAGCGGGAGTGAAACAATTTGTGAATTTCGCTATTAGTATGTCTGCTAATGTACAAAATGGTGGGATTAGGTGTCCTTGTGCGGGTTGTAAAAATAAGTATTTTCATATACCAGATATGGTCAAGTATCATCTTGTTATGAACGGATTTGTGTCTAACTATTTTAATTGGACATGTCACGGTGAGACATTCTTTCCAATGCCTAATTCCATTTATTCATGAAACCTCTCATGATATGGATAATTCTAGAAGACATACGACACACAACAATTATCGAGAGATGGTTCTTGATGCTGTCGGACCAAGTTTTAATGAACTGGAAAATAGGGACGAAGAAGAACCTCCCAATCCAGAGACACAAATGTTCTATATGACATGTTGAAGGCATTTGATAGCCACTGTACAAAGGTTGTACAAACCATTCACAACTATCAATGACTGCTAGAATGTTGAGTATTAAGTCCGAAGACAACTTATCTGAAACTACTATAGATACATTTGCACAGTTGATGAAAGAGGCGCTTCCTCCTCAAAATAATGCTTTAGACAACTTTTACCAAATGAAGAAATTGGTTAAAGGTCTTGGATTACCGGTGCAAAAGATAGATGTTTGTTTTAACGGTTGTATGTTGTACTGGAAAGATGATGTTGAGAGTAGAGAATGCAAGTTTTGTGTCCATGCTAGGTATATTAAGAAAAAGAAATAAAAAAATACACGACAAAAAGAGATTGCTTGCAAAAAGATGTATTATTTTCCAATTACTCCGAGATTGCAAAGATTGTATGCATCTGAGAAAATCGCAAAACACATGACATGGCACTCAGACACTGAGAGGAATAGGGGATAATGAATCACCCACGGGATGGGGAAGCTTGGCAACATTTTGATATAACACACACCGATTTTGCAGCAGAACCTCGGAATGTAAGACTTGAGTTATGTACAGACGATTTTGCACCTTTCAGCATGTCAGGTAAGCAATATTCTTCTTGACCAGTTATTCTAACACCTTATAATCTCCCCCCCCCCTTGGATGTGTATGAAGAACAATGTAATGTTCTTAACTATCATTGTACCTGGACCCCAAAATCTAAAACACAAGATTGATGTGTACTTGCAGCCTCTCATCGATGAATTGAATCAGCTGTGGGGTAAAGGTGCGAAAACTTATGACATCTCCAAAAAGAAAATTTTTAAACTGAGGGCTTCATTACTTTGGACAATTAGTGATTTCCCAGCATATGGAATGTTGAGTGGATGGAGTACAGTTGGCATTCACGCTTGTCCATATTGTATGGAGGAAACGCAAGCATTCCATTTGCATGTGTTAGTAATGCCCTAGGACCATGAGCATATGTTGTGCGTTTTATTATCTTTTGAGCATGTAATTGAATAGTTAATTTAGCTTTTGATTATCAAATGTGTGATTTGATAGTAAAACTCATTAGCTCATGTAATTGCTATTCTAGTTGTCCCTAGTTTTATGTAATACTCATTTACTATGAAATAAAACTAGTATGATTGTTGATTGATGATCTTGTTTTACTGATCATGTGTAATGAATACAAATCACATCATAGATGCAATATATAGGGATACATTGTATTGGACGTGATCCGTTTGAGAAGTAATACTTCATGGTCTTAAGTCTTAAGTCATAAGTATTACTTCGTCAATACTATTTTAGAATCCTTAGACCTTATGTCTTCATTGATTCTAGTATGAATGGAGCCACGTTTTGACTCAGTCGGACGTTACTTGTAACAGAGTAATCAATACGACTGATGATCGGATGTAGTGTCCTATCATAGCTTGAATGTGAGAGACATTGTAAGGAATTTGTCCCTCTCTATTATTAGAGAGAGATATCCATGGGCCCCTCGATAGGGAAAGACTGTTTAAATGCATGGCCGTGCTCAAATGTATTTGATAAAGTGGTTATCAAATGATATTTGTCGAAACAGTTTACCTGGAGATCGAGCATAAATACAATTAAGCTTAATAAGGGTGACGACAACCATGCCTTATGCTTAATTAGGATATCGCGAGACAAAGGGATTAAATAGTGGATTGACAATAGGTTCCGTTGTAAATTCATTCACCTTGGGTAGTCACAATGTCCTGCTAGGGGCCGCTTGTGACTTATGAACTCACACTACTACTAAGTGTGTTTTCATTGCCATTGTGATATGAACCTACAGGGTCACACGCATAGACGAGCTAACAAGCTTCATGTCCAGATTCAATGAATCTAGAATGTGTCTAGGTTCATTGTATCTGACATTTGTTTTTCTGAAAATAATAAAGTGTTTATTATTCGAATTAGAGATAGGGGCAATTTTGGTATTTAACTATAGCTGGGATTAAGTGGGAGCTGTTATCCGATAAAGACTCCCACTACCAGCAGAAGTCTAGGGGACGTGGGAGTCAGAGTCTCCCACAGCCGAGAGAAGTTGAGTAGACGTGGGAGTTGTTCTGGGAACAAACTCCCACACTCTATATAACATCTCTTAGCCGAAACCCTAGGTAATTAAGTCATTCAGCCGAAATAGAAATACTAAAAAGGAAAAACGTTTTCTTTCTGCTTTTCCCTTTTTCTCTCTAAATTCCCGAACTTCAGAAAGACGAAGAGCTAGCAATCACTGCTTGTTTCGTCGCGTGGATACCGGTAGAGGGAAATTCCGCAAAGGGAATTCCGTTGGTGAAAAGAAAACGTCCAAGAATCGTCATCCTCCATTCAAGAAGTAGTTTCTTGAATCCGAAAATTGTAAGTTTTTACCGCTGTTTTCGAATTGTTTCATATGAGCGGATCCTTCAGGGGAGGATCCATGGGTGTTTGGAACGAGTTTCCGCCCATGAATCTCTTCAGCATGCTGGCGGGAAACAATCGTGGTTCGATTGCCACATATGCTTCTTGTCGCCTGATCATCCATTTAGAAGAGATGCAAAGGGATTCCGAAAAGACCGGTGACAGGAGAGAGCAGACCCTCCATCTCGCCTGATTGGTGATGAAATTTGGTTTAGAGTTAGAGATTATCCAAAAATTATCGATACAGCTGAAGAGATTGGTTAAGAGCAAGGTAGGGGACGGGATCACAGTTGAGACAAACGTAGCATATTTTGGAACTTACCTTATTGGCGGACACTTCTGATAAGACACAACATTGACGTCATGCATAATGAAAAAAATGTGTTTGATAACGTCTTTAACACCGTGTTGGACGTGAAGGGTAAAACTAAGGACAATGTTAAGGGTAGAGCGGATGTTGAAAGGTATTGCAGTCGGTCGGAATTGAATATTAAACACGATGACCGAGGTAAAGCAACGAAACCGAAGGCATGTTTCACTCTTACCAAGGCACAAAAAGAGATGGTTTTGCAGTGGATTAAAGAATTAAGGTTCCTAGATGGATATGCATCGAATTTAGCGCGATGCGTTGATATGAAAGAGCTGAAAATGTCTGGAATTAAGAGTCACGATTCTCATGTATTCATGGAGAGACTTATCCCTATAGCACTTAGAGAAGTACTACCGGCAAGTGTTTGGGGATCCTTGGCTGAACTTAGTCTGTTCTATAGAGATTTGTGTTCTCCAAAGTTGAGTGTGGCACATATGCAAGAATTAGAGGACACTGTTTCTATTTTATTATGCAAGTTAGAGAGAATATTTTCTCCGGGATTTTTTGATGTGATGGAACACTTGCCGGTTCACATTCCGTACGAAGTCAAGGTCGGTGGCCCAGTACAGTTTAGGTGGATGTACCCGTTCGAGAGGTAACAACCAATGTCTTTATGATCTCAACTTCATTTTTATTTTTCATGTACGTATTTACAATGTGATTAACTACGTATGCTTTAATTAGATACCTGCACCATCTAAAAAAGAAGATAAAAAAGAAGGTCAGAGTTGAGGGGTCAATTTGCAATGCATACTTGGTCGAAGAAGCTGCTACATTCTTTTGCTATTATTTCGAACCCCACGTGAAAAAGAAAGTTACAACCATTGGGCGAAATGATGGTGAAAACGAGACAAGCGAACCAGATGTATTATCAATTTGCAACTTACCGGGAAAATCATTTGGAAAAAAAGAAAATATTTTATTAACTGATAAATATTATAAAATAGCCATGAATTATATCCCGATGAATTGTGAAGAGGTCGAACCATATCTTCAGTAAGTAAACCCATTTATTGATTCATTTTTGTTATATAATTAAAAGTAGCCAAATAATAATATTGTCATTTAATTTGTAACTCTGAAAATTTGCCAGCGAAGTACATGACCAAACTCCGCAGATAATGGAGGAAGAACTTCAAAGCCGGGTTTATAATGATTTTTCCAAATGGTTTAGAACTCATGTAAGTTGGTATTGTGTAGAAATGTACTTGTCTTAAGAATGCCTAAACTAATTTAACTTTTGTTGTTCTCAACATATACATAGCCTTCCGGAACATTCTGAAATGTTGTCGAAAAATCTGTCACGGGGCCCGTCAAGGAGAGTGATGGCATACACCGGTTACTTTGTTAACGGTTATAGATTTCACACAAAGCCCACCGCGATGGAAAAGGAACGACAAACAGTGGGGTATGGGTTAAAGGAGATTATTACAGAGAGTTGAAGCAAGTCATTGAGGTTGAACTTGCTGGAGTACCTGACCAAAAAATAATTCTTTTCAATTGCAACTGGTTTGATTCTACTCCAAATCGAGGTTTGAGGGTGCATCCTCAATATAAACTTGTAGAAATCCATAAGAAAATAACGTACCAGGGTTGTAATCCATTTGTATTTGCTTCCCAATGTCAACAAGTCTACTGCACACCTTATCCGGGTAGTAAGACAGCATCTATGGCTGATTGGTTGGCTGTTTGTCGTTCCAAACCACGTCTAGTTGACGTTCAGGAGGAAGTACGCGAGGAGGAGACCAGTCACATTGATCCAACTGTTATTGAAGTTGGTCAACTTGCACACCGGTTAGGGGAAATTGAAGTTGTACTTGTGGCTGGTACGTTCCGTGTTGATGAAGATGATGATGATGATGATGATGAAATTATGTCGGGTGATGACAATTCTGAAAAAGTAGATGAATTTATATCGGAAGATGATTTAGAATGATTAATCTCTTTCTTGGTTCTTGGAATTCCACATATTGAAAGTGAGTAATATTTGTTGGTTTATTTTTTAGTACTTTATTACCATAAATTAATTGTCGTATTGTATAACTTTTTAACATAATTCAAAGTGGTAATTTTATTGCCATAAAATAATTTGATTCTTCAATTTTCAGATTGCAACTCATGTATTTCCAAGGGTATACATATAAATGACATCAAGGAGTTAATGAGAAGTGTAAACTTTGATTGTGAGTGTTGTAATGTAAATAAGAAGTGCACACTTTGATTGTGAGTTTTGATAATTCAAAGTGTTTGAGTGTTTTAATGTAAATGAGAAGTGCACACTTTGATTGTGAGTGTTGTAATTCAAAGTGTGGACTTTGTTTGTGAGTGTTGTAATGTAATTCAAAGTGCACACTTTGATTGTGAGTGTTGTAATATAAATGAGAAGTGTAAACTTGTGTTTTTAGTAAGATAATTGGTTATGTAATGTTATTTTTGGGTTTATTGATTATTTTTGCTATTTGGGACCTTATTAATACTGTTTCTGGTTTGTATTTCTGTGCGTATTGCTGTTTTTTATAATAGGGATTAATTAAATTTTAGATTTATTTTTTAAAATCAAAAACAATTTAGCGACCGAAATATCGGGCTTTATATTAGCCGTCGGTATTCGGTCGTTAACCAGCCAAAGTTAAACGTCAACAATGTTGACCATTCAGTTGGTATTTGGTCGGTAAATAGCAAACGAATATTCGGTCGGTAATTAACGACCGAATATTCGGTCGCTAGACTTTCCGTCGGTATTCGGTCGTTAACCAGCCAAAGTCAAACGTCAACAATGTTGACCATTCGGTTGGTATTCGGTCGTTAACCAGACAAAGTCAAACGTCAACAATGTTGACCATTCGGTCGGTAATTTGCTTAGCAATGAAAAATACACGACCACCTCATTCGGTCGTTAATCGGTCGCTAAACTGAGTTTAGCGACGAAAATGTCCGTCCCTGTCACACAGTTTTCTTGTAGTGATTAGAAGGCACACTCTGATAAGATGTTTTTCTATCAGTTTTCAATCATACAAAATCTATATTGAGGATTCAAAAGCATTGTGACAATGATCTTCACATTGGGCACAATATGTGTCACAAAGAATTGAAGTACCAACATTGTTATAACGTTCTTGTGATTTAGTATCATTGATTGAGATTCCCCAATCAAGATTCTTTTGTTCAAGGGACACTGTTTATTCTTCAAGAGCTTATCCAAATATTCATTTCCATTTGTGAGCATTTCAAACACCATAGTGAGATCATAAACTTTGTTTTTCAAACTCACTATTTCATCAATTATTTGATTCTGCATATCATAAAAGGTTTTTTATCGTAGTCTTAAGATTTATATTCTTGTCCTAGAGATTTACCGTGGATTGAAGGTGCCTCTTGTTCAGGTAGATTACATTAATGTTTTCGTTTGACATAAATTTAATCTTATCACTGTTTTTATTTTTGTCTTGAAATCCTTTTGATTTGAACAATCACATCACTCGGGATCTTAGAGGGGTCATTTTCTTCATAGATTATAGAAAGGGTGTCCAATGATAGATCATTTACCTTCTTATATGTGTTATGTGAAGCGGGGGGAAGATATTTCTGTGTTTGATCAGCTTCATTTGATTCACTCCTTCTGGATGTTGGGTACTTAGAAAGTTTTGTGCATGTAGTCTCTTATCTAACCATATTTCTATCCCTAAGCCATTGATCAATAGTTTTCCCTTTTGGTGACTCCTTTATCATCGAGTTGTTTCTCATTTTGTTGAGTATGGCTCTTCTCAAGGTGATTATGCAGATCTTGCTTATTTTGAGAAGATCATCTCCTTATTCCCTTCTTCTAGGGTGAACATCCTCATCAAGAGGGGTGTCATTCAGTTTGGGATTTAGTATATTTTCCTCTTCCTGTATTAGATAGTTTGTCATTTATTTTATCCTAATCAAGATTTTTATTTTTTGTGGGAGTGTCAAGAACTTTGTCAGACTCAATGTCCCTGTAATGTTATTCAAGAAGATTGAACTTTCTAGATGCACTCTCACATTTATGCATACACTTGAAGAACTTTTCACTTATGCCAAAACAGAGTATGTTCAAAGTTTTGAAGTTGTTAGTCATTTTTGCATTGTCATCATTGTCATACTCATCAGTGTTCTTTGCAATAGTGATTCCACCAATAGTCTTTGATGGTACAAAGGGTCATTCTTCAATAACCTTGAGTAGAGAGTAGTCAACAAACGTATAAACATTTTGAAATTTTTCTTCCATTTGTTAAAGTTTGATCCATCAAAAAGAGGTGGAGCGTGATAAGATATTCTTTCCTTAAAGATGTATTCAATGTCACTGTCCGTGATATTTTCTTCAAGCTGTTGAGTCAAACAAAAGACTTGGGCTCTGATACCAATTGAAAATACCAAATGGGGGTGAATTGGTTGTTTAAATTCTTTTCACCTCTTTTTTATTTTATTTTTGCAAAGTATAGATCGAGAAGCCTTGTTTTCACCAAGATCACAAAGATACAAGAGCTAAGGATTAACAAGTAAAGCACACTCAAGCATGAACAACAAATTGTAAAGAACACATGATTTATATTAGTTCGATCCTCAGATTTATATCAACTACCTTAGAAAATTTTATAATGGCGAGAATAACGACTTGAAATTCAAAATGTTCGTTGAGCAACGACTATATTCTGGCCTGGCAATGGAAGCACGGTTAATCAATTTGAAACCGTATTGAGCTTTTCTGCATCTTTCGAAAGGCACGATTAACCGGACAAACATGCAGTCAACCAGATGTGCTAGTGAAACAGAAACCTTGTCGAATAACAGAGAAACATTAGCAACCCGATTAACCTTACTATAAGAGAGGTTAACCGTGGAGATCAAGTTTTTCTCAAAACAAGTCTGAAAATAATCTGATTCACTCAAGTTCTGTTATAGGCCAAAATACATTTAAACAATAAAGCTTAGTTTGGAAATAAAAAAACTTCTAAAACATTTGATAACAAATGAACAAAACTTTTGTAAGCCCTAAGGGACGAACGAACTCGGTTTTTGATAATGGACAAACACTTGATGTTGGTTCTAATGTTTTATATCTTTGTGATAGAATATCGGAACTTATAATGGAAGCTCTAAGTACTTCAATCAAGCTATGATCAAGATTCAAAGTCATATTATTCAAGGCTCATCTATCAAGATTGAAGATTGAAGACTTAGGTTTGGTTAGATTAGCTTTGTCATTATAAGTCTTTATCTTATATAGCTCTAACCAAAGCTCTCATGAACATAAGCTCTACACTCAAGTCTTGCATGTTTTCATAAACACGTTTTCAAAAGGCTAAAGTTTCAAAATGATTCTCATATGTGTTCGTATCTCAAAAGCCTTTGATTTCAAAGTATAAGTCTTTTAAAATGGTTTTCCAAATGTCCTTACTTGTTACCTTTTGGGAAAACCTTTTAGACTTCAAAAGATTTCAAAACTTGTGAAAATTCAACATCTCTCATACTCAGGAAGGTCGGTCAACCGAGCTCAAGATCGGATCAACCGACGAGAAACAGAGAGTTTAACACTTTGGAAATTGCCAAGGTCGGTCGACCTATGGCTTACTTCGGTCGACCGAAGTATGGCTTGGTCATCCGAGGTGTCTTGCTTCGGTCATCCGAGGTCCAGTTCGGTCAACCGAACTCCGCGGGAACTAGCCGTTATATGACCGTTGAAGAGTCGTTTTTCAGCACATTTTTAAATGTATAAATACTCCAAAGCTAGAGAATGACTCAAAGGCTTGCATATCAAAGTTTCATTGATTCCTTATCAAGTCTAAACACCTTCAAAGCAAAACACTTCATTTCCATGATCTAAATCATTCAAAGGTGTTATTTCAAAAGCAAGACAAAGAGTGTGCTTCATATGTTCTAAAGAGCTAAACTTCATGTACTTCAAAGGTATCCATCTTTCACTTAGAAGAGTGAACAACTTTGTTTAATTACCCATCTTTATTCCCTTTCTTAGTGATTGGGTTAATCTTGTAAAAGTCCTACTTTGTGTGGGCAAATTGTTAAGTCCTACTTTGTGTGGGCAATCAAGCTCTTAGTGAGTTTTTGTATTGTGGTTGTGTTTGTAAAACTCTTAGTAAGTTAGCCACAAGTGTAAAATCTTCTTAGTGAAGTTGTTGCAAATCCTTGGGTGCGGCTCAAGGTAGTGGATGTAGATTCTGAGTGAATCGAACCACTCTAAATCCTTTGTCTTGTTGTTGGGTTTTGCTTTAGCTTTTGTTCATCTTGTTCAAACTTACGCTAGCAGTGAAAAGATTCGAAATAGTTTGCAAGATCGATTAAAACCCAATTCACCCCCCCCCCCTTTTGTGTTTTACAATTGGTATCAGAGCCTCGTCTTCATTTTTAGCTTAACCGCTTGAAGTAAAGATTATGGCCGGTAATTCCGCTTTAGCATACCAAGAGGGGTTTTCCATCGATAGACCACCACTTCTTGATGAAAATAATTTTGATGATTGGAAAGACCGATTCAAGATATATGTATGCTCCATAGATTATTCGTTATTGCATATATTTGAAGAAGGTCCATATGTACCGATGAAAGTAGTGGATGGTGTTCAAACTCCAAAGACGGACAATGAGCTAAATGAAGATGAGTCCATGAAAATGACTCGAAATTATAAGGCTATGAACATTCTTAGTTGTGCCTTAAGTCCGGAGGAGTACAACCGTGTCCTTGGAAGCAAATCCGCCCACTCTATGTGGAAAACGCTTGAAGATACTCATGAAGGACTAAGCTCTTCAAGTGATGACGGTGATGATGAATACGCCAACTTGTGCTTCATGGCATTTGGTAATGAGGTACATCCTTCTCCCTCTATTTCAAATTCGTATGATGATGATGATAATGATGAGGTTGATCCAAATGAGCTTTTAATTGATATGTATGATCAATTGAAAAAATGTGCAAAGCAAAACAAAGAAATGAAGCTTAAAATGGAATCCTTGCTTGATGAAAGAGTTAAGTTGGTTGATGAAAATAAGAAGTTGTGTGATGATGTTAATTGCTTGAAATGTGAAAATGAAAGTCTTATTACTACTTGCAATACATCTTCATTACAATACATAGAAGCTTGTAATAAATTGTCATCTCTTGAAAACAAGCTTGTTGAGTTTGATCATTTGAAAAACAAAGTTAATGATCTTACCCTTCTTGTTGATAACTTTAATAAGGGTAAGAAAAATCTTGATCAAATTCTTAGTATGCAACGTGCTTCTCATGTTAAACTTGGTCTTGGTTATATTGCTAATCATGTTGATATTGCTAGCTCTTCCAAGTTGCCTAGAAAACACTTTGTGCATACTAGTACCTCACATAAGCATAATAGACATCATGAGCATATTCACAAATCTTCTAAGCCACATATTCATTGCACATATTGTGGAAAACATGGTCACTCTTGTGTTAGATGCCATGTTAAGAAGAAGATTGAAAGGGGAGTTAAAACTATTTGGAGAGTTAAGCTTAATTCAACTAACCCCCATGGACCCAAACAAAAGTGGGTACCAAAAGCTATTCTTCCCTTGATTTTATAGGCTCTTATTAGTTAAAGGGAAGCTCCGGCTCTATGATGGTTCAATGTGTATGATTTTGTCACATAACCGGAGAAGTAGAAGTGCTTATCAAAGGAGATGTGTCTAAAGAAGAAATTCAAAAGAACTCCTTAACACTTGGATTCTCAAAGCTCAAATGTTAATCAATTGGAGAACCAAGTTGCTTAGATACAAAGAGCAAAGCATCAAGTGATGACAAGAGCCAAAATTGTCAAGCTAATACCTTCATCACTTGGTAAGAAAGCAAAGCTTGCTCTTGTACATGTTGCATCTCATATTCTTGAATTTTATTTTATATAGATAACCTTTAGCATGTTCTTTATTGTCCATGTCTATTTAGCTAAGGTATCAATGAGATGTAGCATATGCAACTTGATTGATTCTTGTATTGTCATGTCATATTCATGTAAGAATCCATCTAGTTGTTTTGGTTTTTGATTTGCATGATCCTTATGCATATATGTGTCATTTGAGATATTGAGCTAATCATGAAGGACCTTTAAAAAGGTACCAAATTTGTTCTCAAGAAATCCTTGTAGGTAACAAAGAGTTCTAAGCTTCAAGAAGAAGATATGAACTACAAGGAATGGCACAAGTGAGCTAAGACTCCAAGAAAAGAGTCAAATGCCAAGGATCACAAGATTGTAGAGGGTTCATCAAGAAAAGAAAAGTCACCCATCAATGATGACTCTACACTTGTCATGAAAAGAAGAGGAGATTGCTTTCATCTCATAACTCAAGGATGAACAACAAAGAAAATGGAGCAATCACATGTCAACCTCTCAATGAGCTTCAAACGTTAGTGTTCACACGAAAAAGCCTCAATGGACTTGATTGATAAAGAAGATCAACCAATATGGTAAGAAGTCCAAGCTCAAAGAGCATTGAGGTACAATAGCTTAACTCATCTCTTGTTAGTGATCATTATTTTGTTTTTGATCCTTATGTGCTATAACCTACCTATATGATGAGTTTAGTTATTGACTAAGAGAGTTTGTGCATATTTGCTTATGGTTTATGAACATCATGTTTTGCTTGTCTCCATGCTAATTGTTTATTCCAAACTTGACAAGAATGATGTTTTAAAAGCATAACCTTGTTTATTGAAACTCTCTTTTTATGTGCATTTGTTCTTTTATCTTGATTATGTGTCTTGTGCTCAACTTATATCTCTAGATCTTAATTGCTTAGAGTACAAACATTATCACAATTGGTATCAAGATCTTCAAGAATGCACATATCTTATCTCTTTGGTGCTTGATCTTCACTTGCATATGCTTAACATGATGTGTTTGATCTTTATCATGTTAAAATTGGTGCATCATTTAGAGATAGTAACACTTGTTGGCTTGTTTTTCAACTTTCATATCTTTTAGCCAATATGTGTTAGTTATTTTGGGAGTTATATGAGTTTTACATGTTCTTATTCTACATGTGTTCTCCCTAAATAATTATGAGATCATATTCTTTACAATTGGTATCATTCTTTCATATCTTTTGTGATCTCATTAAAGTTTTTGGTTAGTCTTGCTTCAAGAGTTGTTATACTCATTTAGCTAACCATTAACTTATTAGAGGAATGTACTCGAATTGTCATCTTACACTTCCTCTAAATCTTTTGGTTGTGATACATGTGCTTAACTTATGAATTCATGGTATCACTTCCACTAGTACTTTGTTAGCTATATTTTCAAACATGTTTTACAATTGGTCATTTGGTATCAAACTTGGTTTGATCTGAAATAGCTAACATCGTATACTTGATAAACGGGGAGATTGTTCTTTTAGATTTATTCTTTATCTCCTTTGTTTTAGCTTAGATTGATATTCTTTTTGAGCCATACATGACCATCTTTTGGAATTATGTGTTATTATGGACTCCTTGTTTTTTAGAAATCAACCAAGCTTATTCATAAGTAATCCTTCTTCAAAAAAAAAATTTGGTCTTTAGGTTTGATCTTTTGGTTCTTATCTTATCAATCTATTAGACCATCATGATTCTCCATGGTTTTTAAGTTTTTCTTTATATGGGGAGGATTATTAAATTTCATCAAGCTTCTCCAAAATTAATCTTTACTTTTCGTTAAAATACTTTTCTTATTGGCGCTCTGATTTACCTTTTTGATGTTGACAAAAAGGGGGAGAAATTTTAATGTTGCAAATGTGCCAAAAGAAGTAATTTACAAAAGGAGAAAGCTTAGAACTTGCTAAATGAGAGAGATAAGGGATTCTTTAATATAGGGGGAGTAGAATATTTTTTGAAAACATCTACATGTCTGGATCCTCAATATCCTTATCTCATGCATACATTTGGTATCTTATTTTTGCATATTATTCCCATTTGCATCAATGTTTTGTCATCATCAACAAGGGGGGAGATTGTTAGCCCAAAGGGCAAAATATTATATGTTGTTTTGATGATAACAAACTATTGATAGTTCTAATGTTTGTGTGAGCATGTTCTTCTTAATAGGATCCTTAGCACTCACATCAACATTGATGAAAATGGTAAGTTAGCTTCTTGTGTAAACTAAGGTATGTAGAATACACACAAGAAAGCTACATGATGGAAGGAAGGAGGAAAGGAGGATGGTTGGGAAATAGGGCTCTTCAAAGAGTCCCTAGATGATTTGGCAAAAAGAAGATATCATTCTAGTGCTTTCATCTTCCGGGTTTTATCTTTAAGCACTAGTATTTGTTTTTAGTTGATCTATAACTTTTTACCATGCTTCCTTGTTCTTAATTATGTCCATATTCTATCTAATTACATCAAAGTTTGTCATAATCAAAAAGGGGGAGATTGTAAGCCCTAAGGGCGAACGAACTCGGTTTTTGATAATGGACAAACACTTGATGTTGGTTCTAATGTTTTATATCTTTGTGATAGAATATCGGAACTTATAATGGAAGCTCTAAGTACTTCAATCAAGCTATGATCAAGATTCAAAGTCATATTATTCAAGGCTCATCTATCAAGATTGAAGATTGAAGACTTAGGTTTGGTTAGATTAGCTTTGTCATTATAAGTCTTTATCTTATATAGCTCTAACCAAAGCTCTCATGAACATAAGCTCTACACTCAAGTCTTGCATGTTTTCATAAACACGTTTTCAAAAGGCTAAAGTTTCAAAATGATTCTCATATGTGTTCGTATCTCAAAAGCCTTTGATTTCAAAGTATAAGTCTTTTAAAATGGTTTTCCAAATGTCCTTACTTGTTACCTTTTGGGAAAACCTTTTAGACTTCAAAAGATTTCAAAACTTGTGAAAATTCAACATCTCTCATACTCAGGAAGGTCGGTCAACCGAGCTCAAGATCGGATCAACCGACGAGAAACAGAGAGTTTAACACTTTGGAAATTGCCAAGGTCGGTCGACCTATGGCTTACTTCGGTCGACCGAAGTATGGCTTGGTCATCCGAGGTGTCTTGCTTCGGTCATCCGAGGTCCAGTTCGGTCAACCGAACTCCGCGGGAACTAGCCGTTATATGACCGTTGAAGAGTCGTTTTTCAGCACATTTTTAAATGTATAAATACTCCAAAGCTAGAGAATGACTCAAAGGCTTGCATATCAAAGTTTCATTGATTCCTTATCAAGTCTAAACACCTTCAAAGCAAAAACACTTCATTTCCATGATCTAAATCATTCAAAGGTGTTATTTCAAAAGCAAGACAAAGAGTGTGCTTCATATGTTCTAAAGAGCTAAACTTCATGTACTTCAAAGGTATCCATCTTTCACTTAGAAGAGTGAACAACTTTGTTTAATTACCCATCTTTATTCCCTTTCTTAGTGATTGGGTTAATCTTGTAAAAGTCCTACTTTGTGTGGGCAAATTGTTAAGTCCTACTTTGTGTGGGCAATCAAGCTCTTAGTGAGTTTTTGTATTGTGGTTGTGTTTGTAAAACTCTTAGTAAGTTAGCCACAAGTGTAAAATCTTCTTAGTGAAGTTGTTGCAAATCCTTGGGTGCGGCTCAAGGTAGTGGATGTAGATTCTGAGTGAATCGAACCACTCTAAATCCTTTGTCTTGTTGTTGGGTTTTGCTTTAGCTTTTGTTCATCTTGTTCAAACTTACGCTAGCAGTGAAAAGATTCGAAATAGTTTGCAAGATCGATTAAAACCCAATTCACCCCCCCTTCTTGTGTTTTACATTAATCATAATGACCAAAAGTTTGAATGTTAGTTTCAAAACATTCTAAGTCTTTTGGAACCAATTTAAGCTTTGTTCCCTTTATATGTAATTCAGAGTAAGCCAGCAAAGGTTATGGTTTACAAGATATCCTATTAAGACTGACCCTAATGTTTGTTATATACAAAACTGAGTTAGTAAGCCCTTAGAAATAAAAAATGTTTGAAGTCAAATGTGAAGAAGAAATTGGTGTTAGAGGTAGCGAATATGAGGATTTCCAGAGCAACTCGGCATGTTTTACAAACTTTATATGGGGAAGGAGGAAAAAAAGTATGAGAGGATGAATGATTATGCTGCTATCATAAATAAGCAGAATCACGGTTCAACAACTGAGTTAGATGTCATAGGTTGCCGCCTCCCAAAGTTCTTTGATTTAAGAGGTTATTTTTCATGTTTACTACACAAATTATTGGATTATTAGCAGGTTGCAAACCAGTGATTGGGCTAGATGAATGCTTCTTGAAAGGGGTATATGGGTGCCACCTTTTTACAATTGTGGGTAGGGATGCCAGCAACAAAATGTTTCCCACTTCCATTGTTGTGATTGAATCAGAGAACAAGTGTAGTTGGGAATCGTTTTTGGATATCCTGATCAAACAAATAGGTCATCCATATGAAGGCGGATATTTGGTTTTTTATATCAAGATGAAGGTTGTATCTTGACCATTTACTTACTTAATTATAATTTGTTTGTTATCTTACTTACTTCTAAAGTAATTTGTTTTTGCAGCGCTTGTTGGATACTTTAAAAAAATTAATGTCATATTGTGAGCACAAGTTCCGTGTGAGGCATTTGTATGCCAACTTCAAGTTGAAATTCAAGGATAAATCTTTAAGGAATGTGTTGTGGACAACAACTAAGGCATACATACGAGGAATTTCAGTTGCACATGGATGAAATTACAAATCTTACTAAGGAAGCCTATGACTGGTTGGACCAAATTAATCCAGAGCACTAGGCAAGAAATACATGTAACCCCTAGGCCTAAGTGTGACTTGGTCTCCAATAACATTTCTGAGAGTTCTAACCAGTGCATAAAAATAGCCAAGTCATTGCATATTCATACCATGTTAGAAACCATTGGGAGGAAGCTAATGTGTAAATTCCAAGAAATGAGGGAATGGATGCAAGTGCAACGGAATAATATGTCCTAGGATACAACAAAAACTAGAATAGTCAAGGAGAAAAAGTATGGATTTTAAGGATGTTTTTGCTGGTGATGGGTGTGAGAGGTAGCCGATATGGGGAAGTGTTTTGTAGTTGATTTAGGTGCTAGATCATTTAGTTGCTGGGTGTGGGATTTGACTGGGATTCCATGTGTTCATGCTTGTGCAACTTTTATAAGAAGTAAAACAGATTTTGTGGTTATGTTAGTGAGAATTTACACTATAGAGACCTACAACAAGATATACTGACATATGATCTTGCATATTCATAATGTACATCAATGGCCTCCCAGTAGGCTTGAAAGGCTTACACCTCCGCCATTAAGGAAAGCCCATGATAAGCCTAAGAATATTAGAAGAAAGACTATAGATGAGATAGATGGTGGGAAAAGAGTTCCAATAAGGGGACAAATTAATACATGCTCGAGATGTGGCATGCCATGTTACAAAATAAAAAATGCTCAAACAATTATGTAAATTCTCCACCAAAGAGAAAAGGACAAGCAAATGGTTGTTTTATTTTAGTATACCAATAAAAACAGCTTAAGAGTTTGTGAGTAATCATTAATCAGTAATTCTTAAATGCAGATGAACCAGACTGCATAAAACCAGGTATGTAGAGGTAGGCAAATGGGAAGAACAAGAGATTATGGAAGGGTTAGGGGAATAACATGGGTATGGGTAATGTAAATGGTAGGGGCAGTGGGGTTGTCATTTGTAGGGAAACAAATGGACCTCAAGGTGGCTTTGTTTTGTGTAATGGGGAAAAAGTATCTACAAATAACTATGTATACACTCCATATGGTAACTTTACTGTTGTTGGCAGAGGTAGAGCTAGAGTTAGACGAAGTAGTGGTGGAAGAGATAGAGTAAGAAATGCAAGTGCATCAGGTTTGGAGGGTAGATGTGATACCACTATAGCAGTTAATGAAATGAGACCCAACCAACACTAGCTTAGACAAGTGCATTCTAGAGATGTTATAGCTCAAGAAGAAGCAGCAACAAACAACATGGTAAAATAGTGGTGTTTCTTAGCTAAATATAGGAAACTTAACAATACTATTTATAACTTTTCTGATGTTGCTTCTTTTAGGAAAGAATAGTTAATACCAATGTTAGCCCGAAGGCTTTTATAGTCGTTCTAGTTTTTATGATAGAAAAACATTTAGAAATTCGAATATTTTTGTGAGTTAATTTGTGTTATTAAGTTAGATCTTATATCTCACACCTACATTGAGGAAAATGAGAATGTAAGATGTTTCTTGAAGCAATTTGATGATAGAAGAAGGTTGTTTTTAAAGAAGGAAGTTCTACAAAGAAATTACTTTGATAATACAGCGAAGAAGATCAAAACATGAGAACCTTAAAAGAGGATGATGAATAACATTTTCAAGTTGAGTTATGAGAAGTTGAGTATACTTGAAGACCTAGGATCAAGCGTGAGGAGCTTTCTTGAAAGACTACTACAAGATTGAAGAAAAAGAACAAGAATGTTGCTACTATTGAATTTTGCTTATGATTGGATATGAACAGGGGGAAAGAGAGAGTTATAGAGATAATATATGTTAAAGGGAATGTGTGAGAGTTAATTAGGTTTTATAATAAAAGTAAGGGTAAAAGGGGAAAGAATTTTAACATCCATATTCAGCTTCCACATACTTGACAGGTGGGCCCGTGTGTTTTTCGTTGTCAATTAGACAGATTCTGTCCAATTTGGTTATTTGTTTGTCACATGAAAAAATTTAGTCCCTCAATAGTCAAAAGACCCAAACTTTAGAGTGCTAAAATGGGATTAACCCTTGAAAACTGATAGAAGAAGAAAATATGAAAAGAATACAAAAAACACAAGTTCTTTTTAATTTTTCCTCGTTGTTCTTCCAAAAAATTTCTCAAATATATAACACCTGTCCATAAGGTGGCCAATTTTTGGTAAAATTTAACGGATTAAATAAATATCAATAAGGCATTGGTTTAGTGGCTAAGGATGAGGCCTCATGTCGTAGAGGCCATGATTTCGAACCCCTTCCACACTTCTTGAATCCCCATATTTCTTGTAAAAGATAGGTCCCCCTCCCCCAATAAATAAATAAAAAAAAGGCTTAAATAAATAGAAGTGTGAAAATTGATAACATGGTTAAGTTTGAGTGTCAAAAAAATTGTTTTTTAGTTGGAAGGTTAAACTCAACTATTTCAAAAAGTTCTATTGACCGCTTAGAATGGTCTTTTATCAAAAAAAAAAAATGCTTCACTTTTTTTAATTTTTTAGGAAAACTTATCAATCTCATCATGGGTATCACAACTTCCTCCTTATCTATCCTTATCAATGGGGTCCCCACGGAATTTTTCAAGCCTACCCGAGGAATTAGACAAGGTGACTCTTTATCCCCATACATGTTCATCCTTAGTATGGAGTATCTTTCGTTGAGCATTCACAATACCGTTAGAAATACGTTGTGGTCTCCCATTAAACTTGCAAGACCGGGTCCGCTGCTGACCCGCCTTATGTTTGCGGATGACGTTATTTTGTTAGCTAAAGCAGACACCAAGAATACTAACTCTATTATTGATATTCTAGACGACCTCTGCTCTCAAGCTGATCATAAAATAATTTTTTTCAAGTCTCGCATTATCTTTTCATCAAACATTCGACCTCAACATGCTAGGTCAATTTGCTCTAAACTCCAAATGCAAGAGGCCAAGGATTTCGGTAAATATCTTGGGTTCCCCTGCCATAGTACTCCCTTAAAACATCATAACTTCCAATTTGTTATAGATAATATGAGGACTAAACTGGCGGCTTGGAAAACAAATTTTCTGACTTACCCTGGAAGATGTACCTTGATCAAATCCTCTCTTTCTGCAATTCCCTCGCATGCGATGCAACTTTATAAACTCCCAACTAAAACAACAAACAACATTAATTGACTCCATTTGTCGTAACTTCCTTTGGGGTTCTAGTCCAGAAAAAAAGAAATTACACCTAGTATCATGGAATCAAATATGCCTTCCCATCTCTCAAGGAGGCTTACAACTTTGGAAAGCAAAACTCCATAATCACGCACTGCTTGCTAGTCTAGCATGGACATTTTTTTCTCACAACAACAAAGTTTGTGGGCCCTTACGACCAAATCTAAACACCTTAAAGGCAAAGGCTTGCACAATATCACTAAACACTATTCACCATCACTAATTTGGAAAAGCATTCTTGGGATATATGTAAAAAAATGTTCTTTGGAAGGTAGGTACAAGAGAATCTATTTTTGCTTGGTATGATAATTGGACATCCCTTGGACCCAGTGGCGGAGCCAGGATTTGAATTTAGGGGGGGCCGAACTAAAATTTTGCTTACGGTGTAAAATGATATATTTGAGGTAGAATTATATATTTTATTAGAAAAATTGAATTTAAACGACATATACAAAGTCTTAGGTTAGCGGAAGAGGGGGGTCCGGGGAAGTGGACCTATTTTACTTAATTCTTTTTTGGCCCAATGCGTAAATCTTCAGCCCACATCACAAGTCCATTCTTCCTTTTCCTTAGCATTTTTGCAGCTCTTTTTATTCTCTTTTGCTTGATCTTTCTGCTTGCAACTTGAAAGAACTTCAGCTTGATCTTCATTTCTTCTACTAATCTTCAACATTGGTGGACCAAACGATTGTAAAAATTTCTAAATGGTATATTTCGGTATGTATCATAAAATTCTTGGGGGGGGCCGTAGTAGAAAAAAATCTATTTTTTTCTGAACAGTTGGATATATATACCTAGTATATAAAAAAAATTGAAAATTCTTGGGGGGGCCCCTTGTATCCTCCGCCACTGCTTGGACCACTTCGCACATGTATTGAGGGCCCTCTCACTCGGTCAGAATCTAGTCTTTCTGTCAAAGATCTCATTCTGAATAATCAGATTTCCCTTAACAAATTTTCCTTCCCCATTCCTAATGACATAGCATCCATTATTCAATCCACACCAACTCTATTATTCCATACTATGAAAGACCAACCAAGTTGGACACTCACCACAACCAGAAAATTCTCTGTGCTCTCAACATATAAATTCTTGATTTCTGATTCAAATACTAACCCTAATAATAATGGTATGTATATTTGGAAATTAATCACTCTGCCAAAAATTAAATTCTTTCTATGACTTTGCTATAAAAACCGCATACCCCATGGCTCCCTTCTTTATAATCGAAAATCATCTCATCCAACAATTGCAGCTTCTGTCATTCTTATATCGAAGACACTGAACATATACTTAGATCTTGCAAGCATGCCCGACTCTTTTGGAAGGAATTTTGAAGAATGCTCAACATTAACGTTTTTCTCTTCTCAAAATGTGCCTTTCATACTTGGTTTAAAGCCAACTGCAACTCTATTATTAGCCTCCACCACCACATCCCTTGGGCTACTACGTTTACTTTTGCATGTTGGAATCTATGGTTAAATAGAAATGCCAGAATTTTCAAGAAAAATATAGTTCTGTTTACACCCCAAGATACTATTGCAAAGGGTGTGGAATTTACTTATGCTAATGACTCTTTCTCTACGAATATGGTTATCTCCACAACTTATGTCAAATGGCAGCCAGCGGATACACCATTTTTTACTCTAAACACATATGGCTCCTACCAACATTGTACGGGTATTGGGGGAGCGGGTGAAATCATCCGTGATCACAAGGGCCATTGGATTGTGGGATTTAGCTTCCAACTCCCTAGCACCACAAATAATGAAGCTGAAATCTTGGCACTGCGATTTGTACTCAAACTAGCTAAAGATTATACCATCCAACACCTACAAATTGGTGTCGCCTCCCAGATTGTGTTAGATTTGATTAAAAATTGCACTAATGTAAAATACTCTAATATTATCTTCGATTGCACTTATTTAATCTCTCAATTTCGAAAGTGTGTCATCAACCACATTTACCGTGAAGCTAACCAAGTGGCTGATTCCTTAGTAAAAAATGGATGCTCCCTGTCGTGTAACGAGCAAACAAATTAAACTTATTAATTAGTTTCCATGTATTTTATGTTCTATGTTCCTTCCTTTGCTTTGTATCTGTTTTGTAATGATTTTCCTTACCTCTTGTACTGCTATTTCCTTCGGTAATATATCCTTATTTACCAAAAAGACTATTTCAAAAAGCTTGAAGGTTTGTGACACTTTTTACCCTCTATTTAATGACCACGGCTCCTATGCGGATTTTTTTGGTGCGGACTGGTGCGGGACAAGCTGAGGGCCGTTGGATTCATCCAACGGTTGTTTCAAAGTAAGGGTATTTAAGGACTCTTTTTTTTCCAAACTGCAACTTTTCTCTCTTATCGAGAACATGTGTTCACGAAAGAACATGTGTCACGAACAGAACATCTGTTCACCGAACATGAACATGTGTTCACTCATCAAGAAAATGTGTTCACAGAACAAGAACATCTGTTCACCGAGCATGAACATGTGTTCACCGAACATGAACAGGTGTTCACCGAACATGAACATCTGTTCACCGAACAAGAACAGGTGTTCACCGAACATGAACAAGTGTTCTTGTAGAAATGTACCTTCAGCCGCAATTTTTCTCTCTCCTCCTTTTTGACTTTTCAGCCGCAACTTTTCTCTCTCCTCTAATAAAATTACATATGTACCCTTTTAACTTTTCTCTCTCCTCTTTTAAATCATAGCCATTGATCCATTCAAAAAATGAAATCAATGGCTCTCATTGTGTCCCGCACGTGCGGATTTTTGAGCGTTCCGCACTGGAACTGGACTGCTATTTAATGGAGACGGAACAATTCTGGTCATTTGACTAAAATGTTCTTTATCGATGGGTAGTTCTGTCATTTGACAAAAACTGATTCTGGCAGAAGGGAATTCCTTCTGGTCTGGGAGTAACCACGCAACAATACCGACCATAGATCTGATTACAGTCCTCAATCTTGTCACTCCTCCTCAGTCACCACTCCAGCAGTGGCAGCGTTTCCATCCCCACAATCTCAACCCGTGAGTCCTTTTCCTTTCCCCACTATCTTTTTTTAATGTCACATTTCATATATTTCTCTGTCGGATCAATCTCTCCCATTATCTTCCAAACATCTCACCACTCCCATATTTGTATCCATCAAGATCTAAATAATCTTTTCTACATCTCCTACTTAGCTTATGGTGAAATAAACCATTTCTAACAAACAAATTATGAGTTTTTAAATATTAATTTTTCGCTGAAAATTACAGATCTGCTTTATGTGTTTCCTCTATAAACCAAGTTTTTGATATTTTTATAAATCTTGCAAATTCTTCTTATCTTTTTGCGATATTTTGGCTTTTACTAACAGTTTACATAAAAATAAAATAAATTTGATACATATACTGTAACATCCATAAACCACAATGCATCACAAGAAACCTATAAAACCCCCACCATTGTTCACTACTTCCCAATCCAATTATAAGCCTTTCCCCAAATTAAAACTCCCTTTCATTTTAATGGCCTCCATTTTCTTCCTTTCCATTCTCTCTCTCCTCCTCTTCTTCTCCTTCTCCTCCGCTGTCCGCCACCATAACCACCACCATACTACTACTCCTCCTCCTACCCAACCCATTAACAAACCGACGCCTTCTTCATCCTCCACACCACCAGAAAATGTGCTGATCCACGAAGCCTGCAAGTCCTCACGTGACCCATCTACCTGTGAATCAGCAATTTCACAGTCTGGTCACGTGCCACCTAACCCGACCCTCATTGATGTCATCATCTCCTCCCTAGTCGTCTCCACAGATGGGATCAAAACCGCCGAGTCCTTAGTGAATGATATCCTGGAAGCTTCCGCAGGGAATTTAAACCGCACTAATGCAGCTAAAACGTGTTTAGAGGTTCTCAATTACGCTAATTATAGAATTAGTCTAACGGTTGGCGCTTTGCCACGTGGCAAACTCAAGGATTCTCGTGCATGGATGAGCGCCGCGGTCGTCTACCAGTATGACTGCTGGTCAGCGCTAAAGTACGTTAATGGGACTTCCAAGGTGAGCGAAACGATGTCGTTCATGGATAGTTTAATTAAATTGAGCAGCAATGGTTTGGGTATGATGGTAAATTTCGACAATTTTGGGGGGAAAACCGGGTCATGGGGGCCGCCTAAAACGGAGCGGGACGGGTTCTGGGAGCAGACTTCCGGGTCGGGTTTGGCTTTCAGCGGTGGAGTGCCGACCGGGTTGAAGGCTGACGTTACGGTGTGCGCCGGCGGGAAATGTGATTACGAGAAGGTGCAAGAGGCAGTTAATGCCCACCCGGGTAATCCTCCTGAGGGGCAGCAATTCGTGATATGGATCAAGGCCGGAACTTACGAGGAAACCGTTCGGGTTCCGTTGGAGAAGAAAAATGTGGTGTTTTTGGGCGATGGTATGGGTAAAACTGTCATTACAGGGTCGATGAATGTTGGCCAAGATGGTGTTTCTACCATTAATTCTGCAACTGTTGGTAAGTTTGGCTCTTTACAAGTCATTTGGTAATTTTTTCTTTTGGTTTCATAAATTTTGCCACCCAAGTTCCGGCTGTTAATAGATTTTTCAGTTTGCACTGGTAATGAAATAATTTGGTCCGTCAAATGATTGGATCAAGCTATTCGACGGCTCAAATAGCTGTTAGAAACTGCAATTTCTGAACAGCTGCTGGTTCAGCATGGTGCTTCTAAGCACCAAACCAATCTGAATTTTTGCTGTATAGATTTTTTTTTTTTAAATTCCCTTGGAGTCTGTTAAATTTATTGGAATGTCATTTTATTTGAGATGGGGTTGTCTAGAATGGAATAGTGTATAATGATTTCGTTTTGATAAAGCACACGTAATTTAATTTGCTTGGAAACTGGTGCTTCTAAGAGCCAAGAGACTGAAAATGTCTCTGATATGTATCCCCATTGCCCATCCAGATAATTTATTTTTCTGCTAAGAAATGTAACAACATTGCGTTTCTGAAATCATATTTCAGCATCTGGTTTTGTCAACGAGGTCATGGTTAAGAAATTAGAGCCTCTGTCATAGCTAAATTATATACTAAATTCCGATTAACTTTTTAGATTTCGAGTCAGTGAAGACGTTTGTCAAGAGCTATAATCAGATGGGCAATTTGAAATTGTTTTTTTTTTTCCCGTATTTATTTCATTCTTTTGATTTATGGAGGCCGGTCTGGCAGATCGTACAAAACACAAGAAAACAGAACAAGATGACTTGATTGGAGAAGATCTGATGCTAATCTGATGAGGATTACCGAAATCATTTGAATCATTTTATTCCTACTTAAATCATTTGATGCCTGACATATAAGAAAGAATGTGTCATCGATGAAACTATAAAGGAGCCTCTCCCGACATGTTTTAGAATTGTTCTATAGGTATAGATGAGAGTTCTTCTTTGGATCGAAATAAATGAAGAGAATGAATTCATGTGGATAACCCTACATAATTATTTCTTTGGTTCATGTAGCCGAACCGAATCTTTTGGGAATAAGGCTTGGTTGTTGTTATTGTTGTTGCTCTATAGGTATTGATTTTTGTAGGTTTTTAGCCTCTTTCTCTTTAACTTTGCTTCCCCAGTATTTTCTCAAGAACTCCTTTATAGATTCTCGTCCCCAAACTCAATTTTCTAGTTCCGTCTATAGAATATAAAGTTTCGGATAGTGAGCAATACTGTGAAGAAAATGAAACATGGGTGGCAGTGGCACCAATTATCTTTTTCTATCACAATTTTGTGGGATTATAAAAACATTTATGTACAAGAAAATGAAAATTTGGTGGTTTGTGGTAGTGGAAGACTTTTTTAGTGGAATCTCTAGTCAGAAGTTTTCTAATTTCTTGGCATTTGAAATTGGGTTTCCGCAGGAGTTATTGGTGATGGATTCATGGCCAGTGGTCTTACCATTCAGAACACTGCCGGTCCGGATGCCCACCAAGCTGTAGCCTTCCGATCAGATAGTGATCTATCGGTGATTGAAAATTGTGAATTTCTTGGCAATCAAGACACGCTCTACGCCCACTCTCTACGTCAATTTTACAAATCATGCCGGATCCAGGGTAACGTGGACTTCATATTCGGAAACTCAGCTGCATTTTTCCAAGATTGCCTCATCTTAGTCGCCCCTCGCCAAGTAAAACCAGCAAAGGGAGAGAACAATGCTGTTACAGCTCATGGCCGGATAGATCCTGCACAATCCACAGGTTTTGTCTTTCTGAATTGCATTGTCAATGGCACTAAAGATTACATGGCCTTGTATTATAGCAATCCTAAAGTACATAAAAACTTCCTCGGAAGGCCATGGAAGGAGTATTCCAGGACAGTTTTCATTCTTTGCACGTTGGAGGCCCTAATTACGCCTAATGGATGGATGCCGTGGAGTGGAGATTTTGCATTAATGACACTTTACTATGGTGAATTCCAGAATCGTGGAACTGGGGCGAATACATCTGGAAGGGTTGCTTGGAGTAGCCAGATCCAGGATACTCATGTAGATGTATACTCGGTGAGGAATTTCATTCAAGGTGATCAGTGGATTCCTACATCTTCATGATTAAATTGAGATGTTGATTGGAGAAACTTAAGTTAGAATTAACTTATGTTGAATTTTATGATCCCTTTAATGTATTCAGATATATATATATATATACTAGCATAAAAATCCGTGCTATACACGGAAATTCTTTTTACTATAATATTGTGAAATTATTTATTTATTTATTTTAAAAAAAAAGTTGTACATAAGAAGATAACAAAGCTGGGGCTAAAAAATATAAATACAGTTAAATGCACTTTATTCTCCTTAGCGTAGGGGTTCAATTTTAAACCCAAAGCTTACAAAAAAAGCTTTGCAATCCTGATGTTAATATTCGTCTGAAGTACATTTGATGGACAAAACTATTACCATGTTTTTCATTTTTTTCATTAGTTAGTTTGAACGTTTCAAAAACATAACTATAATTTGGCACTTTCTTAAATAATTCAATATTATAAAATGTAAAAAAGAGAAAAACAACAAATACACCTATTTCATTAAACTCCCATCCAATCGGACCCCCTTCACATTGATCCAACACGTCTACAACTACCCTCCACCCTTACATCATTGTATACACCGAATCCAAATTCTCCTGCTTCTGCAAGTTATAGATTGTTACTCTCTCTCCCATCCTCTAACTCTTTAGCCTCAGCTAGTTAATCTTCACACCCAATCTTTCCATTCACCCTCTAACCTTACAGCTCCTCCGTCGACCCACCACCACCTCCAACCCCCCTCTCCATGCCCTTTAAAAATTTCTTCTTTCCCAAACGCCACATCCTTCGTCGCTCCACCAACTCCCCAACCCCAATCTACCTTAATGTAATTTTTCCTTCCTAATTCATGTTTCTTTTCTTTGGCTTGTTTTTTTGAGTACTTATAATCCTTCAAGTCACATGAGAAAAAAAAGTAAGTGGTGCAAAAACATACCATGAATGTTATTTAGTATTAAAGGATTTTGTATGTTCTTCTATTTCATAGATAATACTTTTTCAAATTGAAGATTGGTTCTTAAGATGTAATTCGGATACTCGATATTGAGTAGCCTTAGAAAATAGGAGGCCACCATAAAAGTTCGTCATATGAGCATATGAAAAAGTCGTCATTTTAATATCTTATATTAGAAAGAAAATGGACATTGATGCCATAACAAACAATTGGTTGATCACCAACTTTTTAGGTGCATCCCACTTCTTTTTTTCTTTTTTTTGAAAAAAGAATTCTCTCTGACCAAACTGAAAAGGAAAAATAAACATAGAGAGTTAGTGAAAATAAATTTGCCAAAAAGGTGAAATTCATAATTATTTTATGAAAACATACATCAAATAAAAGTCATTTAAGATCCGTTTTTCTACTTAAAAGAATACAAACAAACTTGTACGTTGTCAATTTCTTCTTGAACTAACAATGCTCTCATATAGTTATCTATTCTCCCAATTTACACCCATCAATTTAACTCCAAGCTAGTAGAGCTTCGTCAAGAAGGCCGTGACCCAGTGGGGCAAGCCTTGACCTGTGACCAAGAGGTCTCAGGTTCGACACCCGCCTCCTACGTGAGGCAATAAAATTCTCTAGGAGAGAATTAAAGGTGCTAACAAAAAAAAAAAGTAGAGCTTCAAATAAAAGAAAGAAAGAACCAGTAGATACATTGTAGTTAAAACATGATTTTCAAAAAGTAACTAATAGAATCAAAGAGGATAAAGTTATAATGTCCAAAGAAAGTGGCAAAAGAGAAGGAAAGCATATCATTAAATCAAAGCTTGGTAGTCAATAAAACTAATGGTAATTATCTTCTTAATTTATGAAGGGATAATTGTTAGTTTCAGAAAACAAAAAAATTTCAAAGCTAACTAAATCTAATTGCATAAATGTGCTAGAAATCTAAGAAGATAATTTTTAATAAAGAAATTAGTAATACATGGTATCAATAAAACAAAAGATACATTAATAAAACTAAAAGAGATAATCAAATTTTAAGGATATAGAAATTATAATTTACAATTAGGGGATAAAAAATAAACATAGTATTTACTTAAACTAATGAACTTAGAAGCGACTCTTAGAGTGGGTGAAGGAACTTAAGTTTCCAGATGGCTATGCATCTAATATAGGGGGGGGGGTGTTGACTTCAAGGAACTAAAGATGTCGGGGATGAAAAGTCATGATTGCCATGTGTTTATGGAAAGACTTCTTCCGATTGCCTTTCGAGAATTATTGCAGTCGAAGTTTGGAGTGTTTTGACAGAGTTAAGTCAATTCTACAGGGACTTATGTTCGCCAAAGTTAAGTGTTGCCCACATTAAAAAATTAGAGCAAGATATTGCAATTCTAATTTGCAAGTTGGAGAAGAAATTCCCCCCGCATTCTTTGATGTCATGGAGCATCTACCAATTCACTTACCATATGAGGCAAGAATAGGAGGGCCAGTACAATATCGATGGATGTACCCATTTGAAAGGTATTTAACAATACATTTTACCCTATTTTTATCCATTAAACTTGTGTTCAATTTATTAAACTAATATAGAAATTATTTCATTTGTAGGTACTTGTATCATCTTAAGAAAAAGGTGAAAAACAAGTCTAAAGTTGTGGGATCGATTTGCAATGCCTATCTTGTTGAAGAGGCTTCCACCTTTTTTTCCTACTACTTTCCACCACATGTTGAAACAAAGAGCAGAAAAGCCGGGCGGAATGATGATGGTGAAGAATCTAAGTCTCCGAACTCTGTTCTGTCCATATGTAACTATCATGGGAGGTTGCCCCGTTCAAAGGGTAGAATACGATTGCTAAGTGATGAAGAATTAACTGTAGCAACTACTTACATTTTAATGAATTGTGATGAGGCGCAACCATATATTGAGTAAGCATACAATGGCATCCTTTATTATCTTCTTTTTTTAATCTATTTCCTAACTAAATTCTTTCCTTATTTGGGATTTTGATTTTTTACCAAATTCTATTGAACAGAAAATTCAAAGAGCAGCTACGCTCATGTTCTCCGAGGTTAACTGAGGCACAGCTAGTCTTTAAGATATCAACAGAGTTTTCTCGTTGGTTCAAAGATTACGTGAGTATTTTACATATGTCCTACTTGCATTGCCATGAATACCATTACTAAACACTCTATTTGGTTCTTATCTACATTAGGCTATTAACCATGCAGATGATCTTCCTATATACTTAAAGAACCTTGCATGGGGCCCTTCAAGATATGTGAAATCGCATTCTATGTATTTTGTCAATGGGTATAGATTTCATACACATGCCCGGTGTGAAGGTCGAACAACCAACAGCAGCGGTGTGTGCGTGAAGAGCACAGAGGAAACAGAGAATGATTGGTATGGCGTGCTAAAAGACGTAATAGAAGTTACATTGGTTGGTGATCCTGTCCAGACCATAGTTCTTTTTGAATGTGATTGGTTTGACACAACATCAAGAACAGGGGTAAGAGTTCACCCGAAGTACAAGCTCGTTGATGTCAATCATAAGAAGAAGTATCCAAGATTTGATCCCTTTGTGTTAGCTCAACAAGCTAGTCAAGTTTATTACTTACGATATCCTAGCATGAAGCGGGATATGGGTGATTGGTGGGCTGTGTGCAACGTTCGGGCTCGGGGCATTGTAGATGCACTCTTTGCTGACTCTGCTTATCAAGCTGAGGTTAGTCCAAAAGAAGCATCCAATGTGAATATTGATGATATGGATGACCTTACTCGACTTACACATGAAAACAATGAAGTTGAGATTGTTGAATTTGACAGTGAAGGGGACAAAGAGGAAGAGGATGGGGAGGAAGAAGATGAAGATGAAGATGAAGAAAAGGATTACAGTGAGTAGGATACCATTTAACCATCAATTATGTACTCAAGCATTCCCAAATCTTCTTTCTCTCTCGTCTTACTTTCTACACAACTATTACAATAAACACAAGAAAAGTCTTTTCAGCTTGAAAATAAGCTTAGGAGTGTACTCAACCATGGTTTGTTATACTCAAAATTGCCCAACATGCCCATGGCATTCTATTCAAGTAAAATAACATAGATATGAGAGAAATTATGTACTTTGTAACAAGTAATCATGTTCATTTAAAAACTTTATTTTATACATCGCTGATTATGTTCATGTTATGAGATTTCCACTTGAAGAATGCCTAAACTCAATAACAATACCCCTTATAAGTTAAAAAATAAATAAAAATTATTGTATCGCGTATACATAAACAACATAACATAATTAAATAATTGTAAATTTCATATTGTTTATTAGACAAAAAAAGTTGAACATGTAAAAAGAAATTGAAATTTAACCTGCATCTTTGTATGAAGGCCAAGCATATAATGAGCACAAGTATTGAATCTCGATGTATATAAAATGTTGAGCAGATCTAATCTGAAAATAGCAAATGTTGATCCCTTTGTTGGTTTTGCAACATTCAAAGTTGCACCAAGACCTGCATCCCGGTCACCAAATCCATTTTTAGTGTTACGATCTACAACATTTGCTATCTAAAAATATATTATCACCTCAAATCCAGTAGCTATTACTGGATTATTGGGGATGCACTCATAAAAACATCAGGTTTCATCTCCTTAATTTATCAGCTACCATTATGGCACTACCTCCTATATATCATATTTCATATATCATATCCAACCAAACCAGAGCCAGACGTGATAGCTAGACGTGTTTCACTTAAGGTACTAAGGCATTCTAAAATTCTCGTTGGTCCAAATTCAGTTTTGTTCAAGAAAGGAAGGCAATATATTACTTGTGTTTTATGATTTCAGAATTAGATAAAAAGGCGACCTCATGCTATAACTATCACTTCTGCAACTTGTTTTCTTTTCCCTGTGGGCATGTGGGACATGATTCTAGTGAGTTCAGCTCCATGCCTTCTATGCTATGTTCTAAAAGTCCCAGAACAAATTGTATTGAGAATAGATCTAGAAAGCTGCATTCTTCTACTTTTCTACCTTTCCCCTCTGAAATGTTTACCTTTTTTTAATGAAATTCTGTATCTCTTCATTTGTATTGTTACGGGTATCCACAGAAATAGAGTTTCCATTTTCTGATTGGAATTATGTTGATTTTCTACATCGACAGTATTGCAGAAGATGAGTACTATACAACCTCTTGACAGCTCTTCCAGTAGTTTACATTGGCTTTATGATATTTTTCTTCAAGCAATAAAAGAAAATTCATTCTATGGGCTAATAAGAACTCAATAAAAGGAGAAAGCTTTGGGTATAAAAAGGAAATTAAAACATGGAAAAAGACAGAGAGAAACACACATTTAGCGGTCGGTTACTACTGCTCTGGAATCCATCTATATATCTTCACCCTCGCCGTCAACTCCTCACAGATCTTGTGAATAATAATTTGTAACAACAACGCTGCTGCTACATCTGTCTCGCCTTACTTTCTTTATTTCATAGAAAGAATCAAGAACTGTCCAGCCCAGAAGCCAATTAACAATGCTTATTCTCTTTGTTTGAAAGCTCTTTTATATAAATTTGTAGTAAAGAACTGTATTTAACTCGTACATTACAAATTTGGAGAATTCTATTACAGGTTCAAGAAACAATCTCGAATTACCAAAGCCATTATGGTAATCTTAAAGGGCAGGTATGATGGTCCTTGGACAACTTGGGGAAAAGTCCCTCAGCGCACAAAAAATATGCTTTGGGAAGAGTTTTCTGTAAGAATAACATATGGTTAAAACCTTTTGACAGTATTTTTTATTTATCTATAATTGAATGAAATAAACATCATAAAGATAATATAATAATTGTTTGGAGGTTCTTGTTGGTTTAATTGTAGCGGCTCTTCAATTGGGACATCGCTGATTCTATTGCGGTTCAGAAGGCGTGGTCGATTCGAAATGGGACTCGTATATGCCATGAATTTCATAATGCCAGTAAAGGAAACTATTGTCCCGGATGGGTGCACCAGGAACATTGGGATCAGATGTTACGTGATCATTGGTCAACTGAAGACTACCATAAAAAATGTGAAGCTGCCAAGAAAAATAGAAACGAAGCTGGGAGCGAGGGTGTGGGTTTGAGTACTACTGGCTCCATCTCCATTCTGGAACATGAAGAAAGATTGGTATGTCATATTATACATTGAAGAATATTGGTATTTCTCTTTGTGTACTTCTTGCTTTTTATACATTCTGATTTTGCAGGAGAAAATGAGAGGTAGTCGCGTGTTTAGCGACAAGACATTTTGTTTGACTCACCAACACCAAAAGGATGCCAAGGGAAAGCGAAAAAGGGATTGGGTCAACGAGAAGGCGAAGAACGTTTATGTGAGTCTTTTCTTTTTAATAACAATTCATTCTAAAGTTTAAAAGGATAACTGATTTTGAAGGTATCAAGAATCAACTAGATGGTATTGCTTTCATATCATAAAGTGTACTTGAGGTTCTCACTAAAACTAATGAAAACAAATGATATTTTCAGTGGGTATTCCAGTTTTATTTTAGATGTTGTGTGCCATTGCTTGGTATTCCAATTTTAATAAACTATTTAAGTGTTTATTCTTGACAGTTTCTAGCTCAAATTTAAGTGTTGTTATGATAACTCCTTTTCCATTCGATAACAATTGCACTTCATTTGTAGGAAACATTCAAAAAGTTGCATGATGAAGCATCCACGAGCGGGACTAAGGTAACTCCGGAGCAGCGGGAACAAACCTTCGTGGAGGCTGCTGGGGGTAGAAATCGGAAAGGACGTATATATGGTCTTGGATCACAAGCTAGTTTTGTTGGTGGTAATATAAATTCTAGCAGCCAAATGCGCTCAAAATCTTACGAGGCATTGAAGAAACAAATCACCACTCAAGTAAGAGTTGAGCTCCAATAGCAGTTTGCTCGAGAGATGGAACGCGTACGTGCGGCACTTGCGGCTCAATTTGGTGTCAATCTCAATTTCTCAAGTACTAGTGTTTCTCCCCCTTCTAACATAGGAGCTGACCATGATGGGAATGAAGGTGAAAATGCATATGATGATGATTTAGGTGCTCTCTAGATAGTTGTCTTTATTTTATTGCTAGCTTTTGATTGTTAAAACTTTTAGTACTAGTTTTTGGTAATTAGATTTGCAATACTTCCTTTTGTTATGGAACCTAAAGTGCATTGGTATGATTGTTTTAAATATCCTTTAACTATGTGAGATTTTGAAGTTAAATGTTGATATCAGGCATTATAGTTTGGGAGAACTTTACTAGTTGTGTATATTTTCTTCAATTTTTTGGTGTGATTTTATTTTTGTGCTTGTGTTGGATATAATGTATGGTGGTACTGATAAAATTTGTTAGGATGTACGTAATGTCAATGTAATATTCTTGGGGCTTTTAGAGGAAAACAATAGAATTTAAAAATATTTATTATATATTTAGGGATTGTTTAAATATGATTTTTTTTTATATATAAATTCTGAAAATAGCCCTACAAATTCTATCCCTAAATAAGGATAGATTTGCAATAAAATTTAGAAAATATAATTTGATATCATTAGCAAATTTGTCTCTAAATAAGGACAGATTAGCCATAGGTTTTTTGAAATTCTATCCTTAGGAAATCCGTCCTTAATAAGGAGAGATTACCGATGGAATTTAAAAAGATATCCTTAGTAGATCCGTCCTTAATAAGGATAGAATAGTAATGGAAGTTTTGAAAATATAATTTTCTATCCTAAGCAAATTAGTCCCTAAATAAGGACAGATTACTAATAGGATTTTAATAAATATCCGTAGTAGATTCGTCCTTAATAAGGACAGAATAGTAATGGAATAATTTAAAATATAATTTTCTATTCTAAACAAATCCGTCCCTAATTAAGGACAGATTACAAATAGAATTTCAAAAAATATCCTTAGTAGATCCGTCCTTAATAAGGACAAAATAGTTATGGAAATTTTGAAAATATAATTTTCTATCCTAAGCAAATTCGTCCCTAAATAAGGACAGATCACTAATAAAATGTTAAAAACAAAAAAAAAAAAATTTCCTTAGGAAATTCGTCCCTAATAAGGACTGAATACTAATAGAGTTTTAAAAACAAAAAAAAATTATTCTTAGGTAATCCATCCCTAATAAGGACAGATTACTTATAGAATTTTAGAAAATATAGGATGGATTTGCAATTGTTTCCCAAAGTTTCCGTTGAATATCAAAACATAGTTTCAACAGATTTAGGATGTAATATCCATAACTTAAATTCTTTTACAATTGTCCCAAATTTAGGACAGATGTCCTAATTAGTTCTCTCCCAAATCAGTTTAATTAAAAAAAATATCTTTTTTTTAATGAAATTATGTACTTTCATATTTGTAGGTATTCTGTCCTAATTGTTTTGGGATGGATACATTATTCCGTCCCTAATAATTTGGGACGAGGGTTTTAGGGAGTACCTATAATCCGTCCTACATCTGTCTAAACATAAAATTCTGGGACAATGTAAGGACGGAATATATGCTCCCAAATAAGATGTTTTCTTGTAGTGGTTAAGAATATCCTAAAGTACTTGTGAAGGACTGATAATACGTTCTTAATCTATGGAGGGGGAAGACGAGCTCATTTTAAGTGGTTACAATGATGCTAGTTTCCAAACCGATAGGGACGACTTTAGATCGCAGTCGAGTTATGTATTTTGCCTCAACGAAGGTGATGTGAGCTGGAGGAGTTCAAATAAGGCAAGTGTTGCAGATTCTGCAACTGAAACTGAGTATATAACTTTATCAGATGCTGCTAAGAAGGCAGTTTGGATCTGGAAGTTCATTGCTGAACTTGGTGTGATACCTAGCAATTCGAATGCAGTTGATCTCTATTGCGACAACAATGAGGCTATATCTGAGTCAAAGGAACCACGATCTCACCAAATGTCCAAACATATACTCAGTCAATATCACCTAATACGAGAGATTATTGATAGGGGTGATGTAAAGATTTGCAAAGTGCATACAGACGATAATATCGCTGATCCACTGGAGAAATTGATGACACAGCAGCAACATGATCGTCATACTTGTAGCATGGTATTCAATATCAAGAGGCCTGGTTTTAGGGATAGTTCTTATGTATAGTATGCACTAAAATGCAAGGTTGTTGTTTTTAGTGCAAGTGGGAGATGTATCTTATTTATTTTCATTGTGATGAAATATTAAAGGAAAAATTCCATTATTATGTTTTATATTACTACTGTGTAATTGTATTAAACATTTGATTAGTTATTGTAATTGTTAAATTGAACTATTCTAAATGTCCATAGTCGATCAATATTATGGAATGCTTAGGACAATAATAACGTGTTGAGACTAGTATGTGTCGTGATTGATATTGGATATTTAATGAACACATGGGTATGTGATATTAGATATTATAATACTAGATTGACCCGCTATAAGAACACTTCATGGATTGTTATATGAATGTCATCATTGTTTCTTATAATGATTATGTTTGTATATGAATCCTTCAACTTGAAATCACACAAGATTCCTACGTGGCTAATTATATGCTTTGATGGTGTCAAACACCGTCTGTAACTAGATAGGCTAAAAAGGCATTTGTTGGGTATATTTATGAACCATTTGTAGGATGAGGTGTGATAGATCACTACAACAAAAAGGTCTATTGCGACGTTTGTCATATGTCGCAATAAGACCAAAAACGTCGATATAGATCTATACCAACATTTATTACATATGTCGCGTAAACGTCGCATTTGCCTGTGTCGTTATGGTTTTTTTACGACATTTTTTATGATAAAATACCTATACCGACATTCGTAAATTTTGAAACCAGACTGGCCGAGTCGGAGCCTAGACAAGTCGAGCCATTGAGTCTAGCCACCTTTGAATAATATATAATAAATTTTGTCCCATCGCAAAGAGATGGGAATTGAACACGCGACCTCCTGTATGTATGCCGTGCAATGGGCCGCTGAGCTAAATGATAATTTGTTATTTGTTTCTCCTCCTATTATATTTATTATAATGGAATTTTGGATTTTGTACCTTTTCTTATTTTAATTTCTCTCTGTGTTTTGATTTTGTTATGCATCAAATTAAAATTAATACACTCTCATTAAAATTTTAATAATTAAATGTCTTCAATTTTTCTTTAAATTTTTTTTTTTCAGAAACATAATCTTTGTATTTCTGTTTTTTTGAAATTGTCACGAGATCTAACGACAAAATATATAAATGTCACTATATGAGTTGCAAAAAGTAACAATTTATAACAATATGTAATGTAAATGTCACTAACTAACATCAAATTGTCGGTAAGAATAAAAATTATTATAACTGTCGTTATGAAAAGTCGTACAAAATCCAAATATACCGACGTTTGTATGAAATTTCACATGATTTAATGATGTTGTGTATAAATGTCGTTGTATGAGTCGCAAAAGGTAACAATTTATAACAGCATTTAATTTACACGTCGCTAACTAACATCAAAATGTCGATTTTTTCATCAATTATTATAACCGACGCTATGAAACAACGTATAAAATTCAAATTTAGCGATGTCTGTCTGAAATGTCACCAGATCTAACGACATAGTATATAAATGTCGTTATATTAGTCACAAAAAGTAACCATTTGTAACAACATTTAATGTAAATGTTGCTAACCAACATCAAAATGTCGTTTTGAACAACAATTAGTATAATCGACGCTATGAAATGTCGTATAAAATCCAAACATTACGACGTTTGCAAAAAGTGTTGCTTTAACTTACTCTTTTTTGTTTTAAGCGGCGTTTGATAAAAACGTTGGTACAAAAACGTCGCAAAAAGGTGTTTTTGTTGTAGTGGATAAAGGATTCGTCCCTCATATATAGCATGAGTGATATCTTGGGCCCCTTGATGGAGTGAGACTAATTCATGCCATGAACAAATGAATTAATATTATATATTAATTTCATTTGATTAATCTACTCGCGAATCAAGAAACTGATTGATTAAACTATACAAGTGTGACATTTTCCGTGACTTGTGTTCAATCTAAATATCGAGGACAAATAGATTAGTACAAAAAGGTCATAACAGTAATACTTGAATCACCTGATTATTTGTCAATTGGAGTAATGATGTGTTACTAGTTACCTCTCATTACTCTTGACAATTGTTGTCCCGACCAACATAGCAAATACCTAATGGGTCGCACACTATGATAAAATGGATTAGGTTTGTTGGAATTTACATTTGATATATGTGCTCCAATTGGATTGGACAGTTAATTGGATTGGGTCGATTAATACGTTTTTTTTTTTAATTGTAAGACCAGGCCAAAACTTGGGTTAAAATATGTGCAGACATCCTTTTTTTTTGGTAGGGGTTTGTTGGGTCAGTTTGCCCGATAGTCATGGCTCCTGATTGGCTATCTTAGCAAGATTTAACTAGTCAAGCTAATTAGCTTATGACCCGTTTCCCTTCTTTACCCATTATAGCCTTGACTGGTCCGTTTTTTTCATTTTCTTGATTCATCCCAACCAACTGAGGTATTTTTTGTGTCAACAATCTCTTTTTTCAACTTTTAGAATATAATTATGAAATTATCCTTACGAGAGAGAAGTTGATGGTTAATATTTAATAAAGATAAATTAAATTCCTTAAGGTTTTAGTTGAAAAAATATATTTCATCTCTTAGTTCCATAATCTATACTCACAACCTAGAAGCTTTTCCATTGGACGATGGAGTATTATTAATTTGGTATCGATAGTCAATTAGTCATATTGGTTCAATATCCTCTGTTAAACCTTCCCGATTTTAAGACTATGCTTCACTTAAAAAACAATCCTCTAAGATACACCTTCTTGGTTTGAAGAATTATGATTCTTTTATTTTTTTTCTTGATAAGTGAAATAAAATCATGATTCATTGTTTTTACTTCAAAGTATATAATTCATTACATTAATATACTTTTTTTCCTATTCAGAAAAAAAGGAATAAAACCTTTTTTGTAAGAAACTTTTTTTTTTTTTTGTATTTTTAGGATAAAATGTGTCGAAGTCGAGACATATTATTTTGAGTTAGAAGTGTTAGGTGAACTAAATTAAAGGTTAGTTTAGTAACCCATACCATTGTACTTCCTCCGTTTTAATTTAGATGTCCTAATTATATTTTACGAAACGGCTAAGGTTTTGATGAATTTTATAGAGAAATTTGAACGATTCCTATTTAATAATGGTTGGTCGGTAAATTTAAGTTTTAATAATATCTTGTTTTTTTTTTTTTTTTTTTTTTTTGCTGAATAAATTTTGTTCCCATTAATCACAAATAGCCGAGGCCATTACAATCAACAGAAAATCTGAAAATACAGAAAGTAAAGTTATACAATGATTTAAAAAAAAATCACGATAACAGACAAAAGACACATCCAAGAAAACTTGGATGGTTAGGAAAAACAACTAGAAAAACTAGACAACTAAACAAATATATAATCTTCTTCTTCAAAGCATCTTCATCGCCATTCTTGAACTACAGGGACAGGAGAATATCACTTTCAACATCTTCCTTAGGGGTCGACAATTTATAGGACCATGGGCGTATCAACCGTCCTACAAATTGTCTCGGGAAGATGTAGAAAGTTGATAAAGGGCCCAGATCAAGTCCGGGTTGAAAGAATCCTCCTAGAAACATAGAAAAAAAATCTAGATATGTGAAGATCTGAGACTCATCTAACCACTGTGTCTTGAATCTTGAAGAAAAAAACTCTGAAAAATGTTTCATATGATTCGTAGTACAAAATAGAGTAATAAAAACGGAATAAAAGGACCAAGATTTGACCATTGGCCGGAGCCAATGGCCAAATCTGGCCAGCAGCAAGGGACGCAGGAAGAGCAGGGGGAGAAGAGAGAGAAGAGAGGAGATGATTGATGGTTTAGATGGTTGATTGATAGGTACTCGCTCTGTCTAAAATTATTTGTCCACATTTCCTTTTTAATCTGTCTCAAATTATATGTCTGCTTTCTAAATAAATGGCTCATTATTGATATTTTTCCAATCCTACCATTACATTAAGGATAGTTCTGATATTGATCATGTTCATTGGATCATGTGGCACAAAACTTGCCACAACACTACATAATGAGGAAGGAGACAATTTTGTGGTGACGTGGCTAATTCTCAAACACAATGTCCATGTGGACATGGTCCATATCATAAATTTCATTATATTGAATGTTGGAGAGAGAATGATATAAAGAGAACATGATTTAGAATTAAATTGGGAGTAATATTAAATATGATCATATTTGACATTTTACCATATCTCACTATAGAAATTAATGAAATTTTGATTCCCTTGTACAATATAGAGTGAACAGATAATCTGAGACGGATGAAATATTAGATTATTGGGAAAAAAAGTATTTAATGGTTGGTTGGAGTTAAGGCTAAAGTTGAATAAGGGATAATTAATGACAGTTTATATAAAATTAGGATAAATATTTTTTTTAAAAAAAAACAGGAAATCTTAATTGAAAGAGAGGAAGTACTTAGTTAAATCAAAATGAAAGAAATTGTCTAATGGGAGCTGTTAGGGGTTAAAATTTAGTCAATTAATTGACTAAATTAGTAGCAAAATGATAAATAATGAGGTGAATTTCTTATACCTATATGAGATAAATAATATTTAATTTAAATTTTTAACCAATTATATTCAAAAGTGCTTAGCACTTAAGCTTTTTCCATTGTCTAATATCTATTTTCAATGGGAATCGGGTAGCCCATGGCCCGTGTTCTATTCCAATATCTCCCCAAGTGGGGCAAATAATTTCTCCTCCTTATGAGGCTCAATTCCCTCTCCAGGCATGGGGCATGCTACAATCTCCCTATCTAGGATACTCTCCACTCCCTCCCCTCGGGGGCAATCGCCCAACGGGCGTAAAAAAAAAAAAATAATATCTATTTTCAAAAGCTAGATATGCACGAACTTACACGCAACTCCACAGGTGAGCATTTAATGATTGTCCAAGTTGTTCACGTCTTTTTTTTTGTTTGCTATGTTAATTCCGGTCCTCACTCTCTTTTGTGGCATAGAGGCCAATAGCCAAGTGAGGCATTGGCGACCCGTGATCTAGAGGTTCCGGATTCAATACTCTTCGCTTGCGTACGGTAAATTTTATTCTCCCTTATCTAGGGTGTTCTCTCTCCCAAATATGAAGCTATATCTCTTCCCAATGTGAGAAAATTGCCCATCGTGAAGTAAACTCTCTTTTGTGGCTGAAAATCGTACTTGTACGTTTATTTTTATGTATCTATCAATTAAAATTTATCTTGAAAAATTTATTCTAATTATATATATAAATATCGAATTGTTAAAATTGTTAGTGGTTAGGGTAATGAATTAAAAAAAAATACCAATATAGACAATTATTGGTCCTCTTTTGTGTGGTAACGTTGTTGGTACGGATAATTTTGATATGAATCAGATCCATTGAGATCTGCGGTGCAGAACTGACTATATCACCACACAATAAGAATAGAGACAATTTTATAATAATCTGATCAATTTTAGACCATAAATTTCACATGTACGTGGTCCATATCAGAATTGTACTGTTGGCACAAAACATCACCATTTTTTAATCGTATTCACACACAGCCAATCGATCAATTCGTCACGTGACTGCAGCTCTACCAAAGTGGGACTATTGACCACTTTAGCTCACATTCAGCCACATCACAGTTTTGATTAAAATAATAAAAATATTCCCCTTTTTGGTGCATTGTTTGAGGAGTTTTTATTATTTTTTAATTAAAATAGGGGATGTGGTTGATTGTGAATCAAATGGTTTATATCCCCACTCGTAGGCCATGTCTATATCAGAATTTTTCCAGCCAATCCATGCAACCATGATCAACCACAACCGTTAGCTCTCACCCCACCCTATACGTTTTGGAAGCATCAATCAAATCTCTCCATTTCATTTTCAATGGCTCCATCACCCTCTTCTTCTCTTTCTCCCACCTCCCTTTTGTCTCTTCTCCTCCTCCTCCTCCTCTCCAGCTCTAGCATATCTTCCTCGGCCGCCACACCCGATGCCGAACCAGCACCTGAGATCATTATCCTCATTCAAGAGGCCTGCAAGGCATCAAATGACACCCCCACATGTGAATCCTCCTTAATCAAATTCGGCCGATTTCCGGCCAACGCAACTCTCATGGATATTTTGCAATCTGCCTTAAGGTTCTCGTCGGAAAATCAGGAGAATGCCATTTCAATGGTGAATGATCTTATAGAGTCTTCCCCAGACAATAAAAACCTCACGATTGCTGCTAGCCATTGTCTGGTTGGACTTATTTATGGAAAATATAGAACGGGTTTAACGGCTGATGCTCTGCCACGTGGCAAATTGAAAGATGCACGTGCATGGATGAGCGCTACCTCCGGTTACCAAGTTAGTTGCGCCGCCGGGTTTAAGAACGTTAAGGCCACGTCCAAGCTTAATGAAACGGTGGCGTTTTTGGAGAATTTGGTTGTATTCACCAACAATGCATTGAGTATGATGATGAATTATGATAATTTTGGGAAGGAAATATCTTCATGGGGCCCACCTAAAACGGAGCGGGACGGGTATTGGGAAAGGGTTAACGGGTCAGATGATGGGTCATTGCAGCGTTTTAAAGCTGGTGTGCCGCCAGGGGAGGAGGCGGACGTGACGGTGTGTAAAGCCGGTCGGTGTGATTTTGAGACGGTACAGGAGGCGGTGAATGCGACGCCGAGTAATGAGGCCGGCGGGAGGTTTGTGATATGGATCAAAGCGGGTATTTATAAAGAGATAGTTCGGGTCCCGTTGGAGAAAAAGAATGTTGTGTTTGTGGGAGACGGGATGGGCAAAACGGTCATTACAGGATCATTGAATGTGGGCATTCCTGGAGTTACAACTTTCGATTCTGCTACTGTCGGTGAGTCTTCTCTTGATCTACTATCCATTAATGTTTTGTTTGTTTTGCTGCAACTTGTTTGTTGACGTTTTCGATTTTTTTTTATCTTGGTAGGCTATTAAGTTTATAAGTTAAATCCAAACCAATGAGTACAGTATACGTAAGAAAGAGAATTGATATAAATTCAATTGTCTTTCCTACGTGTACTGAATTGATTGACTTGGATGTAAGTTTTAAACTTAATAGGCTACCAAGATAAAACTACTCGACGTTTTGTTCTGAATGTTTACTACATTTATGAGTCTCTCTGGATAGAAGGTTTTTTTAATCATACGCATACATTTATCTAACTAAGAGTAGAGAAATCAATTATAATTCGTTCGGCTATGGTACTAACATCATTTCATAATGAAATACAAGTGGTTAATGATACGTAGGGAAATTTAATTCATCTAGATTTTTTTAATTTTTTTAAAAAATTAAATTTTCTTTAAAAAAGATAAAAGACAAAAAAAACCTTTATATTGTGAAAGAGGAGGTATAGAGTTTGTCATGTAAAAGGTTGATTATGATTCAATTTTCGACTTCCTATATTTTTAAGTATCTTATGTGGCTGCTATCATCTCGGATATTATGAGTTTGACTTGATTGGATATCGTTTTGAGATTTTTACTTTTATTTTTAGAATATTTTCAAACTCAACCAAAATACTATTATTTTAATATTTGAAATTTCATTTAGATTCTCAACACGAGTGTTTTTTAAGTCCGATTGGACGGTTGCCCCATATAAGAGAGAGAGACCTGCCTCAGACGAGGAAGAGATAACCTTATAAAGGGAGATTAAAACTTACCGCACGCAGGCGGAGGGTATCGACCTCAAGGTCGTGGACAGACATCTGCCCCACTGAGTTAGGACACCTTTGATATCAACACAAGAGTTTAAATATCAATTTGTGTTTAAATGCGAAATTAAACTCAATACAGGTACACTATACCATTTATGAGATAATGAGATACCATGTTTTGTTTAGGTAAAATTATAAGTACAAAATTCAATATCTTCATTATCATCAACACCAATTTCAGTTACCAAAAAATAAAGAGAAAAAGATTCATCACCAATCTCATAATTGTACACATAGATCCGCTTGCTGCAAGACCTAGCCCCTCTCCGATCTCTCCTGTTCTTCTAGATCTGCAGCAACAAGTTGAGTTCTTCACTCTCGTAGTCCATGGGTGGCATCTTTTAGTGAATCCGGTCCATGGGTGGGGCCAGCTAAGAATCTCCACGTAAAGAATAATTTGATAACTACCACCAGTTTTGGGCAGATGGTTTAGGAATTTGGCTATTCTTCTTCTTTTTTTTTTATTATATATTATATTAACTGGACAATTAGTAACTTTACCTAACTCGTAATTTATAAGAACAAATAAAGAATTAAGGAATTTCATATAGGAATTACGGTCATTTTCCTATCATCTTAGGGAAAATTTGTAGGCCGACTTGATTTTCATAAATTACAAATTCTATCCATTTAGGAGGTTTAAATATAGAGTACAACCCCTTAAAAGCATGTTGTTGATCAAATTCAAAGATACGAAGTATTTCCTCAATAGTTAATTTTTTTTTTTTATATTATTTTTTGATGAATAAAACATCAATAGTTAAATGTCCACTCTTTTCCCTAAAACATTTAGTCATAATAGTTCGGTTGTATTGGTCGGTTGGTCCATCATCGTGTACTTTAGCTAGCCAAATTATGCCGTTTTGAAGAATTCCAAAAATTAAAGAAAATGGAATTACAATTCTACTTGAAAATTTCATTACACAGTAAATAATACATCTCTTTTTTATTATTATTTAAAAAACACATAATAATAGACATTTCTGTTTCATTTGTGAAAAATAAAACATAACAAAAAAAGTTTGGTTACAGTGTGGGACCAACATTCTCCTATCTTTGTTTTTTGCTAAATAAGAAATTATTCATTAACAATAAAATAGCCAAAATCATTACAATCAAAAGATAAAATAAAAATACAAGAATATAAAAATTATACATCACCATATGATAACAGATAAAAGTCACACTCGAACTGAGTAAACAACACTTAAAAGCAGTAGAAAAAATAAATATATAATAAAAATTTTCGACATCTTCTCCGAAATCGTTGAACAGCAGTAGGAAGGTCAGTTCCAACACTTTTCTTAGAAATCAACAGAGACCATGGGCATATCAACCGTCTCATAGATTGTCTCGGAAAGATGAAAAAAACTTGAGGAATGACCCAGAACAACTCCGGGTTTAGAGAAAAACTCCAGATCTGAAAGGATATGAAGTAGATATTGCATCTGAGTTTTGAATCTTTAATAAGAATGCCCTCAAAAAATTCAATCACGATTTACGGCAAAATAAGATGGTGAAGACACAAAAAATGGATGAATGATGGTTAGATCCAACTAAGATCCGACTGAAAGTTAGAGTTTTTGATTGAATTTAGTCATGGAAAGACAAAAATTAAAAAAACTTAAAGAAGAAAAAGAAGAAGAGAGGAAAAGAGAGAGAGAGAGAGAGAGAGAGAGAGAAAAAGGTTAGCGCCAATCTTTGTCCTGTGAAATTTTCTAGTCCTTCCCATCCATTTTCCCCTACGATATAGTTCCAGTTGTACATAAATTTTTAGCAAATATTCTAGTATCAATTTGGAGTGGTTTTCAGAATTACTAAATCAGAATATGAAATTTACTAAATTTTATTGGTTTATCAAAAAAGAAAAAAAATTAATTTAATTTTAAAAATAACTTCTTATCGGTTAAAAATAGACGCCTGCTTAACTCCAACATTTAAAAGATACCTCAAGAATGAACGAATTGTCAAAACTTTATAAATTTCAAATACGTCCACAAACTAATCAATATGTGTGATCTTTAAAATTCTCTATGAAAAATAACAGTAAAAGTCCATCGTTAGGATTGTGTTACATTATTCCTATAAAAAATTTGAATGCATTAGAGGGTACAATAAGGTACAATAAAAATCCTTTTGCAGGAGTTGTTGGTGATGGATTCATGGCCAGAGACCTCACAATTGAAAACACAGCAGGTTCAATTGCTCAACAAGCAGTAGCTTTCAGATCATCATCCGATCATTCAATTCTTGAAAACTGTGAATTCATAGGGAACCAAGACACTCTTTATTCTCACTCTCTCCGTCAATTCTACAAATCTTGCCGAATCATCGGAAACGTAGACTTCATATTCGGAAATGCAGCAGCAGTTTTTCAAGACTGTCTTATTCTAGTTGCCCCTCGACAAACAGACCGGGAAAGGGGAGAGGACAATGCCGTCACGGCTCATGGCCGGACCCATCAGGCTCAATCGACAGGCTTCGTCTTCCAGAATTGCACCGTCAATGGGACTGAAGAATACATGAAAGTATACCATAAAAACCCGAAAGTACATAAGACTTATCTAGGAAGGCCCTGGAAACAGTATTCCAGGGCAGTATTTATTAATTGTACATTGTCGGAGCTTATTATGCCGGAAGGATGGATGCCGTGGACAGGCGATTTTGCATTGGATACGCTTTATTTCGGGGAATTGGACAACGATGGAGATGGTGCTACCACTTCTGGAAGAGTCTCTTGGAGTAGTAAAATCCCAGAAGAGCATGTTAAAACATATTCTATACATAATTTTATTCAAGGTGATGATTGGATCCCTACAATTCATTGATTATGTTTAAGAGAATATCAGATAAGAAGGATGTAACTTAGTTGGTTAAAAACATTGTTTACTGAGTTATAAATTTTGGAGTTTGATTCATATATAAAAAAAAAAAAGTTGAAAATAGTCGTGGGGATTTTTGTCAAACCTGTAATTTTTGTTTATGTGATTTTCAGCGTGTAATTAATTTCAGCGTGGAAAAATTAAACTCTGTACAGGAAAAATAAAACTCTGCACTGGAAAAAATAATTCTGAACAGGAAAATTAAAACTCTGCACTGGAAAAAATAATTCTGAAAGGCAAAAAAACAAGAACTGATATTATCAGAACCTTAACCGGTTATGGATTTACTCCTGGACGAGAAACAGTCTACCGCTTCCCCTTAAGTTCACTATGTCCTGCCTTATCAGCTTCTGGCACTCCTTGAACACTGAACTCCAAGGTACAACGCCCAAACTCTCTGTTTCTCTTAAGCAAAAGAAAAATAGTACCTTCGAATCTTTGTCTTAACAGCAGAACTCTCAGAATGTGTGAAATGCAGAATAAGAAACTAGCAGAATGCAGTAGGGGAGGGAGATTTCGGATTCCTTTCCAGCACCTCTGGCCTGCCTTTTATAGCCATTGAAATTAGACTTGTAACAGCCCAAGTTTATTACAGTAATAAAACCTGGCTGTTACAGTCTAATGCCATTACCCTCACTTAATGCTTGTTACTGCATCAGTTCAGTGGAATTCGAAAAAGAAAAAATTCAAACCAGTAGCAAAAACGTGGCTGATCAGGCCCGCGAGTTTTTGTCCGGCATTCGTGTACGCAGGTCGCCCCTGCACACAAGTTCAAGCTATTTTGGCATCAACAGAACTTCGAATTGCACCCCCTACGCAGGCGCACACGAGGTTCTCACATAAGTATAATACAAGTAACACAATTTAAACCCATATCAACCACTTGAACTTATAAAGTGAAAAACACTTCCAAAGGTTTCCCATGTGGGATGTGGTTTAAAAAACTCATTTACCACATTTCATCCACCCTACTTTATACCAATTTATCATTCACACCAATAATTGGTTTTCTCACATGTCATATATCATCGCGAAGCTTGCGCAACCCACTTCGTGATAAACTCAATAACATTCAAAACCGAGCGGTGTAACATATAAATATATTAGCTCAAATATGTCCTCACGACACATTAATTACACATTAATTCTTTGAGAAAAGACACATTCTCCAACAATCCCCCACATGAATGAAAATCTTTTATAAAATGCACATGAAATGCAATGCAAGAGTTCGGCGAGAATTCGTTGCATCAGGATAGGTAGTTGTTAGCTTTGAACCTTCCCTAGTGAAATACCATCGGATACACTTGCTAACCAGTGGACGCGATGCCTTGAACTGTTCAGCGCTTTGTGTGTATCAAGACAACGATTTCTCTAAAACTGTTAATCGATTCTTTCGTTGTTGTCCATTTCGGCCCTGGACTGCCTTGGAAATGCTCATCGAATGCTCTAGAGATTTAGCCCTAAAGTCATCTCATAGAAGTGGCCCCTTCACATTCGATATAGGTGATCTCTTATTTAGAAGTATCCTGTCATACTTCACGTGATACGTATAAGAATCATTGGAAACTTTCGTTTATCCTCCAATGGACAGGTCTATCACTCTTTCACCTTAGGAATGAGATGGGAACTCATTTTCCCGAGTGCTTTGTTCGACTCCCCCCCCCCCACAATTCGGTTGTCCCTTTGAACCTGCAATTGGGCTTTACAATTCAGGTAGGGTTGCCATCATGAGTGGTAATCAATTTTACGGGCTTCAGCCCCATTCCCCTCGATGAAATCTCTATAAGATTTCTTGTTAGACCTTTTGTTAATGGGTCCGCTATAATTTCTTTGGATCTCACAAAGTCCAAAACTATAACACAGGTTTTCAAAAGTTTCTTTACGGATTTATGTCTACGACGTATATGTCTAGACTTCCCATTATACACATTATTCTTTGCTCTACCAATAGCTGGCATGCTATCACAATGTAAGCTAACTGGTGGCATTGGTTTTGAAAACATTGGAACATCTTCCAAAAATCCACGTAACCATTCGACCTCTTCGCCTTCTAGATCCATAGCTATGAATTCTGATTCCATAGTTGATCTTTCAATACAAGTTTGTTTGCATGATTTCCATGAAACCGCTGCACCTCCAATTAAAAAAATGTATCCGCTTGTGGATTTTATATTTTTGGAATCTGCTATCCAATTTGTATCAGTGTACCCTTAAAGTACAGCTGGATATTTAGTATAAAATAATCCATAGTTAGCAGTGTACCTTATATATCTAAGTACTCTAACTAACGCTCTCCAATGCTCATAACTGGGATAACTTGTATACCTCGCCAGTCTATTGACTGAGTTTGCAATATCTGGTCTAGTACAGTCCATGAGATACATTAGACTGCCTATGATCCTAGAATATTCAAGTTGTCGCACTCATTCTCCACGATTCTTGTGCAGATTAGCACCTACTTCCATAGGTGTTCTCGCAATTAAATCACTTCCTTTATCAAACTTGTCTAATATTTTTTCAATATAGTGACTTTGAGAAATTGAATATCCATCTGATGTTTTGGTAATCTTCATTCCAAGTATTACATCAGCATGTCCCATATCCTTCATATCGAAGTTTTGAGACAACAATTTCTTGGTAACTTTAATATTTTCTTTATTACCAATAATTATCATGTCATCTACGTAGAGACAGACTATTACATAATCGTCTTTGCTTCCTTTCACGTAGACACATTTATCACTCTGGTTTATTTGAAAACCAATTGATAGCATTACACTATCAAATTTCTCATGCCATTGTTTAGGTGCTTGTTTTAATCCATACAGTGATTTAACAAGTCTACACACATTGTTCTCTTGGCCAGGAACAACATACCCTTCAGGTTGTTCCATATAAATTTCTTCTTCCAGTTCTCCGTTAAGAAAAGCTGTTTTCACATCCATTTGATGGATCTCCAAATCAAACAAGGCTGCAAAAGCAATAATTAGCCTGATTGATGTTTTTCTAGATACAGGGCATAAGTGTCAAAATAATCAACACCCTCAGTTTGTCTGTATCCTTTAATTACAAGTCTTGCCTTGTACTTATCAATTGTACCATCATGTCTCATCTTTCTTTTAAAGATCCACTCTAATTCTTTACAACCTGGTGGAAGTTCCACAAGTTCCCATGTATGGTTTTGAAGAATTGAATTTATTTCACTATCAATTGCTTCTTTCCATAAGTTTGAATCTGGAGAAGTAATTGCTTCTCTATAAGTCAAAGGATCATTTTCTAACAAGTAAGTTAGAAACTCTGGACCAAATGACTTTTCCCTTCTAGCTCTTTTGCTACGTCTGGGTTCTTCAACTTCTTATTGAAGTTCTTTTTCCCCCCACAATCTTCTCAACATGATTGTTTTTAGGGTCTAAGCTCGAATGCTTAATGTAAGGAAAAATTCCCTCAAAGAAGGAAGCATCCCTAGCCTATATAATTGTATTTACATGCACTTCAGAGGTATCTGATTTATGCACTAAAAATCTATAAGCACTACTATCCTGTGCATATCCTATAAACACACAATCTACCGTTTTAGGTCCTATTCTCGTCCTCTTAGGAGGGGGAATTGGAACATTTGCTAGACATCCCCAAACTTTTATGAACTTATAAGAAGGTGCGTGACCTTTCCATAATTCATAAGGAGTTTTATCTAGTCTCTTATGTGGTAGTCTGTTTAGGATGTGATTTGCGGAAAGCAAAGCTTCCCCCCACAAATTCTGGGGTGAGCCAGAACTTATAAGCATCGCATTCATCATCTCTTTAAGAGTTCTATTTTTGCGCTCTGCTATTCCATTTTGTTCTGGAGTATAGGGTGCAGTTGTTTGATGAATTATCCCACTTTCAGCACACAACTGTTCAAATGGAGATACATATTCTCCACCCCTATCACTTCTTAGCCTTTTAATTTTCTTGCCAAATTGATTTTCAACTTCAGCTTTATAATGTCTAAACATAGTTATTGCTTCGTCTTTACTTCTCATTAAGTAAACATAGCAAAATCTTGTGCAATCGTCAATAAAAGTGATAAAGTAATTTTTACTGCCTCTTGATTGCACATATTTTAAATCACAAACATCAGTGTGAATTAACTCTAACGTTTCCGAACTTCTTTCAATTGAATGGAAAGTGGATTTAGCTAGCTTTGCCTCAATACAAGTCTCGCACTTGTAATTTTTTATCAATGTTAAATTTTGGAAGTAAGTTTAATGAAACTAACTTTTGTATACTTTTAATATTTACATGACCTAGTCTATCATGCCATAAATTAAAAGACTCAACAGAATAAGCAAATTTAACATCTTTATTAGCCTCTTGGGCAATTTTCCCAGCTGAGCTAGTGGAAGCCAATTGGCTCAGTACTTGGTAGTACAGTCATTACATTCATTTTAAATAAAGTACCAGCTAAATACCCTTTTCCCACAAAGGCACCACTCTTGGTAAGAATAAACTTGTTTGCTTCAAAGACAAGTCTAAAACCTTTACTGTTCAGCACTATTCCCGAAATGAGGTTCTTTCGGATCTCTGGCACATGGCACACATCAGTTAGAGTCACCTCCTTTTCCGAAGTCATTTTTAGGACAACAGTGCACTTTCCCTCTACTTTGGAGGTCGCAGAGTTCCTCATATAGCAGACTTCATCTTCTACAGCTTGGTATGTCTTGAACATCGACTTATTTGTACAGATATGACGAGTGGCACCAGTATCAACAAACCACTCCTCTTGGTTGCCTCCAACCAAGTTTACCTCTGAAACGACAGCTACCAGATGCATGTCTTCTATTCCAGAGCCTAGTCTCCCATCTTCTGCCACATTAACTTGGGCAGCCTTCTGATTCTGGTTCTTGTTCCCAGCACCAGGATTTCTCTTGTTCTTGTGTGTTACCGCAACTCGACTGCGGCAATCCTTTGCTTTGTGGTTAGGTTTACCACACACATAACAAGTTCCAGTAAACTTGGATTTTGAACCCTTTGACTCATTTGGACGCTTTCTCTTAGCGTTATTCCTTGAGTTTTCAGTTTCAACTATATTAGCCTTAGCCACAGAACTACTAGGCTTCTGAATCATTTTTCTTGAGTCTTGTTCTATCCTCAATTTCAACATTAGATCTTCCAGAGTCATTTCCTTCTTCTTGTGTTTCAGGTAATGCTTGAAATCATTCCAAGAAGGAGGGAGCTTCTCAATCAATAACACCACTTGTAAAGAGTCGTTAATTCCCATGCCCTCAGCGGCAAGATCGTGATATATCTTTTGAAACTCTTCACTCTGTTCAAGAACAGACTTTCCATCCACCATTCTGAAATCATGGAAACGAGCGGCTATAAACTTTTTGGACCCCGCATCGTCCACAGTATATTTTTTCAATAGAGATTCCCATAAATCTTTTGCTGTACTTTTTTCATAGTACAACTGATAAAGGGAATCACCTAAATTCATTAATATACTGTGCCGACAAATGTAGTCAGCACTTAGGCACGCTCGTACCGTGGTTTCAGATTGAGGATCATTACTGTCCTCCACCGGTTTATCCTCAGTGATAAACCAAATCAGATGTTGAGTGGTAAGGAAAAATATTATTTTTTCCTTCCACAACTTAAAATTGCTACCAACCTTAAACTTTTCGGGTTTGTCAAACTGACCAAAATGAATTGGTCGGTTTGGCATGGCAGCAACAAACGGTGGAAAGACGGTCTCAATACCGCCTGTCTGATTACCGAATTGAGGAATCGCTGTAGTGGGAACTCCAACCGGAACATTACCAGAACCAGTGCCAATGTTTGTTGCAGCAGATTCATTCTCCGTGTTTGCCATTTATATATAAAAAAAAAAAACAGAACACAAGTTAGTAAATAATTAATAGAAATAGCACAAAAAATTAAACACAGAAAAATCAGTTTAATAGTGAACTTAAGACCGTTAGAAAATTTTCTGTTATACTGAAAAAATTAGAGAATAAAACTGCACTGGTTTTAGACTTTCTGAACAGAAATTCTGCACAGGGAAAAATTAAACTCTACACTGGAAAAATAATTTATGGACAGAAATTTGCACTGGAAAAATAAACTCTGTACAGGAAAAATACAACTCTGTACTGGAAAAAATAATTCTGAACAGACAAATTAAAACTCTGCACTGGAAAAAATAATTCTGAAAGGCAAAAAAACAAGAACTGATATTATCAGAACCTTAACCGGTTATGGATTTACTCCTGGACGAGACAGTAGTCTACCGCTTCCCCATAAGTTCACTATGTCCTGCTTATCAGCTTCTGGCACTCCTTGAACACTGAATTCCAAGGTACAACGTGATGCGGGACCATCTAGAGGGCTGCCTCATATAAGGCATCCCTTATCCAACATCGTAGGACCAATGACTAGATCAAGAACTAAGCAAGTGAATCAACAATTGTCTACATTGATCCTAGTGCTAAAGCACAAAGAGGAGTCAAAGCTACATCTAGAAGATGAAGTTCAATTCCAACTAATAACTCTTGAAGGAATTCAAAGTCGGCCCAAACAAGCAAAGTGGCTAAAAAGGGTATTTTAGTCTTTTTACACATTAAAGTCTATTCTAGCCTATTCTAGACTATTTTAGACTTTAATTATTTTCAGCATTGTTATTTTATTATTCTAGCCGTGTAATAGCAAGTATTTGCTATAATAAAGGACATGTTAATGTGTTAGTTAGTTGGTTAATAAGAGTCCTAATGCAACTAGGACTCTTCATAGATTTGGTAGTTACTTTTATTTTAGCCGCCAAGATAATAGGAACATGTGCCTATTATCTTGTTTAGGTACTTGATAGCAAGTTGCTATTCAAGAGTCCTACTTCTTCAAGAACTCTTATTTGTTTTCAAGAGTCCTAATCCTTCAAGGACTCTTATTTCCCTTTATGGTTGTAACCGAAATCTCACCTTACTTAAGGAAGATTTCGGCCATCTTTTAGAGTTAGACTCGATATATTGATATTTTGATTAAGGTTATTCCTTTGATACTTGTTTATGAATTTCCGGTAGAACTCCATATTCTTTGAGTTACTGTATCAACTAGCTTGTTTCTCTAGTTGTGGTGTTTCAGCCTTCATTGATACTTAGCCTGCCCGGGATTTTGTTGAGTATATTCCCATAGAAACTATTTCGAGATAGAGAAAGATCTGCTTAAAAGACGAACCTTGATATAAAACATCACGGTTTCGCATCAAGTGGTATCAGAGCAAAAGGTTGATCTCTATCTTGGTGTACCTTACGTTTTCAAAAAATCTTCTTGTTTGCTTGGAATAGACCGAGAAAGATAACAAAAATATTATTACTACCATACGCAAAAGCCACCCGGAAGTAAAGAAATTGGCAGCCGGGTTATCCTAGACACGGATCAAACCAAAAGCAAACTTCATTGTCCGCTTGGACACAAAGGAATTGGCTCTTGTTCCCTCTTGTTCATGAATTAGTCGCCATCAAACTCATCAAATCAAGGTAATTTCTTCCTGACACGGAGTTCTTGATAAAGGCGGCCAACAAAAGGGTAAGTCTAAAGGTATAAGGTAAAGAAAGAAATCAAGAAAACAAGGTTTTCAAGATTTTAAAATTTTCGGTTACTATTCACAGCACTATTCATCCGAAAATTCAAAGTCTATTTTCAAGAAATCAAGAAGCGTAAAGGTTACATCTTTTTAACGATTACTCTTATTCTTTCTTTCTTAACTTTTTGTGTAGGTCAAAATAGGATTTCTTTCCATATTTTTTTCAGCCTTCCATCAACAAAACAATTCAATTTACCTAAATCAGCTAGAGTTGGAAGTTCTTGACAAGTATTTGTGGAATATTGAGAGAAAAACAAAAACAGTTACTATTCACGATTACTGTTCACAGTTACTATTCACAAATTACTATTCATTCAATTTTTCGTGTGAATTTTTCTACTAACGATTTGTGTGATTCTTTTCTTTGCAAAGATAATGTCTTTTAATGAAGGTACTTCGCAGCATGGTGCCATTGATGACGACAAGCTTTTCAAAGAATTAATGCAACAAACCATAAAGTCTTTGATGCAATCCGTCAATGAACTTAAAATGGAGGTTCGTGAACTCAAGAACCATTCGGATAAAGGTAAAGGGGCAGCCAAGGATGATCAAGAAGATCAAGATTCCCAAGAATCCTTTGAACAAATTGCAAGGGACAACTTTCGGCACCAAAAAGAATTTCAGCCGAGAGCAATCCCAAGAATGGTGGACAACTTTGCATATGATCCGAGACCAAATCAACAAAATGCAAGGTATGGTCCGAGACCATTGGATCATAATGAAAGATTTGAGCCGCAAGCATATCATCAAGATCAAAGGTTTGATCCGAGACCAAATGCTCACAACCAAAGGTATGATCCGAGAGACAATGTTCAAGATCAAAGGTATGATAATAATCTTGGTGCTATTAAGACCAAGATCCCTCATTTCTTAGGTACTAATGACCCTCAATTATTTTTAGATTGGACACGAAAAGTTAAGCATGTTTTTTATGTTCATAATTATTCCGAAGAGAAAAAGGTCAAATTAGCAGCCATGAAGTTTGGAGAATATGCATCAATTTGGTGGGATAATGAGGTCCATGAACGGAGAAGATCGGGGCAAAGACCAATTGATTCATGGGAGGATATGAAAGCGGTCATGACACGACGATTTGTATCTCAAAAGTTTTAATCGTTATTTGTACAATCAACTTCAACGATTGAGGCAAGGGACAAAGACCGTTGATGAATACTACAAGGAGATGGAGATGGCCATGATAAGATCAAACATCCGGGAAAATAATGAGGCTACTTTGGCGCGTTTCTTGGCTGGTTTAAATGACAAAATTAGACCCAAGGTAGAACGTGCTAACCTTCGTGATCTTATTGATATGGTTTATTTTGCTGAACATATGGAGAGGCAGCAAATAGAGAAGAGTTCAAGGACTTATTCGGCAAATTTCCAATCTTGAAAACGGCCAAATCAGTCCCTAAACAATTCTACTTTTTTGCCGGGCCCAAATAATGCAAAGGGCAGTTTGGGGAATACACAAAAGGCCACGACTTCTTTTGGGGCAGCAAGGGTACCAACCACTTCAAAACCGACCGATTTGAGAGCTAAATCAACTACATCAAATGATCGGGAATGTTTTAAGTGTAAAGGTAAAGGAATTTGCTCGGGATTGTCCTAATAAAAGTGCCATGATCATGATGAATGATGGAACTTGGGTAAGTGATGAAGAGGAAGCCGAGGACACTTTGTTGGGAGAAGAAGCCGAGGGCAATGGAGAATTCCCGGATGATGGTAAATTTCTTTTGGTTAATATGCAACTTTTACATTCTCAACCATTAGATGATTTGCATCAACACCGTAGTAATCTTTTTCAAACTAAGTGCACTATTAAAGATAGATCATGTTTGGTTATTATTGATAATGGTGGTTGCACTAACATTTGTTCTTATGAGATGGTAACCGCTTTAGATTTACCTACGAAAGCACATCCGATGCCATACAAGCTTTCATAGGTAAATCTAAAGCGGGGAGATTAAAGTGGATAAGCAAGTAGAGTTTGACTTCCGCATTTGGAACTTTAAGGATACAGTTTTGTGTGATGTGGTACCTATGACTGCAAGTCACATTATTCTGGTAAGACCTTGGCAATATGATAGGTTCGCTGATCATATTGGTCGAAGGAATGTTTACATGGCTACAAAAGATAACATTCGGTACACATTGCATCCTATGACACTGAATCAGGTTTGTGAGACTCAAAGACTACTAACTGAGGGGAGAGAAAAGAAATTAAAAGAGCAAGAGTTGAAAAAAAAGAGCGAACCTATCCCTAAGGTACAAACCGAGGTAAAAATGGATGACAAAGCCGAGAGCATTGTGAGGAAGAAGTCATGTTCCCTAAAAGAGAAGAAAGAGTGTTTGTTTATCAATTTTGGAAAAGTAGATAGGGCTTTACGTGCAAATAAACCCCTTGTTTTACTTGTTTTCAGAGAAACCGAGAGGTTAACTCTACTTAACAATTTCAATTTTGATGATTTAACTTCTTCTCTCCCTAGTGTATGTATTGATGTTTTGTAGGAATTCAAGGATATTTTTCCTAAAGAGTTGCCGAGAGGTTTACCCCCAATCCGAGGCATAGAACATCAAATCGACTTCATTCCAGGATCAAATCTTCCGAATAGGGCAGCCTATAGAGCAAATCCGGATGAGACCCGAGAAATACAAAGGCAAGTCGATTTACTCTTAGAAAAAGAGCAGGTACGTGAATCTTTAAGTCCTTGTGCTAGTCCGGTTATTTTGGTACCTAAGAAAGAAGGCACTTTTAGATTATGTACAGATTGTCGCGATATTAATAAGATAACTATTAAATATAGACATCCTATACCTCGCTTAGATGATATGCTAGATGAGTTAAGTGGTGCTTTATTCTTTTCTAAAATTGATTTAACTCAAGGCTATCGCCAAATTAGAATGAAAGAAGGTGATGAATGGAAAACTACTTTTAAGACTAAATATGGATTATATGAATGGATTGTAATGCCTTTTGGTCTAAGTAATGCACCTAGTACTTTCATGAGATTAATGAACTACATATTCCGACATTGTTTTGGTAAATTTGTTGTAGTTTATTTTGATGATATTCTTGTTTATAAAGTAAAACCTTAGAAGAGCATGTTCAACATCTTAAGGCTGTTTTTACTATATTAAGAGAGCAAACATTGTATCCCAAGCTTGAAAAATGCGTTTTTTGCACTAATTCTATTAACTTTCTTGGATACATTGTTAGTTCAAGTGGTGTTCAGGTTGATCCGGCCAAAATTGAGTCAATCATAAGCTGGCCGAGACCAACATCAGCAAAACAAGTTCGTTCATTCTATGGTCTAGAAAGCTTTTATAGGCGATTTGTTCGTGATTTTAGCTCAATAGCCGCACCATTGAATGAAGTTGTGAAGAAAGATGTATCATTTTTTTGGGATAAGCAGCAAGAAGAGAGCTTCATTAAGCTTAAGCAATTACTCACTTCTTCCCCTATTTTATCTTTACCTCAATTTAATCTAACTTTTGAAGTTGAATGTGATGCTTCAGGTATAGGTATTGGGGCTGTTTTACAACAACAAGGCAAACCTTTGGCATATTTTTAGTGAGAAATTAAGTGGCGCTTCACTTAATTATCTTACATATGATAAAGAGCTATATGCTATTGTGAGAGCTTTGGAAACATGGCAGCATTATTTGATTGCAAAAGAGTTTGTCATCCACACGGATCATGAATCAATCAAGTATCTCAAAGGACAAAGTAAGCTAAACAAGAGACATGCAAGGTGGGTTTCCTTTATTGATACCTTTCCTTATGTAATCAAATACAAAAAAGGTAAGGAGAACGTTGTTGCGGATGCTTTATCTAGAAGGTACACTTTACTTTCAATTTTGCAAACTAAATTACTTGGTTTTGAACATTTGAAAGCATTGTACAAAGATGATAACAATTTTTCTGATTTATATTCCACATGTCATGTCTCGGCTAAAAAAGATTTTTATAAATTTGAAGATTTCTTGTTTAAAGGCAACAGATTATGTGTGCCGTCTTGTTCTATGAGAGAATTAATTGTAAGAGAGACACATAGTGGCGGCTTAATGAGACATTTGGGTGTTGTTAAAACATTAGATATTTTACAAGAACACTTTTATTGGCCTAAAATGAAAAGGGATGTGATGAAAATTTGTGACCTTTGTTTTAAGTGCAAACAGGCAAAAAGTACCTCAAAGGCTCACGGATTGCTCATTCCTTTACCAATTCCATCTTCACCATGGATAGATCTTTCCATGGATTTTATTCTTGGTTTACCAACGTCTAAAAGAGGTAATGATAGTATAATGGTTGTTGTTGATAGATTTTCTAAAATGGCTCATTTTATACCTTGTAGGAAAACAAATGATGCAAGCCATGTTTCGGATCTATTCTTCAAAGAAGTCATTCGGTTGCATGGTGTTCCAAAAACGATCGTAAGTGATAGGGACGTAAAGTTCCTAAGTTATTTTTGGAAAACCTTATGGAGTAAATTGGGGACTAAGTTGCTATTTTCTACATCAAGTCACCCCCAAACCGATGGACAAACCGAGGTAACCAATAGAACTCTAGGGGTTTTACTTAGGGCACTAATTCAAAAGAATTTAAAACGGTGGGAAGAATGTTTATCTATTGCTGAATTTGCATATAATCGTACTTTACATTCAACTACTAATAACTCACCTTTTGAAGTTGTTTACGGTTTTAACCCCCTAACCCCTTTAGATCTAACCCCTCTCCCTATTGATGAGTACTATAATATAAAAGGTGATTCAATGGCTGATTTTGTCCAAAGAATACATCATGAAGTTGCCGCCAACATCAAGAAGAAGAATGAGTGTATTGCAATACAAGCCAACAAAGGCCGCAAGACAATCACCTTTGAAGCGGGTGATTGGGTTTGGATACATTTTAGGAAGGATAGATTTCCTAAAGAAAGAAAAGGTAAACTTCATCCCCGAGGAGATGGACCTTTTCAAGTCGTGGCCAAGATTAATGACAACACAGACAAAATCAACTTGGAAAGTAAGTATGGAGTCCATTCCACTTTTAATGTTGCTGATTTATCTCCTTTTGATTTTGATTCAGATTATGTTGATCACGATGATGATTCGAGGTCGAATCCTTTTCAAGAAGGAGGGGATGATGCGGGACCATCTAGAGGGCTGCCTCATATAAGGCATCCCTTATCGAACATCGTAGGACCAATGACTAGATCAAGAACTAAGCAAGTGAAACAACAATTGTCTACATTGATCCGAGAGCTAAAGCACAAAGAGGAGTCAAAGCTACATCTAGAAGATGAAGTTCAATTCCAACAAATAACTCTTGAAGGCATTCAAATTGGCCCAAACAAGCAAAGTGGCTAAAAAGGGCATTTTAGTCTTTTTACACATTAAAGTCTATTCTAGCCTATTCTAGACTATTCTACACTTTAATTATTTTTAGCATTGTTATTTTATTATTCTAGCCGTGTTTGATATAATAAAGGACATGTTGTTCATGTGTTAGTTAGTTGGTTAATAAGAGTCCTAATGCAACTAGGACTCTTCATAGATTTGGTAGTTACTTTTATTTTAGCCGCCAAGATGCAAGTTGTTAATCAAGAGACCTACTTTTTCAAGGACTCTTATTTGTTTTCAAGAGTCCTAATCCTTCAAGGACTCTTATTTCCCTTTATGGTTGTAACCGAAATCTCACCTTACTTAAGGAAGATTTCGGCCATCTTTTAGAGTTAGACTGGATATATTGATATTTTGATTAAGGTTATTCCTTTGATACTTGTTTATGAATTTTCGGTAGAACTTCATATTCTTTGAGTTACTGTATCAACTAGCTTGTTTCTATAGTTGTGGTGTTTCAGCCTTCATTGATACTTAGCCTGCTCAGGGTTGTGTTGAGTATATTCCCATAGAAACTATTTCGAGATAGAGAAAGATCTGCTTAAAAGACGAACCTTGATATAAAACATCACGGTTTCGCATCACAACGCACAAACTCTCTATTTCTCTGAAGCAAAAGAAAAACAGTACCTTCGAATCTCTGTCTTAACAGCAGAACTCTCAGAATGTGTGAAATGCAGAATAAGAAACTAGCAGAATGCAGTGGGGGAGGGAGATTTCGGATTCCTTTCCAGCACCTCTGGCTTGCCTTTTATAGCCACTGAAATTAGACTTGTAACAATCCAAGTTTATTACAGCAATAAAACCTGGCTGTTACAGTCAAAACCATAAAGCACATCATTAGTATTGCTGTTACAGTCTAATGCCATTACCCTCACTTAATGCTGACTGTTACTGCATCAGTTCAGTGGAATTCGAAAAAGAAAAAATTCAAACCAGTAGCAAAAACGTGGCTGATCAGGCCCGCGAGTTTTTGTCCGGCATTCGTGTACGCAGATCGCGCCTGCACACAAATTCAAGCTATTTTGGCATCAACAGAATTTCGAATTGCACCCCCATGCGCGGGCGCACACGAGGTTCTCACATATGGCATGACACAAGTAACACAATTTAAACCCATGTCAACCACTTGAACTTATAAAGTGAAAAACACTTCCAAAGGTTTCCCATGTGGGATGTGGTTTAAAAAACTCATTTACCACATTTCATCCACCCTACTTTATACCAATTTATCATTCACACCAATAATTGGTTTTCTCACATGTCATATATCATCGCGAAGCTTGCGCAACCCACTTCGTGATAAACTCAATAACATTCAAAACCGAGCGGTGTAACATGTAAATATATTAGCTCAAATATGTCCTCACGACACATTAATTACACAGTAATTCTTGGAGAAAAACACATTCTCCAACAGCTTACACGTATCGTAATTAAGGAACTTAAATTATGTTTCACTTAGATAGTGGATTGGATTTAATAAAATAAAATGGATTAAAAAGGAAATTAAAGAAAAGTGTAACATAATTAGTTCACTGGGATCAGGCTGCATTTAAAAGATAAATAAAAATAAAAATAAAAAATAAAATAAGAGAACATCGTGGGATTCAGGGGCATCGTGGGCTGGGAAAAATTCGGCATGGGACGGATCCAATGGGTACGACCCCACACTCCTCTCACATAAATTAGGAAGGACCCACCTGATTGACCTGCGGGACCTACCCTGCAGGTGGGTCCTGTCTAAATTTATGTGTGTCCGCCCCATGCCAGACTTACCCCATGGGCTGCGTGGTTCTTCCTCGGCAAACGTGCCAGAAAGAAGCAAAAGAATAAACGGCTCCTGGGCAGCCGCGAGAGCACACAAAAAAAAAAAGGAATTTTGAGAGTGATTTCTAGCAACTTCGAGAGTACTTTTGAGCGAGAAATGTTTGTTGGATTTCGACGAACCTTATATGTAAATTCATCACGACGAAACAAGCTACGAGGGTGTGGAAACGGATTCACATTCTAAATTTGGAGTTGGAAAATATTGCATAGTGAGCGGGGTTGATTTCTGAATTTCGTTTTCTGCGCGCTTCCGGTAGAATCGCCGTACAGGTAACTTTCGAACTCTAATCAGAGTAATTATTTTTAATTTAGAAACTATAATTATAGGGCTATAATCTGACCTGAGGGATCGAGATTTTAACTGTTATATTTTCTGTAATGTATGTCAGAAGTAGATGCAACACCATATTTTTCCAGTTCTTAGACGTTTATCGCTCTTTCTAAGGATTCGAGGTAGGAACCCCCCTACGTCATTTAATTCTCGCATATAATTATGAATAGTCAGTGGGAAATGTTGGGTTTATGTTTTGGGACTGTTTGGGTGATTAAATATCGCATAAATTGTTCAATTACGAAATAATCACACGAATTGTGTTTATTTCTTTCGATATTGCATAAACTGCTTTGGCTTGGTTTAAATGCATTATAATCTGATTCATAAATGGATTTACTTTTTTATTACACTTGGAATTACGTAATTCGTTACCGTTAGGTGTTATACGTGTATCGTGGATCGTTAATTTACTATTTGATGAACTTTCTTAATTGTTAGTTGTCATAATTGGAGTCGTCCTTTTGGTATCATTATTTTAGTCCTATGTGGTTTGGTCGACTGAGTTGTCGCTCCTATTGAGCTCTTGTCTACGAATGACTAACTAGAAGGATTCGTTCGCTATTGCATTTTGATACTGATTCTGTGGCCCCGAGAGGTCTTCTGATATACGCGTCTCTGAGCCCTCACCTGATGAAGCTATCATTGGGACGATAATGGCTTTGTGGAGTCCACAGTGGTAGGTGATGACACAATATAAGAATGGATCCTTAAACCCTGGGCCTGTCATTTGGAGGACCGTACTAAACCCACACCTGCATTTTCTGAGTCGTCCTAACTCGGATAATAGCTATGGTCATTACCGTTATTGTTGATTGGGAGTCAATATATGAGTCAGCTCATGTGGAGGGATTGTGTGTCATAGCGGTAGTGATGTTCTTAGTGTTTAAATGGTGTTATAATCGAGTGTAGCGTATGAGTAATGTGTGGTGCTTGTCGTGCATTCGGTTATGTAAGCGTTTAGATGCGAGGATTATGGATACTTAGCTTATTTGTTGTTTCATACTTGTTCGTTCTTATTTTGGTCCTTAACTGCTACTTGGAATGATGTCTTTATGTTTACTTTTGAGTTGGGAAGTTTGGGTATTGTTTAGTGCTCTTTGCACAAGTTTTAAACTCATTTTTCTAAAAATCGCAGTTGTGCAGTCCTCTGTTCTGTTCTGAACCATCTGTACTCTCTTGCACTAAGTTATGAGTCTTGCTAGATTTGGGATGAGTTTTAGGTCCCTCCTAAGCACCGGAGCTCAGTCCATATCCGATTTCGTTGTTTCAGGTTTTGTAGATGTTGATTATACCTATGCTGATGGAGCTTGAGATGGGGATTACGAAGAGTGATCCTAACTGGATAGTTCACACCTATTATTTCCTTTTATAGTTATTTAATTGGAACTTGTTGTTCATTTATCAGATGTAATAAATTAGAAATAATTTCCTTTTTCAGATAACGCTTCCGCTAGTTCTTTTATTACTATTTATGGACGTTGAATAATGAACTCTTTTATTTAGTAATTCTCTTACTGTGGCTTTGGTGCTTCATTAACCAATGTGGTACTGCATGTCATCACTCCGGAGACGGGGTGCGACAATTTTTTCATCTCAGAATCGGCTCCAAATTCTTCGGCTTCAGCTTGAGCGATCATTGGAAGAATTTGGATAAGTATGATGTTAATAGTTTAGGTGGTAAAAAAATCTTCTTGTGCGGATGCCCTTTCCTTTTTTCTGTCTCCCAAAAAAACAAAATTGGGTAATAAAAAATGTTGTTATTGAAATACCCGATAGGGGAGAATTTAATAGGGTGTGAATTAGATTCTCAAACGTTTTCGTTTTTTCTAAAACTTTTGTGCTGAAGTGACCACCTTAACACCAAGTATGTTGATTAAACACATATAGATAGTTAAAGCCTAGATGACTTAGTATGTTACATGCAACACATATGAACACAAGATGATGAATATGCTCAAAGATAAGCTAAGTCAAGGTTCCTATATGCAAAACTTGTAAGATGGAACAACACAAGTCATATGACCAAAGTCAAGCTAGCTATATAAAGCTAGGAAGCAAACAAACAATCTAACTCAAGATAGACAATTAAAAATCATATAAACAAGTTCATAAGGAATATAAACAAAAAGTATATGTATGAACTTAAAAGTAAAGAGGTAGAGTTAGAGAAACAAACACGAGGATTTAGAGTGGTTCGATCACAAAGATCTACGCTCACTACCTTAGACACACCCAATGCTTTTGACAACTTTACTAGCTTTTCCTTTACAACAAATGTAAGGCAGGATCAACCTTTTTACATAAGTGGAAACCATACAAAAAGTTTTACCTTCAACCACTTTTCTAGCCCATAATGAGCCTTGCTCACAAAGAGGTACAACTTGTCTCACAAAGAGGACTTGCTCACAAAGAGTTTTCAGACGTCTCACAAAGAGAACCCGCTCACAAAGAACGTTTCTAACCCATTAAGAGCTAAGCTCACAAAGAGCCAATCTCACAAAGAGATAAACTCACAAAGAGCTAACCTAACTCACACATAGCTAGTCACACAAAGAGAAAGAATGAGCCTCAACAAACGAGACTTTACTTTAAGCTCACTATTACAAATCCCTTGATGGATTGAATTTTAAAATTGATAGCTCTAATGAATATTGAGAATATAAGAGTATGTATATGAAGATCTTTCTCAAAATGATGCATTTTGATAAAGATACGAAGACTAAGCTCGTGAGAGTGTTTGATTACTTGTTTTGAAAGTGTATAACAAAGGCCCTCTCATGGCTCTGTTAACTATGAAAAATCAGTCTTAAAGGTTTTATGTAGAGGCAAAAATTGATAAGCAAATCGAGTTGCAACGAATATTTTTTTTTCCTTGACACTGTTGACAGGATAGCTCCAGTCACCGATCTAGTAGGTAGGTCAACAAGAGTGCTTCTGAATTAGAATAAAAAAGCTACTGTGCGACGACCGACAAAATCGGCTCCCATTTAAGGTTAGTTCAACATGTTACTTTTAAATTTTAGAAGAGGATAAAATAGTATTCCATATTAATTATAGGGTTAAGTTATTTCAAAATTTATATTAGTCATTTTTATTTAAAGGTTAGAGATAAAATGGTCAATTCACTATTTACAAATAATAATAAATACTAAAAGTACTTAGAGCCCAAGAATATATTAAAACAATAATAAAAATAAAAATAAAAATAGCAATAATCATAATAATTGCCTTGGAGCCAAAGGATTTACATCACGAATTACACAATAAGTCCTTTTCAGAATGTAAATTACAAGTAAGTGTCTGTCCCTACTATAAATAGAAAGGGCCATAACCCAACTGTATAATCATTTTCACTTTCCTACAAAGGAAAGTCTCTCCCCAGTTTATCTATTCCCTAAACCAAACTCTCTCTCAACATTACTCTGTCCAAATCATTTACATATATACTTCAACAACAAATTCTCTTGTTACCTTCTTTTCCTCTTCCTATATGAATATATCAACAATACAAGATAACATCATCAACATCATCAATCATCAAAGCAAGAAAAATAAGATTCTATTCCCTCTATGTAGGAGCACAACACACACATACTGCTCATTTCTTTTGCTCCTCTACACAAAAGTATCATAGCAGTAGCATCATATAATTTTTGCTTCCTTCATTCCCCTGCATAAGAACACAACATATATCAATATTTATCCATCTCTATTGCATCTACTCTAACCACTGCTTTTGCTATCAAAACTCATAAGCCATAAGAACAATTTCTCAACACATTAGTTTTACATATAAACATATAAGTCTCAAGAACTTAAGTATTGAACAATGGTTACCTCGAAATCAATCCATTATACTCTTTGTTCATGTAAATTTCGGACAGTACTCCTTTGAGACTGCTGGCTTGCGAATTTTCTTATCGAACTTCTTAGGAACACTTGTTATACCTACCCAATGGTAGAGATTTATTAATTGGATTTTTGTCGATTTAAGTCAGGTGACCAGAGAATATTATCTTAAATTTTCTTGATCCAAATTAGCATAAAGAACATGAATTTGGGGAAATCATGTTTGAAGCTAAAACAATAATAATAAAAATAAGAAAAAATGGCCCCACACGCCCCCCTCCAACTATTTCAATTTAACCTCGATAATCCCCGTTTGTTTATTTCCGCATAAAGAATCCTCCAACAATTTACGAGCAGACTGTAGAGTCTTTATCACCACATTCGCGTCGGAATCTGTCCAAGTCAAGGGTAAAATCGACTTTTTCTTTTCATAAATAATTTTTTTTTCTTTTTCCCAATCATCTCCATTTTCTTATCACCGTCGCTTCTTCTTCTTCTCCAAACCACCGCTTCTTCATCTTCTCCAAACCACCACATATCGTCCTCTTCATCTCCTCCTTCATTTCTGAAGTCCACCACCCCATCCCTTATTTATTTTTTTTTCTTTGTCATATTCTTCAACCCAGAAATCGATTGGTTTTGGAGTTTTGGGAGGTTTTAAAATTTTGAGTCCTATTGAAGTAGTCAATTTCTGAAAATTCTTGCAAAAAATAATTGATGTTTTTTCTTCTAGGTCATTTTATGGATTTACTGGTTCATAATGGTAAATTCATTTTCTTTTTCTTTTTGTTTGTTGTGGGGGGGGGGTTAGGTTTCAGAAAAGAGTGTGTTTTCGATGATTCCTATGTTGATTTTACTCAATTGCATGCGTATTTAACAATGCCTTTGAGATATAGAGATCAGAGACAATGAATTTTTGGAATTCTGGTCTGAAATTGAACTGAAAAATAAAGAGAATTTGGATTTTTATTTCTTATTTTATTTGAAATTGTTTGTTTGAGATTGATTTGTTAATTGTTGTCTGTGATTTGGTTTTTATGTATTTTTGATCTGATTGGGACAGATTTATAGATTGAATTTGGTTTTGATTTATGAATTGAAAATCCCTGCAACTTTGGTGTTCAATCTAGTATCAATTTAGTAGTGCTCTGTTTTACTCCTCTTTTTTTTTTTTTGAAAATTGGAAGTTTTTTGGTGGTCATAATTTCTGGAAGAAGGAAATGGAAATGAAGGAATGGAATGATTCTGAATGGAAGCAGAGGAAAATGATTCGGTGTTCAGTGGTGGTGGTGTGTGGTGGTCTGATTTGGGAGAGAAGAATGGCGGCGGCGGATGGGGAAAGGTAAGGGAGAGGATGAAAAATAAAGAAAATTTTGTTTTTTTTTCATTTTAGAGCGAAACGACCAATTTACCCCTAATTCTTTAGCATGTGCAATTAGGGGTGTGCGTTTGGTAATTCGGTTCGGTATCGGTACGAAATTTCGAAATTCGGTTCGGTTTTATGACGTTTTATTAAAACCGAACAAAACCAAAATTTTATGGAAACCGGATACCGAATACCGAAATTATTTCGGTATGGTTCGGTTCGTACCGAAATTTTTTTCTCAACTTAATAAAAATTAAACAAAAGATAAAATTATAATGCACAATTAAAATAAAAACAATAAACTAAAAATTAAGAATAAAAATACAACTCTACAACAATAAAATAACTCATTAAATCCTCAATAATTCAAGGTATGGGCGGGGATGAATAGGAGACAGACTTAACATTTGAAAATAAATGCACAAAGTGTATGCTCCCAGAATGTCCATGAAACATATGGATTGAAGACAACTCTAAGTAAAATTAATAATACTTATAAGTATAATAAAAATGTTTTTTAATAAAAAAATTGATCTATTCGGTATTTCGGTAATTCGGTTTTTAAAAATTGAAAACCAAATACCGAACCAAATTATTTTAACTTTTTCAAACCCGAACCGAATAAACCAAAATACCGAATAAACCGAACCATATAATAAAATTCGGTTTGGTTCGGTTCGGTATTTCGGTTTAACCGAATAGTGAACACCCCTATGTGCAATGCACATGTTTGACTGGGCCGGATTCCGCAGCGAATGTGGTGGAAAGGACTCTACAGATTGTTCGTAAATTGTTGGAGGATTCTTTATGCTGAAATAAAGAAATGGAGATTTTTTAGGCTAAAATTAAATAGTTGAGAGACGTATGGGGCAATTTTTTTCTAACAATAATAGCAGTAACTATTATTGATACACAGGACTAGGGGAATGAAAACTATAAATAATAATAATGCTAAAAATAATAATAATAGTAAAAAGGAGAACAAGAGAACAAATGTAAAATAAAAAAGGGCAGGAGTGATTATGGTTAAAGAAACAGTAACATGGCAACAATACAAACATAAATGATAATAGAAATAGTAAGAATAATAATAGAAGTAATAAACTAATAACAGTAATAACAATAATAGAAGATAAAAAGAAAAGGAAAAGGAAAATAAACAGTGGCAAGAAGAAGGATCGGCGGTGATTAACTCAGAAATGGAGATGCCAACGATGACAAAGGTGGCCGGTCTTGGGATTGAGTGAAATAAGAACCAAAAGAATTAGAGAGAGAAAGAGAGGGAGAGAATTAAAATAATATTCCTTTCGTCCCAAATGAACTGTCAATATTTTTTTTTTTTTCCAAATTAATTGTCCACTTTCTAAATAAAGTATGTATTAATGACAATTTTTCCAATTTAACCTTCTTCCAACTCCTCATTGAATACTCTTAATTAAAATTATCATTTTTCCACTCATATTTAAGAGGTGATTGGATGTTGTATGAGAAGAATGAGAGAGAAATATACAAAATTTAAATGAGATTAATAAAATTCATGAGGAATATATTAGATTTTTACTTATATTTTACTATCAACATCATTAAAATTTTAATACCAGTGCATTTATCAAAGTTGACAAATAATTTGGGATAGAGAGAGTAATAATAATAAAAAGAAGAAGAAGGAACAGAAGCAAGAAGAGAAAGATAGTGATTTACCTTGGTGATGGAGACTTACCAGCAGTAGAGCGGGGAGGGCTAGGCAAACGGTGATGGTGGCGGTGTGTCATGTCCCGCCTAAAACTAACACCGCAAACTCACACAACAATATTCCAACGAAGCAAAGTACCAGAGATTTGAGCAATATAGCAGCAAAATAAATGGCATATAACAGAACAAGAACAGATTACTAAGCTGTGATTACTTCAGTATATATATATATATATATATATATATATATATATATATATATATATATATATATATATATATATATATATATCCAAAACAGACTACAATAATAGATACTAATGATTAAGCAGTCCTCACTAACACCAAACTACTAATATAAGTGATATTAAGAGTTAAGGATTGAAATAAAACTCTCAAGCCAGCTCCGAGAACAAAGTAGCCAGGAACCCTCAAGGATATGTGAGTTCACAGGAAAGATTTGTTAGCTCCGTGGAATAGAAACAGAAATGGAGATAATGAGGTGATTGAGAATGAAGGAAACCCACGAAGGAGGGAGAAAGGCCTCAAGCCAATTTCAGATAATTATTTCCATACCCTTCCTTCAGGATCAGTTCTGTTGTGGGACCTGTGGTCATGGATCACTTGGTTCACATTCAGCCACATCACAGTTTTGATTAAAATTAATAAAAACACTCCTCCTTTTAGGTGGGCCTTATGAGGCATTTTTTTTTAATCAAATGAGGTGATGTGGTTGATTATGGGACCAAAGTGGTCCCACAACCCCACATATAAAGCTGCAGTCATATCGAATTTTTTCTTCCTTCAGCCCATATCTAGCTATTTATAGGTAGACTTAGGAATCCTAGGATAATCCCCATCCTCCAACTCAACCAGTTTCTGACAGCTCCCAATAATCAACAGTGAGCAGCGAAGATTCTTCTTCAGCAAATGAAAATTCAACAGCTCACATTCCTTTCTTTTTTTTCTTTTTTTTTTTTGGTGAAAAAAAGTTCGGGTGGGTTCATCTCAGTCACCACTACTGTAGGGTAAGTCGAGGCTGCAGGGACCATAGGGTCACTTACAGAAAGATCTTTACAGATCACCCACCAACACAGCCCTCACGTCGGCAGCGAGAATTGAACACTTAACCTTTGTAAGGACGTGCCAACTCCTTACCAACTGAGCCAACTTGTGTTGGTTCACATTCCTTTCTGCTCAACTCTAAATAACAACTGAAATAGGGAAAATCCTACGATGTCGTTTTCTGACCAAACGACACCTCCCTTTTCAAATAGATATTTAATCTAACGAATACCAATTTCCCTCATTTTTCTGATATAAAATGAAAATTCAATTTCCATTTCACCCACCGGTCATGACATTTCGTCTCCCTTAACTCAAGCCTTGTCCTCAAGGCTTGAACTTTGGAAAGGGTTGTTCTATTGAATTCATCACCCTCCCAACTGGCTTCCTCCTTAGGAATGTTCAGCCATTGAATTAGCCACGACACAACAAGCTTGTCCATGCACTTGACTCGACTTCTGTCCACATTGTTTCCATGTTCCACCCACCCTTGGTTGTCTATCCTTTTTAGTGTAGGCCAATTCCACCCTAGCTACCACTCTCTCACTAATCTTCTTTTTGAGTATGCTGGCATGAAACACAGGGTGAATGAGAGGATCTGCTAGAAGGTCTAGTTTGTATGCTACATCTCCAATTTTCTACACAATTTGATAAGGTCCATATAACTTGGAATAAAAATCAACATAATGTTTCAGCTTTAGTTGGGTTGAACAGTTGTCGTTATCAGCAGTTCCGTTATTATGAAGAGAAGTTCCATTGTCAGAACCGCTTTCCAGTGAGGCATCCTTAAAATCCCAGGAGCTAAAAGCATTCGGAATGTCCAAGGAACCATCAATCTATGGTTCTTCATCGCCGAAAATAGATAAGGGAAGTGTCTCTTTATGATTCTCATCTCTTATCCGTGTTCCCTTTGACTTCCTAACACTTTGTGCATATGCAATTGTAAATTCCACGAAATCATCATCAAGTACAGCATCTTCTACAACCAAATGGGAATCCATTTCATTTTGATCATTAATCTTTTCACTTACTGAGGACATATCCAAGCTATAAGTGGTATGAGATGTTTCTACTTTTGGAGCTACACTTGAATTATTATCAATTATTGCGTCAACTTTGTTCAGATCATCGAGTCCCCATTTAATGGAGCAAATAGGTCCATTGGTCATGTAGACCCCATTAAAAAACCAGGTGATCCATTTGATAATCTTCTAAACTCAGAGGTTGAATTCATCCCAGCACTTATATGCAACCTATGCTTAACGTTTTTACTAGGTGCAGTTCCCTCAAAAGCTGCAGCAAGCTCCCCAAAGTCTTCCTGAGAGTCGGCATTTCCAACAAGAGAATCCAGTCCACCATTACTTTATGACTGATATTTTTTTAAGTATGCATCCAAACCAGAACCATTATGAGCTGCCTTACTTAGCTTGCTATCCAATCCAACATCAATGTTGTAGGAACTATCAGAAATACCATTTAGCGTGGACAATAAATCAAATGATCCACTAGACATGGAAAACAAGTCAATTAATCTATTTGAGTCATTTACAAGATCTCACCAAACGTTGTATAAACTATTTGTACGCCTTAAAAAACATGCATCTCATTATTTAAAACTGTAAAACATGCATCTCATGCAGTAAAACAATAAATAAAACGTGAATAGTAATAGCCCCTTTTGCGGATTTTCCAAGCCAATGGAAAATCATAAGTCTGTCTAAGGTGAAAAACAATACAACAACAACAACAACAATAGCATAACCCATTAAGTCCCCAATAATTGGGGGTATGGGCGGGGATGGACGGGATACAGACCTAACCTTTGTCAAACAAAGTGGCTGATCCCAGGATACCACTGAAACAGATGTATTGGAGACTAACCTAACCTTTGGCAACAAGTGCACAAAGTGGTTGCTCATATAATACACATGTAACAATGGTCCCCTATGCCGTCGCGTTCGCTACAGAATCATGCCCTCAAATCAAAGCCAAAAGGCATCAGAGAAGGCAGACCCAAGAACCATTTTGATTTATGTGCACATCACCATGCTTCTTTCATTCAGCATCCAGAGCATTAGTGGTGCACAATGTAAGGTGAAAAACAATACATCTAATATATTGTCTTCCGCCTCCAAGTGATTTCCTCCATCTCATTGACTCCATTCTTCTCTTGCAATTTACATAATAAATCATATACTATGCTTTACATAATAGGAAAAGAAATCTCGAGTTAATTCGAGAGATAAATTACAATATGAATTTCAATAGAGAAGGCACGAGACGTAGGCCGTATTATAATAAAATCTCTAGTCTTGGGATATTACCATGCACCATGCTCAAATAACATGACAATCATGCTAATAAAACACAAATATACACTGCCTTCCTGATGTAAACATCAAAGCAATTCAAGATCCCGCTCAAGTAGAAGTTGGACCAGAGACGAGGGCTCAAACAAAATGATTCAGAGAAGAACTTAATAGCTTGGTTCAAAGAGTCCAAAAACAAGAAAAGACATGTGTTCCTTAAGGAGGTTGAGTCGAGGCTGATTACACTCATCAAAGTGGACATGGACATGGGCCGACTTGGCGGAATGGAGCACGTGGGTTTAAACGTGGTCAAAACGTCCAACCATGATCTAGACCATTATTTTTCGCATTATGTTTAGTTTCTTTATTTTATGCAGTTTAATAAAGTAGTTATTTAGTAGTTTTCTTATTTTATATTTCAGTCCAAGAAGGATTAGACTTTGTCTTGGACTTGAAAACTATATTGTATTTCAGTTCAAGAAGGATTAGACTTTCTCTTGAACTTGAAAACTATATCGTATTTCAATTCAATTAGGACTAGGAAATTAAGGCCTAAAATTTCCCTATAATAGGAGCATTTGGCATCCTGAGGGGTTTGGCATGGAGCCCTACCCGTGTATTAAATATTGGCCAATTAGCCGAAAATAGTACATGGAGGGGGACGGAGCCAATACCTCCAAGTAGGTGGAGACAAATCCACTCCGTACATAAATGAGCAATATGAAAATAAAAGAATAATAGCACGAATCATTTATCTCATGATTCGCGCTAATACAATCACCAATTGCCAACAAATTAATACAAGCCTATACAATAAACTAAGGAATATGTAAATATGGAGTTCCTGCCCTATCTAAAGCGCAAAGGCCCTTAATCAAGGAAGGAAGACTCGCAAAACAGTAAAAAAGACACAAGTGGGGATTATCAAAAGAAAAATTCGCCAAAGAATCAGCAACTTTTTTTACCTCTCACGGGATTGCTGATATGCGGATGGTGTCGAGCATGGTTCTCGTCATGTGAAAGAGCAATCCAATCACCAAGAATTAATCATACCTCTTTGAATCGCTGATACCACAAAGTTGGAGTCTGATTGTACTATCGTGATTGGAATTCCTTTATCTCGAGATATCTGCAGACCAAGTCTCAAAGCCTCTATCTCCGCACGAGAATTGATTCCCTCATCAGATAAGGCCATCGAGTATCCATCAATGAAGCAGCCTGAGCTCGTCCTGAAAATACCACCAACACTAGACGGGTCGGGGTTCCCTTTGGTAGCCCCATCAGTATTCAAAATGATGTCTGAAGCCTCATGATCCTGCTTCCATCGCACAATTGTTGGTCTCGGTGCTTGCTGCCTGAACCACTACCTCAGAGCATAAAAAATGGAGATTCCAGCCTTTGTAAATATTAGTCATATATAGTCCTCAAACAACGCCCGCAATGCCCCAATACCAGGCTTAATCCCATCATACACAAACCGACACCGGACAACCCACAAAGTCCATGATACTGAGCTTGAAAGAATTACTAATTTCTTATGCATAACACCACTACTTCGAAACATCCAATATGTGAGCAGGTGATGAGCCGAATGAAAGTTATCAAAATTTAACCTCAAGCCAATCATATTCGCAGCATACCGCCAAAGATAAACAGCCCAATCATAATGCAAAAAAATATGTTCAAAATAATTCGGTCCACTCAAACAAGAACATCGTGAAGCTAAATGAAATCCAAGTCTGCACCTAACATCATCAAGGGGCAAAAACAAATTCCAAGATTTCCATAAAAATAATTAGAGAGAGAGTGGAAAAAAATTTGACCAAATTATTCGCCGAGTACGCGACAAAGGTTATGGTCCTTGCTGAAGATTCATAGTTGTCCTCAAGGCGAAGTTCCCATCACCATCAGGCATCCCAAACCAGCCTGTCCCGCCCAGCAGCTGGCCGCAAGGTGGTCTGTGGAAGATTCAGGCTCGAGTTTGGCAGAAGTCGTGCCAATGCTGCCATGCTCCATCCTTGTTCCGAGCAAAAATCTCTTACCTGTGACACAAGTAATTCATCTAACACAAGAAAGGAGCCTAAGTTTCTGAAGAGGCACGGTTGGCCTTGAAGATTTTCAAAATACAAGGAAGATGCACCATCTCTCACCATAAGACCTATGTTCTCTTCAACAATATCCTTCACCTTAACCATAATACGCCAAATGGGAGAATCATGGACATCAGGTTCAACTTGAGAAATATGAAGTAAATCCCTGCCATACCTAGCTTCAAGAAATTCTCGCCAAAGAGAGGATACTGAATGAAACTGCCACCACAACTTGCAGGTAAATGCCTTAGAATATTGCTCCAAAGAATTCAATCCCAATCCATTGGCCTCTTGACTACTGCACAACTGCCCCCAAGGCATCCAATGACGCCTGTCCACTCCATCTGAGTGCCCCCAAAGGAACCGCGCCATGCTTCGTTCTATATCTTTAAGGACCCACGAAGGTGGATTAGAGAATGCTAAGATGTGAAGAGTCATAGAGGAGAGAACATGACGAATGGCCAGCCATGTTTAGCAATCGATGTTGCCAACCTTCAATTCAACTGTTAATAGAATCCACCAATTTTTGATAATACATCACCTTCATTCTACCCGGATAAATAGGCGAACTCAAATGAACCATATGAAAGGTTGCCTGCACAAATCCTGTTGTATAACTCACCATTTGCGCATGCAAAGTCGATGATTTGGAGGAGATATAGAAAGAGCTTTTTTTTGGGAATTTACTAGCTGCCCAGAGCATTGTTGATACGAAGTCAAAAAATCCATCAAAACCCCCAGGTTGAGTTTAGAGCCATTGACAAAGATGACAACTGATGCACAAAATCCTAGCAAGTGAACTAGTGTCCAGTTGAGTATATAAGTAAGACAAGTGTCATTCCCACAGAGATTATAATTAAGTACCAAAATTGTGTATTATACTAATTTAGACCTACAAATATTTTTTAGAGTTTACTAACTAATGCTTAAAATTAAATAACAACTAAATTAAACAAATCAGAAAGAAAATATCATGTAATGAGAGAAAGGTTGATTAGGACATTGATCCAACTTGTTTTCCCAATGATTAGTTAAAGATTCCCTTTTTAATGTGTCAAATTCCCTATATTTATCCTAATTCATTAACGGTAAAATTCCCTAATCTAGGTTTTATTCAATTTCTTGCAATAAACCCCCTAATCTCAATTAACAAAAACCATGTCTATGTGAAATTGATTAATGAGACAGCATTAACGATTTATGGAATTCCCCAATTTCAATCCCCGTAGTTATCTACTTTTGGAAACCGCTCAATAGAAACCGAATCTATTCCTGGTCAGTTTTACTACGAGTTATTATTACTTAGTTCCTAATTAATTACTTCACCTTCCGGTCCTTCGCAATTAAATTATTAGATCATGTGTAGAGTGACCAAATCCATACAAGCATTAAACACACCATAATAATAATTAATAAAATAGGGATTAAGGGAATATTGAACACAATATTAAGGGGAAAATAATAAATTAAATCATTGTTCCAACAAAGTTTTCACAAGCCTAATCAACTAGAAAGTTTAGCCAATCATCATGTAGCAACCAACCATAGCAATTAATTTAAACATGAGAAAATTACAAATCAAGAAAATAATAATAAGAGATAATTTTAAATTATAACTTGATGTCGAAATTATATAAAAAGGTGATAAGGTGATGATGAAGACGATTGCTCAATGGTGATTGGTTAATGATGAAGGATTGCGGCTGGTTTGTGCAGCAGCTTCTTGCGGCTCCTTTTTTTTCTTTTCTTTTTACTGCAGCTGTCTTCTTCTTTTTTGTTTTTGTTTTTCTTTTGCTGATCCGTCTCTCCCTCTCTTAGGGCTTCATGCCTTCTTTTTATAGAGATAGAGATGTGATTCTTTGCTTCCTTTTCCATATCAACTAGTATCTAATTAATATGATTTCCTGCCAAATAAATTTAAGAAAATATAATATAATCCTAAAATAAAGATTCTTAATAATATGCTTGTATTTAACATATGAAAATACCTAAAATATATCAATCAAATCAAAATAAATATATTAAGAAGATGACATTAAATTGACTCTAAAATATGGAAATGTAATATTCTTTAGGTAAAAACTAAGTGAAAAGTAGTATAATTTATATAGAAAATATGAGTTTATCAACTACCCCCAACTTAGCATTTTGATCGTCCTCGATCAAAGAAAACAATTCATGAAGATCTCAAACAAAATTTTTATTAATATTACTACCAATTTTGCGATTCTGTAAGCAAGTATCATCAGTTATGGACTTAGGAAAGTTCAATCAATGTATGACAAATAGGATTCCAAGGCTAATAAAATCTAGACATGAAAAACTTGTTTTTGAAAAAGTGATCTTTGATTTACCATGACAACTTTACATTTGAGAATTTTGTACTTAGAATTAAACAAATAAACATTCATTCTTCACACCTCCTCTTATTGTATTTTTAATCTATGGGTACCTTTTTCAATGTGCATTCGGTTCCGCTCGTAGATATATAAAACTAAAGAAAGAAAATGTGACATCATTCAATATATTTTTTTTCCTTCTAATTTACATATGATATTTGGGGCACCAGTGAATATGAACATTTTTATTGAACGCTTATTGGTGTGCTTACTTACGCATGCTCATACTCTTGGTAAAATCCGTTGATTTTGCTGGTTTTCATTTGCCAACTTATAAAACCCAAGAGTAGCGAAGCATTGCCCATCAAATATCCAAAATGTCTCAAACCCACGACCTTGCCCTAGGGTGACCATGGGGGGTCACAGGTGTGACAAGCTTAACCTTGATCACTTGACATAAATACCATTATACACATCTGGAATATATATATATATATATATATATATATATTTTTTTTTTTTTTTCTTTTTTTCAAAGAGGTCTTTATTTTTCGTTAGGAACATATATTCACAAGTAAGACTAAATGCACATTAAATAAGGGTACCTAAAAATTAAATCGCAATTAGATAAGGGTTATCTTAGAAAGTCTAAAAATCTATTTCAAAATACAAGATTCTATAATGTATAGGTCATAAATACTTTGAAGAAAATATTGTTTTATTTCTAAGATATCATTAGCAAAGGAATCCCAAAGTGTCAATTTTGTCAATCACATTCTAATCCATATGAAATTCATCATCTTAACATAACTCACAGAATATCAAGAGAGGTCGCAATTTTGTATAATTTTTGTATTTAATTTTTTTTAATTATATATAGCACATAAATTTGAAATTTCGAAAAAAATAAATCATGCTCTGAGATAAACATAAAAGTAATCTCTACCCCCAACTTTAACATAAACATTGTCCTCAATGTGCTAAAGAAAAACAAAAGGGAATAAAAATACTTAGCTGGAAGTGTGCCAAGAAGTCAATTGAAGATGAATCCCAAGGAAGAAAGCTTGTACTCTTGGAAAGAAAAACGGATGTATGGCGAAATCTTCCTACAAAGTCAAAACGAAATAATAATAATAATTAAAAAAAAACAGAAAAATTGACAAAATAAATAAATAAATAAAACAGAATTTTTTTTAATGATTTTTTTTTTTTTTTTTTTAAGGGAAAAACGAAATTAAAAAAAAATCTCTTTTTTTTTAAGGGAAAAATGAAATAAAAATAATTATAAAAACTGTAGTTCTCGTTTATAGTCTCGAGCTTGACTTCCTTTAATGGTTATTCTTTTGGAGAGGGGTCGAGAACCCATTCCTCATCCTTCAAATTGTTGGATGGAATGCCCTCCAAATATTCCTTAAGGCGTTGTCCATTGACAGTAAACCTCCTCTTATTGTTGTCTTGAATCTCAATGGCTCCGGAGGGATAGACATGTGTGACTTCGAAAGGGCCTGACCACCTTAATTTTTCCTTAAACGAGAATTAAATAGCAAAACATTTTGACCCATATGAAATTTATTAGGCTCCTTATCCTTGTTAGATAGTAACTTAGTCTTCTCTTTCTTTTCTCTAAGTATTCTCACCAATTGATCTTCTCCTAATTCATCTAACAAGTGTGATATTATTGGAGATAAAATTTTATCGGCACATAAGAGTATAGACTTAAGATTGGAAGATAGAGCTTTGGATAGAGCTTTGAATTATAATTTCCAAGGAGGCTCATCAATTTTATTCTCATTCCTAGGTTCTTGTTTAGCTTCCAAAATTTTATCATCCTCATTTAATTTTTGTTTTTCATTGTCTACTGCAATATGATTAATTATATTGTGTTCTATTGATTCACTAGTATTCTTATTCGGAACACAATTAGCCACTATTACATCTTTGATGCTCACAGAAAAACAAGATTTATTTTCTTGGGGATGTTTAATTGATTGATTTATATTAAACGTGACACTTTCATCCCCAACCCTTAATATTAGCTCACCCTTATATACATCAATTAGAGTTCTCCCAGTTGCTAAGAAAGGTCTTCATAATATCAAGGGCATATTAATACCTTCCTCCATATCTAGAACCACGAAGTCTACGGGAAAAATAAATTTATCAACTTTGACTAAAACATCCTCCACTACCCCTCTAGGATACTTAATAGACCTATCTGCCAATTGAAGGGTAATCATGGTATGTTTCAATTCTCCTATCCCTAAACGCTCAAAAATAGAATATGGCATTAAATTGATGCTTGCTCCTAAATCACATAAAACATCTTTAAAAAATAAATCACCAATATGACAAGGAATTATAAAACTACCAAGATCTTTGAGTTTTTGTGGTAATTTATTTTGAAGCACAGCTGAACATTCTTCATTCAACCAAATTTTCTCACAATCTTGCAGCCTCTTTTTACTAGATAAAATGTCTTTTAAAAAATTAGCATATTTAGGCATTTGAGAAATTGTTTCAACAAAAGGAAGATTAATCTCCAATTTTTTTAATATTTCTAATAATTTCTTAAATTGAGGATTAGGGGGTTCAACCACTTGAGGAAAAGGTAAAGCTTTGTAATCGACTTCTACATTAAGGTATTTATCTTTCTTTTCTCTTTTCTTGTTTGAGATTGATGGCTTAGACTCTATAGAAGCATTAATATTTAAATCTTTTTTATCCTCAACTTTTGCTTCTTTTAACTCCTCCCGACTTATTATAGTTATGGCTTTGCAATCTTTAGGGTTGACTTCCGTATTACTAGGCAATGATCCTTGAATCCTATTACTTAACAAATTAGCCATTTGTCCTAATTGAGACTCTAAGTTTTTAATAGAAGCTTCTTGGTTTTGAAATCTTGTTTCAGCACTAGTTATGAACTTTGAAACCAAGTCCTCTAAATTAGATTTTCTCTCGGGTGTGGGAGAAAAATCAGGGGGTGGTGAAGGTCTCACATTTTGATTCAAATTAGGATTCGGATTTTGACTCCAAGAAAAATTAGGATGATTCCTCCACCCAGGATTATAGGTATTAGAATAAGGATTGTTTATCCTAGGGTTAGGACCTACATAATTAACCCCTTAATGAAAATTAAGGTTGGAAAAATTATTATGCGGACAATTCACGATATAATGATTACCACCACAACTTCCACAATTTACTTGATTTCCAATTCCTAAATTATTAGAGATTAATGCTAATTGGGCCAAAATAGTTTGTGTAGCATCAATTCCATTAGCACTTCCCTTTATTAGAGGATTACTACGTTCATTATTACTTTCGTTTCCACTAGATGTCATATCCTCTAATAATTCCCAAGCTTCATCTGGTGGTTTACCAATTATACTACCTCCACTTGCTGCATCAATCATATTTTTAGTTGGTTCATTCATGCCATTATAAAATATTTGGATTTGCATCCAGAATGGGACTTCGTGATGTGGACACTTTCTTAAATTTTCCTTATATCTTTCCCAAGCCTCATATAAAGTTTCCCCAACTTCTTGACTAAAATTAGTTATCTTATTCCTTAACTTCATGGTTTTAGCTGGTGGAAAATTCTTATTTAAAAATTTAGAGGCTAATTGATTCCAAGTAGTTATTGAGCCGGAGGGAAGAGAATTTAACCAAGTCTTAGACTTATCTTTTAGGGAAAAGGGAAAAAGTCTTAATCTTATAGCATCGTCACTTACCCCATTTTGCTTAAAAGTGTCACAAATTTCCAAGAAATTAGATATATGAACATTAGGATCTTCATTAGGCAAACCATAAAATTGAACACTTTGTTGCACCATTTGAATTACAGCAGGTTTAATTTCAAAATTATTAGCAGCTATGGCAGGTCTTAAAATAGCACGATGAAAGTCATCTACCTTAATAGTAGCATAATCTCTAAGAGTTTTAGGTGGTTCTTGATTATTAAGAGCAATATCATTAATACCATCATTTGCCATTTTAATCCTAGTTTGCATGCAAAAATAAGTTCAACCAAAGAAATAAAATAAATAAAAAATTAAAAAAAAAACAAGAAATTGAAAAAGAATAATATTAAATAAAACAAAGAGTTCAAAAATTCTTCTTACCCCTCATTTGTTGTAAGAAGACACAAATTCTTCTCCTTACCTTGTCTATGCTTAAGAAAAATTTTTCCTCCTGTTTAAGAATATACATTTTTTTTTTTAATTTTCTGAAAAATGAAAATAGAAAATATTAGTAAGACAATAAACAAATTAATAAGCAAAGAATGGTCTAATCTCAGAATTTTTAACAACTATATGATATTAATTAAATAATCCCCGGCAACGGCGCCAAAAACTTGATGCACAAAATTCTAGCAAGTGAACTAGTGTCCAGTTGAGTATATAAGTAAGACAAGTATCATTCCCACAGAGATTATAATTAAGTACCAAAATTGTGTATTATACTAATTTAGACCTACATATATTTTTTAGAGTTTACTAACTAATGCTTAAAATTAAATAACAACTAAATTAAACAAATAACAAAGAAAATATCAAGTAATGAGAGAAAGGTTGATTAGGACATTGATCCAACTTGTTTTCCCAATGATTAGTTAAAGATTCCCTTTTTAATGTGTCAAATTCCCTATATTTATCCTAATTCATTAACGGTAAAATTCCCTAATCTAGGTTTTATTCAATTCCTTGCAATAAACCCCCTAATCTCAATTAACAAAAACCATGTCTATGTGAAATTGATTAATGAGACAGCATTAACGATTTATGGAATTCCCCAATTTCAATCCCCGTAGTTATCTACTTTTGGAAACCGCTCAATAGAAACCGAATCTATTCCTAGTCAGTTTTACTACGAGTTATTATTACTTAGTTCCTAATTAATTACTTCACCTTCCGGTCCTTCGCAATTAAATTATGAGATCATGTGTAGAGCGACCAAATCCATACAAGCATTAAACACACCATAATAATAATTAATAAAATAGGGATTAAGGGAATATTGAACACAATATTAAGGGGAAAATAATAAATTAAATCATTGTTCCAACAAAGTTTTCACAAGCCTAATCAACTAGAAAGTTTAGCCAATCATCATGTAGCAACCAACCATAGCAATTAATTTAAACATGAGAAAATTACGAATTAAGAAAATAATAATAAGAGATAATTTTAAATTATAACTTGATGTCGAAATTATATAAAAAGGTGATAAGGTGATGATGAAGACGATTGCTCAATGGTGATTGATTAATGATGAAGGATTGCGGCTGGTTTGTGCAGCAGCTTCTTGCGGCTCCTTTTTTTCTTTTCTTTTTACTGCGGCTGTCTTCTTCTTTTTTGTTTTTGTTTTTCTTTTGCTGATCCGTCTCTCCCTCTCTTAGGGCTTCATGCCTTCTTTTTATAGAGATAGAGATGTGAGTCTTTGCTTCCTTTTCCATATCAACTAGTATCTAATTAATATGATTTCCTGCCAAATAAATTTAAGAAAATATAATATAATCCTAAAATAAAGATTCTTAATAATATGCTTCTATTTAGCATATGAAAATACCTAAAATATATCAATCAAATCAAAATAAATATATTAAGAAGATGACATTAAATTGACTCTAAAATATGGAAATATAATATTCTTTAGGTAAAAACTAAGTGAAAAGTAGTATAATTTATATAGAAAATATGAGTTTATCAACAACATCATCAGCAAAGGCCATATGTGAGATATGCAAGCAGCCCCGTGGTAAAGCAAACATTGAAAGGTGTCCCTATTTGCATTGTAAAATTCAATCCCCTCGAAAGAAGCTCCGCGGGGATAACAAAAAGAAGCGGTTAGAGAGGATCGCCCTGTTTAACCCCTAGTTGATTTAAAGAAGTCGTGAGGCTTTCCATTAATAAAATGGATAAAATGAGCGAAAACCAATTGTCCCTCAAACCAATTGTTTGCAAGATAAGAATATGATACCCGGTCGAAGGCTTTCATCATGTCAAGCTTCAACACAAGATTTTCCCCACGGACCTTTCGGTTGATACAATGAACCATCTCAGAAGTCAATAAAATGTTATCCATGATGCATCTTCCTTTAATAAAACCCGATTGATTCCCCAAAATGATGTTATGTAGCAAATCGGCTAATCGCATAGCCATTACCTTCGAAATAATTTTACTGGCAAAAGTACATAACTAGATAGGACGGAAATCCCCAAATATACTCGGTGAAACTCCTTTAGGAATAAGCACTAGAAGGGAACGAACCATAGATTTTGGTTGTGGGATACGCGCCCAAAAATCACTAACTGCTTGAACAACATCACCTCGCACAACATCCCAACACGACTAGAAAAAACCTCCGCTATAACCATCCAGCCCTGCAGCACTGATGCGGAACCGAGATACAAGTATCAAGGTTTCGGCTAAAAAACATATCTTTCTCTATCTCGAACAGTTTACGGGGAATATAATCAAGGCAAATCCAAGAAGGTTGATTATCAATGGAGGCTGAAACACCATCATATGTAAACTAAACTTATTGATACAGTAACTCAAGGATAAATGAAGTTCTACATAGAAAATCAATTCATAAAGTAACTAAGGAATAACCTTAAAATATCATATCAAGCCTAAATAATATCTTGGCTGAATTTCCTCTTAAATAGAGTAGGAATTTTGTTGCCAATGACCCACAAAGGAAGAATCCTAATTAAGTTAGAATTCTTCTATCTAAGAATAGTAAACTACTCTAATTGTACCACTAATTAGACACATGGACAACATTTCCTTTATTATAGCCCTACTACTAGATAATGACTCCTAAATATAATTAAAGTAAATACTATAAAGCTGAAATTCTAATTAAAGTCTAGAATAAACTTTAATTTACAAGTTTCCTAAAATACCCCTTCAACCGTTTTCCTTCCAGTTGTGTATCTTGCCTTCAAATGAGATTAGATGGCTTTGATCATTGTGCTTAGCATTCTTGGAAGGCTTCTTTATCTCTTGAGCCTTTAGATTAGAGACTTTCAACACTAAGGCTTTACTTGGAAACTCGTATTTGGAATGATGAGTTAAGGATTTGGTCATTTAGATAAATGACCTCTTTAAGCTTCATGGATGATCCCTCATCATTCTCTCATTCTTGAAAATCTTCCTTATCATCCCCTTCCCCTTGTAAAGGATTCGTCCTCGAATCTTCTAATTCGTGGGATGCAAGTGTAAGATCACTCTTTTCTTTCAACTCATCATTTGGCAAGCTTTCTAATATGGTCTCGGCTTCATACTTGTCTTCTTGACTTTCCCCATTTTTATCATCTTGTATTATCATTATATATATATATATATATATATATATATATATATCATTATTTGGGCAGTCCATATCAAGATGGTCTTGTTTGTGGCAATTCGAACATTCCGTTGGTATTGAAGATGAACAATTTGTCTCCCATTTTGAAGATGAATCCGTGGCTGTTTGGGCGAATGTTGGTTGTTCAACAAGAGTCTTTTTTTGATCAATTTATCCATTTGATCCATGATTTCCCGTAGTTCATTCATATTTGTCTCCCAAGTTGAAGATGGAATGGCGGCTGTTTGACTTTCTTTTAATTGAGTTGTGGCTATTTTGGCAGCCCCAAAATGGCTCTTAGTCTCACTTTTCTGCTGTCCAAAACAAAAATTTGAAGGGAGCTAATTTGTCTTTTTCCAAGGTGAACATTTAGCCGAATTAGTCCCTTTCTTCTTTTCTTTGATTCGCCTCTCAATTTTATCTGCATGGTCCACCATCTCCATAATATCAACCTGATTAGCTCTTTCCACCTTTGGCCTAATATCATCATTCAAACCTGCCAAGAATCGATTCAATGTAGCTTACATATCTTCTTGAATGTCAACTCGAATCAGGGCTAATCGCGTCTCTTCATAATATTCATCTATTGATTTAGAACCTTGTGTAAGCATTTGTAAACGTTTGTCTTGTTCCTTAAAGTAATACGGGGAAACAAATCTCCGTTTCATCACACCTTTCAAATCATTCCAGCTATCAATAGGTCGTTGACCCACTCTTCTCCTAATTATACTTTATTCTTTCCACCACTTTGATGCATAACTATAAAATCCCATGGCTGCCATCTTTACCTTTTTACCCTCTGAATAATCATGAATAACAAACATATCATTAAGTTTATGTATCCATTCAAATAAAGATTCAGGATCATTCGTACCTTGAAAAGATGAGATCTTGATTGAACCAATAGAGTTGTCAACTTGCTGAAATTTATCATCCCTTTTCGGCTCACAAGGATAAAAATCATAATCATCATATCTTGATTTTGTTGGATGTTGGAAGCCATACCTTTTATCATCATAATCAAAGTTGTCATCTTTTCGATCAAATTGTTGCCTCATCTTGCGCATGAATTTGTTGATACTTCAATCTTTACTTTTCTTGAATCTTGTTCTTGAATCTTTTTCTTGAAATCCGAACTCAAACTTTACGTGTCTTGATTTTCTTGATTCTTGATTCTGGACTTCTTTTCATTTATTTTCTCCAAGACTTACCCTTTTCTTGGCCACAAGGTATCAAGAACTCAGGTTTGAAAACGCTCCAATCCTTGATTTATAGTATTTAATAGCGGCAATTTCAAGAAGAAAGGGGGAACAAGAGCCAAATCCTTTGTGTCCGAACGGACAAGGAGTATGCTTTTGGATTTCTCATTGTCTAAATATGATAGCTCGGCTGGCAATTTCTTTACTTCCGAGTGGCTTTTACGTAGTAATTTTTTTTTGTCAATTTCAAGCAAACAAGATTTTTTTTTTTTTTTTTAAAGAAATCAGTAAAGATACACCAAGATAGAGATAAACCTTTTGCTCTGATACCACTTGATGCGGAACTGAGATTCAAGTATCAAGGTTTCGGCTAAAAAACAAATGTTTCCCTATCTCGAATAGTTTACGGGGGAATATAAACAACTCAACTCCAAGAAGGTTGATTATCAATGGAGGCTGAAACACCACAATAAGTGTAAACTAAACTTATTTATACTGTAACTCAAGGATGAATGAAGTTCTACATAGAAAATCAATTCATAAAGTAACTAAGGAATAACCTTAAAATATCATATCAAGCCTAAATAATATCTTGGCCGAATTCCCTCTTAAATAGAGTAGGAATTTCGTTGCCAATGACCCACAAAGGAAGAATCCTAATTAAGTTATAATTCTTCTATCTAAGAATGGTAAACTACTCTAATTGTACCACTAATTAAACGCATGGACAACATGTCCTTTATTATAGCCCTACTACTAGATAATGGCGCCTAAATATAATTAAAGTAAATACTATAAAGCTGAAATTCTAATTAAAGTCTAGAATAGACTTTAATTTACAAGTTTCCTAAAATGCACCTTCAACCGTTTTCCTTCCAATTATGTATCTTGCCTTCAAATGAGATTCGATGGCTTTGATCCTTGTGCCTAGCATTCTTGGAAGGCTTATTTATCTCTTGAGCCTTTAGATTAGAGACTTTCAACACTTGGAACAAAGGCTTTACTTGGAAACTCTTATTTGGAATGCATGAGTTAAGGATTTGGGCACTTGGATAAATAACCTCTTTAAACTTCATGGATGATCCCTCATCAAGCACTATCCTTGCCCAATGCAAAGACTACCCCTTTTACTTCCTCAATAATAGGTAGCATATCTAATGCCTTATTAGCTTCCAAATCAATGCAAGGGGGAAAAGATGAAGAAATGGCTCCAAATCTGCTATATCCACATCCTCGGCAAACAAATGCTCAAAATAATCCGAAGAATCTTTACCTATTTGGGCTTCATCCGCGATCCAATTTCCACTCCCATCCATTATACGAGAAATAAATACATATCCTAGGCTGAATCAAGCATATCATGATTTTGTAATGAATTTTGGGCCTCAAACGCTGATTATGCTGACCTTAGAAACGCCTCAGCTTCAGTAATGGATTAACTAAGGCATCCAAACCGCAGTTTAATCCATTCCCGTAATGGTTGCTTCAATCGTTTTAGTTTCATCATTAGTTTCACCTTGCCATTACTATCAATTGGTTCCTCCCAAGAAGACTTCACCACATCTCGAAAGCACTTACCTACCGCCCGCATGTTTTGGTAGCGAAAGGCGCTTCCCTAGGAAGACCTAGACAGTTGCAAGGTCAACAAAAGTGGATAGTGATCCGACTCCACCCAAGACAAGTGCTCCACCTGAGTCGAATAAAATATGTCATTCCAATCACTGTTGACAAGAATCCGATCCAATCTCCGTAATAAAGGCCTTGGCGAACTACGACACCAAGTGAAAATGCTTCCTATCAAGGGAACTTCCAACAAACTACAATCTGCAATAGTTTATTAAATTTGGTCATAGGCAAAAGGGCTGGAACGGAGCCCTGAACTATCTTCCAATGTAGCTACCGCATTGAAATCTTCGCCAATAAGTCAGGGCACTGTCCTCCTATCAGAAAAAGAAACTAACTCGTCCCAGAGTTCTCTTCGAAGAACATATGAGCACTTAGCATAAACAATAGAGCAAGATAAGACAGTACCAATAACAGATTTAATATTTAAATGCACAACTTGTTCCAAATCACCAATAATTTCCATTCCAAAAATCCAAATTTTACTATTAATATTCTCATATCCATGATCAAACCCCAATCGTGAAGTAGTGATAAACAGTTCATCCAAAGACAACATTGACTCCAAAATTGCAATTAGAGACATATTATGTGCTCGCACAAGAGTATAAAAGAAATATAATGGAGAGTATAAAAGAAATTATCATAATCATTTAGATAAAAGCATTAGTAGCCTTACCAAGCAGACGTTCCGATCGCCTTACCGGTATCTCAGAGACAACCTTTCGTTGTCGTTTACCCGCCTGACCCTTTTGCGCTACTGGCACAATATCATTATCCACTGGCGTAGGTGGCAAAACCTCAGTAAGGGCGGATGAAGGCTGCTCTCAGGGAATGTCTATTGGAGGCGGCGTATTAATAATTTTCATACCATTAAACTCCACCGCAAATGTGGTAAAAGCTTCCCATTCCATATGAGGTTGCTCTAAAGCGAGTTCCGGCCCTGGGACGTTATTCACGGACCTGGCCGCACGAGACAAAAGGATTGGTGAAATATTATGAAAATCATCAATACTCACCGGCGTCCGAGGCTTACCAGTAAGATTAGGCACAACGGCTGCCACATTTTGTTGCTCTGTTACCGCTGCTGCTAGGCTCTCAGACCCATTGTCACCTCCCATTGGAGCTTCTGATGGTGCTGCCTTAATCTGCTCCGTTAACGTCACTGCTTGCTGGTTCCCCGGCACCCTGTTAACTCCCAGTGAAGTGTCAGATGGGCCTAAGTCTGTCCCAGCAGCAAACCAAGTCAGGGCTATTTCACATGGTTCTAGAGAAAGCAACCCCTGATCAAGGGAAAATTCCCATGTTCTTGTTGCACAGGTTGGTCCGTACTAAGCCCTGTAGTAGCCCCTGACCCCTGGTCCTTCGTCATGATGATTTATGGGGCTGCCAAAGGAGTCGATACCACAAAATCTGGGCAGATTGTTGAGCTGGTGGCCTTTCGGACCTTTTATCGAACACTTGGCGGCCCAGTTTTGTTTCTTCGCAAAATTCCCAACAATCACCCCCAATTTCAGTACTTCATGTGTCATCTCCAAATCACTAAATTTTCCTTTGTCTTTATGTGCCTTCTCCAAATCACTAACATGTTGTTTTCCTTTGTCTTTCCGAGGGGGTTTCTACACCACAACATTATTCAATTGCACATTCTTCAACTACACTTTTGGAAGTTTATCTAGTTTCGGTCCAGGCGCATTCTTATGTGCATAGAAATTACTGACATCATGTCCAATAACTCGACAATGGATGCAATAGAGAGGAACATCATCATATGTGATAGGCTGCCAAAATCCCTTACCGGAACGAGAGTGTGTGATTCTCACATGTGTTTGTAATGGGTTCAAGAGATCAATTTCCACGCACACTCGGGCAACACTGGGACGAGTGAGTTTCGCGGTGGGTTCATACAAGGCTAATGGCTGCCCCACAGCGCTTGTTAATGCAAAAAGTTTGGATTTGTGGAAGAAGTGTAGTGGCAATCCCTCAAATCCAATCCACGTTGGCACGATTGATGAATCTTCTTGAAGATTGAAGTCGTACGTCCACTTGAGTACCCTCATTCGTAATCCACAAAATTTCCATAGCCTACAAAAATCCTTCTCCAAATCTAATCGTATTAGGATTTGGCGTGCAGCAAGCCATCCAATCCAAAATCCTCCTTTAAATTCCACATTATGGAAGGCTCGGCATAGGGATTCCATTGGCGGCCCATGTTTGGCGAATTTTCCCTCCAAGGCATAGCGCCATGGTGCTTCGAGAACACATAATTCATCTTCATCAATTTCTAACTGAGGTTGGCCCTTAAAAACTGTTAAAGGCTTGACGGGTAGGGCGGATGGGGCTGCCGGAGTCGCCACGGGTAGGAGGTCCACAAAGGACTTCTTAGGACACACTACCGGCCTGCCGCTAGCCAAAACCGGCTGGCCGGTGGCCATGATCGGCCTGAGTCCGTTGATGTAGTAGTTTGAATACTAGAATGAGTGTGTTACTGTAGAGAGAGCTTTTTTTTCCTTTTATATATATATATATATATATATATATATATATAACGTAAGCTTTTTCTTTCGTATACATTTCATTAACACACAAGCAAATACTTTTGAGCTTAATTTCCATATCATTCAAAAGCATATTTGAGTTGAGTTTAAACTTCATCTATATTTGTATTCTCAAGCGTTTTTGGATATTACATTTGTAAATCCATTCCAAGAGGGAATTCTTTGTAGTGAGCTAAAAAGTCTCCTTTGAAAGAGACTAGTTACCCAATTTTCTCTTTGTGGGAAACTAGTTCTTTGTGAACTAGCAAAAAGCTCTTTGTGAGCTTCACTCTTGGTGAGTATTTGTAAGTCCTATTTCTTAAGGAAAAGTCTTCTTTGTGAGCCAAGCATCTCATTGGTGAGATTGGTTCTTTGTGAGCTTAACACTCTTTGTGAGTAGAGTCTTCTTTGTGAAGCACAAGTCCTCATTTGTTGGGACAATTGTAAAAGGTAGAACCCGCCTTGCATTTGTTGTGAAGGGTATCCATTAGTGGATGTTAAAATCCTTAGGTTTGTCCAAAGGTAGTAGATGTATATTCTTTGTGAATCGAACCACTATAAGTCCTTGTGTTAGTTTTCTCTATGATGAAGAACCGAGGTACAAAGTACCAAGAGTTCGACTTTTAATTTGTGAACGGATCTTTCTCTATTCTTGAACTAGTTTCTAGGGGAATATTCTCAACGCAACACTAAAGGAAGGCTAAGAATATATGGAGGCTGAAACACCACAACAAGAGAAACTAAATCTTGTTGATACAGTAACTCAAGAATGAATGAATTCTATGCAGAAGTCAAACACAAGTAGCTAAGGAATAACCATACCAAAATATCAATATATCTAACGTAATTACAATGGGGGCCGAAATCTCTCTTAAATAGAGGTGATTTCGTCTACAAGCACAAAAATAGGAAGAGTCCTTGAAGAAGTAGGACTCTTGAACAACAACTTGCTATCAAGTAAACCACTAAACAAGATAATGGAAAACATGTCCTATTATCTATCATATAGGCGGCCTAAAATAACTAAACATGGCTGAAATTAACTATTCATATGAAGAGTCCTAGAAGACGTGTGACTCTTAACAACTGGATAACAAACTACTCAACCACTATGGACAACGTGCCCTTTATTATAGCAACTTCTTTCTATACACGCCTAAATAAGCATAAATAAAGTAACTAATAATGCTGATAATAATTAAAGTCTGTAGTAGACTTTAATTGTACCAAAAGACTAAAATGCCCTTTTTAGCCACTTTGCTTGTTTGGGCCGATTTGAACACTTATAAAACTCAAGAGGTTGACTTGAATATCTTCTTCTAGTTGAAGGTTAGTTTCCTGTTTAGCTTTAATCTCTCGGATCAATGTTGTGACTTTGTCTAAAGTCATCTTTGCCCTTGCTCTTGTCATAGGTCCTTGAAGATTCTTTAATGGTACTGCATCACTCTATCCCTTACCTCTTTACTTTATAGTTCATGAATTCCTATAACTTGATTAATTGTCTACATGAACTATTTTCTTAAGAATTAGAAAACTACACATGCTTCCTTGTTTTATACAATTGCTTCACTTAGTCATCTAAGTTGCCTTGCACATAATTGAATCACCTTATGTTCTTAAGATCATCAGTTACGAGAAATCCATATCTCTCAGGCTGTTGATGCACCCGACTTGACCTCCTTGGGCATTGTGTCAAATATTGAAGCTCAATATCAGCACGCGAGCTTTCTTGAAGTTCCAAATTTGGTTCAGATGTTGTTTGGGGATCTTAAATTTCCTCAAGATGAATCTTACTCTCACTATCCCTTTTGAAAATAAATTCCCTTTCAAGGAATAGACCATTTCAAGCAACAAACACTTTGTTCTCTGATGGAAGATAGAAGTAATATATCCTTTAGTTTCTTTAGGATATCCCACAAACAAACACTTGTCAGATTTAGGGGCGAGTTTATTAGATAATAAGTGTTTTACATACGCCTCGCATCCCCAAATTTTGAGAAATGACAAACTAGGTCATTTCCCTGTCCATATCTCATATGGAGTTTTCTGAACCTCTGTAGAAGGAACTATATTCAATATTAATGCTGCAGTTTCTAGGGCGTAGCCTCAAAAGGAAATTGGAAGACTGGTTTGACTCATCATAGATCGAACCATATGCAATTGTGACGCCCCCAATTCCACCCCTATGTACAACTGGGGCCGAATAGGGCATCTACCTACCTCTCGGCAGTAAACATCAAGTAACGTTCCTGTATAACACGCTTAAAGAAGACTAACCGTTTATAAACAGAATATTCACATTCATAAACTATACATCCTCAAAATATAGTTAACAACCTGTTTAACCTTAATAGTTAATACAATACAGCGGAATTATCAAAATACATATTTTACATCAATGTACATTAATCCAAAACAAACGGCTAATCTAGAACTACTAGTAATCCGAACGTGCATTCCAGGTTCGACAAAACAATCTCAATGGAGCTCGCTAGTGCACTTCATACCTGCATTTTGTGATGCAGTTTGAAAGAAAACGTGTAAGCTAATGCTTAGTGAGTTCCTGTGTGTGTGCAACAGTGTACATTTAATGTAAAATTCTAAGATAAAAAGATGCTCATGCAGTTTTGTAAATCATGCAGTTTTGTTTCAGTTATGTATACAACATAATAGTAATTGATTCATTTAACAGAGAACCAGATGTTAAGAAGTCCAGGTACAAGAAAACCAGATATTCAGAAAGCCAGGTACAAGATAACCAGATACCAACCGAACACCAGATATTTTCTACCTTATCCACCAGAAATCCAGCGGGTAAATCACAGGGTAGGGTACCTACTAGCCCTGTATTCACCTAGATCTGACCATTCCGAGTTAAAACTCCTAACCCAGAATTGGCCAACCTCTTAAGTACTGCAGAGCTATACGCCAGAAGTCGTCAGCCCTTGCTTTCCCGACCATGGCGCAAGACATCTACAGCCTTGGGGGCCCACAAGAATAGTATGATTTAGCGTGCTTCAGAGAAGCAATAAGATAGCGTGCTTCAGAGAAGCAATAAGATCCGTTAATTCCATTAGTTACAACTGGCCATCTTGGGGGGTTTTATATTTGTAATGATAATCCTCAAAATTAAATCGACACCCGGCCTGGCCTATACAGAATGTATGCAACTTTATAAAACATGCAAAAATGATCCATGTCTGTATAAGATTATACGAAAGCAGTTCTAAATTCAATACAGAAATATATTTGGAACTCACAGGTTCCTAAATTCCAATTCAAACAATTTAAGAAAGCTTGGAACGCACAGGTTCCTAAATTCCAATTTAAAAAGGTTTAAGAAAAGAGAAACTCACCCTGTAATATTTAAACTCTTAACGCCTTACGAAGTCTCGGGATGTTCCGGTTCGGCTCCTATCACATAATAAGATTCACCAAATAGAATTACTTAGATGTCGACCAACGAACATGTCAAGCACTTGACTAACATTCTATCTTACACGCAATCCTACTTATGTACTCATACAATTAGTGAATCAAATCAACTAGTCCATAGACGTACAAAGTTCAACATATGATACCATCTTAAGGTGTTAACATGATCAATTACTTTCTCATAGAATAGACAACATGATTAACATTGCTTCTCAAAGTAAAAGGCAATGTAAGTGTCAAATCCTAATCTCTAAATAGAAGCCTATTCTTATGGTCTAAGCAAACATTCATCTTAACTATTCTTCTCTTAAAGTTATGCTCATCAAAGAGCAGCAGCAGTTAAACTGAAAACAGAGAAACAAGTGCTCATATTACTAGATTTTACAATTTTATCAAGATTACATTCACCTAGAATCGGTCCAAACTTAGAACTATTGTCCCAAACCTAGTAACATACTCAGAAATAAGAAGTACAACATATGGATTGAAGAGCAGTCTGGATCCTATCTAAAACTATTGATTTCCAAGAAACAACAAGCAAATTCATGGCAATTGAATGATCACAATACACATATACAAACTGAACCATCAACTACAACTGCAATTGCCAAGACATTGAAACAAAGAGAGAATGCTATAAAAATATCATAAAAATTCAGTCACAACCTTTATATATTACATTTCTTCTTTCCAAAATGCTACTCAAAGGATAGAAGCATGAAAAGGAAAAAAAATTAGATCAGGCTGCACAGAAAACAGCAGCAAGCAGAAACCGGGATACATTCCTATTACATGCTTCTTCCAAAAATGCTAATGCTAATTAACAAAAGCATAAAAACAGCAACAGAAAACAGAAGTAAGAAATGGTCAGGAACCAGAAATTTTTCCGAAACAGAAAACAGAAATAGATAGAACAGAGGACCGAAATAATCAGAAAACGTAAATTAGACTTCTTCTTTCCAAAAAATATGCTAATCAAAGACAAGAGCATGAACAAGCAAGGAAAGAAGCAATAAAACAGCAGCAAGAAAAGAAACAGGAAACAGAAAGACTCAGAAAACAGAAACAAGATAAGCCGAAAACAGAAAACAGAACACAGAGAAATCCGAAAACAAAGATGAAGCTATCTTCTCAATTTCCTATCATAATTCAATCCTTTAACCATAATTTACCCAATCAAATAGAAAACACCCATTTAAACATGAATTTCAACTAATATTAGAAAACTCAAATAAAATTAATAACTCTACTTACCAAAATTAAAAATCTAGAATCTTCAAGATTATGAGAAAATGGAGTATTTGCTTTTATGAATACGATTGATTGATGAATTGAGAGGAAGTGATTGAAGGATGAAGAACTTCCGAGAGAGATAGAGAAAGCAGAAGAAAATTACAGCAAAATGGCTTCTTTTGGAGAAGATGCCGGTTGAAGCGGTGGGAAAAAGCAGGAGGTGTAAAAACACCCCAAATTTTTTGACAAGTGGTCATATGACTCACCAAAGTGTACTATTTACCATTTACGTCCCTCAACTATTAAAATTTGCAATTTCGGTTTCCCTAAAATATTAAGATTCAAAACTTTGATTCACATATAATTTTAAAAGATTAATTAGGATATTGCGAAAATAAAATATCAAAGATAATTCAGTCTAGTGACTCTTATAATGTCTCAATCAACGTAGGTTGAAATTCAGGATCGTTACAGCAATATTGTGTGATCCCTTCGTTCAGACACGTTATTCCATTGTGGTGTGCTAGGAGGAGTTAATTATGAAACAATTCCACAACCTCTAAGATGTTCGTCAAACTCTTGGTTAAGGTATTCGTCACCTCGATCTGATCGAAGTATTTTAATACTTTTACCAATTTGATTTTTGTACTTCATTTTGGAATTCTTTTAATCTTCCAAAAGATTTTGATATATGTTTCATTAGTAGACATAACCATATCTACTGAAATCATCTGTGAATGTGATGAAGTGCTGAAACCCTCTTCTAGCACTTGTGTTAATTGGTCCACATACATCTATATGTATGAGGCCTAATAAATCGGAAACTCTCTCACTTTGTCCAGTAAAGGGATCTTTAGTCATTTTTCCTAACAAGCAAAAATCACATGTCTCATAAGACTCTAAGTCAAATGATGTCAAAATTCTATCTTGGTGGAGTTTTGATATGCGTTTCTCGTTGATGTGGCCAAACGACAATGCCAAAAGTAGGTTTGAATTAAGTCATTTGATATAAACCTCTTTGTATTAATGTTATAGATGAGCCATTAATGGATTTATCGAGGTTAAGAATATAAAGCCCCATTCATCAAATAGGCATCTCCATAGAAGATACCAACTTTATGAAGGGAACAAATTTTATTCTTAATATTTATTTCAAAACCATCAATATCCAAACAAGAAACTGAAATAATATTCCTACTCAAAGTTGAAACATAAACACAATTATTCAGTTCAATAATAAGGCCACTTGGCAAAGCTAAATTAAATGTCCATGTAGCTACAACAACAACTCTTGCTCCATTCGCTACTATCAGGTCCACTTCTCCTTTTGCTAGTGATCTACTCCTTTTGAACCCCTGCACATTTACACAAATGTGAGATCCACATCCGTTATCTAATACCCATGAAGTAGGAGCAGACATGTTAATTTTAATAACATAAATATACATGGAGAGAGAGTCAATCTGACTTTCTCCTTTTTCTTCTCTTCCAAGTAGAGATTGCAGTTTCGTTTCCAATGACCTGGTTCATTGCAATGGAAGAAAACCCCTTCCTTTGGTGCCTTGGCCTTGGGTTTGGGCTTGGGCTTGTTATTGCCTTTGCCCTTCTTGGCCATGGTCTTTCCCTTCCCTCTGTTCTTCCTGAAATTCCCTTTTTAAACCATTAAGACTTCAGGGGTTTTCTTAATGTTATGTTCAGCCTGTTTGAGCATCCCGTGTATCTCATGTATGGACTTCTCCATGTCATGTATGTTGAAGTTCATGAAACATTGGTCATACTCAGGTGGTAGTGAGCCCAATATCATATTTGTGTCCATGTCATGACCTACGGGAGCCCAAAGTTTCTCAAGTTGGTCAAGATAACCCTTTATCTTAAGAACATGTGCACTCACAGAGGTGCTAGTGGCCATCTTGCAACTATTCAACGGCTTAGTGGTGAGGAACCTTTCTTGACGGGCTTGCTCTTGGAACATTTCCTTAAGCTGCATCTGGAATGCCTCAACCTATTCAAAATATTTTTGAAGATCAGAGCTCGTTGTGGCTAACATGAGACAAGTCACATCGTTAGAATCATCACAATAATTCTTCCAAACATCTTTCTCAACTCTAGGAGCGTTGTTTGCAAGCTGTTCAGGAATATCAGTGTGGAAAACATATAGCTTTCTTTCCTGCTTAAGGACAATCCTTAAGTTGCTGGCCCAATCAAGGAAATTGGACCCACTAAGTGTTTCTTTTTCAATAACGGATCGCAATGAATTGTGTGAAGTGTTGGTTGCCATTATCCACATTAAAAATTATTTGCAAAATCATTAATTAGTTTTTGAGCAAAAAAAATTTCCACAATTTCAACACTTGATATATAGTGGAGAAAATCATTTTACTTATAAGCTTTGACTTATCACCCATAATTAAAGTAAAATCAACACACGGGAATAACATCTACATGTCCAGGCTTTTTCCCATTTTATGCCATTGGCTCAAAACTATTTTGATAGCCTAGCTAAGTCGAATCATGTCTAAGCTTATGGAAATCACTATTTTCCCATCTCATATTTCTTAGATAACCAGTTATCTGTTGCTTTGGCCAGTAGACAAAATGATGATCCAAGCTCAACAAGTGCTTATGATATGATAGGCATTTTAAGACTTAATTAAAACAATTTAATTTGACGAATAAGTTGTTAAGCCTCCATAATACAAGAATTAAGCATCACATGCATAATACAAGATAAATAAAAGTAAATGTGAGATAGCATGGCCTAATCCTATGATGACTCCCACGAGCCTTGTGGGAGTCAATGGTTAATCTAAGTCAATACCCATCTCATGGATAGTGTCTTCGATCCTGCGTCCTCCAGTCTTGTAACAAAATTGCATGGACATACTCAGCCTTGAATGTACAGTAACAAAGCTAATCTAAGAAAGCAATAACAATTTTAAAACATCGAAAAATGGCTCGCAGACCGTATTATAAAATTACAACCCAATAAATGTAAAGCAGGAGGGGGTATAGTAGATCATACTATTCACCATGCTAAAACTCACATAAAGTATAATAAAATCAAGTAACGGGGTACAAATACAAAGTATTAGTGCTGCCCCCCCCCCCCTCTCCAACATGGTCCTAGGGGCAGTGTCCCCGACGGTGTCCGAGGGGCAGGCGACAGTTATGATGTGACTAATATTATCGAATTCGAATAGTATGAGAAAGGCTCTGATACCACTGAAGGGATTCATGGAAAGAAACTCGTTCTAAATACCAATGAATCCTCTCTTGAAGGATTTGCTCATACCATAGGAATCGAAAAATAGACAAAAATACTTGCGATTTTTCGTTAATGGATTCTGAATTCGGGTGCTTAGCTACAACCACCAAAAGTCCTCCTTTGTGGAATTACTCTCTACCGGTATCAACACGACGAAACGAGCAGCGAGTGCTAGCTCTTCGTTTTTTGAGTTTCAGAAATCTAGAGAGAAATGAGGCAGAAAACTGATTTCGGGTGAAGGTTTTTGGCGTCTATCAAGGTCTATACCTAAGGTTTTGGCCAAAAGAGATTATATAGGCATGAGAGTTTATTCCGAAAACCAACTCCCACGTAATCCAAACCTCTTATTGTAGTGGAAGTTTTTATCGAATAATAACTCCCACGTAATCCCTAGCTAAAACCAAATACCCAAAATGCCCCTCCTTATTCTCAGAAAAATAAATGTCAGATACAATGAACCTAGACACATTTTAAATTCATTGAATCTGAACATGAAGCTCGTTCAACTCGCCTATGTGTGTGACCCTTGTAGGTTCATATCAAAATGGCAATGAAAACACACTTAGTAGTAGTGTGTGTTCATAAATCACAAGCGGTCCCTAGCAGGACATTCTGACTACCCAGAGTGAATGAATATACGGTGGAATCTAATATCAATCCACTATTTAATGCCTTTGTCTCGCGATATCTAAATTAAGCATAAGGCCTGATAGTTGTCACTCTTATAAAGCTTAATTGTATTGCTCGATCTCCAGGTAGGTTGTTCCAACAAATAGTATTTAATAACCACTTTATTAAATACATTTGAGCACAACCATGCACTTAAACAGTCTACCCTATCGAGGGACCCCATGGATATCTCTCTCTAATAAGTGAGGGACAATCCCTTACAATGCCTTTCACATTCAAGCCATGATAGGATACTACATCCGATCATACATCATATTAATTACTCGATTAAAAGTAACATCCGACTGAGTCAAAACGTAGGTCCATTCGTGATGTAAACGATAGAGACATAAGGCCTAAGGATTTCAAATAGTATTGAGGTAGTAGTACTTATGACTAAGGAACCATGAAGTATTACTTCTCTTTCGGATCACATTCGATACAATATATCCCAATATATTATATTTATGATATGATTTGCATCCATTATACATGATCAGTAAAACATAATCATCAATCAAACATAATACTAGTTTTATTTCATCGTATAAAGCATTACATAAAAGTAGGGACAATCAGAATAGTAATTGCATAAGCTAATGAGTTTTATTATCAAATCACGCATTTGATGTTCAAAAACAAAATTAACCATTTAAATGACTTGCTCAAGAATATGTAAAGCGTACAACATATGCTAATGGTCCTAGGGCACTACTAACAGTTTTTTCTTTCTCTAATCCACGTGACCTTTTATTTTAGCACATGCTAAATGTAAGTCTTCTTTCTTTTTCTTTTGCCTTTATCTATTTCTTCTCGTCTTGATCTTGAATGTCTATCATGTTCTGTATTGTGAAAGTATATAGATTTAGGTGAATTAAATTACACTAGAAATAAAAATATCTCAATTAATCCACACTAAGTGAAAATACATTGTATCCATCAAACGAACTCATATCATGAAAATGTATATTTATTAATTCCTAATCTAAGTGAGAAAATGGTAAATAATAGGTAAACCATGATATCATTAGATAACGTGTTGGATACTTAACTACATATCGATCGGTTTAATTAGCTATTGTATTATTTTTAGTCTATTAATACTACGAATGAGTTAAGAGTAAGAATAATATTAAAGAGAACTTGATAGATACTTAACTACATATATATTGACTGGGTTTATTAATTTACCACTATGAAAGAGTTACTTAAAGAATACTATTATACTGTTAAAGATTATTCTATACTACATGCATATTAATCTGGTTAATTAATTATGAAGTAGTTGCTATAAACACTATCCACGAGATATGATTACACTTATAGTCTATAAGATAATTCAATATTACTTAACCATGTTTATGTAATTGTAAAGGTAATTACATAAGTAGTTGCTATAAACACTATCAAAGATCTATAATTACTCTTATAATCTGTAAGATATGTAAGATAAGTACTCTTGAGTATTCATAAAATGATATAAATGTGAATTATAAATAATTTGTGGTTAATTTGTAATTATCAAAAAACTAATTAAGCAATTCGAGGTCAATTCGAAAACTAAATTTTATTAACTTGTGGTCATTTTGGGGTATTTCATAAGTGATGAAATTTTTGGGTCATAAAAGAAATTTAATTTAGGGACTTTAGGGTTGACGTATGATTCAAATATTGTATATTTTTGGTACCTAGAGTTGTTAAATATCAAAAAATTAGAAATACCCAGTCAACTATTTGAATAAGGTACCTAGCGAACAATCCATCCGTTTATATCATATCAAGATCAAAGGTCAAAAAAAAAAAAAAAATTAAACAAAAGAAAAATAGAGATTTAGGAAGGAAAAAAAAAAAGTCCACTATTTCAAGCATTTCCCATTGTAAAAAGTCAACGGATGCCATCTCCCAACAATAACAATAACAATAAAAAAAAGTCCACTATTTCAAGCATTTCCCACATGGGTTCTCTCCTTCTATTCTTTTCTTCTTCAATTTCCCTGTCTCTTTTCTCTCTTTATCTCAACTTATCAAACTCTCTCCTTTCCTCTGTTTTAATTCTAAGAACCAAAAAAATATCTGTCTACTTCTTCTTTGATCCATCTCCAAAAAACAAATTCAAAAATGTCAAGTTCATCATCAAGAAGCAACTGCCTTCGCCGCACGTTTGCCTCTAACGTGTTAAATTGTAATTGTGGACTTACTTCCCCATTATATTATCGGGAATTGAACAAGATTACAATCTTGAACAAGTACCCACTTTCTCGCATTAATGACTTATTTGACTAGTTAAAGGGTGCTAAGATCTTTTCCAAGATAGACCTTAGATCGGGGTATTATCAGTTACGGATCAAGTTGGAGGACATACCAAAGAGTGTCTTTAGAACTACATATGGGCACTATGAGTTCCTAGTAATGAAGTTTGGGATGACAAATTCTCCAGCGGCATTCATGGATATGATGAACCAAGTTTTTTTTGATTGCATGGACAAATTTATGGTTATCTTCATCTACGACATTTTGATTTACTCTCCATCAGATGAAGCTCATGAGGAACACTTGAGTTTGGCGGTTGCATATTTTGAGAAAAAATAAACTTTACGCCAAATTCAGTAAGTGCTAGTTTTGGTTGAGAAGTGTGACATTTTTGGGTCTTGTGATTTTAGTTGAGGGTGTATCAATTGATCAAACCATGATAGAGACAATTGTGGATTGGCCTCGTCCAACGAACGTGGTAGGGATTCGGAGTTTCTTGCGGTTAGCGGGTTACTATCGAAAGTTTGTTGATGACTTCTCGAGAATTGCAGGGCTGTTGACACAAAAATTGTTGAAGTTTAAGAGGAGTCCGGAATGTAAAGAGTGTGTTCATAAGTTGAAAGAAAAGTTTACTACAATACCGGTTTTGGCCTTATCAGAATATGTCAACGATGATGGTAGAGATTAGACAATTAAAATTTGTTTATACAATTGCTAACAATTTACAAAGAAAACTAATTCAACAAAATGTAGATATTGTCATGTAATTTCATAGACACCTACTGAAAAATCATGATCGAATAATTCTTCCAACTTTAGTTCCATTGTGTTGTTTTTAAATATTTGGAAAAAATGGAATGGAGTGACTGTTGAGGATATAGAAGTATGGTGATTTGTGAGGTTATGTTTAATCACTTGACATGATTTGAGTTTAAGAAGGTAGCATATATAATAGAGTGATAAGGGGATTTTCATATAGGATTTCTAACAAATGGGATAAGATTTTCAGATTGTGTCGTACAATCTCTTGTTCATGTCGACAAATATGTTGTCAATTAAAGCCCACACACAAATTCTACTAGTGTATAAACTTTTTTATTCATGTTATAACTCATGACGAGCTGACTACATGGCTTGAGCAAGATTGCTACAATCATATCTAGTTTCATTTCCCAATTGATATCTGCCCCATGTACTTCTACCTCATGAAAGAATGCTTTCATGGTATCATGTTGATGCCAAAAAATGAGATTATCATAAACCATTACGGTTCGATATATGTTGGTGATACTACGAGAAAACATTTATTTAGAGACCGAAATTTTGGGTTAGCGACGGAATATAGAACGGAAACAAATTTGTCGCTATTCGATTCTTAAATTGTCACTACCTATGGTACCTTTGACAACCTAAATAAAAATAAGGACTATGCCGCTAAACGATAGCTAAATAGCTTCCGATTAGTGCCCGAATTTCATGAATATAATATTCGAAATGAAATAAGGGGTAAATCACACAATACAAAGTCGTTTTAAAATTCGGTCATTAAACGGTAGCTAAATAGCCATCAATTAACGATTGAATTTCATTAATATAATATTCGAAATGAAAAAGAGATAAATCAAACGTCGTTTTTAAATTCGGTCGCTAAACGGTAACTATTTTGGCTATTGATTAGTGGCCGAATTTCATATAATATAATATTTGAAATGCAATAAGGGGATAAATCATATAATACAACGTCGTTTTGAAATTAGGTTGCTCAACGGTAGCTAACATAGCTACTAATTAGTGACAAATTTACATTAATATAATATTCGAATTGAAATAAGGGGATAAATCACACAATACGACATCGTTTTGAAATTCCGTCGCTAAATAGTAACTAACATAGCTATCGATTAGTGACCGAATTTTATTAATATAATATTCCAAATAAAATAAGGGGATAAATCACACAATACAACGTCGTTTTAAAATTCGGTTCTTAAACGGTAGCTATTTTAGCTACCGATTAGCGAACAAATTTCATTAATAAAATATTCAAAATGAAATAAGGGGATTATGCACACAATAAAAGTGTTTTAGGGTATAGGGTTTAAGGTTTGCCTTGCGACCGAAAATATACCAATGTGAGACCAAACTATTAAATTCGGTCGCTAATTGGTCACAAACTATTAAATTCGGTCGCTAATTGGTCACAAACTACCGTCAGACTATAGGGTATGATATTTGGAATAGCAACCACATTAAGCTTTGGTTGCTGTGTTGTGACACATTAGAGACCAAATTTCTCATTTCGGCCGCAATTTGGTAGCTAAAGAGCAATTGTCTTTCTAAACAATATCGAGTTCTTTTTCGGAGATGGAAACATTTTGCCTATCTTATATACTAAATAGACAAAAACTAACTTTAGTGGTCCCAATCCGTCCGGATGTTTTTCTGTGGCAGAGGAAAAGAAGGTTACTTGGCTGGAGAAGTCTCAATTCCCGAGAAAATTGATCCAATCTACAAGAAGTGGAAGGCCGAGAATCATCAAATCATGTCTTGGCTCATCAACTCAATGAATGTGGATATATATTGGTGAAAATTTTCTTCTATATGAAACGGCTCAAGAGATATGGGATGCAGTGAGAGAGACTTACTCCAATTCTGAAAATATTTCATAACTATTCGCGGTGGAGACAACTTTTCATGATCTTCGTTAAGGAGGATTAATGGTAACACACTACTTTAATTTGCTAACCGTCATTGACAGCTATTGGATATGTTTGTCTTATGAATTGAAGTGTCAAGAGGACGGCTCATTATATCCTAAGATACTTGAGCAGAAAAGAACATTTAAGTTTCTGCTAGGTTTGAATAAAAGTTTAGACTTTGAAGTTATATTATTTAGTACAGCTTTGGTATCTTAATAGCAATAGGATACTGCTAGGTCAGCACCTGGATACGGGGAAAACAGAAAGAAAGAAAGAAAAGAAAATTAGAGCTCCTAACAGCTAACACATTGGATTTGCTTAACATGCTGGAATCGTGTCTGGTATTACAAGTTCTAAGTTTACACGTTGGTATGTAAGCATATTCAAACTAAGGGGGGAGTATTCAATCCGGATTTTAAAAGATTTTAATTGATTTTCAAAAGTCTATGGATTCTGCTGACTTTATGGATTGTTTTAACTCTATGAAGAGTCTACGCAGATTCTATTAGATTGATTTATGAGGATTTCTTTTGATTTATAAAGTCTATAGATTATTTGAATAACACCAAGAAAAATAAAGAAAATACTGATACAGTGTTATATTATATAGATCCAGCAGTGTTGAACATCCAAAATCAACATATGTTTATCAATCCTTTTTTTTTAATTAAATCATTTGTTTAAAAATTTAAAAAAAATTTGGTGATTGTCTTTGATTTTTTTTAGATCACGTAACTGCGACTTTTTTTGATTTATTTGTTCTAGGTTTGTATAATTTATTTACTGGTATTTTTTTCTTTAGTTTAATTAAGATATGTTTTGTGATGGGTTTTGTTTCAACTCTTTTTTCCCTTTGATTTTCTATTTAAGAGGAAATGAAATCCATGTTTGAAAATAGAAATTTGTTGTTAAATAGAGAAGAAATTGTTTGCTTTCTTTAATTTCTATTTGAAGATGATTAAGAAGAAAATTGTTTGGATATTATGACAATAAATCTTGTTTTTTGGGAAATAAACATTTCATATTGAGTTTTCTAACGATGTTAAAAAATTCTCATTTTTTTTAGTTTGGATATTTCTTTATTTTTCTTATAATTTTATAGAAATGAGATCACTAAAAAAAATTGTAATCAAATACATTTAATTTTAATATTAATGAGAGAAAATCAAAATCTTAATGAATTATAAGAGATTTCACAATACACATTTAAGCCTAGAAAATCCATCAAAATCCTACCTTTAATGAAATCTATGAAAATCTATAGAGTTTTGAATACCTCTAGATTTAAATGGACTTTTTAAAATATAAATTGAATACCACTAGATTTGAATGGACTTTTTAAAATCTAAATTGAATACCTCAAGATTTCATTGAACTTTTTAAAATCTAAACTGAATACCTATAGATTTTTAAAATCCTATAAATTCTACATTGAATACATCATCCTAATTCTCGTGCGAAAAAGCAAAATATCATAAGATAACCTCAAAATCAAGAAAACTGTAACTGTAAAGTATCTCAAATACGTCACAACGGGGAAGATTGCATGAATCTTTTGTTCAGATATATTTTTTGTTGAACCCAAAACAAAACAACATTAAAATAAAAACATGGTGAATTTTATTTTGATCCCTATAAAGATTTACAGTTTCAATTTCGTCCCCGAAATTTCAGAAATATCAACATCGTCTCTAGAAATGGCTCGCAATCTCCAGTTTGTACCTGAAAATAGTTTAAAGTTTCAAGTTCGTCCTTGAAATTACAGAAATATCCTCGCAATGTCCAGTTTGTCCCCAAAATTTATGAAATATCAACCTCCATACCAAGTGATGTTGCAACCTCCATACAAAAACTTCGCAACATCAATTGGTATGGAGGTTGACATTTCTGAAATTTCAGGGACTAACTTGTCACTGAGAGCCATTTCTAGGGACGAGGTTGAAATTTCTATAATTTCAAGGACGAACTTGAAATTTTAAGCTATTTTCATAGACGAACTGGACATTGTGAGTCATTTCTAGGGACGATATTGACATTTCTGAAATTTTAGAGACGAACTTGAAACTGCAAACCATTTATAGGGAGCAAAATGAAATTCACCCATAAAAACATTGAATAATATCCAAAAAGAGGAAAGAAATAATTTTACATTTCAATGAAAATTATAACTTAGAAAAGCTGAACGTATATACAATATTTCAAAATTTACTCTTTTTTTTTCCATATCTATGACTGTAAGTCAAACTCACTCCTTCACTAGGTACTAGGAGGGCTCTTTCTGCGCATTCTATGCAATTAAAAAATGGCCACTAATAGAGTAATGCAGAAGAGGAAAATATAAAGTCAGAAGGGGCAAAATAAAAAATATATACAATTTGTACATGATTTGCAGCTCGGATTCAACTACTAACCTTTACCGCGAATCCTAACATTCCAATGCAATCCCAGAAGACAGAGAATCGTGTGATTGCTCAACCATTTAGCTTCGCTAAGAAATGGCTTAGATCATATTCTTCAGTATATTGGGACTGATCCCAGAGCTCCTCCAAGCCACCCAGGATGGCTTTCAATCCTTTATTGCTTCCTGCTAACTTTGTTTCAGCATCAAAGTTCTCTGTAGAACGCTTTGATATACTAGCCCCCTGAATATTATAAATGCAGAGTAAAACAACTAAATATAATCATTGTTTCAAGACAAAATAGCAGAGATGATTTGCAAATAACTTTAGGTAAATCATTGTTAACTAAACATGTTTCAGCAAGTCGAGCCTTTTTTTATCAACACTATGTTTTATTTAAGATGAATTTGGTAAATTATAAATCATTTCAAGTCAACCAGGTTCGATTAGGGAAAGGTATAGTGAGAATTAGGCATGACCAGGGTTAGGTTAACCGATAGTTACAGTTAACTTAACTGCCAGTTACAGTTAAAGATGATCGTTAACCTTAACCTCTATAGGTGTTTAAGGCTACGGTTACTAATTGCCGGTTAAGGATACGGTTATTAGTCGTCTGAAATTAAATTTAAATAAATAAGTTTTAAAAAAATAAATAAAATAAATAAATTACTATATGACCTTCCTAAGAGAAAAACAATTTGTTGAATTTAATAATAGCGTATTCTTTTATGATATAGAGGAATGAAAGTCCTTGTAGATCTCTTACTTTACAACTCCTAGAAAAAATTTAACAATTTAACTGACATACACATCAAACAATAGTGTAGAAATATCATTAATCCTCAAAGAATATGACATTATTTGGTTTGAAGTTTTGAATGTCAATTTTTTCTATTTCTTACTAAGTAATCAATCATTAATAATGACACATTATCTTAATCCTTAATAATAAAATTTTAAAAAAATATATCCTTAACCGCAGGTTGACGGTTAGGAAAAAATATACACCTTAACTGTAACCTTCAATGAACTGAAGGTTACAGTTAAGGTTATAACCGTCTAACAGTTTACCAATTAAATTAACCATTGATCACGATTAACCGAAAGTTAGACAGTTACAACCTTAACCTTGGTCACCCTTAGTGAGAATTAAGTAAATGGCACATAATTATTACTCTCAAATGTCCGTATTTCAATCTATCCAAAAAGTCTGATATGATAAGAATAATCTGGACATAATAGAAACTGAACGAAACATTAATACCTTTCATTTTCGGCTGATGTAAATAGATCAAGCAACTGGTCAGTGTTCATTGTCTTCAGACTAGCATTATCCGCATTGATGACAGCATTAGCAACAGATACTCTGAGACCCTGAACTTTTCATGTTTACGTGTCTAGCATGCCTACGTGTATTTTGGTGTATTAATTGCCTCCAGGTGCTTTTATGTTGTGTACATTATTTGTGGAGGGGCATTTTAGTATGATTTAGTAGTGGAGGGACCTAAGTGTTAATCCTATAAGTTAGTTGGTTAGTTTGTGCAATTAGAAGGGAGTTAAGGTAGTTTTAAGAGGTGGTTATAAGGGTAGTTTTTTCTGGAGTTATTAGAGGGGAGTTAGAGAGAAGAAAGGAAAGAAAGGAGAGGAAAAAGAAAAGAGCAAATTTCTGGCAGATTGGGTAGGCTATGGGAGAATACACTTTTGAGATAGCAAATGTTATCCGTTTTCAGCGATTCTTAGTGCGTTTTGAAGAGGACTGATAGATCTACGCTTGGGATTCGATGGAGTAGCATTTGAAGTTCTGGATTTGGAGTTATAGGATTGGGAAGTCAGTTCTAAGTCTTAGAAAGAAGAAGAAAAGAAGAAAAACATATTCTGGACAGCCTGCATGCACTGCACTAGAAACGTCATAAAGGTAAATTTAGAACTACAAATCATCTGATTCCTTTTTATTTAGAAACTAGACTTGTAGGGCTACGATCTGACCAGAGGGATTAGGATTTTAACTTTTATATTTTCCTCTGTACGTCTCTCAATTAGGACACGAACCAAATTTTCTGGATTTTTACAATTAAGAACGTAACGGTGATAAGGTAAGGACCCTTCAACTTTGAGTATTTCCAAAACTTTCATAAACTGATATTTTACAGATTATGTATGAAGTATGAATGAAAAATGGTTTTATCATGTTTTCTTACATAAAAGTGGATGAAGCAATATTTAATGTGAATGAATGAATTTTATGATGTTTAATTGCGCATGTCTATGATAGCATGATTACTTGTTGTTTTATGATTTTAAGCATAAGGTAACATCCCAGTAGGAACATTGACAAAGAAAGGTTCCAGCATGTTTATGTTATGCTTATGTTATGGATTTTATGAGAAGTCAATGTACCTAACTTGTGATAAGATGTAGCATGTTGAGTTGTGTTATACTATGTTACTAGGACTCGGGTACGGGTGTCGGGAACGGGTATTTATTTAGGTGTCAGGTATTTAAACATCTAAAATAAAGGATACGGGGACACTTCCCCAAATTTGGACAGGGATACGGGGATACACGACAATTCTCTCCCCATGTGCTAATTAATAGTTTAAAAAAATCCAATCGTCTCCCACTATTCCCTCCCCAATCGTCTTTCCCTCTTTGTAACACTAATTTCTTCTCATTCTCCTAACAAATTTGCAACTAGTACATATTCAAATCCCCAGCCAATTCAATGCCTTGTTTGACTCATATACCTCTATTTATTCCATATTCCCTTCACTTTGCTTGAATTTTGTTCAAGCTCTTTCATCCGCCCAAATTCCAATCTCCAATAGTCGTACCTTCGATTTCCAGCGACAGAAACAATGGGTGTCCCAGCGATGGCGGCGATAAGCTTTCAAGAGTTTGTTAAAGTACCTATTCGCAGTTGAATATGTCAAAGTACCCATACCCATACCAACGTCGTACCCTTTCGACACCGGTACGACACGACTAAACGGAGAGTCCGAGTAACATAGGTGTTATATGATAAGTACATTGACAAGATGTTGGGAGAGACCCAAACATCAAGTCATGATGTATGATGTCACGAACAGTATACAACGATATACGATGTTTCTATTTGATATTTGATGTGAGCAGTTTTGCAGGGAAATGGAAGTCGTTTTCTAACAGTATTTCAGGCTTTGGAGTTGTTTAGTTGTCTCGTAGTAAGGGTGTAGACGTTGGCCATCGTCTGTACTAGGCATTCCCACGTATACGCTAGGCTAGAACCTTCACTTCCTAGCGGCCTCGCAGTGGAGAGGTAAGAGTGACGGGTGCGCAACCGTCATTCCTGAAGATGCCGAGAAAGCTAGGAGGTTGAGTCGCAGGTATTACTGATTTCTCGGGTGGAGGATCAGAGTGTAGGGTCGTGAAGTCATTTGGGAGTTGAAAGAAGAAGCTGATTGAAGTATCCTCATCTTTTCGGAGACCGGAGTTGGCAAGTTTCGAGAACAAAACTTTTGTAAGAAGGAAAATATGGGATCATTTAACAATCACTTCTCCTTGGGAACCGTGCGGTTACAAAGCAAAGAAAAGAATAAATGACTTTGACAGCCGTGAGTGAACAGAGAAGAAAAATGGACATTTTAGTGTGTTTTCTAACAACTTCGAGAGGACATTTGAGTGGGCAATCCTCATCGGATTTTGACGAACCTTATATGAAAGTTTATCGCAGTGAGAAAATCTTTGAAGTAGCTGAAGCGGAACAGGCGGAGTTGCAAGTTGACTTGTCATATATCGAGGCACCGGTTGGGATTGTGGATAGGAATGAGCAGATTTTGAAGAACAAAGTGATACCGTTTGTGAAGATTCAGTGGTCAAATCATACAGACAAGGAATCCATTTGGAAAACAGAGGTAAAAGCAAGAGCCAAGTATCCTCACGTCTTCGATGACAGCAATTCGTGAGTTTCGGGGATGAAACTTTTGTAAGGACGGAAGTATGTGATACCCTGATCTTTTCATTCTTACGTGTCTAGCATGCCTACGTGTATTTTGGTGTATTAATTTCTTTTAGGTGCTTTTATATTGTGTACATTATTTGTAGAGGGGCATTTTAGTATGATTTAGGAGTGGAGGGACCTAAGTGTTAATCCTATAAGTTAGTTGGTTAGTTTGTGCAATTAGAAGGGAGTTAAGGTAGTTTTAAGAGGTGGTTATAAGGGTAGTTTTTTCTGGAGTTATTAGAGGGGAGTTAGAGAGAAGAAAGGAAAGAAAGGAGAGGAAAAAGAAAAGAGCAAATTTCTGGCAGATTGGGTAGGCTATGGGAGAATACACTTTTGAGATAGCAAATGTTATCCGTTTTCAGCGATTCTTAGTGCGTTTTGAAGAGGACTGATAGATCTACGCTTGGGATTCGATGGAGTAGCATTTGAAGTTCTGGATTTGGAGTTATAGGATTGGGAAGTCAGTTCTAAGTCTTAGAAAGAAGAAGAAAAGAAGAAAAACATATTCTGGACAGCCTGCATGCACTGCACTAGAAACGTCATAAAGGTAAATTTAGAACTCCAAATCATCTGATTCCTTTTTATTTAGAAACTAAACTTGTAGGGCTACGATCTGACCAGAGGGATTAGGATTTTAACTTTTATATTTTCCTCTGTACGTCTCTCAATTAGGACACGAACCAAATTTTCTGGATTTTTACAATTAAGAACGTAACGGTGATAAGGTAAGGACCCTTCAACTTTGAGTATTTCCAAAACTTTCATAAACTGATATTTTACAGATTATGTATGAAGTATGAATGAAAAATGGTTTTATCATGTTTTCTTACATAAAAGTGGATGAAGCAATATTTAATGTGAATGAATGAATTTTATGATGTTTAATTGCGCATGTCTATGATAGCATGATTACTTGTTGTTTTATGATTTTAAGCATAAGGTAACATCCCAGTAGGAACATTGACAAAGAAAGGTTCCAGCATGTTTATGTTATGCTTATGTTATGGATTTTATGAGAAGTCAATGTACCTAACTTGTGATAAGATGTAGCATGTTGAGTTTTGTTATACTATGTTACTAGGACTCGGGTACGGGTGTCGGGAACGGGTATTTATTTAGGTGTCAGGTATTTAAACATCTAAAATAAAGGATACGGGGACACTTCCCCAAATTTGGACAGGGATACAGGGATACACGACAATTCTCTCCCCATGTGCTAATTAATAGTTTAAAAAAATCCAATCGTCTCCCACTATTCCCTCCCCAATCGTCTTTCCCTCTTTGTAACACTAATTTCTTCTCATTCTCCTAACAAATTTGCAACTAGTACATATTCAAATCCCCAGCCAATTCAATGCCTTGTTTGACTCATATACCTCTATTTATTCCATATTCCCTTCACTTTGCTTGAATTTTGTTCAGGCTCTTTCATCCGCCCAAATTCCAATCTCCAATAGTCGTACCTTCGATTTCCAGCGACAGAAACAATGGGTGTCCCAGCGATGGCGGCGATAAGCTTTCAAGAGTTTGTTAAAGTACCTATTCGCAGTTGAATATGTCAAAGTACCCATACCCATACCAACGTCGTACCCTTTCGACACCGGTACGACACGACTAAACGGAGAGTCCGAGTAACATAGGTGTTATATGATAAGTACATTGACAAGATGTTGGGAGAGACCCAAACATCAAGTCATGATGTATGATGTCACGAACAGTATACAACGATATACGATGTTTCTATTTGATATTTGATGTGAGCAGTTTTGCAGGGAAATGGAAGTCGTTTTCTAACAGTATTTCAGGCTTTGGAGTTGTTTAGTTGTCTCGTAGTAAGGGTGTAGACGTTGGCCATCGTCTGTACTAGGCATTCCCACGTATACGCTAGGCTAGAACCTTCACTTCCTAGCGGCCTCGCAGTGGAGAGGTAAGAGTGACGGGTGCGCAACCGTCATTCCTGAAGATGCCGAGAAAGCTAGGAGGTTGAGTCGCAGGTATTACTGATTTCTCGGGTGGAGGATCAGAGTGTAGGGTCGTGAAGTCATTTGGGAGTTGAAAGAAGAAGCTGATTGAAGTATCCTCATCTTTTCGGAGACCGGAGTTGGCAAGTTTCGAGAACAAAACTTTTGTAAGAAGGAAAATATGGGATCATTTAACAATCACTTCTCCTTGGGAACCGTGCGGTTACAAAGCAAAGAAAAGAATAAATGACTTTGACAGCCGTGAGTGAACAGAGAAGAAAAATGGACATTTTAGTGTGTTTTCTAACAACTTCGAGAGGACATTTGAGTGGGCAATCCTCATCGGATTTTGACGAACCTTATATGAAAGTTTATCGCAGTGAGAAAATCTTTGAAGTAGCTGAAGCGGAACAGGCGGAGTTGCAAGTTGACTTGTCATATATCGAGGCACCGGTTGGGATTGTGGATAGGAATGAGCAGATTTTGAAGAACAAAGTGATACCGTTTGTGAAGATTCAGTGGTCAAATCATACAGACAAGGAAGCCATTTGGAAAACAGAGGTAAAAGCAAGAGCCAAGTATCCTCACGTCTTCGATGACAGCAATTCGTGAGTTTCGGGGATGAAACTTTTGTAAGGACGGAAGTATGTGATACCCTGATCTTTTCATTCTTACGTGTCTAGCATGCCTACGTGTATTTTGGTGTATTAATTTCTTTTAGGTGCTTTTATATTGTGTACATTATTTGTTGAGGGGCATTTTAGTATGATTTAGGAGTGGAGGGACCTAAGTGTTAATCCTATAAGTTAGTTGGTTAGTTTGTGCAATTAGAAGGGAGTTAAGGTAGTTTTAAGAGGTGGTTATAAGGGTGGTTTTTGCTGGAGTTATTAGAGGGGAGTTAGAGAGAATAAAGGAAAGAAAAGAGAGCAGATTTTTGGCAGATTGGGTAGGCTGTGGGAGAATACACTTTTGAGATAGCAAATGATGTCCGTTTTTAGCGATTTTTAGTGCGTTTCGAAGAGGACTGATAGAAGAGAGCAGATTTCTGGCAGATTGGGTAGGCTGTGGGAGAATACACTTTTGAGATAGCAAATGGTGTCCGTTTTCAGTGATTTTTAGTGCGTTTCGAAGAGGACTGATAGATCTACGCTTGGGATGCGACAGAGTAGCATTTGGAGTTTTGAATTTGGAGTTTATAGGATTGGGAAGTCAGTTCTAAGTCTCAGAAAGAAGAAGAAAAGCAGATTCTGGACAGCCTGCATGCACTGCACTAGAAACGTCATAAAGGTAAATTTAGAACTCCAAATCCTCTGATTATTTTTTATTTAGAAACTAGACTTATAGGGATACGATCTGACTAGAGGGATTAAGATTTTAAGTTTTATATTTTCCTGTGTACGCCTTTCAATTAGGAACACGAACCAGATTTTCTAGATTTTTACAATTAAAACGTAACGATGATAAGGTAAGGACCCTTCAACTTTGAGTATTTCCAAAGCTTTCATAAACTGATATTTTACAGATTATGTGTGAATTATGAATGAAAAATGGTTTTATCATTTTTCTTACATAAAAGTGGATGAAGCAATATTTAATGTGAATGAATGAATTTTATGATGTTTAATTGCGCATGTCTGTGATAGCATGATTACTTGTTGTTTTATGATTGTAAGCTTTAGGAAACATCCCAGTAGGGACATTGACAAAGAAAGGATCAAGTATGTTTATGTTATGTTATGGATTGTATGAGGAGTCAAAGTACCTAACTTGATATGAGATGTAGCATGTTGAGTTTTGTTATATGATAAGTACATTGATAAGATGTTGAGAGAGGCCCAAACATCAAGTCATGATGTACGATGTCATGAACAGTATACAACGATATATGATGTTTGCATTTGATATTTGATGTGAGCAGTTTTGCAGGGAAATGGAAGTCGTTTTCTAACTGTTTTTCAGGTTTTGGAGTTGTTTTGTTGTCTCTTAGTAAGGGTGTAGACGATGGCCATCGTCTGTACTCGAGCTATTGAGAAGCTAAGCATTCCCACGTATACGCTATGCTAGAACCTTCACTTCCTAGCGGCTTCACTGCGGAGGGATAAGAGTGACGGGTGCACAACCGTCATTCCTGAAGCTGCCGAGAAAGCTAGGAGGTTGAGTCGCAAGTATTTTTGATCTCTCGGGTGGAGGATCAGAGTTTAGGGTTGTTGTATTGGCGGCGATTTTGCACTCCCAATATTCTAAGAAGTCAAAGTATTTTGCATACCACGATTTTACTGCTTTATTGGTGATTATGTTTTTAAAGTTATGAAATGTTTTTGGGATGCATAAACTGTTTTAATTAAGTGCTATATTTGTTTTCATCCCAAGGTTGAAGGGATCTTACTGAGCAATAGTCGGTTTCGCTCACCCTTATCCACATTTCATTTTCAGATGAGCAGGATGATAGCTACGAAGGGTACGTGGGGGACATCGTGTTTGAGTATTAGGGCGACGACACTTTATAGACGTCTAGTTCACCTTACTGTTTTGAAATAGACCAAGTGTGATTAACTTTGCAATATGTTTAAGTTGTATTATTTCCTTTTAAATTATGATGTACCCTTTTAAGTTAAGTTTATATATATATATATATATATATATATATATATGACTTTTTAAGGACTGAAGTAATATTTTAAGGACTTGTATGATCTTCTGCTTCAGAATCATAGTCATAATTATTATGAGGTAATCATGATTCATTGAAATAGTCATCATCTGAACTGGATGGTTCGTTTGGAACTTGGGATGAAGCTAAAGTTTCAGCTGAAAATTGGATCCTTGTAGAGGAGGACTGTTCATTGCCATGTATCCATAATTCAGCAAAATATGGATGAGATTGCCATACCGGTGTAAGTGGAATATCTAGGAGTCTATGCTGTCTCATCCAAGGGATGTACTCTGAATTATTAAACTGTATTCCATTTTTAATTGCCATTTGAAGGATAATATTCATTCGGTCATCCGGGTGCCTTCTTTGAATTCTAGGAGTGGCAACATTGAAAAAGTATCATCCTAAAATTTCCTCTGTTAGGAAGTGGTAGAGTCTTGGTGGGTAATTGGTTGTATGAAGATTCATTATTGACCTGTGTAAACAGAGGGCTACATAATTCTCATACCTACCACTAAGGAAACAAAACCAACCACCGGTAGGAAGAAACCAGTTGAGGATTTTATACAGGACAAGCTTTTATGGAGAAAGATCATTGGCTTGGTCACAACACCAGAGATAAGAATATAGGTTTATAGTGTTAAATACAAAAGTTATTTTGTGTGCTTCGAGAAGATACCAAAAGTAACATAACGCTAGTTTTGGAAGGGACCACAATTTGCATATATGAAATATGGTAGTAAAAGGGCGGTCTGGATGGCTTGAAATTCCTCGAAAAAATGCAGGACCATGGTTCCTAAGAAGAAGCCTATGAAATAATTTGTAATTGAGGGAGCTTCTAAAAGGGAGAGTGAGGTCAAGAATTAATTCTACAACCTCAGGAGGAAGACAAGAAGTGTCAAGTGAAGCAATGCATGGAATCCTTATCGCCAATATTTCTGGAGGTCTTGCTTTCTGAGGTGTAACATGCATAGAGTGATTAAAAGGAAGAGTGAAGCAAAACTCATAATTATTCCACAATGTCTTTGAAATGCCTGTGAAATTTTGTGAGTGAGACTGTGAACATGACTTAGTGGTGGAAAAATCATTTTTTAAGGACTCTAAAAGACTGGACTCATAAGACTTGGGGGAATGGAAGGAGTTGGGATTTTTGGTACAAGGGAGAAGTTGGCCTCTGTAAACAATTCCATTTTGGGTGAAAGAGAGGTCTGGAATCTGACTGAGGAGGTCAAATCCTATGAAAATATCCTTTTGTGGGAGTTTTGAGCCTAGAACTTGGTGAGTGATGGTTAAGTTTGGAAAGGGCTGGATGTTTATGGGGTTTCCTTATCTTATCAATGACAAAGTGATTGCCATTAGCTGCAGTAAAGATTTTAGAATATGGAATCCAAAAATCTTCTGGGAGAATATCAGGGTTCATGACAGTAGCAGCTGCACCTGTATCCAACAAAGCGATCACAGGAATGGTTATGGAGTTTCGAAAAAAGGTGATCTGGATACAAACGAGAGGGTATGGATATGTGAAGGACATGATGGAAGTATTAGGAATAGGTTCTGGGAGTGCTTCGGAGATAGCAATGAAAGGTTCAGAAGAGTCAGAATCAGAATCTTGATCAGAAAGACTATTATCTTCATCCGTGTAAGCAATGGCCATTTAAAATCCTGGTGATGGGTCGTCAATAAGCTCAAATAAAGATTCAACATCAGAATATTCTTCTCCTTCGAGATGGGAACGATTTGGGCCACGAATTGTTTCTGCTTTGATTTATTCGGACAGTTTCTGGCGAAGTGTCCCTTTTGTTTGCACAAGAAACATCCATCAGCTTTCCCCTGGTTGATCTCTTCTTGAGAAATTTCCATTTCTTTTTTAAGCCTTTAAATTTCCTCCGTCCTTTGGAGAAATCGGATGATTGCTTGAATTTGGTTGACTTTCTTTTGCTGGAGCAAGTGCAATCCTTTTGATCCTTACACTTAATATACAAGTGTTTATCTGAACACACTGGACCCAGAGGTTTGGCATGAGACTGATATTTTTGCCAAAATCTTGTTTGCACACACAGTTTATCTAATGCTTGTTGCATCATCTGCCAAAGTTGACCAATTGTAATGGTGTGTCATTCAATGCCGGTAGTTCGGACTTGTCTCGTGGTTTCATCTGTCAGTTCTTCAGGAACAGAGTTAACAAAAGCTTGTTTTAGGCTAATATCATCAATTTGGTTAATGATATAAAACCTTTAGCACATCCGAGCAAAGTGCTTTTCGAAATCTTTCAGTTTGATGGAGCACCACTTCATCTTGAGAAATTCTGTTCTGGCAATGGTGATGTCATGATCTGCCTCACCCAGAAAGTGCCTTCTGAGTACTGTGATTACTTCTTCGGGAGAATTGAGTTGAAGAAACTGAAGTTGTTTGTATTCTCCTAATGAATTCCAAAAATCTCTGAGGCTGCCTTCAAATCTAACAATAAAACGTATGAGGACATCTTGGAGGGGGTGTTGTTGCATATCAGTTGTGAGCCAGGCATATATAGACTGGAATCGTTAACGCCATTTGGATGGAGGGACATCATCGATGGTGAACTTATAGTAGTAATCATTTCTGACAATTGAATGGTCATGTAGAGGGTAAAAAAGAGTCGCCAGAGATGACGACCTGCCGGTGAAAAGCACCGAGCAAGAAAATTGATACAAAAAAACTGCATAGTTTTCATCAATGATTCCACTTCTTCCCTACAAATGCTCTCATTTGTAAATTCTTGGTGGATTTTTTATTTTATTTTTAGGGGTAAAAGCAATAAATTATTTGGATTGTGGTAGGTTTTGTCGGATAGGGAAGTGAGGTGGTGGGTGGGAAGAATTGTAGGTTGCAATGGTGGAAAAAGAAGAAAAAACTAACTGTATATGAATGAATCTAGAGGAAATCTCTTCTGGTGGCATTCCCGACCTCTGACCGACTATATTTTCGACGGCGTAAGCGGTTCCAGAGGCGAGTTCAAGGACGGCGACGGAGACGGAGATGTGGAAGGGGATGGTGATGGAGCGTTGGTGCGGGTTATGACATTTCAACCCCAGGATAATTAGCATGTGCGACTCACGTATTGTAAAATGGCCGGACTCCGCCGTGCCTGGGGTGGTATATCCTTAATGGGTTGCCCGTAAAAAGTTGAGGGATTCTTATTGTTGAAAAAATAGTAAAGGGGTTTTAGAGGCTAAACTAAAATAGTTAGGGGAAGTCTGAGGCCATTCTTAGTTTTAAAAGGCGCGAGGCGATGAGGGTCCGAGGCGCGAGGCGAAATTTTGAGGCGATTGCCTCATGGACGTGAGGTGTAATTCTTTATAAAAATACTTATATATTGGAGATGGTGATAAATCTTGATTCAGAAATAGGTATGGGTGAAGAGATTAGAAAAAAAATAGAGAAGAGAATGAGATTCTTTTTTTTTTAAATCTGATATGGATCTGCTTTTAATCTGATTTTAGAAAGAAAAAATTAAAAGAAAATCAATGGTCCAGATTCAATTATATTTTTACACCTATCAATGGTCCAGATTTGTTCCTTCTCTAAAAAAAACCTAGGTGCATTTTACACCAATCAATGGTCCAGATTCTCTCCTCTAAAAAACCCTAGCCGCAACAGTCCAGATTCTCTCATCTAAAATAATGAAAAATGAATGGTCCAGATTCTCTCCTTCTATAAAAAACCCTAGCCACAACAAAAACCCATCTCTCCTCTCTCTCATGAAACCCTTGCCACAGATGAGAACCGAAAGAAAAAAAAAGAACTAGAAGAGAAGAAGAAGATAAGAACCAACAATCCAGAGAAGAAGAAGATGACAACCAGAAAAAAGAAGAGAACCAGAAGAAGAGAAGACGAAGAAGAGAATCAGAAGGAAGAAGAAGAAGAATAAGAGGTAGAAGGAAGAGAAACGTACCTGGAGCTTCTGCAAGCCGCCTCAGCCTCCTTCCTCGCGCCTCAGCCTCGCATCATTGACACCACCTCGCTTAAGATCTCGAAGGCGTTTTCATACTTGCCTCACCTCGCCTAGCGCCTGAGGCGCGCTTTTTTTAAAGCCAGGGGCCATTTTCTCTATATATTAGCATAATAAAATACTAAAAAGTTATAGTTGAGCAGATAATGAATTGAAAGGTTACTGTCCAATAAAGTGAGCAGACGATGAAGACAAGAAGATTGTTGCTGCGCCATATTGCAAGGACTTTTAAAGACTATTTATGGATAAATAAGTCTAGTGAATTTTAAAAGACTATCTAAGATTTTAAAAGAATGTAATGACTTATAAGATTTTTTTTAAAGATTTTGTATACTCAGGATTCTTATGTTCGGATTTTAAAGATTTATATCATAAGAATATATATAATATTTCAAAGGATTACAAGAACTTTTTATTTGTACGATGCTAACCAACCAACATTGTTATTTTGGCGGGTTTGCTATTAATTTTCCGTGTAAATATGGTTGAATTAAACGATGACTAATTTTTTTTTTGAATTTATTGTTTGTTTTGATTTTGGTTTTTTATTATTATTTTCAATTAGAGTTTTCCTGTGAAATCGGTCAATTCGGCAAAAAACGAATTCCGAATTCGCCAATTCTATCAATTCGAATTCGGTAATTCTTAATTCTAATCCAAATTGGGTCTGTTTTTATGTTTTAAAAAAGTTGAAAAACCCGAATTCAAATGACCGAATTGGCGAATTCGAATTCAGTGCTAACCACTACTTGCATTAGCAATAATATAAACGGGATCAAATGGAATGGAACAATAAATAAAAGCAAACATTTAAAGCAACAAGAGTGATACAGTACCAACCTTGGGGCTTCCCAACTCAAGGGAACGTGCATTCAGATACAAAGAGGACTCTAAATTGCATCTAGGAATGTTGTACAAGTCAAACTCTAAAGTATCACAAGTGTACAAGGAATGGACAGCTTTGCTACTGTTTGGTATAATGATCATATCTTTCGATATAGGCATCCAATGAAGCTGATTCCAATTTCATATTAAAGATAAGAGGTATATCTACAACTTCTATGAAGATCACAAGACCATATTCTGCCTTCTTGATATCCAATATTGTCGTACAAGTTGGCCCAACAAGCTGTCCAGAATGGGGACGAATTTTAAGGGCATTTTAGTCTTTTGTACATTAAAGTCTATTCTAGACTTTAATTATTTTCAGCATATTATTTACTATATTTAGGCTTATTTTCATGTATAGCAAGTAGTTGCTATAATAAAGGACATGTTGTCCATGTGTTAGTTAGTTGGTTAATAAGAGTCCTAATGCAACTAGGACTCTTCATAGATTTGGTAGTTATTTACATTCTAGCCGCCAAGATAATAGGAACATGTGCCTATTATCTTGTTTAGGTAGTTACTTGATAGCAAGTTGTTATTTAAGAGTCCTAATTCTTCAAGGACTCTTATTTCCTTTTTCTTTGTTCAAGTTGGAACCGAAATCCCTCTACTTAAAGAGTAATTTTGGCCACCTTTTACTTAGACTTGATATATTGATATTTTGATTAAGGTTATTCCTTTGATACTTGTTTATGAATTTTCGGTAGAACTTCATATTCTTTGAGTTACTGGATCAACTAGCTTGTTTCTCTAGTTGTGGTGTTTTGCCTTCATTGATACTTAGCCTACCCGGGGTTGTGTTGAGTATATTCCCATAGAAACTATTTCGAGATAGAGAAAGATCTGCTTAAAAGCCGACCTTGATATAAAACATCACGGTTTCGCATCACGTGGTATCAGAGCAAAAGGTTGATCTCTATCTTGGTGTACCTTATGTTTTAAAAAAAAATTCTTGTTTGCTTGGAATAGACCGAGAAAGATAACAAAAAAAATTATTACTACCATACGCAAAAGCCACCCGGAAGTAAAGAAATTGGCAGCCGGGTTATCCTAGACACGGATCAAACCAAAAGCAAACTTCCTTGTCCGCTTGGACACTAAGGAATTGGCTCTTGTTCCCTCCTGTTCTTGAATTAGTCGCCATCAAACTCATCAAATCGAGGTAATATCTTCCTGACACGGAGTTCTTGATAAAGGCGGCCAAGAAAAGAGTAAGTCTAAAGGTATAAGGTAAAGAAAGAAATCAAGAAAACAAGGTTTTCAAGATTTTAAATTTTCGTTTACTGTTCACATCACTATTCATCCGAGAATTAAAGGTCTATTTTCAAGAAATCAAGAAGCGTAAAGGTTACATCTTTTTAACGATTACTCTTATTCTTTCTTTCTTAACCTTTTGTGTAGGTCAAGATATGATTTCTTTCCATATTTCTTCAGCCTTCCATCAACACAACAATTAAATTTCCCTAAATCATCTAGAGTTGGAAGTTCTTGACAAGTATTTCTGGAATATTGAGAGAGAAAAAAAATCAGATTACTATTCACGGTTACTGTTCACAGTTATTATTCACAAATTACTATTCACGGTTACTGTTCACAGATTACTGTTCTTTTTCTTTGCAAAGATAATGTCTTTTGATGAAGGTACTTTGCAGCAAGGTGCCATGGATATTGATGAATCACTACAACAAACAATGAAAGCTATGATGCAATCCATCAATGAACTTAAAATGGAGGTTCTTGAACTCAAGAACCATTCGGATAAAGGCAAAGGGGTAGCAAAAGATGATCACGATTCTCAAGAATCCTTTGATCAAATTGCAAGAAACAACTTTCGGCAAAACCATGAATATCAGCCGAGAGTTATTCCAAGAATGGTGGATAACTTTGCATATGAACCGATGCCAAATCAGCAATATCCAAGGTATGAGCCGAGGCCCTTTGTTCATGAACAAGAATTTGAGCCGAGAGCACAAGATCAAAATCCGAGACCATATGCTCATAACCAAAGGTATGATCCGAGGCAAAATGTTCAAGATCAAAGGTATGATAATAATCTTGGTGCTATTAAGACCAAGATCCCTCATTTCTTAGGTACTAATGACCCTCAATTATTTTTAGATTGGACACGAAAAGTTAACCATGTTTTTTATGTTCGTAATTATTCCAAAGACAAAAAGGTCAAATTAGCAGCCATGGAGTTTGGAGAATATGCATCAATTTGGTGGGATAATGAGATCCATGAACGGAGAAGATCGGGGCAAAGACCAATTGATTCATGGGAGGATATGAAAGCGGTCATGACACGACGATTTGTACCTCAAAATTTTAATCGTGAGTTGTACAATCAACTCCAAAGATTGAGACAAGGAACAAAGATCGTTGATGAATACTACAAAGAGATGGAGATGGCCATGATTAGAGCAAACATCCGGGAAGATAATGAGGCTACTTTGGCTCGTTTCTTGGCTGGTCTAAATGACAAAATTAGACCAAAGGTAGAACGTGCTAACCTTCGTAATCTTATTGATATGGTTTATTTTTCAGAACAGATTGAAAGGCAACATAAAGAGAATAGTTTAAGGGAAAAATCGGCCACTTTCCAATCTTGGAAGAAGCCGAATCCACCCCAGAATTTTTCTACTGTTTTTCCAAGCCAAAGTAAGGGTAAAGTGGTCATAAATGGTGGGAAAACAGCCACAGGGCAGTTTGGGGCAGCAAGGTCTCAAAATCCATCAAATGCGGCCAATACAAGCGTAAAATCTACTCCAAAACTTGTTCGGGGATGTTCTAAATGTGGGGGCAAATGACACTTTGCTATGGACTGCCCTAACAAGAGTACAATGATAAAATTGGATGATGGATCGTGGATAAGTGAGGAAGAAGCCGAAAGGGCTATTTTAGAGGAGAAAAAAGAGCGAGATAGAAAAGAAACGAGTGACCCTACCCATAAGGTAAAATTCGAGGGAAGAAATGATACAAAAGCCATGAGCTTAGTGAGAAAAAAGGCAAGCTCACAAAAAGAGAGAAAAGAGTGTTTATTCATTAATCCCGGAAAGGTAGATAGGACACTTCAAGCAAAACAACTTCTTGTTTTGTTAGATTTGAAAGGAACCGCAAGGAACCTATTTACTAACACTTTTTTATTTTAATCTAACTTCTTTTTCTACATATAGTCTTGCTATTTTTCAGAAAATTCAAGAAATTTTTCCTAAGGAGTTGCCAAGAAGGTTGTTAGTTAGCCTTCAAAATCGTGAAAGATATAAGCCATCTTCAGGTAAAAATCAGAAAATTCAAAGGCAAGATGATTTAATTCTTGAAAAGAAGAAGGTAAGTATGTCTTTAAGTCCTTATGTTAATCCGGGAAAACTTGTACCAAAGCACGAAAGGACATTAAGATCATATACGGATAGTCTCCAAATTAATAAAATAACTTTTAAGTATAGACATCCAATTCCTTACTTTGAAAATATACTTGTTGATAGTAAAAACCGAGAGAATCATATTGAACATCTTAGGGCTGTTTTTACTATTTTAAAAGCACAAACTTTGTATGCTAAGATTGGAAATTATGTTTGTTACACTAATTCTATTGACCTTATTAGTTACATTGTGAGTTCTCAAGGTGTTAAAGTTGATCTGGCAAAAGTTAATGCGATGGTGGAATGGCCGAGAACAACTAGTGCAATTCAAGTTCGTCCAACATATGAGTTAGCAAGCTTTGTTAAACATTTTGTTCGTGATTTTAACAAGTTTGCTGCTCCATTAATTTCAATTAAAAAGGACAAGAAACCATTTATTTGGGACAGCCGCAAGAGAATCTCCTTGATAGGTAAGGACAATGAAATTTTTACTTTCCATATTTCTAACTTGCTCCCTTTAATGCATTTTTCATATTATAAAGCTGATTTTCGGGATGATTCGAGGGCGAATCCTTTTCAAGAGGGAGGGGATGATACGGTACCAACCTTGGGGCTGCCCAACTCAAGGGAACGTGCATTCAGATACAAAGAGGACTCTAAATTGCACCTAGGAATGTTGTACAAGTCAAACTCTTAAGTATCACAAGTGTACAAGAAATGGACAGCTTTGCTACTGTTTGGTATAATGATCATATCTTTCGATATAGGCATCTAATGAAGCTAATTACAACATATTAAAGATAAGAGGCATATCTACAACTTCTATGAAGATCACAAGACCAGATTCTGCCTTCTTGATATCCAATATTGTCGTACAAGTTGGCCCAACAAGCTGTCCAGAATGGGGACGAATTTTAAGGGCATTTTAGTCTTTGTACATTAAAGTCTATTCTAGACTTTAATTATTTTCAGCATATTATTTACTATATTTAGGCTTATTTTCGTGTATAGCAAGTAGTTGCTATAATAAAGGACATGTTGTCCATGTGTTAGTTAGTTGGTTAATAAGAGTCCTAATGCAGCTAGGACTCTTCATAGATTTGGTAGTTATTTACATTCTAGCCGCCAAGATAATAGGAACATGTGCCTATTATCTTGTTTAGGTAGTTACTTGATAGCAAGTTGTTATTCAAGAGTCCTAATTCTTCAAGGACTCTTATTCCTTTTTCCTTGTTCAAGTTGGAACCGAAATCCCTCTACTTAAAGAGTAATTTCGGCCACCTTTTACTTAGACTTGATATATTGATATTTTGATTAAGGTTATTCCTTTGATACTTGTTTATGAATTTCCGGTAGAACTTCATATTCTTTGAGTTACTGTATCAACTAGCTTGTTTCTTTAGTTGGGGTGTTTCAGCCTTCATTGATACTTAGTTTGCCCGGGGTTGTGTTGAGTATATTCCCATAGAAACTATTTCCAGATAGAGAAAGATCTGCTTAAAAGCCGAACCTTGATATAAAAATCACAATTTCACATCAAAGAGTCAATGAAAAAGATAACAAATAAACAAATCATGAAAATCCCACTAAAAAATCTAATGGGTTAGGGTGAGATTTTTTAAAGGGTTTGGTATTTATACTTTCACTAAAAAAATCCCACAAATTCCTAATTAAAAAAAAAAATCCATCGAAATTTGGAAATTTTTAATACCAAAAGACTTTTTGTTACTTTTTTAAAGTCCTAATTGAATACCATTGGATTTGAAAATCATTTTAAAAAAACCCTAATAGTCCTGATTGAATACCACATGACTCATTTAGATTACTTAAAAGTCTTAATTGAATACCACAAGACTTATTTATCTCAAAATAGTCTTTTAAAATCTCAATTGAATACACCCCCTAACTGTATATGAATGAATCTAGATGAAATCTCTTCTGGCGGCATTCCCGACCTCTGACCGACTATATTTCCGACGGCGTAAGCGGTGCAAGAGGCGAGTTCAGAGACGGCGACGGAGATGTGGAAGGGGGCGGTGATGGAGCATCGGTGCAGGGTTATGACATTTCAACCCTTGGATAATTAGCATGTGCGACTCACATGTTGTAAAATGGCCGGACTCCGCAGTGCCTGGGGTGGTATATATCCTTAATGGGCGGCTCGTAAAAAGTTGAGGGATTCTTAATGCTGGATTTTAGAGGCTAAACTGAAATAGTTGGAGGAAGTCTGGGCCATTTTCTCTATATATTAGCATAATAAAATACTAAAAATTTATAGTTGAACAGATAATGAATTGAAAGGATACTGTCCAATAAAGTGAGCAGACGATGTGTTGGAAAATGGCAGCCTTTTTAGGAGCACATGACTTATGTGTTTGGGTTAGAATTAGTCAAAAATACATGTGCTCATTTCATTTGACTATTTCAATAACTACTCCCCCACTATCCCACTTGACCCGGTTTTTCTCACAAGTAGTTGGTGACAATATCAACATAAAATATCTTCATTTGAGTCTTATAAATACCGAGGTGTTAGTATTGATCGGTAACAACTGAAAAATACTCTTCCTCTCTCTTCTTGTGAGAATTCTTTGAGCTTGTTCATATAATTCTGAGTTTCGATTAACTGTAAGTTCCAAATCCTCAACCACGAGTGCACGTGTTTGAGGATTAGTTGTGTTAACCTTGGGGAGCAAACGGCATTTTGGATTGCACCGAGGTCGTGCCGAAATTTGCTTTCAAGGCAGTGGTTCCGTCCAAGGCACAGCTTATAAAACCGATAAGTTCTTCCTATTCTCTACTAATATTTCCTACAATTTGAAAGCAAATTTTATTCTTTATTATTAGTAGAGAATATCTATGGTTGTTATTTTTATATAAATTTATTTCTGACTTGTCTATGTTGGATGATGCAAATTATAAACGATGGTCCCAAATTTGTTTTGTAATATTTTGAGGTAATTAAGGAGATTACATTTTATTTACTGAAATTTCCATTGTTGAATTTGCACTCCCTAACCACTTTCTTTAAGAGTCGAATCAATAGAAGAAGAAGTTAAAGGGGTTGCTAATGATTCTGGAGTATTAGAAATGGAAGATTTTGTAATGTATTTTTGTTAAGTAGTTACAAAATGATTTTGCATAAAGTATCATACAGTTTTACTGCTAGATATAATAATGTGGAAACTTCTTATTTCTTTTCTCAAGAGAAGATGGCAGATTTGGAAAAAGGTTGTTAACTTATGATTTATTGTTAAATTCTAATGAGATACATGTGATATTTCTCAGATTCTAACTAAACAACGGTTGTGAGCTATCATAATTTCTAGCTGATGGTTTATATTAATTGTGGTCTTGGTTCTAAATTGATAAGGATTTTAATTCACAATTCTTTTTAATATCTGAGTGTTTTCCCTGTAGTTCATTGACACATTAAGTTAAGTTATCTTGTGATATGGGAAAATTTGGAAGCCATGGGTAATTTCAATTTGGATATCAATAAAAATTGTACATGTCTTACAGATATGATTGCTTGAATTGTTTTTTGTTGGAATACCATAAGACATGAGTTGTTTAATGACTTGGATGCCTGGTCTAAAAATTTACGGACATCACAGGAAGACTCCACAACTGAGAAGGAGTAGTGTAACTCGTGGATAATACATTATAATGTATATGGAAAAATATAATGGTGAATTTCAACCTGGTGGAGATTTGTCCTCCGGATTAGGGGAAGAAAGAACCTTTATAATATGTATTTGTTGAGAATCTTTAGAAAGAAGTAAATCCACATTGTAATGTTGGATCTAAGGGCCTAATGTTATGGACTATTATACAGTTGCATTTTGGTGCTTGAGTCCAACCCCACTTGTTGAAAAAAGCCATAGTCCAGAAACGAGGAACTACTAGTACCTTTTTCTCTTATAAGGATGCAAGAGATGGGTAAATTGATCATCTATAAGGTTGGCTGACTGTATTGGACATATTGTCCCTTATGTGCACACTCTTGATCATTAGTTCTTCAATAAATTTACTTCTCTTTATAACGAACCTCGCCTTTGTCGATCTAAAGAGATTTTAAGTAAATGGAATTCAAATAAGCGGTAGTTGGATTCAGAGTTTAATTTTTGTCACTCGTGTTATGTTTCTCGTGAATTTTGCTAGGTTTGACATTGCATATGTTATGAGTAGATTGAGTTGGAACACTCATAACCTTGGGGAGCAAACGGCATTTTGGATTGCACCGAGGTCGTGCCAAAATTTGCTTTCAAGGCAGTGGTTCCGTCCACGGCACAGCTTATAAAACCGATAAGTTCTTCCTATTCTCTGCTAATATTTCCTACACGATGAAGACGCGAAGATTGCTGCTGCGCCATATTGCTTTCTTCAATAACTTAATCTCAGATCATAAACTCAAATTACATTCCCCCATTTCCAGCTTAAATAATATCAATACTCAGAAAACTCGCGGAAACCTGCTTCAAACTCCAAACTCCAAACCTATACAGAGGGATTAAGGAGCCGGGAAAAAAGGAACAATTCCCGAAAATGTCGGAGATTGGTGACTGAATCAATAACTCGCGTCGATGCCAAAGCTGAGTCACCGCGAAGGAAGAAATGACTGATGATGATTATGGTAAAGGAAAAAACCACAAAAATTCAATCAGATTTTTCTGGAAAAATTACAAGAATGAATATTCAAAATAATATTTTTATTCATCAAATCCCTAACCGATATGAAAAAATAAAAAATAAAAATAAAAATAAAAATAAGAATCAAATTTGACGTATTTGATGAGAAACATTCTCCCTTCAGTTTCATACTGATCCTTTTGCTTTCAGAACTAGGTTATTAGGTTGCTCATTCTCCCTTCAGTTTCATACTGATCCTTTTGCTTTCAGTGTTAGAGGAATAACCGGGTCATACACATAAGCGCAGCGGAAATAACTTTGACCCGCCTCTATCAGGATCTTTCACGAGTAAGTACCTACGACTATGGGATAGTGTTTTACCTTATATGGATGCTAGAATGGCTGAAACGCTTTCAGCGGTTTGTTGTAACGAACGGAACACCACGCTTGCAGGCTCTGTCTCTTCCGGTATCCACTCGATCTTCCGGAGATGGTCTTCTACTGCTTGGTGCTAGCCAACGCCTTGTAGAAGCTTTGAAGACACTCTTCAATGGATGGAGTATGTACGACCTTTTCAAGAACAAGAAACAAGCTTTCTAACTTCTTTTCTATTAGCAAAAATGCAAGAAAAAAGTCCAGAAATTTGTCTTGTCTTTTTCTCTCTAAAACTCACTTTTTCTCTCTATTCTCTTAGCTTCAAAAGGCTGGAGAAAACTGATTAGAATGATAGGAAAAAATCTGAATTTTTCCTCTAGTCTATCAAGAGAGAGTGGGGTGAGATAATGGGGGAAGTGGGAGATCATGGAGAGAATTACTCCTCCACTCTCTCCACCACTTCAACCACCATCAAGAGGGCTGAATTTATGTCTAACATTCCAGCCATAAGGTCGGTCCAAACGGGTCGGTCGGCCCAATCATATTGGTCGGCCCAACCCGATTAAGGGCCCAATCCAATCCCGGCCCGGCCCGGCCCAATCGAATTGGCGCACCTTAGATTAAATGTACTCCAACAAGCCCAATCCAGTTGATCTATGAGTGCGACCCAAGAGGTATCTATGATGTTGGCCGTGACATCATATGTCACAGGTAATGAGAGGTATCTAGCAACGCATCATTACCCCCAATTCATAAATATCTGGTGATTTATCATAATCACAACATTTGACATTTGTAGTTAAATCTTTTTGTCCTTGATATCTAGATTGAACACAAGTCATGGAAAAAGTCACACTTGTATTGTTCAATCTTTTAGTTTCTTGATTCGCGAGTAGACTAATCAAATGACATCAATATCATATACTTGATTCACTTATTCATGGCCATGAATTAGTCGGACTCCATCAAGGGGCCCGAGATATCGCTCTCGCTATATAGGAGGGTACAAATCCTTTTCGCATCCCACTCATCCCGAACAAGATTCGTGATATACCCAATAAATGCCTTTATTGCTCACCCGATTACGGATAGCGTTTAACATTATCAAAGCATAACACTAGCCATGCAAGAACTCTTGTGAGACCTCAAGTCGAAGGATCTTTTATACAACCCTAGTCAAAATTTTGAGAAACACCAGTTGACTATTATATAACAACCCATGGTGTGTTTCTCATGTCGGGTCTGTCCAAAGTATAATGATTCTCTAATCATATATACCTATGTGACGATCCGATATCTTATATCAATCATCGCACATACTAGTCTTACGCATTATTATTGTCCTCGAAGATTCCATAATAATGTTCGACTAGGGGACGTTTGAGAATAGTATCTCATAACAATTATAAATACTATTCTAAGGACATATTATTTATTTATGTTGTTAAGAACGCGAAACATAATGAATAATACTTTGAAATTAATTGCCTTTTATTCATCAAAATGAAAATTACATTAAATACGGTACAATAATCTCCCACTTGCACTAAAGACCCAAATTACAATAAATGGTCTTTAGGGCATACTAATGATCTGTCTCTAAAGATCAGTCCTCCGGATATCGGATACCCATGGAGCTAGTGTGACGATCATGCTGCTGCTGCGACGGTGGCTTCGTCGGTGGATCGACGACATTGTCTGCCGAGTCTACTCTACATATATGCACATCACTCTCTCTATAATCTCGCGGATTAGGTGAAATCGCCGTAGTACATGTTTGGACCTCCGGTGAGATCTAGGTTCCTTAGATTGGGAAATAGCCCCATTGTTATCACAATAGAGGTCTATCGGGTTCTCAATACTAGGAACCACATCGAGGTCGGAAATAAATTTCTGATCCAAATCGCCTCCTTAGTCGCTTTACAAGCTGCAATGTACTCGGCCTCTGTTGTAGAATCTGCGATGGTTGATTGCTTTGAACTGCGCCAGCTCACAGCACCTCCATTCAAGTTAAATACATATCCCGATTGCGATCGGAAATCATCTCTGTCGGTTTGGAAACTAGCATCGGTGTAACCCGATTTACAACGAGCTCATCCGCCCTCCATAAATCAAGAATGTATCCTTAGTCCTTCGCAAGTACTTGAGGATATTCTTGGCCCGAGATCCGATGGCGTTCACCGTAATTAGAGCGGGTATCCGCTCGTAATGCTTAAGGCAAACGAGACATCCGGGCGAGTACATATCATGGCGTACATGATGGATCCTATGGCGAAGCATAAGGAATCTCTTTCATGCGTTCTAACTCGGCGAGCGTTTTAGAACACTGTTCCTTCGACGAAACAGTACCATGTGCCATAGGACAAAGTCCTTTCTTAGACTCTTGCATGCTAAACCGCTTTAGCACCTTGTCTATATATGTACTCGACTTAGGCCAATGAGTCTCCTGGATCTATCTCTATAGATCTTGACTTCCCAGAATATAGTGCAGCTTCGCCTAAGTCTTTCATAGAGAAACACGTACTCAACCAATCCTTTACTGAGACTTTAAGGTTGGTATGTCGTTTCCAATGAGTAGTATGTCATCTACATACAAAACCCGGGAATACGATTGAGCTCCCACTAACCTTTTTTGTAAACACAAGGCTCATCCTCATTTCTAATGAAGCCAAACTCACTGGGACGGCATCATTAAAAGCGGATGTTCCAGCTTTCAGAAGCTTTCGCTTGAGTCCATAAATGGATCTCTGAAGCTTACATACTTTTCCAGCATTCTCCGGGGTGACAAAACCTCAGCTGTGTCATATACACATCCTCATCAAGTTTTCCATTAAGGAAAGCGGTTTTGACATCCATTTGCCGATTTCGTAGTCATAGTAAGCTGCAATAGCAAGCAAAATCCGAATGGACTTGAACATAACTACGGGGGAAAAAGTCTCATCATAGTCAATACCATGAATTTGTTTGAAACCTTTCGCGACAAGTCGCCCCTTTGTATGTTTGTACATTCCTTCCATGTCGGTTTTAATCTTAAAAACCCATTTGCACCCCTATGGGAGTTACCCCTTCGAGTGGATCAACCAAGATCCGGGACTTGGTTAGTGTACATGGAGTCCATTTCGGATCTCATGGCTTCAAGCCATTTCTCAGAATCGGGCTATTAATTGCTGTTTGTAGGTTGAAGGTTCATCGTGATCCACAAACATAACATCACCATGTTACGTTATGAAAAAATCCAAATTTTTTCCCGGGAGGTGGACGACGAACTCTACTGGACCTATGGAATTCTTGTGTTTCTTGAGCTAGTGCTTGGGTTGCACAACTGTTTGTGGCACTCGCTGCACAACAACTTGTGGAGTCTGTTCAATTTCCATCTCATCATTAGTGCTAGTTTGAGAGTCTGGAACTTCGATGAAGTTCTACGCTACTCCCACTTGTGTTTCTAGAAACAAATTCTTTTTCTAGAAAGACTCCGATGCGAGCAACAAACACTTTGTTCTCGTTGGGGATATAAAAGTAGTATCCTTTAGTTTCCTTAGGATAACCTACAAATATGCACTTTTCAGATTTCGGAGCCAGCTTATCAGAAGCTGAGCGTTTCACAAACGCTTCACAGCCCCAAATCTTGAGGAAAGACAAACTGGGACGCTTCCCAGTCCATAACTCGTATGGCGTCTTTGCAAATGATTTAGATGGAACACGGTTAAGTGTTAAAGCTGCTGTCTCTAGTGCGTGTCCCCAAAAGGAATTGGGCAAGCTCGTGTGACTCATCATAGAACGAACCATATCTAATAAGGTTCTGTTCCTCCTTTCAGATACACCATTCCATTGTGGAGTAGCTGGAGGAGAAAGTTGTGAAACGATTCCACAAGCTTTTAGATAGTCACAGAATTCTTGACTCAAGTATTCTCCTCCTCGATCAGATCGAAGAACCTTAATACTCTTGCCAAGTTGGTTTTCTACTTCAAGTTTAAACTCTTTAAACTTAGCAAATGCTTCGGATTTGTGTTTCATCAAGAACACATATCCATACCTACTGAAGTCATCAGTAAAGGTAATGAAGTAAAGGTAACCACCCTCGCATGTATATTAAAAGGGGCCACATACATCACTATGTATTAGTCCTAATAAATCATCGACTCTCTCACCTAACTTAGTGAAAGGTGATGTCTGTCATCTTACCCAACAAACAAGATTCGCATCGATCATAAGACTCGAAGTCAAATGATTCCAATAGCCCGTCTTTATGGAGTTTGGATATGCGATCTTCGTTTATGTGGCCTAAGCGACAATGCCGAGGTATGTCGGATTAGAATCATTAGTTTTAATCCTTTTTGGTATTTATATTTAGAATTGGCATATCAAGATCTAAAACATATAGACCATTAATCAAAGAGAGCGCTTGCATAAAACATATTATCCGAAATAACGACAATCGTTGGTTTTTGATCGAAATCTCAAAACCTTTCTTGTCCAAACAAGATACTGAAATAATATTCTTAATTAAACTAGGTACATAGAAACAGTTTTCTAAACCCAAAACAAGCCCACTGAAGGCAAAGTAAAAGTACAAGTCCCTACAGTTTAGGGTCTGCAACACGTGCTCCGTTGCCTACTCGTAGTTCCACTTCACCCTTTGCCAACTCTCTACTCCTTTGCAGCCCCTTCACAATAGTACAAATGTGAGAACCACATCCGGTATCAAATACCCAAGAAGTAGTTGTATTTAAATTGATATCAATCATATTAACATCAATAACATAAATACCTGAGCCCGAAGCAACAATTGCCTTCTCCTTTTCCAACCTTTTCCCTGCAAGATAGCTTTTGCAGTTCCTTTTCCAGTGACCCTTTTCACCACAATGATGACAGATAGAGTCCTTGGCTACACCACCCCTTAGGTTTCGATTGCATTGTTGAAAGTGGTTTGCTTGCCCCTCGGGCTTACCTTTCGGTTTGCCTTTGGATCTCACAAAACCTTTGCCTTTGCCCTTTTGCACCATCGAGTATGGTGTTGGGCTTGGACTTGCCTATTTCCTTCTCGGCAGTCCTTAGCATATTCAACAATTCGAGTAATGGCTTGTCAATTTCATTCATATGATAATTTAGAATGAACCCGATCGAATGATTCGAGCAACGATTGCAAGATCAAATCGAGTCGACAGCTCTTGTCCCAAAGGAAACCCCGGGTTTTCAAGGTTTTGAACATAACCTATCATCTTAAGAACGTGAGTTCCCTACCGCATTCCCTCGGACATTTTGCACTGAAAGAGAGATTTTGACACATCGAATCTCTCCCAGCGCGCTTGTCCCTCGATATAGTTGCTTCGGGTGAGCCAGAGCATCTCATATGCCCCCATGTCCTCATGTTGCTTCGAAGCTCGAGTTCATGGTGACAAGCATGAGGCTAGACACATCTAAAGCATCACTAACATGCTTCGATAAGCGGTTCTATCAGCGGCCGAGCGCGAGCCTCCGGTATAGCGAGAATAGGTCGTTCCCGGAACATACTGACTTTCTTTCATGCTTGAGAACGATTCTCAAGTTCCTGAACCAGTCGAGGAAGTTAACTCCCTCTAATTTGTCCTTCTCAAGGACAGAACGCAATGATAGTGTTTGGTTTGAATTTGCCATTTATCTACAACAAAATATGCATATACAAAAGTAAGTACCGATTAAAAATCATTATTAGATCTTTATCTTTTTAATGATTTCTCCCACTATTTTCTTCGAGTGAATAACCCTCAATATCAACTCGGAAAGTTCGTTAACTTTCTAGCGGGCCAAGATCCATATTTCACCTCGTTCTGAGTCAGCTTTGGCTGATCGCCCAAAACTTAGTTATTTAGGTAGGCAACGTTTGCCAATTACATCAAATTATGTAATTCTTGGTTAGTTGAGTGAATAACATTTATTCAAGCGTATCATTATACACTTTTCTCAACTCTTTTGCCTCTAGATCCTCAATCCATCTATTGAGATAATCTAGTTAACTAGGACCCTAAGTTTTAGCCGGCGGATATCACAACTTATCCTTCGCGCCTCACCCGGATAGACATGTATGCACAGCTTTGGCATGTCCCATACTTATGTCGATCTAGGCCTTGACGAGGGCCAAACTTAGGAAGGCACTAATTAATATTTTAAATGAGGGATTTCGCTTTTTAACAATCTCACCCGTAAAAGCATAAATAAAAAGCAGTTTATGCTTATATACATATGCATCCAATACATAAAATAAAATGCAATAGTAATCGCTAAGATCCTATTCGGTTTTTCCAAGCCAATGGAAAAACCGTGAAGTCAATCTAAGGTGTGAAAAGAAAAAACATCTATTCTACACCGTCTTGACCTTCAGTTGGTTGCCTCCATATCTTCATCATCTCAGCTGTACCTGTAAAACACAAGAGGGGGGGTGAATTGGGTTTTAACTAATCTTGGCAACTTTTTCGAATCTTTGCAATGCAAGTGAAAGTATAAGCAAGATGAACAAAGGCTAAAGCAAAACCCAATCAACAAGACAAAGGATTTATAGTGGTTCGATTCACTTAGAATCTACCTCCACTACCTTGAGCCGCACCCAAGGATTTCAAACACTTCACTAAGAAGATGCCCACACAAAGTAGGACTTTTACAATTGCCCACACAAAGTAGGACTTTACAATTGCCCACACAAAGTAGGACTTTACAACCAAAGGATGCCCACACAAAGTAGGACTTACAATAATAACCCTATCACTAAGAAAGGGAATTAAGAAAGGTTAAGTACAAGGTTGTTCACTCTTCTAAGTGAAAGATATAGTACCTTTGAAGCACAAACAATTTAGCTCTTGAACATATGAAGTCCACTCTTTGTCTTGCTTTTAGAAAGAATACTCTTGAATGCTTTAGATCATAAGGATGAAGAGTATTTTTCTTTGAAAGTGTTTTGGCTTGATGAGAGATCAATGAATATTTGATATGCAAGCCTTGGAATGTTTCTCTAGCTTTGGAGTATAAATACATTTCAAATTTGGCTGAAAATCGAGTCTCCAACGGTCAAAAAACGGCTAGTAGAAACAGAGTTCGGTGGACCGAAACAGAGCAGTTCGGATCCACTCAACAGGGGTCGGTCGACCGAACCCCTTCATGGTCGACCGAACTGAATTTTTCCAGGTCTCAGTTTCTCGACGGTTGAACCGAACTTGAGCTCGGTTGACCGAACTTCCAAATTGATTTTTCACACGTTTTGAAATCTTTTGAAGTCTTTTAAAGTCTAAAAAGGTTTTCCTAAAAGGTAACAAGTAAGAACACTTGGAAAACTTTTCTAAAAGACTTATCTATGAAATCAAAGGCTTTTTGGATAAGAACACATGTAAAGATCATTTTGAAACTTAAGCCTTTTGAAAACGTGTTTATGAAAACATGTATGCAAGACTAGAGTGAGAAGCTTATGTTCATAAGAGCTTTGGTTAGAGCTTTAAAGATTACGACTAATGACGACAAAGCTAAACTAACCAAACTAAGTCTTCAATCTTCAATCTTCATAGATGAGCCTTGAATAGTATGACTTTGAATCTTGAACATGGCTTGATTGAAGTACTTAGAGCTTCCTACAAGATTTCCAATATTCTATCACAAAGATTAAGATCATTAGACACAACATCAAATGTTTGTCCAATATCAAAAACAGAGTTCGTTCGCCCTTAGGGCTTACAATCTCCCCCTTTTTGATTATGACAAACTTTGATGTAATAAGATAGAATATGGACAATGTAAGTACATGGAAGCATGGCAAAAGGATCTAAGAACAAATAAGTACAAAGACTAATGCTTAGAAGATACCAATTGTATACGATACCAATTGTAAAGACAAATATATGCAAAGACATAAGCACTTAGCATTATAAGTTCTTTTGCCATATAAACTAGGGACTCATAGAAGAGCCCTATTTACCAACCATCCTCCTTGCCTCCTTCCTTCCATCAAAAGCAAGTTTTGAGACAAATGATATATACAAACATATAAAAGCTCCCCCTCAAAACATGCCGGGTGAAAAGATACAATATAGATAGAAACATGTTAAGAAGGCTCCCTAGATATCTTTTCCCCTTTTCTACATTCAAGCTAGAAGCATGTAAAGATAACTCCCTAAATTTCTCCCCCTTTGGCATAATCAAAAAGATTTTAAACACCAAAGAAAATATGACAGTTAAGAACAAGGGAACATGCTAGTAAACACAGCTTCCAACAACAAGAGTATGTAATATCCATAAACTTCTAGCACATCAACTATCGGCGGCTATTAAGTCCGCTTTGGTGGTGGAAAAGGGATACACATGCTTGTTGTGAAGCTAAGACAAAAGGAGATAAGGAATAAAACTTAAAAGACAATCTCCCCTTTTATCAAACATACCATGTTAGCTATTTGAGATGGAAACAAGTTGAATACCAATTGTAATAGTCATAAACACATTGATACCAATTGAAATACATATGAAAAATATAGCTAACAAGAGTTGGAAGCAATACCATAAATACATAAGTAAAGCATATGTATTGCAACCAAAAGATTTAGAGGAAGTATAAGATGACACTTCAAGTACATCCCTCTAATAAGTTAATGGTTAGCTAAATGAGTATTACAACTCTAGAAGCTAGACTAACCAAAAACTCTAATGAGATCACAAAGAATATGAATATCAATTGTAAAGAATATGATCTCATGTTTATTTAAGGAGAAGACATGTTAGAATATGAACTTGTATTACATGTGTGACTCCCAAAATAACTCACACATATTGGCTAAATGATATGAAAGATGAAAAACCAAGCCAACAAGTGTTAATAACTCTAAATGATGCAACATTTTAACATGATGATCAAGGATGATAAAGATCAAGCACATCATGTTAAACATATGTAAATGAGGATCAAGCACCAAAGAGATATGGTATGTGCATTCTTGAAGATATTGATACCAATTGTGATTGTGTTTGTACTTTAAGCAATTAAGATCTTATAAGTAGAACACAAGACACATTATCAAGATAAAAGAACCCATGCACATAAAAACAGAGAGTTTCAATAATCAAGTTTATGCTTTTAAATCATCATTCTTGTCAAGTTTGGAATGAACAATAAGCATTTTGACAAGCAAAATATGATGTACATAAACCATTAGCAAAAATGCACAAACTCTCTTTGTCTTACAAAGACTAGAAGTATATCCTAAACTACTTGCACTAACAATCCACAAAGTGATCATGCAAGTTTGAAAATTGAATGAGCAAATACTTCTTAGCCATTTAACTAAACTCATCATAAAGGAATGTTATAGCTCATAAGGATCAAAAAAACAACATAATGACCACTAATCAAAGGATGAGTTAAGCCTTGTACCTCAACGCTCTTTGAGCTTGGACTTCTTACCATTTTGGTAGATCTTATTTATCAACAAGTCCATTGAGGCCTTTTGTGTGATCACTTTCATTGATCATCACAATTTTGTAATCCTTAGCATTTGACTCTTTTCTTGGAGTCTTAGCTCACTTGTGCCATTCCTTGTAGTTCATATCTTCTTCTTGAAGGATAGAACTCTTTGTTACCTACAAGGAATTCTTGATAACAAATTTGGTACCTTTTTAAAGGTCCTTCATGATTAGCTCAATATCATCAAGTAACACATATATGCTTAAGGATCATGGTTATCAAAAACCAAAACAACTAGATAGATTCTTAAATGAATATGACATAACAAAACAAGAATCAATCAAGTTGCATATGCTACATCTCATAGATACCTTAGCTCAATAGACATGAATAAACAAGAGCATGCTAAAGGTCATCTATATAATTAATGAATTCAAGCATGTGAGATGCAACATTTATATAAGAGCAAGCATGTATATATATCAAAAACACTTAACTCATTAATCAAAGTGTTATGAGAAGGTGATTTTGATACCTTTGCTTTCTTACCAATTGATGAAGACATTGGATTGACACTTTGGCTCTTGTCATCACTTGATGCTTTGCTCTTTGTATCTAAGCAACTTGGTTCTCCAATTGATTAACATTTGAGCTTTGAGAATCCAAGTGTTAAGGAGTGCTTTTGAATTTCTTCCTTTGGCACATCTCCTTTAACTTCTCCCCCAATGCCACTTCTTTTTGAATCAAGTCCATTGAAGCTTTGTGGCATTCATCTAACTTATTAGAACCTATAAGATCAAGGGAGGAGTAGCTTTTGGTACCCACTTTTGTTTGGGTCCATGGGGGGTTAGTTGAAATACGTTTAACTTTCCAAATAGTTTTTACCCCCCTTTTTCAATCTTCTTCTTAACATGGCATCTAGCATTGGTATGACCATGTTTACCACAATATGTGCAACAAATGTGTGGCTTAGAAGATTTGTGAACATGCTCATAATATCTATTTTGCCTATGTGAGGAACTAGCATGCACAAAGTTATTCTTAGGCAACTTAGAAAAGCTAGCATGATCAAAGTGATTAGCATTATAACCAAGACCATGTCTATCATGTGAAGCACGTTGCATAACAAGAATATGATCAAGCTTTTGTGTTCCTTTGGAGAACTTGTCAACTAGTGAAGTAAGCTCAACAACTTTGATTTTCAAACTATCAAATTCAACAAGTTGACATTCAAGAGATGACATTTTATCACATGCTTCTTTGTATTGTAATGAAGATGTTTTGCAAGTAGTAATGAGATTTTCATTTTCACATTTCAAGCATTTAACATCATCACACAATTTTTTCATTTTCATTAATCAACTTTGATCTTTCATCAAGCAAGGATTCAATTTTAAGTTTCATCTCTTTGTTTTGCTTTGCACATTTTTTTTCATTTGCTCATACATATCATATAAAAGCTCATTAGGATCTTCCTCATCATCATCATCATTAGAATATGAAGGGGAGGGAGAAAGATGTACCTCATTACCAAAAGCCATGAAGCAAACATTTGAGTTTTCCTCTCCTTCTTCATTTTCTTTCTCATCTTGATCCCATGTGCATAGCATGCCCTTTGCATTCTTTGATTTGAAGAATTTTTTTCTTTTTTGTCTTCCTTGAGGCCCTTTGCTTTGGCGGTTGGGCAATTTCCTAAGAGATGTTGATTGCTTCCACACTCATAGCATTCCATCCCATTAGGATTTAGTTCTCTTCTATTTTGATGGAATTTTCTTCCTTTCCGGGAAAACATCTTTTTCATTCGCTTTTACCATTAAATCCATAGTCTCATCATCTAGGTTGATGTCTTCCTCATCACTTGAGCAATTTGATTCCTCTAGATCAAGAAAAGATTTTAGAGCAATATTCATCTTGGACTTGTCAATACGCTCTTCCTTTTTGTGAGTTAGCTCATATGTGAGAAGAGAACCAATAAGCTCCTCCGTAGGATATGTTTTCAAATCCTTGGCTTCTTCAATGACTAGAGCTTTTCCTTCCCAACTTTTGGGAAGAGAGTTGAGAATCTTCCTATTTATTTCACCCAAAGTGTAATCTTTACCATATGACTTCAAACCATTTACCACATTGGTGAATCTTGTATTCATCTCATTGATTGATTCATTTGGCTCCATGGTGAATAGCTCAAACTCTCTAACTAGCAAATTCAACTTTGACTCTTTCACTTGATTTGTGCCTTCATGAGTAACTTCAAGCATTTTCCACATGGCATGAGCCGATTTGCTTCCACGAACACGGTTGTACTCATCCGGATTCAAGGCACAACTTAGAATGTTCATTGCCATATAATTTCGAGTCATTTTCTTGGACTCAACTTCATTTAGCTCATTATCCGGTTTTGACAATAAAGTACCATCAACAATCTTCAATGGAATAAAAGGACCTTCTTCAAATATATGCCATAGAGAATAATCAATGGAGCACACATATATCTTGAATCGGTTTTTTCCAAGCATTATAGTTGTTTCCATCAAAGAGTGGTGGTCTATTTGTAGAAGAACCCTCTTGGTAGGCTAAAGCGGAAATACCGGCCATGATCTTTGCTTCTAGTGGTTAAACTAAAATTGAAGACGATGCTCTGATACCAATTGTAAAACACAAGAGGGGGGGTGAATTGGGTTTTAACTAATCTTGGCAACTTTTTCGAATCTTTGCAATGCAAGTGAAAGTATAAGCAAGATGAACAAAGGCTAAAGCAAAACCCAATCAACAAGACAAAGGATTTATAGTGGTTCGATTCACTTAGAATCTACCTCCACTACCTTGAGCCGCACCCAAGGATTTCAAACACTTCACTAAGAAGATGCCCACACAAAGTAGGACTTTTACAATTGCCCACACAAAGTAGGACTTTACAATTGCCCACACAAAGTAGGACTTTACAACCAAAGGATGCCCACACAAAGTAGGACTTACAATAATAACCCTATCACTAAGAAAGGGAATTAAGAAAGGTTAAGTACAAGGTTGTTCACTCTTCTAAGTGAAAGATATAGTACCTTTGAAGCACAAACAATTTAGCTCTTGAACATATGAAGTCCACTCTTTGTCTTGCTTTTAGAAAGAATACTCTTGAATGCTTTAGATCATAAGGATGAAGAGTATTTTTCTTTGAAAGTGTTTTGGCTTGATGAGAGATCAATGAATATTTGATATGCAAGCCTTGGAATGTTTCTCTAGCTTTGGAGTATAAATACATTTCAAATTTGGCTGAAAATCGAGTCTCCAACGGTCAAAAAACGGCTAGTAGAAACAGAGTTCGGTGGACCGAAAGCAGCAGCTTCGGATCCACTCAACAGGGTCGGTCGACCGAACCCCTTCATGGTCGACCGAACTGAATTTTTCCAGGTCTCGGTTCTCGACGGTTGAACCGAACTTGAGCTCGGTTGACCGAACTTCCAAAGTGATTTTTCACACGTTTTGAAATCTTTTGAAGTCTTTTAAAGTCTAAAAAGGTTTTCCTAAAAGGTAACAAGTAAGAACACTTGGAAAACTTTTCTAAAAGACTTATCTATGAAATCAAAGGCTTTTTGGATAAGAACACATGTAAAGATCATTTTGAAACTTAAGCCTTTTGAAAACGTGTTTATGAAAACATGTATGCAAGACTAGAGTGAGAAGCTTATGTTCATAAGAGCTTTGGTTAGAGCTTTAAAGATTACGACTAATGACGACAAAGCTAAACTAACCAAACTAAGTCTTCAATCTTCAATCTTCATAGATGAGCCTTGAATAGTATGACTTTGAATCTTGAACATGGCTTGATTGAAGTAGTTAGAGCTTCCTACAAGATTTCCAATATTCTATCACAAAGATTAAGATCATTAGACACAACATCAAATGTTTGTCCAATATCAAAAACAGAGTTCGTTCGCCCTTAGGGATTACAGTACCTTCTCCTAATCTAGAATTACAAAATTTCTAAGGAAACCTCGAGTTACATTCGAGGGGATTTAATGAGATTAAAATTACAACTTTTGAATGATAAAACAGGCACGATACGCAGATCGTATTATAAAATAATACCAACAGGGTAATGGCGACTACTATGCATCATGCTCAATTAACATAACAATTTATGAAAAATAATGAGCAAAACAGTAAAATGAACATTTCATATTCTGCCTGGGTTCGGTTGACCGACCATCAAGCTCGGTCGACCGAAAAAGTACTGAGAGTACCTCGGTCGATCAAACAGGAACTTCGGTCGACCGAAAAAGTACTGAGAGTACCTCGGTCGATCAAACAGGCACTTCGGTCGACCAAAGACCAACTCGGTTCGACCGAACACCCTCTCGGTTGATCCGAACCAAGTACCAAAAGCTACCAACTTGCCTTGGTCTAGAATCTGAGAGTTTTTCCAGCTTTTGAATGACTTCAAAAAAATGGAAATTCTCAACAGATATACATACAAAAAGTTGGAAAAGCATGTCATACATGATTTACAACATTTCTAGCAATCCTAAGGCATGCATAACATAGATTCAAAATCTATATATAAACACTATAAACACAAAAAGTCTATAGGGTACTCGTGAGTGGCTCTGATACCACTGTTAGAGGAATAACCGGGTCATACACATAAGCGCAGCGGAAATAACTTTGACCCGCCTCTATCAGGATCTTTCACGAGTAAGTACCTACGACTATGGGATAGTGTTTTACCTTATATGGATGTTAGAATGGCTGAAACTCTTTCAGCGGTTTGTTGTAACGAACGGAACACCATGCTTGCGAGCTCAGTCTCTTCCAGTATCCACTCGATCTTCCGGGAGATGGTCTTCTACTCGCTTGGTGCTAGCCAACGCCTTGTAGAAGCTTTGAAGACACTCTTCAATGGATGGAGTATGTACGACCTTTTCAAGAACAAGAAACAAGCTTTCTAACTTCTTTTCTATTAGCAATAATGCAAGAAAAAAGTCCAGAAATTTGTCTTGTCTTTTTCTCTCTAAAACTCACTTTTTCTCTCTATTCTCTTAGCTTCAAAAGGCTGGAGAAAACTGATTAGAATGATAGGAAAAATCTGAATTTTTCCTCTAGTCTATCAAGAGAGAGTGGGGTGAGATAATGGGGGAAGTGGGAGATCATGGAGAGAATTACTCCTCCACTCTCTCCACCACTTCAACCACCATCAAGAGGGCTGAATTTATGTCTAACATTCCATCCATAAGGTCGGTCCAAACGGGTCGGTCGGCCCAATCATATTGGTTGGCCCAACCCGATTAAGGGCCCAATCCAATCCCGTCCCGGCCCGGCCCAATCGAATTGGCGCACCTTAGATTAAATGTACTCCAACATTCAGAACTAGGTTTTACTCTTAGCTTTCTGTAGGTTTTCTGCTGGTTCCCTCTGTGACTTTTCCTTTTTTTATTTGGTTTTCCTTTTTAGGCTTTTGGTGACCCTGTGTCTTAGTTTTCCCTTCTTTTCTTTCGAGTTCCCTTTTCTTTTTTCCTGTTTCTTTATGGACAACCCTGGCCCTGTCCTTTTGGATTCTAATGTAGAGGACCGATCTGATGTAGGTTTCAATATTGTTATAAAGATTTTGTCTGACAAACAACAGAATTTCAGAGCTTTCAATGCTACCATGAGTCAAGCCTGGGGTATCCATCGCAAGGTAGATTTTGCTACTTTAAAGACTAATCTCATTCACTGCAATTTTAAGGACAAAAATGATATGGATCGTATCCTTCAACAAAGTCCTTGGACTTTTAGGGGAGCTCACCTGGTCCTCAAAGAGTGGCCGGCAAACATTACTCCTTCTGAGATTGATTTCTCCTCATCACCGTTCTGGATTCAAGTGCATGACTTTCCTCCAAATAGAGTAAACAGGGCTAATGCTTTAAATATTGGGAATTTTGTGGGGGTATATGTAAAGTCGGAACTGGATGATTGTGATTTGAGGAGAAGGAAAAACTTTTTAAGGATTAGGGTGAATATATCTCTGTTTAAACCTCTTTGCACGGGTTTTTTAATGGAAAGAGAAGGAATGGAAAAGAAATGGGTAAACATTACCTATGGAAGATTGCCAGATTTCTGCTATAACTGTGGCATGTATTGGCCATACGGAGATCGTGTGCAAAACTAGTAGGAGAACATTTAATGGCGATCTAAATCCTAGTCAGAACTATGGGCCTCAGCTGAGAAATTTGAACTTTGGGGGTAAAATAGAACAAGCAAAAAATCTGAATGAAGTTTCAGAGATGGTGGTAGAGAGCCACAGTGAACCGAACGGTAACCAAGATCCGTCGGAGAAGATGGTGTCAGTAGGGCAGATACTGCAAATTCAGGGCAGTAGTTCCATATGTGATCATGAGGGCAGTGAAGAGACATTGATGGTGACAGATATGTCCTCTCAGCCGCTAACGTTAACGGAAAGGGGAAACGCTGTTAATAGGATTATCTCAAATGATAATGGACTGGAGGTACAGGTATGTGGTGGGCCCCATAGTGCTCATATTGCAGACCAATGTTTAAATGAGGTTCTAGTCATTGTACCTAGATCGGACCAATTAAAAAACCCACCAAGCCCAACCAAACAAACTAGGCCTGCTCAACAGATACCAGTCAAAACCAACCACCAAGCCCAACTCAGTTACGGTAGGCTGTTAACCAAAAGACCTATGTCCATACAAACAACTGAATGGCAAGCCTACTGTGATGAGAAAAATAAATACTCCCAGCTCCTAGAAAAAACCAAAGTTAAGAAACAAAAAACCAATAAAGGAACTGGCTCGGACAATTCAACCTGCCTTCCCAACCCATCCAAACAAACCAGTGAAATATCAAATTTGTTAGAGGGTTTTCATATCTCAACAAATTTCCCTAATCTCCCTGGAATTGAAAACCCTAGAATCCCAATTCTCCCAATTCCTTCCCAATCGGAATATCTGATACCTCTAGATAAGCACTCAAGTCATTTCAAGTCCTCAAACAATGAGGATGGTTTTGAAGAAGAAAACCAGGTTTCCATTCCACTGTACATGGAGGAGGAAAAGACGGTGGTGGTGCGCAGAAGTTACATCAGAATAAAAAATCGAGCACGACAAGGGCCCTCACCAAATTTCTTCAAAGGTACTCCTTCTTCCTCCCCTGTTATAGAAGAAGTTGAGTCTGATGTTGAGGAAAGGAAAATCACAGAACCTGAAATCCAAAATACTGCAAGCCCAGTTGGGGCTCTTCACCTTCAATGAAGCTAATTTCCTGGAATTCCCGGGGGATGTCTCGCCCGTCGGCAGTTAGAATTCTTAGGGACGTGGTAGCTGCTTACAAACCAAATTGCCTCTTCCTTTGTGAACTAAAATGCCCCTCAGAGACAAAAATAACTCAGACCTTAAATTCTTTAGGCTTCCCTAATGTTTCGGTGATCCCTTCGATAGGTTATGGGGGAGGTCTTGTATTTGTTTGGAAGGATTCTGTTACCATTGACGTGATTGTACAAAGCCGTTTCTTGATTAATGTGATGGTCTCTTCCCATCCCCCAAACTGTGTGTGGCAGCTTACATGCGTGTATGGTCCTCCAAATACTTGTGAAAAAAGTCTTTTCTGGGATAATCTGAGAGAAGTTAGTGAGGCTTTCTCTGGGCCCTGGCTACTTATTGGGGATTTCAACTCCATTACTTGTCAGAGGGATAAACAGGGGGGGTAGGAATTTTGTCTCCAGCAGTAATGATTTGGGTTCTTTTCTTGATAACTTGGGACTTATTGATGCTGGGTTTGAGGGGAGTCCTTTCACTTGGAATAACAAGAGAGTTGGTTTAGCAAACATAAGGGAAAGGCTTGATAGGGGTGTCTTTAATTCTTCCTGGTGTACTCTGTTCCCTAGAGCCAAAATCATCCATCTTCCTGCACTCAAATCCGATCATAACCCTTTACTGCTGAACCCAAATCCAAATTATATCCAAGGACCTAGACCTTTTAGGTTCGAGACCATGTGGACTAGAGATCCAAATTCTAACCTAGTTGTGGGGAGTGCTTGGAATAAGGCTAGTATTGGCCCTGTATATTCCTTACTCCCACAGAAGCTGAGAGACACTTGCACAGCACTTAAGCTTTGGAATAAGAAGTGTTTTGGAAACCTTAAAAAAACCATTGCTGATATTGCCACCCTTCAAGTCTTGGACCAATCTGAACTGGTTTTAAACTTAGAATCTGATAAGCAAAAGGAACTGGATGAACTTCTGATCAGGGAAGAATGCCTCTGGAGGGATAAAGCTAAAACAATGGGTCTGGAACAAGGTGATGCTAATACTTCTTTCTTTCATATTAGCATTTTAATTAGGAGAATGAGTAACTGGATTGATCATGTTCTTAATGATAATCTAGTTTGGGAAACAGACTGGTATAAAATTGGTGATATTTTTCAACAATATTATACCAATCTATTTAACACTTCTAACCCTTGTTTCCCTGCTGATCTTTTAAATCTTATTAACCCTTCTATTTCAGAGAGAGATAATATTGATCTGTGTTTGATTCCTTTTGAGGAGGTTATTAAGAATGTTATTTTCAGTATGGCAAATGGGAAAAGCCCAGGACCTGATGGTATGTCCTCTTCGTTTTACAAATCTTATTGGGCTATTGTTAAAGTTGAAGTTGTTAATACCATTCAGCACTTCTTTGCTACTGGTTTCTTGGATGAGAGATTGAACAAGACCTTTATAGATTTAATCCCTAAATGTGTAAATCCTTCTAAAGTTAACCAGTATAGGCCTATTTCTCTGTATAATTTGTGCTACAAAGTCATTACAAAGATTACCTTTCCTGTGTAACCTTGTCTCTCCAATCCAAACAGCTTTTGTTCCTGATAGGCTCATCTCAGAAAACTCTATTATTAATCAGGAGGTCATGCATTATATAAATAATAAGAAAGGTAAAGCTGGTTTCATGGCTCTTAAAATAGATATGGCTACAGCTTATGACAGGGTTGAGTGGAATTTTCTCAAACAAGTTATGTTGTGCCATGGTTTTTCTCCTTTCTTTGTTAGCCTTATTATGACCTGTGTTTCCACTGCCTCTTTTTCTATTCTCTTAAATGGCTCTGTTTTTGGGGATTTTACTCCTTCTAGAGGTATTAGGCAAGGGGATCCTATATCCTCTGGTTTGTTTGTCATTCTTTTTGATGTCCTCTCTAGGAAGTTGTCCAGAGCTGAGAATGATAAGATGATTACTGGGGCTAAAATTTGTAGAACCAATAAACAGATATCCCACTTAATGTATGCTGATGATTTGGTGATTTACTGTAAAGCTACTGAGGTAGAGGCTTTGGTACAAGATAGGGAGGGCACCAATGTTAAATATTTGGGCTGAGCCTTGGATACCTGGAATTCCAGGTTTCAGAACAAGGCAGACTACAAGAGGACCTGGGGATCCACTCTAAATCAGTGATCTTCTCAACCAACAATCAAACTCTTGGAATTCAAATCTCATTGGAAGCATATTTCCAACAGACGAGGCATCAGCCATTCTGCAAATACAAATTCCATATCAATTGGAACAAAACAAACTTGTCTGGGCTCCCTCCAAGTTAGGGAATTTCTCAGTCAAGTCAGCATACAAGGTGGATCAAAAGTGGAGATATAACATAAATTCTCAAGTGCCTAGGAATCAATGGAAAAATGTATGGCAAGCAAAACTTCATCCTAGGCATAGGCATTTACTATGGAGACTTCTATCAAAAATTCTACCTACAAGGGATAGAATTAGTAAAGTGCTGGATACAGGTAACTCTTTTTGCCCTATCTGTGAAGCTGATGTTGAGGACCTAGAGCACTTGTTTATCAAATGCCCTTTGACTAAACTGTTGTGGTGGAGATCTAGATGGAATATTAGGATGGACACTTTTCAGGACTGGAACATAACTAAATGGGTTGAATTTATATTGAAACCTGAGTCTATTCTGCCTTTATGTCAGCTAGATAGGAATTTATTTACAAACTTTGTTGTGGTAACTTTGGAACAAACTTGGTTGGAAAGGAATACCATTGTTTTTGGAAAGAAAAAAAGGAAATGGGAAAAGATTGGTGATGATATTATTAGATTGGCAGATAAATATACAAAGGCTGCTATGCACAGGGGAAGTCGGAATCTGAAACTGGTGGAATACTCTTACTGGACAAGGCCACCTCCAGGTTGGTTAAAGATCAATTTTGATGCAGCCTTTAACAATGGAACATTCACAGCTGCAGTGGTGATTAGAGATGAAGATGGTTTGTTCAGATTTACAGAGACAATGTCTGGCTTGGTCCAGGATGCATTTACCGCAGAGGCTAGAGCTGCACTTCTGGCAATAAATTCTGCACTAAAATGGAAGATGAACAAAGTGATCATTGAAGGGGATGCAACAAACGTGATCTACTCTTTGAGAGGAAGCTTGGAGAGTGAGGAATGGCTGGGAAAGAGTACTACTGATTACTGTAAGGAGAAGCTAAGGAAGATCCCAAACTACAACATTCAGTTTGTGCCTAGACAAAACAATGGGGCTGCACACTATCTAGCAAAATGGGGAGGAATAAATCATAGGAATGGCATTGTAAATTTACAATCTCTTCCCCTTGTTGTTTTTTGTGACCAGGAGTGTTCTGGTGTGGGGGATGATATTGCCACTGGTTGTAACAATGTTTTAATATATAAATAAAGTTTTTCTCATACCCCCAAAAAAACATTCAAATTACAAATTGCGTAATATTCGTGAAGATACACTACATTAGAAATCAGAAACATTACATTATTATCAAAGAACTCCATACCATTTGAATGTGGGTCTTCTTTCCGGCTGCCGTGGTTGATATGTAGGGCCGCGATTGGGGAGCTTTTGTTGTTGATAATTAGTGAAATTTTGATGAGAAGCTTTTATATTTATTTGCAGATCTGATGAGAGTTAAATTAGTGTTTGCTGAGAGGTTTGTTCAGTTGTGAGTTTCGGTTTTTTTTTCCCTTTTAGTTTTTATAAATGAGATTTTTTTAAGATCTAAAACTCAATTAGTATTCGTGTTCACAAGTAATTCTATAATAAGCTCAGCGGAGTTTTTTCATTCACAGGTTTTAAATTCTATAAAGTAAGAAAAAATATTTTTTTTAGTAAAAGATAAAGAAGAAAAATCAGTAGCGCAAAATATTCTTTGTAATTTTTTATTATCACTAAAAACAAGAATTTTTTATATTATTACAAATAAAGTCTAGTTAAAAAATTATATTAATTTTAAACAAAAAAACAAATCACATTGGTCCCCTGGCCGCCTGCGGCTATCACTACAAGAAAACAGTTAAATAGCGACCGCCAGTACCGTCGGTATTCGGTCTCTATTCAGGTTTACCGACCGATTGCCGACCGAAAATAGTGGTCGTGTATTTATCGTCGCTAAGCCATATACCGACTGATTACCGACCGTTATTAAGCGACCGATTATTCCGTCGCTATATGACGATGGACAGCCGACCGAATAGAATAATTGGTTTGACTTTTTTTAACATTGACTATTACCAACCGAAGTCCGATTGAAAGAGTACCGACCAAATAAGACGACCCTAATACCGACCGATAATAAAGCGACCGAATACCGACCGATAATAACGCGACCGAATACCGACCGATAATAACGCGACCGAATGCCGACCGATAATAGAGCGACCGAATACAGACCGATAATAAAGCGACCGAATACAGACCGATAATAAAGCGACCGAATACCGACCGACTAGAATTTATTTGACTTGACTTAGCAACCGCTATTCCGTCGCTATTCCGTCGTAAACTTGTTTTAAATTTAAAAAAATAAATCTGAAATATAATTAAATCCCTATATAAAAAAATGCTGTAAAAACCTGCTGTATGAAACAGAAAATCCAAAACAGCAATACAAACCAAAAACAATATCCAAAAAATCTCAAATTACATTACAACAATCCAAAAATTACATTACATTACAACAATCAAAGCCTACAATTCTTATTTACATTACAACAATCAAAGCCTACAATTCTTGTTTACATTACAACAATCAAAAACCTACAATTCTTGTTTTACATTACAACAATCAAAGCCTACAATTCTTGTTTAAAGTAACAATCAAACAATGCACTTGTAATTTACATTACAAAAAGCAAAGTGTTCACTTGTTATTTTGATTACAACCAAAGATTACACTTCTCTAATACTTTTTTCGTCTATGAGTTGAAACCTGAAAATTCAAGAATAAAATTAAAATTTCAAATACGTCAATTAATTTATGGTCATAAAGTACTACAAAAATAACACAACAAATATTACTCATCTTCAATATGTGCAAGTAAAAAAAGATAGTTGTGAAGCGTGAAAGATATTAATAATATGAGAAATAAATGTTACAATAAAAGAAGAGTTAAAAAGTTATACTTGTATTTTTGCTCTTCATAATCATCATCCGACATGAATTCATCCTCTTCTTCAGAATTGTCATCACCCGACATGATTTCATCCTCATCCTCATCTTCATCAATACGACTCGTATCGGTCACAAGGACAACTTCAATATCTGACTATACTTAGATCTTCATGACCGCTGTTCTTCCTATTTTTTTAATTAACACGAAGAATAATTACAAATATATTGATTACTTATTCTTAACCTCTCGATCCTCTATCTCAAGCTGCAACATAACAATTTTCCCTTCTTTTTATGGTAGAAGAAAAACTTATACGTGTCTAAAATAATTTTTTTTTTTAAATTTTTTTTTCTATTTATTGGGGATGGGACCTATCTATTTATTCGAACTCATGACCTCTACGTCATTAGATCTGATTTTTGGCCATTAGATCAATGCCTCATTAACTGTTTAAAATATATTAAAGGGTAAAAAGCGCTCACGCCCCCTAAACTATTCCCTTTTTTTTTGTTTTTGACCCTCAACCAAAAAGGGTAAAGTTTTACCCCTTAAACTATTTCGGTTTTTGGTTTTTGACCTTCCATCCATATTCTCCGTTACATCATAACGGAAGTCCAAAAAATCGGGGCATTTTTGGCCAATCTGTATAAGATCTTAAAATTTTTGTTTTTATAAAAAAAAAACCTATTATTCTGACGAAAAAAAAGAAGTTGCCGGTGAGAACAGGGACAGAAGAAGTCGGAATCCGAGTACCACTCCTCTTCTCCAACCACCAACTGTAAATTTCAACCTCTAAAAAAAATTTAAAAGGCCTTTTTTTCCCTTAAATTTAATTCTATTTATTATGAATGATATGATTTTCCCAAAATGCCCCGATTTTTTGGACTTCCATTATGATGTAACAGAGAATATGGATGGAAGGTCAAAAACTAAAAACCGAAATAGTTTAGGGGGTAAAACTTGACCCTTTTTAGTTGAGGGTCAAAAACCAAAAAACGGAATAGTTTAGGGGGCGTCAGCACTTTTTACCCTATATTAAAACATAGCTGGATATTTTTCATTTCTTTTCTTTAATTCAGAGCAAATGAGATGGATTATCCCAGTACTTTATTTACATGCACAAAATGATCAATACAACTCTTTTTTACCCAATAACATTGGATAAAATCTTATGTCTTTTTTGTGTTCCATCTGATGTTCTACTAATATCAAGCTCTCAAGTATCAATTTTTATTTAAAAAAAATTAAAACCTAAAGATATGATTAAACATTAAAAAATAATGTGTAAAACTCTGATATTCAATAATAATGTGTAAAACTCAATAATCCAATGTGTTATAAGACGACCATGCTTATATTTCACAATAAGAAACTCCTCACATGTTCAGCACATCAAGTAATTCAACAACCACAATTTTCTCTATTCACATTTACTTAGTTACCTCATTTTATAGATTAAACAGCAGAATTGTTTTGATATACAAGCTTCCATGTCCATGAAAAAACAATTAATAATAATAATAATAAAGTAAAAGCAAATACAACAAATCGCATTTCAAGTAGTAAGATGCTTCATTTCTAATTGGTATGTCGGGAATTCGAGTTATGTTGGAGGGAAAGTGGGGAACATCAATTAATCCTTCTTTACAACCAAAAAAAAAAAAAGCAAACAATTAACTTTGACTTTTTATTTTTATTTTTAAAAAGAGAAAAATATGGGCTATAAATCAAACCTGTATTCTTGCAGTTCTCAGTAATGGTTATGTCTCTCTTTCTAGGACATTCTTCCATTGATGGGCATTTTTGGAATTCCTTGAAAACAATTATGAAGGGGAACCATTCCACCAGTTCTAGCCAAACCATTTTCTTGGCAAAACTCTTCATTCCTCACTGTTGAAACATTCTGATCAGACTCCAAATTGCGGGCTCCGAAACTTTAGCAACGGATTGATCATCGGTTGCTTCTTCTTCAAGCAACTGCTTTTTCTTGACACGAGCACGTCGATTTTGGAACCAATTATAAACATTTAGCTCAGTAATTTGACCATAACGTGCCAATTCATTATTAATCTCTTTAACCTTTGAAGGATTTGGAGTTTTAATCCCTTCTTTATAAAAAAACACGTTCAAGAATACAAAGCTGGTCCGGTGTTGGATTCCACCGTTGTCTTCGGCTAAGTTTCTGATTCGAAGATGTAATTAAAGAGTTAGAATATGGATTCGCCCCCCTCAAAACACCCGCGAGATAATCATCGTTGTTGCTTAGATACCTATGTAGTTCTTTGAGTTGTTCGGAAATAATGGCATAAGCAGCAATTTCCCTTCCAAGAAGTTCCATTTGTTCATCAGTCATAACCTTGACAAATATTTCACCCTTTAGGTCCTCCATGGTTCTCTTTCTTTAGATGATGTTTTTCATTCCTAATGTAGCTGTTTATACAATTAAAAAGATAATATACGTGTTTTGTTTCATATATTAATTAGTTGGAAATGTTCATAAAAGGTTAAGAAAGGAAGAAAAATCAGGATGAATATACTTAGAGATTTAGGAAATATGTTCTAATGGGAAAAGATAATTTGAAGATTCTTCCATAATATTCCATTTGATTATCATTTCTTTTCAAAAAATTGAATATAATAATAGTAAGCTTCTTCCCATCCACAAACTCTTTTTCGATACTTTTTTTTTTTTGAAAAAAATGTCAATATCATTAATGGATATTAAGAATTACATTAGAGCATTACTTGGTTTATGGGCATAAGAAATTCTAAATAACATATTTTCTAAGAAACGCAGTACTATGCCCTTACAAACAGACTTTATAACCCAAAGAACAAAACCGGGGTCACATTCAAACCAGATGTCTTCCATAATTGTCAAAGTTCTTATCTGCAAACTTTCAAAATTCATACAAAATAGGAGGGGAGGTCAGTTGAAAACTGCACTGTTTAGTAAGCCAGCGACCACGCCAGATACGAACAGAACGTCCTCTCGCCGATCCTCTATTCAAAGCCATGTTGCAGCAAATTTTTACCTCGAGGGATGCTTCTCTAAGTTTGAGATGGTCGCCCCTATTGTTTATTTACATAAAAACTTGAAATAAATCATAATTATAACAAGAAATAAAACCTAATACTAGCATGATATTTATCATGAAGACTGTAACTAATTTTATTATGAAAAGGAAAAAACTACCAAAAAGCGAACCATTATGAGGCGCGCTAAATCTTGAATTGCCCAAGAGTTGTTAAGTCTCGGACAATTCCAGATCAAATAACACATGGACCTTGGTGGGGTCGACGTGCAACCTCCACCTTACCCTGTTTACCGGCAGGAGCCACCATTAGAAATAAATACACCTAAAGTAAATACATTAACAGCTATTAATAAGTCATTAAAACCAACATCCACCTACGTGTGTTTATGTTTCCAATTTGGGGGAAAACTGGGTTCTCAGATTTAATTTTAGAAAAATATGGCCCAACTTGATAGTCCACACTGCCCCATCACTATTGTGTTTGGGCCAAGGCAGACAGGTCCAAAGTGAAAGGGAGTGGTAACCACGGGGCCGAGCTTGGCACCACGACCATGAAGATTAATTTTGCAGGCCTTAGTCAGACCAGATCCGAGTCCACGACATTGAGTTATAAGGGCCATTGTTGGCCCAAGTACATCAAGCCCAAGCGTTTGTGATGATCGATTTACCTTACTATAAAAATCGCTAGGTAAGTGCACATATCGCTTAAAATAGTATAGCAGTCTAGTCAAGTGTCGATCCCACAAGGACTACAGGCACTAATAATTACCCTTTTTCTACTGTTTAATCGATCGAGTTATATGCTTAAAAAATAGTAAATAACTAGAAAACAAATAAATAATTTATAAGAATAAGATGAGAAAATATACTTGAACGAGAATCCCCCTAGACGTATCTATGTATGAACTTGATGGATTAATTCAAAAGAATTTTTTCCGAAGCAGTGAAAATTCCAAGAATGAAGCTTTAATGTTTTTCAACAGTTTAAAGTTCCTGGAACCTTTGAGTTGATTAATTGAAATTTCTTTCTTAATTAAAACCCCCAAAGATGCATTAAGATTTATGAATTCCCTTATTAGGTTTGACCCTAATCCCGAAGATTTATGTAAATTCTATTTCTAGAAAACCATGCAACTCTTTTTATTATGCAATGATCTATTCAAATTCTTCCTTTTTCAATTCCAAATAAGAAATCAAATATGAATTAATACTCTAGAAAATTAATCCAACACAAATGAAACGCATAATAAACATCAAAATATGGATCAATATGAATTAATCACAATCCCAAAAATCAATACATAGATATAAGTCTAGGGTTCATCCCATTCAAGTAATAGAAATTTAGCTACTCATAACGCTAGAATTAATAAAAGAATTTACTGAAAGCGATAAAGAAAGAAAACTCATTCTAATGAAAGATTCAATCTTCAAGCTTGTCTCCGTCTTCAAACCATTGATGATGGCGAGTTTCCTCTTGTAGAACTTAGTTGAAGAAAGCCCTCAATAATTCTCTAATAATTACTCTAGGTCTAGAATAACAATGGTCATCATTGAATGTCTGATATCCGGTGTTTTATATGATGAATCTTCCATGGATATTTATAATGTTCAGACTCCTATAGCTTTAGGAAAAATATCTTAGAGGTTGAAGGGAATTAGGAGTCTAGTAGGAAAGTCCCAAATAATCTTCATGGTTGACCAAATTTTCAGTGTTGACCCGAGTTGACTTCTTTGATTAGCATTGACCGCAAGACAACTTTTCAAATTTTGGCAGTTAAGTCCCACAGCTTTCCAGTCAGGTTTCAGATTTAGCAATTAAGTCCTCGAAACATCATAAAAGCTCAATAAGCACTCTACAACCATTAAAACGCAAAGTAGTGAGGAATATACCATTCTAAACTCAAAACTCGATATATAAATACATTTTTAAGCACAAAGTCACTATAAAACTAAAGGAACATATCGATGAATTTACGAGTTATCAGTTTGTCTAGCATCCATTGAAATACCTACAGCCTGCGCAGCCGGGCTCTTCTTCCTCAACCCGTCACCTTAAAAAATTGAGCCGCCGCGTCTCCGCCATATGTAAATTCTACGAGTATCAAATTACCCCCACTTAATCTTTGATCGTCCCGAGAAAAGCAAACTAAAACACACGTACAACATAAAACTTATAGTCTCCTACACATTCATTCTCAAATATGTAAGCATGATAAATTCTTCCCAACTTATCAAAGAATGCTAACCAAGTAAAGTAGATACAAAACTTCAAAGTAAATTCATTGTAACAAAGAGAACTCAAGGAATGCATGGAACAGTTTTATAAAACTACTAAGTAAACACTTGGAAAAAGATTAAAGTAGATAAGAAACTTTTTCCTCAAACCCAAACCCAGCACAACCAAGGACTTGAAACTCGATACTCTTCACTAATGTAGCTCACTAATGGAGCATAGTGCATCGACTCAAGAGAACTCAAGGAATGCATGGAACAGTTTTATAAAACTACTAAGTAAACACTTGGAAAAAGATTAAAGTAGATAAGAAACTTTTTCCTCAAACCCAAACCCAGCACAACCAAGGACTTGAAACTCGATACTCTTCACTAATGTAGCTCACTAATGGAGCATAGTGCATCAACTTGAGTCCAAAAGGACTTCTCAGCTTATAACGTAGACTTTGGGATGGGGGCTAACAAACGAAAGATAGGATATACAAAGTCGTGAGAGTAAGTATTGGATCTTCTTTAATATGATTCCTTATCCACTTCACAGAACAAAAACAACCCCCCACTTTATGTATTACCGAAAACTTCACGGAGGTCGTATCGATCCCAAAGAAGAACTTGTTCAAATCTACCACCAACTTCAACTCTCTATTTCACTTTACATTCCATTCCATACTTTCAATAACACTAATCAATAGTTCCAAAATTCAAATCAACCATCGTGAGTAATATACCTTTCAAGATAAGAACTTTAAGTACATGGTCGATTGAGCCCATCAGTGAATCAACAGAATGACAGATATGCCTTTAATCAATAGAAACAAATAAAATAATGTAATGATTTTTTTTTTCCTTTTTTTCACTTTTTTTTTTACTTTTTTTTTTCTTACATCAAAATAAATAAATACATCAATGTTGATTAGAGACTATCTTAAAATAATTTGGCTTCCGCAATCCTTATTCATGGCCACAAATAATAACTTAGGCTTTTTAGAAATTGCCTTACTTCTCATACCACAGAGGCCGGAATCAAAGAAATCTCAATCCAATCAAATCAAATCAAATCAAGTAGACTAGTATAAATATTCCGACACAAAACATCTCTTTTTCTCTTCCATTCTTCTTTTTAAACACATTCTAGTAAATTCAATCCCATCAACAGCAGGTCAATTCCTATATGCATTACTCTCACAAGGATAAAGGGTTGTAGTCAACAATGAGCCGACTAGTTAAAGGTGCATTCCTCTTCCATTCATTCCAAATCTTCAAATAAAATTCCACCAAAATGCACCTCCCGAGGCTAAAAATAGGGAACTAAGAAATTTAATTTGATCGGGTAGGCAAGAAAGGCACAAACGAGTCAAAAATTGCCAATATCATCCCCAAGTCAAAAGTACCAAGTTTGAAGCTTGAACACAAGAATATCGGGAGAGAAGTTCTTAGTTGTGCTCAATCATACATTCCAAAAAGTAAACTTATCTACAAAATCTTAGTCAAGTGTTTATTAGGCAACCAAAATTCATTTTATCACAAAAACGTCTCAAGTTCTCTCGATCACAACGAATTCACATGCAATTTTATGTCAACTTACTTAACAGAGCATTCGAAGATAAGTGAGGCAAAAAGTGTCACAAAAAATTATAGGAGAATGATTGAATGAGGGAAAGCACATTTTTTTTTGTTTTAATAAAGAAAACAAAAAAAAAAAAAACATCTAAACATATAGAAACAAGAAGAGAATCCACCCCCACTTAAGACTGCAACATGTCCTCGTTGTTGCAAAGAGAATAATAAAAATAAAAATAATAAAATAGAGTAAATAAAGGATAGCAATACTCCCCTCGGTCCTTAACACCAATTGGAAGAGAAAGTAGGTAGTCTCCAAACGTTGTTGAACGTCGGTGGTGTTGCCGCCCATAGCCGCTGCTCAATTTATGATTAAGTAAAAAAAAATTATTGAAAGATTAGGACTTGGGGAAACTAATAAAAGAAAAAAAAATTAAAATGAAATTAGGAAGCAAGATGGAATTAGAAGGGTGATGGTTGGTATGAGATAGGGGAACTGTGTATGGAAAAGAATAAAGGATTTGGGGAATTTGGGTATCTTGGGAGCGGGGGTGAGCAGAGGGGGAAAAAATTGAGTAAAAGGAAAAAAAAAAAAACATCACCTAGGAGGTTGTGGAAGAGAAAGGGGGATGGGATTTGGTGTGGTATAGCCGTTTGGTGAGATTGGCCAAAACAAAAGTTTTTTTTTAAATTCGGAAAAAGGGGGTGAATTGCCCTGTGCAGGATATTTGCAAAACTTCTGTGTAGGAATTTTTCTGTCCAAAATTCTCTTAAAATTTTATTTTATTTTTTTAAAAAAAACTTTTGGAAAAAGGGAGTGAACTGACTGTGCATGATATTTGCAAAACACCTGTGCAGGAATTTTTATGTCCAAAAGTCCCTAAATTTTTTTTTTATGAAAAATCGAAAAGAGAGAAAAAAAACGAATTGACTTGCAGAAAAGCCCAATGTTTTTTAAACGAAGATGGAAACACACTCGACATATGTACAAAAGGTAAAAAAAAATTAATTCTCGTTTATAGTCTCGAGCTTGACTACCTTTTTCTTGTGTTCTTCAAGGAGGCTGATGAGAAACAAAATTATCATATTGAAGTTGTGCTCCTTTTGTAAGATCGTGAGGAATATACATCACTTGATCCTCTTTAGCTATTAACAACTTCTTAGGAGATGACAAATTAACTTCTTGTCTAATTTTCACCTTTTTCTTCTTGCAAGAATTTTCGTCTTTGATTGAAACGGTTTTGGAAGGTTCCTTGATTAAGCTTTCCTGCATAGAAATCGAAATATTAGATTTCACAATTTGAATGCCGAATGCAGTAGCATTTTTCTCTATGGATTTCTCAAAGTGTTTTGGACTTGTAAAGACAACATTTTCATCTCCAACTCCAAGAGTTAATTTTCCTCTATAAACATCTATGTTAGCTAGAAAAGGTCTTCCTAAAATCAAAGGTATACCAACATCTTCTTGTATATCCACAACAACAAAATCCACAGGGAAAGTAAATTTATCAATTTTAACAAGAACATCTTCTTTTACTCCCATCGGACATTGTAAAGATTTATCAAGCAATTGGATATTCATAATTGTGGATTTCAAACCTCCCAATCCTAACTTTTTGAACAAATTATAAGGCATCACATTCACACTAGCACCTAAATCTGCTAATGCATTATTAATAGACAAACTACCTATTTGACAAGGAATAGTAAAACTCCCTGGATCATTGAGTTTCTGAGGTAGCTTGTCTTTGTTCTCCAAGATTGGTGAGCTCTTCGCATCCAATATCACTTTTTGCTCTTTCTTGTTTGATTGAATGTTAGTAAAAGGCTTAGTAAGATTGGAAGTCTGCACAGAAGTTGCGATAGACGGAATATTATGAAACAATTGAGTCGGTGGTGCATAATACTTACCTGATTGACCATCTTTCTTCACAAGACGTTGAGGATATAGAATCCTTGGCTTGTATTCTAAAACCTCATTCTTCTTTGCTTCTTCTTTCACACAATTCTCTGGCTCTATTGCCTTTAGATTATTACCGCTCGTTGAAATAACAACATTAACATGCTCTCGCGGGTTTGATTCGGTATTTCCAGGCATAGAGCCAATTTTTCTCTCAAATAAGATCTTAGCAATTTGCCCCATCTGATTTTTCAAATTATGAATTGAAGCGCCTTGATTCCTTATGGCTGCATCCGCCCTTTGGAATCTTTCCTCTGAAGTAGAAATAAACTTAGTCATCAATTCCTCCATAGTAGGTTTAACTGGATCTGCAGGAACTTGTGGAGGTAGAGGCCTAGATTGTTGATATCCAGGTGTAGGAAGAGAATTGAGATGTGGTTGTTGAGCTCTCCAAGAGAAGTTTAGATGAGCCTTCCAACCAGGATTATAGGTATTGCTATAAGAATCTCTTTGTTGTCTCTCTCCAACATAATTAATAGTTTCAGCAGATTTACATTCATGATTGGGATGGTCACCACCACAGAAATCACAACTCATCAATTGAGAAAGTTAAGAAGTAGAGTTCATACTTTCCATCTTCTTTGTAAGATCATCTACCTTAGCTTCAAGTGTAGCCATGACATCTACATTCATTAGTCCAGAAGTTCTCGGCTTTTGTCTTGCAGTTTCCCACTTACAGTTATTTGCAGCAATACTTTCAATTAAATCACGTAACTCCTCTGGGGTTTTAAGATCTGTGGTACCTCCTGTAGATGCATCAATGAGTTGCTTGGAAGCATGACTAAGCCCATTGTGAAAAGTGTGCATCTGAAGATTAAGTTCAATGCCATGTTTCGGGCATCTCCTCAAAAGTTCCTTAAATCTCTACCAAGCATCGTAGAGATTTTCACCATCAGTTTGAGCAAAAGAGAAGATCTCATTCCTTAACTGAGAAATCCTCACCGGAGGGTAATATTAAATCAAGAACTTGTCTGCAAGAGTATCCCAAGTGGTGATAGACCCCCGCAGGTAATGATTTGAGCCATGCCTTAGCTAGATCTCGGAGTGAGAATGGGAACAACCTAAGGCGGATGGCATCATCAGTAGCGCCATTCATCTTAAATGTATCACATATCTCCAAGAAGTTTGCAATATGAGCATTTGGATCCTCATCAAGCAATCCATAAAATTGAACATAATCTTGGACCATCTTTAGGACAATTGGCTTGATTTCAAAATTTGCAGCTGCCACCGGAAGTCGGGTGATACATGATTCTGACCCAGTGAGAGAAGGGCGGGTAAAGTCCGCCTTGGTCCTTGGAGCTAGATTGATAGCCATTGGTTCTTATGAGATTAGAAACCTACAAAAAGCGAAAGACAAAGAACACGAGTAAAACGAAAACTTAAAAAAAACAAATAATGATTAAATCAGTAAATAATAGGTTTTCTTAATGTTGTGAGTCCCGGCAATGGCGCCAAAAACTTGATGGTCGATTTCCCGGCAATCGCTAGGAAAGTGCACCTATCGCTTAGAATAATATAGCAGTCTAGTCAAGTGTCGATCCCACAAGGACTACAAGCACTAATAATTACCTTTTTCCTACTGTTTAATCGATCGAGTTATATGCTTAAAAATAGTAAATAACTAGAAAACATATAAATAATTTATAAGAATAAGATGAGAAAAGATATTGAACGAGAATCCCCCTAGACGTATCTATGTATGAACCGGATGGATTAATTCAAAAGAACTTTTTCCGAAGCAGTGAAAATTCCAAGAATGAAACTTTAATGTTTTTCAACAGTTTAAAGTTCCTGGAACCTTTGAGTTGATTAATTGAAATTTCTTTCGTAATTAAAACCCCCAAAGATGCATTAAGATTTATGAATTCCCTTATTAGGTTTGACCCTAATCCCGAAGATTTATGTAAATTCTATTTCTAGAAAACCATGCAACTCTTTTTATTATGCGATGATCTATTCAAATTCTTCCTTTTTCAATTCCAAATAAGAAATCAAAGATGAATTAATACACTAGAAAATTAATCCAACACAAAGGAAACGCATAATAAACATCAAAATATGGTTCAATATGAATTAATCACAATCCCAAAAATCAATACATAGATATAAGTCTAGGGTTCATCCCATTCAAGTAATAGATATTTAGCTACTCATAACTCTAGAATTAATAAAAGAATTTATTGAAAGCGATAAACAAAGACAACTCATTCTCATGAATGATTCAATCTTCAAGCTTGTCTCCTCTTGTAGAACTTGGTTGAAGAAAGCCCTCAATAATTCTCTAATAATTACTCTAGGTCTAGAATAACAATGGTCATCATTGAATGTCTGATATCCGGTGTTCTATACGATGAATCTTACATTGATATTTATAATGTTCAGACTCCTATAGCTTTGGGAAAAATACCATAGAGGTTGAAGGGAATTACGAATCTAATAGGAAAGTCCCAAATAATCTTCATGGTTGACCAAATTTTCAGTGTTGACCCGAGTTGACTTCTTTGACCATCTTTGACCACAAGACAGCTTTTCAGATTTAACAGTCAAGTCCCACAGCATTCCAGTCAAATTTCAGATTTAGCAATTAAGTCCTCGAAACATCATAAAAGCTCAATAAGCACCCTACAACCACTAAAACACAAAGTTGTGAGGAATATACCATTCTAAGCTCAAAACTCGATATATAAATACATTTTTAAGCACAAAGTCACTATAAAACTAAAGGAATATATCGATGAATTTACGAGTTATCAGTTTGTCTAGCATCCATTGAAATACCTACAGCCTGCGCAGCCGGGCTCTTCTTCCTCAACCCGTCACCTTAAAAAACTGAGCCGCCGCGCCTCCGCAATACGGGCTATCCCCGCTCGTTCTTCTTTTTGGAAGTCGGCAATTGCCCACTCCCTTCGATCATCCTCCCAACCAGACTGCCTTGCTCCCCGTTGATACGCAAAATCTATACTGGCAAGTATACTAGGTCGATGTTGTAGTAGTCAAGGTCGATCCCACAAAGAATAATGATTAATCAATTCCTAAGTAAATAATTCTACAATGATCAAAAGCAAGTAAAATATATCCGATGCTTGATGATGGTTTGATTAAACTAAATTAATTAACGAAAAAGAAAACAAATTACTTAAATAAGATAGTTTGATAAGAGAAAGGTCTAAGGCACATGAATTCACTAAATTAACCAATATATTATCCTAACGATATGTTAATCTAGAGTTAGTTTCATTAATCAGTCAATTTCCAATTATATCTAATAACCTCTTTCAAGGCTTATAAAATCTATTCTCATGAATAAACCAACTATATTTTTATGTTGTTTTTAACCCACAAAAACGCATTAAACATAGAAAACATAAAGATCGGACAAACCATACAAGTATATGTCTATCTTGCATGCAATTTATGTTCAGATTATTTAACCTAATTAACAAGGTCAATTGTCGCAATTTATTCTCTTTAAACAAGATGGAATACACAATTTATTCTCATTAAACAAAAAGCCATTAAACCTATAAAGCCCCTTTTGAGACGGGAGCTCACATGCTTGAAACAAAGCTGAAAAGTCATTATCATCTTCATATAAAGCTTTAAGATGTTCAAAACCTAGCAATTTAGCATGCATAACCGAAAGTAAAGTATACTTTCTAGATAGAGCATCATCTACAATGTTTTCCTTACCTTTCTTGTACTTGATGATGTAGGGAAAAGTATCAATAAAGGAAACCCATTTAGTATGTCTTTTGTTCAACTTACTTTGCCCTTTTAGGTACTTGATGGATTCATGGTCCGTATGTATCACAAATTCCTTTGCAATTAAATAGTGTTCCGTATAATCCAAAGTTCTAACAATTGTATACAACTCATTGTCATAAGTTGGATAATTAAGTGTAAATCCACTTGAGTTCTCACTAAAGTACGCCAAAGGTTTGTTTCGTTTTTGCATAACAACTTCAATACCTATCGTTGAAGCATCACATTCAACTTCAAAAGTTAAATCAAAGTTAGGTAAAGCAAGAATATGGGATGAAGTAAGTAAATCTTTAAGCTTGTCAAAACTCTCTTGTTGCGGCTCATCCCAATAAAAAAGAGTATCCTTCTTCACAACTTCATTTAAAGGGGCAGCAATAGTACTAAAATCACGTACAAAACGTCTATAGAAACTAGCTAACCCATTGAATGATCTTACTTGACTTGCATTTGTTGGTTTCGGCCAATCCATAATTGCGTTGACTTTCGACGGATCAACACTAATACCTTGAGAACTCACAATGTATCCAAGAAAGTTAATAGATTTAGTGCAAAAGACACACTTTTCAAGCTTAGCATACAAAGTTTGTTCCTTTAAAATTGTAAAAACACCCCTAAGATGTTCAACATGCTCTTCTAAGTTTTTACTATAAATAAGTATATCATCAAAGTAAACTACAACAAACTTTCCAAAACAATGCCGAAATATGTAGTTCATCAATCTCATGAAAGTACTAGGTGCATTAGTAAGACCAGAAGGCATGACAATCCATTAATATAATCCATATTTAGTCTTAAATGCAGTTTTCCATTCATCTCCTTATTTCATTCTAGTTTGGTGATATCCTTGAGTTAGATCAATTTTAGAAAATATATTTGCACCATTTAACTCTTCAAGCATATCATCTAAGCGAGGTATAGTATGTTTATATTTAATAGTTATCTTATTAATATCTCGACAATCTATACATAATATAAAAATTCATTTCTTTTTAGGTACTAATATAATAGGGGACTAGCACAAGGACTTAAAGATTCTCTTACCTGCTCCTTCTTAAGAAGTAAATCTACTTTCCTTTGTATTTCACGAGTTTCATTTGGATTTTCTCTATAAGTCGGTCTATTTGGAAGAATGGATTCTGGGATAAAGTCGATTTGATGTTCAATGCCCCTAATTAGAGGTAGACCTTCCGGCAACTGCTTGGGAAAAACATCCTTGAATTCCTGCAATAAATCACAAACAAGACTAGGTAGAGAAGAAAAAGTAACCTCAAAAGTGTTAGTACAATAGGACCTTTCGGCTCCTTTAAAAATTAGCAAAACAATGAATAGCCCTATCTACCTTTCCCAGGTATATACATAAACACTCTTTCCTCACTTTTTGAGCACTTACCTTTTTTGTCCCATTTGGCTCGACTTTTTCATCATTTTTTACCTCAAGGGTGAGATCATTCTTCTTTTGCAACTCATCTCTCATTCTTTTCTCTCTATTCTCGGCCATTTGTTTATGAACCTCACTTGCTGTCGAAGGTGTTAAAGGATGTAATGTGAACCTTACTTTATCCATGGTGACTTAATAAACATTTTTTCTCCCAATATGATCTGCACACATATCATATTTCCATGGTCTCCCTAAAATAATGTGCTTGCAGTCATCAGAACCACATCACATAACACTTTATCTATGAATCTCCCAATTTCAAACTCTATCTCAACTTGTTTATCCACTTTGATTTCACCACTATTGTTTAACCAAGAAAGCTTATAAGGATTTGGATGAGCTTTCCAAGGTAAATCAAGAGCGGTGACCATATATGATGAGGGACCATCCAAGGGGCTGCCCTACTCAAAGGATCCCTTAACCAAGCTACAAGGACCAATGACAAGGCTAAGGACAAGTAATGTGAACCAACTAATTGCAACATCGATTCGAGACATAAAGACTAAAGAGGAAGCTAAACTTCAATTAGAAGATGATATTCACGTCAACCTCTTAAGTTTACAAAGTGTACAATTCGGCCCTATCAAGCAAAGGGACTAAGAAGGGCATTTTAGTAATCTTGTAAATTAAAGTCTATTCTAGACTTTAATTAGTTTTCATCTTTATTTATTTATTATTTAGGCCTTATAGAAGGCATTATCTCTAAGTGTTGCTATAATAAAGGACATGTTGTCCATGTGATTAGACAATGGTTAAGTGGTTAGTTATCTAGTAGTTGTAGAGTCCTAATTTTTCAAGGACTCTTATTTGTAAGTCTTGATAGCCGAAATCCTACTCTATTTAAGAGGCATTTCATCCACCATTGTAAGATACGTTAGATATATGCTATTTGGTAAGGTTATTCCTTAGATCCTCTGAATTGAACTTCTTTATAGAATTCATTCATCTTTGAGTTAATGTATCAAAAAGTTAGTTTCACTTGTTGTGGTGTTTCAGCCTCTATCGATACTTAGCCTACTTTAGAGTTGCGTTGAGTATATTCCCATTGAAATTAGTTCAAGTTAGAGAAAGATCCGAACTTAAGCCTTTTGTGTCGAATCTTTGATACTTGTTATCAAGGTTCTTCATCAAGTGGCATTAGAGGAAAAGGTGTATCTTTATCGCTTTCTTGAAATTTTTTCTTGTTTACTTGAATTGACCAAAAAAAAAAAGCATACGACTTTAAAAGGAAAAGTAGCCGAGATTTTAAAGACGCAAGTGAACAATCCCAAAAGCAAATTTATTGATTCATAGAACGTTAAAGACTCATTTCAAGAATTGGTTTTTGTTCACCCCTTATTTCTTATTTTGTCGTGCACATTACCATACATCAAGAATTGTAGATCCTTCAAACCTGAGTTCTTGATAACGTTCGACCAAGAAAAGGGTAAGTCTAAAAGAAAGAAACAAAAAGAAGTCAAGAAACAAGGATCAAGAACGTAAAGATTGTATTACGATTTCAAAGATTACTCTTTTATTCATTCTTTACCTTTTCGTGTAGGTCAAGATAGGATTTGTTTACTTTATTTTTCAGCTTTGTCTCAACGCAACAAGTTAGGAACCTTTAATTCATCTACAGTTGAAGTTCTTTTACGAGTATTGTTGGAATAAAGAGTGAAAGTATAACATGTCTCAATAGGGAAATTCATCCAAGCAATCTGAAGTCTTCGAGGAAGACAAACTTTTTAAAGAGGCGATGCAAAAGATGATGATCCAAATGCAGCAAAGGAAGGATGAGATAGCGTAAAAGATGAAACTTCTTAGAGTCATGAATCTAAAAGGTAATAATGTTGATAATGCCGAAAGTGATGAAGAATCACTTGAAGCATTGAACCGCCAAGAGACGATCAAAGTCCGCAAGCTAGGCAACCAAATCGGGTAAATCATAATCAGATTGTTTAGCATAGAAGAAGGGACTAATTACAAAGGTATAACAATAATCTTGGTGCAATCAAGACCAAGATTCCCTCTTTCCAAGGTACAAACGATCCCGAATTGCTTTTAGATTAGATTCGTAAAGTTAACCATGTTTTTTACGTGCATAATTATTCCGAGGAAAAGAAAGTCAAATTGGCAGCCATGGAGTTTTGTGATTATGCTTCCAAATGGTGGGATAAAAAGGCCGAGACAAGGTGAAGGGTCGGTCAAAGACAAGTTGATACTTGGGATGAGATGAAAGCGGTTATGAAGCGTCGTTTTGTTCCCCAAAATTATATAAGGGAACATTACAACCGCTTACAAAGATTGAAACAAGGAGATAATTTGGTTAATGAGTACTACAAAGAGATGGAAATTGCAATGATTAGAGTCGATATTCAAGAGGGTGAAGAGGCAACAGTGACGCGGTTCTTGGCTGGTCTAAATGCAAAAATTAGATCAAAGGTAGAACGTGCTAATCTTGATAATATTACCTCTATGTTGTACTATGCAGAGCAAATCGACAGGCAGGAAAAAGAAAAGAGTTTAAGGACTAAATCGGCAAATTTCCAATCTTGGAGAAAGCCAAATCAGCCCCAAACTTTTGCTACTGTTTTGCCAAGCCAAAATAAAGGAAAAGGTGTGCAAAGTGTGACAAAATCAACCACGGCTTTAATAGGGGAAGCCAAGTCACCAATCACAATCGGTTCATTAAATTCAAGGGTAAATTCTACTTCTACTCTTGAAAGAGAATGTTTTAAATGTAGGGGAAAATGACACTTCGCTAGGGACTGCCCAAACAAGAGTACCATGATCATGTTGGATGATGGAACGTGAGTTAGTGATGAGGAAACCGAGGGGGTGATTTAGAGGAGGAAATCGAGGTCTTGGAAGAACTTCCGGAAGATGGGAATCAACTTTTGGTTACGATGAAGCTTCTTCATTCAGAACCATTATATGATGTTCATCAACAAATGAGTAACTTGTTCCAAACTAAGTGCATCGTTGAAGGCAAGCTTTGTTTATTAATTATTGATAATGGAAGTTGCACTAACGTTTGTTCTTATGATATGGTTACCACGCTTGATTTACCATGTAAGGCGCATCCTATGCCTTATAAACTTTCTTGGCTGAATAATAACGGTGAAATCAAGGTGGATAAGCAAGTGGAGACTGAGTTTGGAATTGGAAGGTTCAAAGATAAGGTTTTACGTGATGTGGTGCCCATGACCTCAAGTCACATTATTTTGGGAAGGCCATGACAATATGATAGATGTGCGGATCATATTGGGAAAAATAATGTGTACAAAGTTACTATGGATAATATTCGTTATAATTTAAATCCTTTAACACCTAGTCAAGCTTGTGAGGTACATAACCAAATGGCTGAGAATAAAGAGAAAAGATTGAGAGAAAAAAATGAGTGTGAGTTGAAAAAGAAGAGTGATCCTACCCATGAGGTAAAATCCGAGGTAAAAAGTAAAGAAAAAGCCGAGCCTAATGTGAGACAAAAGGCAAGTGCTCTAAAAGTGAGAAAATAGTGTTTGTTTATTAATCCGAGAAAGGTGGATAGGGAAATTCAAACAAAACAAGTAACTGTCTTCTTAGTTTTTAAAGGAAACGATAGGTCCCTTTCTACTAACACTTTTTCTTTTGATCTATCTTCTTCTTCTCTACCTAGTCTTGCTATTGATCTCATGCAGGAATTCAACGATGTATTCCCTAAGGAGTTGCCGAAAGGTTTGCCTCCAATTAGAGGAATTGATCATCAAATCGACTTCATCCCGGGATCTAGCCTTCCAAACCGTGCGGCTTATAGAGTAAATCCGGATGAAACTCGAGAAATCCAAAGGCATATTGATTTACTTTTGGATAAGGAGCAGGTAAGAGAGTATTTAAGTCTTTGTGCTAGTCCGGTTATTTTGGTACCTAAGAAAGAAGGGACTTTCAGATTATGTACGGATTGTCACGATATTAATAAAATAACTATTAAGTATAGACATCCCATACCTCACTTAGATAATATGCTTGATGAGTTAAGTGGTGCTTTAATTTTTTCTAAAATTGATTTAACTCAAGGCTATCCCTAAATTAGAATGAAAGAAGATGATGAATGAAAAACCTCTTTCAAGACTAAATATGGTTTATATGAATGGATTGTTATGCCTTTTGGTCTTACAAATGCACCTAGTACTTTCATGAGATTAATGAACTACATATTTCGGCATTGCTTTGGAAAATTTGTTGTAGTTTATTTTGATGATATACATGTTTATAGTAAAAACCTAGAGGATCATATTGAGCATTTTAGGGTTGTTTTTACTATATTAAGGGAACAAATTGTGTATGCTAAACTTGAAATGTGTGTTTTTTGCACTAATTCTATTAACTTTATTGGATACATTGTTAGTTCTCAAGGTATTAAGGTTGATTCAACAAAAAATTCAAGCTATTGTGGAATGGTCGAGACCAACAAGTGCTACTAAAGTTCGTTCATTCTATGGGTTGGCAAGCTTTTATAGGCGTTTTGTTCGGGATTTAAGCACGATTGCTGCCCCATTAAATGAAGTAGTAAAGAAATATGTCCCATTCTTTTAGGATAAGCCGCAAGAAGAAAGTTTCGAGAAGCTAAAGCAATTACTTACTTCTTCCCCTGTTTTATCTTTACCTAACTTTGATTTAACTTTTGAAGTTGAATGTGATGCATCAGGGATAGGTATCGGGGTTGTTTTGCAACAACACGGCAAACCTTTAGCATATTTAGTGAGAAATTAAGTGGTGCTTCACTTAACTATCCTACATATGATAAAGAGTTATAAGCCATTGATAGAGCTTTGGAGACATGGCAACACTACTTGATCGCAAGAGAATTTGTCATACATACCGACCATGAATCAATCAAGTATTTAAAGGGGCAAAGTAAGTTGAACAAGAGACATGCTAAATGGGTTTCCTTCATTGATACCTTTCCTTACACTATCAAATGCCAGAAAGGTAAGGAAAACATTGTAGTCGATGCTCTTTCTCGAAAGTATACTTTACTTTCCGTTATGCATGCAAAATTACTTGGATTTGAACATCTTAAAGCATTGTATAAGGAAGATAATGATTTTCAGATTTATACAACTCTTGTGAGCTCTCGGCTCAAAAGGTTTTTTATAGATTTGAAGATTTCTTGTTTAAAGGTAATAGATTGTGCATTCAATCTTGTTCTATTAGAGATTTAATTGTTAGAGAAGGATATTGTGGCGGGTTAATGGGTCATTTTGGTGTTGTAAAAACATTAGTCATATTACAAGAACACTTTTGTTGGCCTAAGATAAAAAGAGATGTTAGGAAAATACGCGAGCTTTGTTTTAAGTGTAAACATGCTAAAAGTACAAGCAAGGCTCACAGATTATACATGTCTTTACCTACTCCATCTTCACCTAGGATTGACATGTCTATGGACTTTAATCTTGGATTGCCGAGATCTCAAAGAAGTATGGATAGTATAATGGTTGTTGTAGATCGTTTTTCTTAAATGGCTCACTTTATTCCTTGCAGGAAAACAAATGATGCAAGTCATGTTGCAGATTTATTTTTAAAAAGAAGTGGTTCGGCTCCATGGGATTCCGAAAACCATTGTGAGTGATAGGTGTAAAACACAAGAGGGGGGGGGGTGAATTGGGTTTTAACTAATCTTGGCAACTTTTTCGATTCTTTACAAAGCTATTGCAAGTTTAAGCAAGATGAATAATAGCAACGCAAAACCCAACAACAAGACAAAGGATTTAGAGTGGTTCGATTCACTTAGAATCTACATCCACTACCTTGAGCCGCACCCAAGGATTTCAAACAACTTCACTAAGAAGAATGTTTACAAATGTGGCTAACTCACTAAGAGTTTTACAACACAACCACACTACAAAGAAACTCACTAAGAGCTTGCCCACACAAAGTAGGACTTTACAAATTGCCCACACAAAGTAGGACTTTTACAAGAATTACCCAATCACTTAGAGAGGGAATTGAATGTTTAAAGAACAAGATAAATCACCCTTCTAAGTGAGAATATATACCTTTGAAGTACAACAATGATAAGCTCTTTAGAACATATGAAATCCACTCTTTGTCTTGCTTTTGAAAGATTTGCTCTTGAATGATTTAGATCATAGAAATGAAGAGCATTTACTTTGTGAGTGTTTTGGCTTGATGAGAAATCAATGAATATTTGATATGCAAGCCTTAGAATGTTTCTCTAGCTTTGGAGTATATATACATTTCAAATTTGGCTGAAAAACGACTCTTTAACGGTAAAAAAATGGCTAGTTTCTCGACAGAGTTCGGTTGACCGAAGTTCAACCTCGGATGACCGAAGCCAACTTCGGATCAGCCTTACACAGGGTCGGTCGACCGACCCCATGCTTAGGTCGACCGAACTCCCTCTTGGTCGACCGAAGCTGATCAGTTTAGCTCTCAGTTTCTACTCGGTTGACCGAACTTCCAAGCTGATTTTTCACACGTTTTGAAATCTTTTGAAGTCTTTAGAAGTCTAAAAGGTTTTCCTAAAAGGTAACAAGTAAGAACACTTGGAAAACCATTTTAAAGGACATAGACTTAGAAAACAAAGGCTTTTGAAATACGAACACATGTAAGGAACGTTTTGAAACTTAGCCTTTTGAAAACGTGTATGTGTGCATGCAAGACTAGAGTGTAGAGCTTATGTTCATAAGAGCTTTGGTTAGAGCTTTCTAAGATAACGACTAATGACAACAAAGCTAAACTAACCAAACCTAAGTCTTCAATCTTCAATCTTGAAAGATGAGCCTTGAATGATATGACTTTGAATCTCGATCATGGCTTGATTGAAGTACTTAGAGCTTCCAATCTATGTTCCGATATTCTATCACAAAGATATAAACATTAGACACAACATCAAGTGTTTGTCCATTATCAAAAACCGAGTTTGATCGCCCTTAGGGCTAACAATCTCCCCCTTTTTGATTATGTCAAACTTTGATGTAATTAGATAGGATATGGACAAATTTAAGTACAAGGAAGCATGGCAAAAGAATATAAGAACAATTAAGTGTAAAGCTAAGTGCTTATAAGATAAACCAAGATATAACGAGAATCATAAGCACTAGCATGTTAAGTTCTTATGCCATATACATTAGGGACTCTTTGAAAAGCCCTATTTCCCAACCAACCTCCTTGCCTCCTTCCTTCCATAATATAGCATTCTTGTGTGTAATATACATACCTTTGTTTACACAAGAAGCTAACTTACCATTTTCATCAATGTCGATGTGAGTGCTAAGGATCCTATTACAAAGAACATGCTCACATAAACATTAGAACTATCAATGGTTTGTTATCATCAAAACAACATAGAATATTTTGCCCTTCGGGCTAACAATAGGGATGTAAAATTCCTAAGTTACTTTTGGAAGACCTTGTGGAGTAAGTTGGGGACTAAATTGCTATTTTTTACATCAACTCACCCACAAACGGATGGCCAAACCGAGGTAACAAATAGGCCTTTAGGGTTACTACTTAGATGTCTAATTCAATAGAAATTAAAAAGGTGGGAAGATTGTTTACCTATTGCAGAATTTTCTTACAATTGGACTTTGCATTCTACAACAAATAATTCTCCTTTTGAAGTTGTTTATGACTTTAACCCCTTAACCATTTGGATCTAACTCCTTTACCAGTTGATGATTATTGTAATGTAGAAGGTGATTCTAGGGCAGATTATATACAAATAATGCATCAACAAGTAGCTGAGAACATTACAAAGAGGAATTAGCAATTTACCAAATATGCCAACAAAGGTCGCAAGAGAATATCCTTTGATGTTGGTAATTGGGTTTTGTTACACTTTAGAAAAGACTGATTTCCTAATTAACGAAAGAGTAAATTGCAACCTAGAGGCGATGGTCTTTTTCAAGTAGTTGCTAAGATCAATGATAATGCATACAAGATAGACTTGAAAGGTGAGTATGGTGTACATTCTACCTTTAATGTTTCTGACTTGTCCCCTTTTGATTTTGATTCATATTATGATGATGATGATGATGATGATGATTCTAGTACGAATCATTCTTTTCAAGGGGAAGGGGATGATCAGGGACCATCAAAGGGGCTGCCCTACTTAAAGGATCCCTTAACCAAGCTACAAGGACCAATGACAAGGCTAAGGACAAAGAATGTGAACCACCTAATTACAACATTGTTCTGAGATATATAAATATTAAAGAGGAAGCTAAACTTCAATTAGAAGATGATATTCAAGTCAACCTCTTAAGTTTGCAAAGTGTACAATTCGGCCCTATCAAGCAAAGTGGCAAAGAAGGGAATTTTAGTAATCTTGTAAATTAAAGTCTAGAAGTTTTCATCTTTATTTATTTAATATTTAGGCGTGTATAGCAAGCATTATCTCTTAGTGTTGCTATAATAAAGGACATGGTGTCCATGTGATTAGATAATGGTTAAGTGGTTAGTTATCAAGTAGTTGTACAGTCCTGATTCTTCAAGCACTCTTGTTTTAAGGCTTGATAGCCGAAATCATACTCTAATTAAAAGGGATTTCGACCACGGTTGTAAGATAAGTTAGATATATGCTATTTGGTAATGTTATTCCTTATATTCTCGTGAATTGAACTTCTTTATAGAATTCATTCATCTTTGAGTTACTGTATCAACAAGTTAGTTTCATTTGTTGTGGTGTTTCAGACTCTATCGATACTTAGCCTACTTTAGATTTGCGTTGAGTATATTTCCATTTAAACTAGTTCAAGTTAGAGAAAGATCCGAACTTAAGCCTTTTGTGTCGAATCTTTGAACCTTGTTGTTAGGGTTCTTCATCAATATAAAGAGAGAAAACATTAGTACAACTTCCATTATCAATAATGAGTAAACAAAGCTTGCCTTTAACGTTACACTTTTTTTGGAAAAGATTGCTCCTTTGTTGATGTTCATCATCTAATGGTTGAGTATTTTTTTTTTTTAGGAAAACCATCAGCGTGGTGGAGCGATCCCCATTTATTAATAATAGCCGAAGCAAAGATACATAGAGGGGGAGTAATACCAAAACCTCTAAGTAGGTGGAAACAAATCCACTCCATACAAAAAGAAACGATGCAAGAACTGAACCATTTTTCACATGATTCAGGTGGTACAGACATTCCTAATATAAATGATGAAAATTGCCGACTACAACAAAGAATAACAAGAAGATAAAGGCTTATTTAAGCAGCACATAAGGAGTACCACTCATATCTAGTTCCAACAAGCCTATAATAGGCAAAGGTAGCAAATGAAACTGATGAAAAATTTGAGACGATTGTGTACTACATGCCAAATTTGCCAAAGCACCCGACCCACTGAGTTTACCTCTCGAAAGACATGTTGAATCTTGCAATTCCCTAAGAGGGGAAAAATTTGACGAAATAAGCAATCCAAAGACCAATTAGAAATCATACCTTTAGTCACCACTTTGGCCATTACCAAAGAATCTGTCTGAATTGAGAAGCGCAAGATGCCGAGTCTATGTACCAATTCCAATCCTTCCCGCAGAGCCTCTATTTCTGCGCATAGACTCATTCGTGAATCACCAATGAAGAAGATTCATAGTCACCAAAAGTTGATTCCCTTCCTCGGGTTGTTCTTCTAGAAGTTCGGTTCCTTCCTCCAAAACATCATCTTCGGCTTCTCCATTACTTACCCATGTTCCATCTTCTTGCATGATGATTACGCTTTTGTTTAGGAAGTCCCTAGAAAAGTGACCCTTTCCTCTACACTTAAAAATTTTCTTTTGAAGATAAGGAGTGTTACTTAACCTCGAATTGGATGAATTTGATGTAGATAAGTCTTGGCTGCCCCACTTGATGTCGTGGCTATTTTGGCAGCTCCAAATGTTTCCTTTTCTTTGTTTAGGCTCGGCAAAGATGTTGAATTATTTAGGGGCTAATTCGGCTTTTTCCAAGATTGGAAATTAGTCGAATAAGTCCTTAAACCTTTCTCTTTTTGTTGCCTTTCTATTTGTTCTGCATAATAAACCATTGCAATAAGATTATCATGGTTAGCACGCTCTACCTTTGGTTTAATTTTTTCATTTAGACCCGCCAAGAATCTCGCCAAAGTAGCCTCATTATCTTCTTGAATATCCACTCTAATCATGGCAAACTGCATCTCTTTGTAATAGTATCCACTGATTTACTGCCTTGCTTCAATCTTTGCATGCGATTGAAAAGTACCCTTGTGTAATTTTGGGGAACAAATATATGTTTCATGATCGTCTTCATCTCAACCCAAGTATCAATTTGATGTTAACCAACTATTCTCCTTGTATCCGCCGCCTCTTTATCCCATAAAATTGAAGCATAATCCGAGAATTGCATGGGTGCCAACTTAACCTTTTTCTCCTCCGAATAGTTATGCACGGCAAACACATGGTTAACTTCACGAATCCAATCTAAAAATAATTCGGGATCATTCGTACCTTAAAAAGAGGGATCTTGGTCTTGATTGCACCAAAATTATTGTCAAACATTTGATAATGATCTCCCCTTCTCGGCATCATTGGCTGAAAAGCAAGATTGTCATCCACTCTATATGGTTGTGTTGCTCTCGGCTGAGGTGGATTAAATTCCATCCTTGACCGAATGTTGTCCCTCCTTGGCTCATTGGATTCGTGTGACTCAATCTCATCAAACTCGGGCTCAACGTGATCATCTTGTGTCTCAACTTGTTTACTTCTCCTAGGTACATATGGATGCCTTTGTGTTTCAACAAGACTAAATTTTGGGTTACTTCCTCCAATTTTTGCATAATTTGTCAAAACATGTGTGGTGCGGCTTCTCTAAAGAGTTTATCATCTCCGATAATCTCATCTTTCTTTGAAGATCCTCCCTGTTGAGACATATTTACTAAAAACACTCAAACAGTTAGATAGAAAAAAATTCACTCTTTATTACAACAATACTCGTAAATGAACTTCAAATCTAGATGAATTAAAGGTTCCTAATTCGTTGCTTTGAGACAAAGCTGAAAAATAGAGGAAAAGAAATCATAGAACTAAACAAATAGTTTAAAGAAAGAAAGTATAAGTAATCTTAAAAATCCTTTTGTGTTTAGGAAAAGGAAGATCTCAATCTTTATACTTCTTGATTCTTGTTCTTGAATCTTTTCTTTCCTTTTCTTGAAACCTCTCCCTTAGCCTAATGGTGCCAAGAATTGCAGCTCCAACGCTTGTCAATTCATGGATATTAATTATATATTGCGGCTAAAAAGAAAAGGTGTGAAATTTTGCCAATTCTTGAAACGAGACTATGATGTCTATTAATCAAGAAGTTTTCTTTTTGGCTTATGTCCACTAAAAACACTCTCGGCCTTATTTTCTTTTTTTTTACCGTTTGATATTTTTTTTATCCAAGCAAACAAGAAAAGTTTCAAGAAGGAAATAAAGGTAAACCAAGAAAGATATCAACCTTGAGCTCTGATACTAACTGATGAAAAACCTTGATAACTTGTATGAAGATCCTACAACAAAGGTTGAAACGGATCTTTCTCTTCTTGAAATAGTTTCGAGGGGAATACAATCAATGCAAAACTAAGTAGGTTAATTATCAATGGGGTCTGAAACACCACAACAAGTGAAACTAACTTGTTGATACATTAACTCAAGAATGAATGAAAATCGAAATAGAAGTTCAATTCACAAGTATCTAAGGAATAACCTTACCAAATATCATATATCTAACATAATTATAAAGTTGGTCGAATTGTCCTTTAAGCAGGAAAGAAAGTTATACGTTCTCTATACTGATATTAGTGAACAACATGTAAACAACGCCCCTAGAGCTGAGAAAGATGCTTGGAAGAAGCATTGTGATGATTCTAACGATGTGACTTGTCTCATTTTAGCCATAATGAGCTATGAGCTTCAAAAATAGTTTGAAAAGGTTGAGGCTTTCCAGATGAAGGGCCAGCTCAAGGAAATGTTCCAAGAGTAAGCCCGTCAAGAAAGGTTCCTTACTACTAATGCGTTGAACAGTTGCAAGATGGCCCCTAGAACCCCTGTGAGTGCACATGTTCTTAAGATGAAGGGCTATCTTGACTAACTTGAGAAACTTGGGGCTCCCGTAAGTCATGACATTGCCAAAAATATGATATTGGGCTCACTCCCACCTGAATATGACCAATTTGTCATGAACTTCAACATGAATGCTATGGAGAAGTCCATACATGAGATACACGGGACTCTCAGCAGGCTGAACTGAACATTAAGAAGACCCCTGAAGTCTTAATGGTTTAAAAGGGAATTTCAAGAAGAACAAAGGAAAGGGAAAGACCATAGCCAAGAAGGGCAAAGGCAATAACAAGACCAAGCCCAAACCCAAACCCAAAGCCAAAGCACCAAAGGAAAGGGTATGCTTCCATTGCAATGAACAAGGTCGTTGGAAACGAAACTTCAAGCTCTACTGGAAAGGGTAGAAAAAGGAGAAAGCCGGTTTGATTTGTCTCTCCATGTATTTATGTTATTAAAATTAACATGTTTGCTCCTACTTCATAGGTATTGGATACCGGATGTGGATCTCACATTTGTGCAAATGTGCAGGGGTTCAAAAGGAGTAGATCACTAGAAAAAAGATAAGTGGACCTAAGAGTAGCGAATGGAGCAAGAGTTGTTGCTATAGTTACGAACATTTAATTTAGTTTTGCCAAGTGGCCTTATTATTGAACTGAATAATTGTCTTTATGTTTCAACTTTGAGTAGGAATATTATTTCAGTTTCTTGTTAGAATATTGATGGTTTTGAGATAAATATTAAGAATAAAATTTGTACCCTTCAAAAAGATGGTATCTTCTATTGAGATGCCTCTTTGTTGAATGGCTTTTATATTTTTAACCTCAAAGAACCCATTAAAAGGCCCATCTATAACATTAATACAAAGAATTTAAATCAAATGACTTAAACCAAACCTACTTTTGGCATTGTCGTTTGGGCCACATCAACGAGAAACGCATATCAAAACTCCATCAAGATGATATTTTGACATCATTTGACTTAGAGTCTTATGAGACATGTGATTCTTGCTTGTTAGGAAAAATGACTAAAGCTCTCTTTACTGGACAAAGTGAGAGAGTTTCCAATTTATTGGGCCTCATACATACAGATGTATGTGGACCAATAAACACAAGTGCTAGAAGAGTGTTTTAGTACTTAATCACATTCACATATGATTTTAGTAGATATGGCTATGTCTATCTAATGAAACATAAATCAGAATCTTTTGGAAGATTCAAAGAATCCAAAATGAAGTACAAAATCAACTTAGTAAAATTATTAAGATACTTCGATCATATCGAGGTGGCGAATACCTTAACCAAGAGTTTGAGGAACATCTTACAGGTTGTGGAATTGTTTCCTATTTAACTCCTCCTGGCACAACACAATGGAATGGTGTGTTAGAACGAAGGAATCACATCTTACTAGATATGGTTCGATCTATGATGAGTCAAACCAGTCTTCCAATTTCCTTTTGGGGCTACGCCTTAGAAACTACTGCATTCATATTCAATAGAGTTCTTTCTAAAGCTGTTCAGAAAACTCCATATGAGATATGGACAGGGAAAAGACATCGTTTGTCTTTTCTCAAAATTTGGGATGCAAGGCGTATGTAAAACGCTTATTATCTAATAAACCCGCCCATAAATCTGATAAGTGTTTGTTTTTGGGATATCCTAAAGAAACTAAAGGATACTACTTCTATCTTCCATCAGAGAACAAAGTCTTTGCTGATCGGAATGATCTATTCCTTGAAAGAGAATTTTATTTTCGAAAGGGATAGTGGGAGTAAGATCCATCTTAAGGAAATTCAAATCCCCAAACAACATCTAAACCAGGATTTTACTTGCTATAGCTGCATATTATGACTATGAGATATGAAAAATGGATGTTAAGAATGTGTTTCTTAATGGAAGCCTTCTTGAGGATGTGTATTTTGAAGAGATTCATGGGCAGAAACCTGTTCTAAACACCCATGAGTCCTCCCCTGAAGGATCCGCTCAACCCATAAGAATCGAAAACCAGCGAAAAATTACTTACATTTTTTGGTAAAGCTTCGGTCTTTAGAATGTGTGTTGCTGCCACCAGAGTCCTCCCTTGCGGAATTACTCCCTATCGGTATCCACGCGACGAAACGAGCAGCGAGTGCCAGCTCTTTATTTTTCTAAGTTTTGGAATCTAGAGAGAAAAAGAGGCCGAAAACAAGAAATCTGATTTCCAGTTTTTGGTATTTTCGCGGCTAAAAAATTCGTCTCTAGGGTTTCGGCCAAGAGAAGTTTATATAGGGTGTGAGAGTTTGTTCAGAACAACTCCCATGTCCTATCCACCTCTTCTGGCATGGGAGTGTTTAACTTCCACGTCCTCTAGACTTCTGCTGATAGTGGGAGTCTTTATCGGTTAATGACTCCCATGTAATCCCAGTTGTAACTAAATACCGAAAATACCCCTTACTCATCTATTTTTCGGCTAATAACGTTTTATTATTCTCAGAAAAATAAATGTCAGATACAACGAACCTAGACACATTCTAGATTCATTGAATCTTGACATGAAGCTAGTTAACTCGTCTATGCGTGTGACCCTGTAGGTTCTTATTGTTAGTAGTGCCCTAGGACCATTAGCATATGTTGTACATTTTATATCTATTTGAGCATTTCATATGAATAGTTAATTTTGCTTATGAACATCAAATGCGTGATTTGATAGTAAAACTCATTTGCTTATGTAATTACTATTCTAGTTGTCCCTAGTTTTATGTAATCTATTTTACAATGAAATAAAACTAGTATGATGTTTGATTGATGATTACGTTTTACTAATCATGTGTAATGAGTACAAATCATATCATAGATGCAATGTATTGAGATATATCGTATCGGACGTGATCCGTTAGAGAAGTAATACTTCGTGGTCCTTAGTCACAAGTATTACTTCCTCAATACTATTTAAGAATCCTTAGACCTTATGTCTCCATTGATTCTAGCATGAATGGAGCCACGTTTTGACTCAGTCGTGCGTTGCTTTTAATCGAGTAATCAATACGACTGATGATCGGATGTAGTGTCCTATCATGGCTTGAATGTGAGAGGCATTGTAAGGAATTTGTCCCTCTCTTATTAGAGAGAGATATCCATGGGCCCCTCGATAGGGAAAGACTGTCTAAATGCATGGCCGTGCTCAAATGTATTTGATAAATTGGTTATCATATACTATTTGTTGGAACAGTCTACCTGGAGATCGAGCATAAATACAAGTAAGCTTAATAAGGGTGACAACTACCATGCCTTATGCTTAATTAGGATATCGCGAGACAAAGGGATTAAATAGTGGATTGATATTAGGTTCCACCGTAAATTCATTCACTTTGGGTAGTCACAATGTCCTGCTAGGGACCTCTTATGATTTATGAACACATATTACTACTAAGTGTGTTTTCATTGCCATTGTGAGATGAACCTACAGGGTCACACGCATAGACGAGCTAACGAGCTTCATGTCCAGATTCAATGAATCTAGAATGTGTCTAGGTTCATTGTATCTGGCATTTATTTTTCTGAGAATAATAAAGCGTTATTATTCGAATTATAGATAAGGGCATTTTCGGTATTTGGTTAATAGCTGGGATTACGTGGGAGTTATTATCCGAAAAAGACTCCTACTACCAGCAGAAAGTCTAGGGGACGTGGGAGTTAAAGACTCCCACTGCCGAGAGAAGTTGAGGATGTGAGAGTTGGTTATGGGAACAAACTCTCATACCCTATATAATGATCTCCTGGCCGAAACCTAGCCAATTAAGCTTTCAGCCGCAATTAACCAAAGAACATCCGAAATCAGATTTCGGATTCAGCCTTCTCCTTTTCTCCCTAATTCCAGAAACTCAGAAAAACAGAGAGCTAGTACTCGCTGCCCGTTTCGTCGCGTGGATACCGGTAGGGAGTAATTCCGCAAGAGAGGACTTAAGGTGATCATTGCATCCGAGCCATAAAGACAGGATCCTCCATTCAAGAATCGGATTCTTGAGCCAACAATTGTAAGTCCTTTTCTCGGTTTTTCGATTCGTTTAAGTATGAGCGGATCCTTCGAGGAGGACTCATGGGTGTTTGGAGCGAGTTTCCGCCCATGAATCCCTTCGATGGTATCGAGCCTTGCTCATACGATTCGAGTCGATATTGTTAATCACATCATAACATATATCAAATTCGATTTGGTATGTGTATTTGTGAAAAACAGAAAAGATTGATTCTTTGACTGCCTATCATATGTTTTCTGTGATTATACCGCATAAACTGTTTATGATTCTGTCAATAATCTGATTATACCGCATAAACTGTTTATGATTCTGTCAATAATCTGATTATACCGCATAACCTGCTTATGTTATCATTTAATTTGATTAATTCGGTTATTATGCATAAACTGATTGTATGTCTCCCTGCCGTTAATCCCGATTAACCAATGCATAATCCGATTATGTAACTAAGGCAAAATCGGGGCAGAAAAACTCATTCGATGAGCTGATGTAGAATCAGATTTTTCTTCCAAGGCGCTGGCCCCTTGTTCTACATATTTTTGTTGTAATTTTATAATACGACCTGTGAGCTGCTTTTCAATGTTGTAAAATTGTAATCGCTTTCTTAGATTAGCTTTATTGCTTTACATTGAAGGCTGGGTATGCCCATGCAACTATGTAACAAGGCTGGAGGCTACTGGATCGAAGACTTTATCCATGAGATGGATATTGACTTAGATTGACCCTTGGCTCCCACAAGGCTCGTGGGAGTCATCATAGGATTAGGCCATGCTATCTCACGTTTAATTTTTTATGCTTTATATATTGCATGAGATGCTTGTATAATTGTATTACACGTTTTACTGTCTTATTCAAACCGAACGTTTTAACTAAGTCTTAAAATGCCTACCATACTCTAAGCACTCATTGAGCTTGGATCATCATTTTGTCTGCTTGCCAAAGCGACAGACAAGTGGTTATCTAAGCAAAGAGAGATGGGAAAATAGTGATTTCCATAAGCTTAGACATGGTTCAACTTAGCTAGGCCATCAAAATAGTTGGGCCTAGGGGAAAAAGCCGGGACATATAGATGTCATTCCCATTAGATGTTTTTACTTTAATTATGGGTGTTAAGCCAAAGCTTTCCTATAACTATTGTAAAATGTTTTTCCCCACTATTTATCAAGTGTTGAAATTGTGGAAAATGTTTTTTGATCAAAAACTAATAACTTTGCAAATAATTTAATGTAGATAATGGCAACCAATACATCACACAATTCATTGCGATCCGTCCTTGAGAAGGAAAAAACTAGGCGGGACCAATTTCCTTGATTGGGCCCGCAACTTAAGGATTGTCCTTAGCGGGGAAAGAAAGGCTATACGTTCTTGATACGGACATTCCTGAACAGCTTGCAAACAACGCCCCTAGAGCTGAAAGAGATGCTTGGAAGAAACTGACCTTCAAAAATAGTTTGAAGAAGTTGAGGCTTTCCAGATGATGGGCCAGCTCAAGGAAATGTTCCAAGAACAAGCTCGTCATGAAAGATTCCTCAGTACTAAGGCGTTGAATAGTTGCAAAATGGCCCCTGGCACCTCTGTAAGTGCATATGTTCTTAAGATGAAGGGCTATTTTGACCAACTTGAGAAGCTTGAGGGCTACTAGTAGGTCATGACATGGCCACAGATATGATCTTGGGCTCACTCCCACCGGAGTATGACCAATTTGTTATGAACTTCAACATGCATGCCATGGAGAAGACCATACATGACATACACGGGATGCTCAAGAAGGCTGAACTGAACATTAAGAAGACCCCTGAAGTCTTAATGGTTCAAAAGGGGAATTTCAAGAAGAAAGGAAAGGGAAAGCCCATGGCCAACAAAGGCAAAGGCAAAGGAAATGACAAGCCCAAGCCCAAGCCCAAAGCCAAGGCACCAAAGGAAGGAGTTTGCTTCCATTGCAATGAACTAGGTCATTGGAAACGAAACTGCAAGCTCTATTTGGAAGAGAAGAAAAAGGGAAAGGCCTGTTTGACTGTCTCTCCAGGTATTTATGTTATTGAAATTAACATGTCTGCTCCTACTTCGTGGGTATTAGATACCGGTTGTGGATCTCACATTTGTGCAAATGTGCAGGGGTTCAAAAGGAGTAGATCACTGGCAAAAGGAGAAGTGGACCTGAGAGTAGCGAACGGAGCAAGAGTTGTTCTTTGTAGCTACTGGGACATTTAATTTAGTTTTGCCAAGTGGCCTTATTATAGAACTGAATAATTGTCTTTATGTTCCAACTTTGAGTAGGAATATTATTTCAGTTTCTTGTTTGGATATTGAAGGTTTTGAATTAAATATTATGAATAAAATTTGCACCATTCATAAGGATCGTATCTCTTATGGAGATGCCTCTTTGATGAATGGGCTTTATGTTCTTAACCTCGATGATTCCATTAAAAGGTCCATCTATAACATTAATACTAAGAGGTTTAAATCAAATGACTTAAACCAGACCTACTTTTGGCACTGTCGTTTGGGCCACATAAATGAGAAATGCATATCAAAGCTCCATTCAAATGGAATTTTGACATCATTTGACTTAGAGTCTTATGAGACTTGTGATTCTTGCTTGTTAGGCAAAATGACTAAAGCTCCCTTTACTGGACAAAGTGAGAAAGCTTCTGATTTGTTGGGCCTCATACATACAGATGTTTGTGGACCAATAAACACAAGTGCTAGAGGAGGGTTCCAGTACTTCATTACATTCACAGATGATTTCAGTAGATATGGCTACGTCTATCTAATGAAACATAAATCAGAATCTTTTGGAAGATTCAAAGAATTTCAAAATGAAGTACAAAATCAACTTGGTAAAAGTATTAAGACACTTCGATCAGATCGAGGTGGCGAATACCTTAACCAAGAGTTTGACGAACATCTTAGGGGTTGTGGAATTGTTTTGCAATTAACTCCTCCTGGCACACCACAATGGAATGGTGTATCAAAACGGAGGAATCACACCTTACTAGATATGGTTCGATCTATGATGAGTCAAACAAATCTTCCAATTTCCTTTTTGAGGGCTACGCCCTAGAAAGTCTTTCGCATTTATATTAAATAGAGTTCCTTCTAAAGTGGTTCAGAAAACTCCATATGAGATATGGACTGGGAAATGACCTAGTTTGTCATTTCTTAAAATTTGGGGATGCGAGGCATATGTAAAAAGCTTGTTATCTGATAAACTCGCCCCTAAATCTGACAAGTGTTTGTTTGTGGGATATCCTAAAGAAACTAAAGGATATTACTTCTATCTTCCATAAGAGAACAAAGTGTTTGTTGCTCGTAATGGTTTATTCCTCGAAAGGGAATTTATTTCCAAAGAGGATAGTGGGAGTAAGACCCATCTTGAGGAAATTCAAGATCCCCAAACAACATCTGAACCAACTTTGGAAGTTCAAGCAAGCTCACGTCGCCGATCTCGGGCTTCAATCTTTGACACAAGGCCCGAGGAGGTCGAGTCGGGTACATCAACAGCCTGAGAGATATGGATTTCTCGTGACTGATGATCATCAGGTTGAACTAATTGATCAAAATGAACCCACTACCTACAAAGAGGCAATTCATAGTTCTGAGTCAGATAAATGGTCAGAAGCTATGAAGTCTGAGATGCAATCCATGTACGATTGAAGGGATTCATGGGCGGAAACTCGTTCCAAACACCCATGGATCCTCCCCTGAAGGATCCGCTCATATGAAACAATTCGAAAACAGCGGTAAAAACTTACAATTTTCGGATTCAAGAAGCTACTTCTTGAATGGAGGATGACGATTCTTGGAAGTTTTCTTTTCACCAACGGAATTCCCTTTGCGGAATTTCCCTCTACCGGTATCCACGCGACGAAACAAGCGGTGATTGCTAGATCTTCGTCTTTCTGAAGTTCGGGAATTTAGAGAGAAAAGGGAAAGGCAGAAAGAAAACGTTTTTCCTTTTTGGTATTGGTATTTCGGCTGAATCACTTAGTTCCTAGGGTTTCGGCTAAGAGATGTTATATAGAGTGTGGGAGTTTGTTCCCAGAACAACTCCCACGTCTACTCAACCTCTCTCGGCTGTGGGAGACTCTGACTCCCACGTCCCCTAGACTTCTGCTGGTAGTGGGAGTCTTTATCGGATAACAACTCCCACTTAATCCCAGCTATAGTTAAATACCAAAATTGCCCCTATCTCTAATTTGAATAATAAACACTTTATTATTTTCAGAAAAACAAATGTCAGATACAATGAACCTAGACACATTCTAGATTCATTGAATCTGGACATGAAGCTTGTTAGCTCGTCTATGCGTGTGACCCTGTAGGTTCATATCACAATGGCAATGAAAACACACTTAGTAGTAGTGTGAGTTCATAAGTCACAAGCGGCCCCTAGCAAGACATTGTGACTACCCAAGGTGAATGAATTTACAACGGAACCTATTGTCAATCCACTATTTAATCCCTTTGTCTCGCGATATCCTAATTAAGCATAAGGCATGGTGGTCGTCACCTTTATTAAGCTTAATTGTGTTTATGCTCGATCTCCAGGTTGACTGTTTCGACAAATAGCATTTGATAACCACTTTATCAAATACATTTGAGCACGGCCATGCATTTAAACAGTCTTTCCCTATCGAGGGGCCCACGGATATCTCTCTCTAATAATAGAGAGGGACAAATTCCTTACAATGTCTCTCACATTCAAGCTATGATAGGACACTACATCCGATCATCAATCGTATTGATTACTCTGTTACAAGTAACGTCCGACTGAGTCAAAACGTGGCTCCATTCATACTAGAATCAATGAACACATAAGGTCTAAGGATTCTAAAATAGTATTGATGAAGTAATACTTATGACTTAAGACCATGAAGTATTACTTCTCAAATGGATCACGTCCAATACAATGTATCCCTATATAATGCATCTATGATGTGATTTGTATCCATTACACATGATCAGTAAAACAAGATCATCAATCAACAATCATACTAGTTTTATTTCATAGCAATTAAGCATTACATAAAACTAGGGACTTCTAGAATAGTAATTACATAAGCTAATGAGTTTTACTATCAAATCACACATTTGATAATCAAAAGAAAAATTAACTATTCAATTACATGCTCAAAAGATAATAAAACGCACAACATGTGCTAATGGTCCTAGGGCACTACTAACAACGATAACCAAGTGTGGACTTTGGTTGACCCACCCGAAGGGTGTAAGGTCATTGATAACAAATGGTGTTTCAAAAAGAAAACCGACATGGATGGTAATGTACACACTTTTAAATCTCGACTAGTAGTTAAAAGTTATAGACAAGTTCATGGTATTGACTATGACGAAACCTTTTCTCCTGTCGTTATGTTAAAGTCTATTAGGATTTTACTTGCCATAGCTGCATATTATGACTGTGAGATATGGCAAATGGATGTTAAGACTGCGTTTCTTAATGGAAACCTTCTCGAGGATGTGTATATGACACAACCTGAGGGGTTTGTTGATCCAACAAATCCTAGCAAAGTGTGTAAGCTTCAAAGGTCCATTTATGGATTGAAGCAAGCATCTCGAAGCTGGAATCGTCGCTTTGATGAACGTATTAAAGAATTCGGTTTCATCAAAAATAAAGACGAGCCTTGTGTTTATAAGAAAGTAACTAATAATGCAGTAGTGTTCCTTATGCTTTATGTGGATGACATCTTACTGATTGGAAATGATATCCCCACATTAGAAAGCGTAAAAGCTTGGTTGGGGAAGTACTTTTCCATGAAAGACTTAGGCGAGGCTACATACATTTTGGGTATAAGAATCTATAGAGATAGATCTAACAAAATGATTGGCCTAAGCCAGAGTGGATACATTGACAAGGTACTCGAAGCAGTTCGGCTTTGCAAGACTCCAAAAAGGGATTCTTGCCCATGTCACATGGCATTAAACTCAACGGGAACTCAAGGACCTTCCACAAAGGAGGACCAAGAGCGTATGAGTAAGATCCCATATGCTTCGACCATTGGGTCTATTATGTACGCCATGATATGCACTCGCCTGGGATGTCTCATTTGCTTTAAGTATGACTAGCGGATATCAATCGACCCACGGAGAGTCACATTGGACTGCGATCAAGAGCATTCTTAAGTACTTGGGAAGGTCTAAAGATATGTTCTTAGTTTACGGAGGTCGGGGAAGGAAGTGTGGTTGTAAACGGTTACACTGACGCAAGCTTCCGGACCGACGTAGATGATTATAGATCGCAATCTGGTTTTGTGTTTTGTTTGAATGGAGGTGTTGTGAGTCGGAAGAGCTCAAAGCAAGAAACCGTGGCCGACTCTACAACATGAGCTGAGTATCTAGCTACCTCTAAGCGACTAAAGAAGATGTTTGGATCGGGGAAGTTTATTGATGAATTAAGTGTCGTCCCCTAGCATTGTGAACCCAGGTGGACCTCTATTGTGATAGATCTGGGTGCCATTTCACAAGCTAAGGAACCTAGATCTCACCAACGATCCAAACACATTCTCGAGCGTTTCCATCCGATTAGAGAGATCATCGACGCAGAGAGGCGTTAGTATTTGCAAACTTCATACGAGGCGACAACATTGCGAGATCCATTGACCAAGCCACTCCAGCCGACCCTAAACATGAGAGTCATACTAGGTCAATGGGATTGAGGATCATGTATGATTAGACCTAGGGCAAGTGGGAGATTGTTAGTAGTACCCTAGGACCATTAGCATATGTTGTACGTTTTATATCTATTTGAGCATTTCATATTAATAGTTAATTTTTCTTATGAACATCAAATGCGTGATTTGATAGTAAACTCATTTGCTTATGTAATTACTATTCTAGTTGTCCCTAGTTTTATGTAATCTATTTTACAATAAAATAAAACTAGTATGATGTTTGATTGATGATTACGTTTTACTAATCATGTGTAATGAGTACAAATCATATCATAGATGCAATGTATTGAGATATATCGTATCGGACGTGATCCGTTAGAGAGGTAATACTTCATGGTCCTTAATCATAAGTATTACTTCCTCAATACTATTTTAGAATCCTTAGACCTTATGTCTCCATTTGATTCTAGCATGAATGGAGTCACGTTTTCACTCGGTCGTACGTTGCTTTTAATCGAGTAATCAATACGACTGATGATCGGATATAGTGTCCTATAATGGCTTGAATGTGAGAGGCATTGTAAGGAATTTGTCCCTCTCTTATTAGAGAGAGATATCCATGGGCCCCTCGATAGGGAAAGACTGTCTAAATGCATGGCCGTGCTCAAATGTATTTGATAAAGTGGTTATCATATACTATTTGTTGGAACAGTCTACCTGGAGATCGAGCATAAATACAATTAAGCTTAATAAGGGTGACGACTACCATGCCTTATGCTTAATTAGGATATCGCGAGACAAAGGGATTAAATAGTGGATTGATATTAGGTTCCACCGTAAATTCATTCACTTTGGGTAGTCACAATGTCCTGCTAGGGACCGCTTGTGATTTATGAACACATACTACTACTAAGTGTGTTTTCATTGCCATTGAATCTAGACATGAAGCTCGTTAGCTCGTCTATGCGTATGACCCTATAGGTTCATATCATAATGGCAATGAAAACACATTTAGTAGAAGTGTGTGTTCATAAATCGCAAGCGGTCCCTAGCAGGACATTGTGACAACCCAAAGTGAATGAATTTACGATAGAACCTAATATCAATCCACTATTTAATCCCTTTGTCTAGCGATATCCTAATTAAGCATAAGGAATGGTAGGCGTCACCCTTATAAAGCTTAATTATATTTATTCTAGATCTCCAAGTAGACTGTTCCAACAAACAATATTTAATAACCACTTTATTAAATACATTTGAGCACGGCCATGCATTTAAACAGTCTTTCCCTATCGAGACGCCCATGGATATCTCTCACATTCAAGCCATGATAGGACACTACATCCGATCATCAGTCGTATTGATTACTCGATTAAAAGTAATGTCCGACTGAGTCAAAACGTGGCTCCATTCATGTTAGAATCAATGGAGACATAAGGTCTAAGGATTCCAAAATAGTATTGAGGAAGTAATACTTATGGCTAAGGACCATGAAGTATTACTTCTCTAACGGATCACGTCCGATACAATCTGTCCCAATATATTGGCCTAAACCAGAGTGGTTTGCAAGATTCCAAAAAGGATTCTTGCCCATGTCACATTGCATTAAACTCAGCAGAACTCAAGACCTTCAACAAAGGAAGACCAAGAGCGCATGAGTAAGATCTCATATGCTTCTACCATTGGGTCTATTATGTATTCCATGTTATGCACTCGCACGGATGTCTCATTCACGTTAAGTATGACTAGCAGACATCAGTCTGACCCTGGAGAGTCAAATTGGACTACAGTCAAGAGCATTCTTGAGTACTTGAGAAGGACTAAAAATATGTTCATAGTTTACGGAGGTCAGGAAGGAAGTCTGGTTATAAATGGTTACACAGACGCAAGCTTCCAAACTGACGTAGATGATTTTAGATCGCAATCTAGTTTTGTGGTTTGTTTGAATGGAGGTGCTGTGAGCTAGAAGAGCTCAAAGCAAGAAATCGTGGCCGACTCTACAACAGAATATGAGTATGTGGCTGCCTCTGAAGCAGTTAAAGAAGATGCTTGGATCAGAAAATTTGTTGATGGATTAGGTGTCATTCTTAGCATTGTGAACCCATTGGATTTTTATTGTGATAATACTGGTGCCATTTCACAAGCTAAGGAACCTAGATCTCACCAATGATCCAAACACATTCACAGGCGTTTCCATCTGATTAGAGAAATCATTGATCGAGAAGACGTTAAAATTTGCAAAGTTCATACAGACGACAACATTGCAGATCCATTGACCAAGCCACTCCCGCAATCTAAACATGAGAGTCATACTAGGTCAATGGGATTGAGGATCATGTATGATTGGACCTAGGGCAAGTGGGAGATTGTTAGTAGTGCCCTAGAACCATTAGCATATGTTGTACGTTTTATATATTTTTTAGCATTCTTTGGAATAGTTAATTTTTCTTTTGAACATCAAATGTGTGATTTGATAGTAAAACTCATTAGCTTATGCAATTACTATTCTGAGTATCACTAGTTTTATGTAATGTTCGTTACAATGAAATAAAACTAGTATGATGTTTGATTGATGATTATGTTTTACTTGATCATGTGAAATGGATACAAATCATATCATAGATGCAATATATTGGGATATATTGTATCGGACGTGATCCGTTAGAGAAGTAATACTTCATGGTTCTTTAGTCATAAGTATTACTTCCTCAATACTATTTGGAATCCTTAGACCTTATGTCTCCATCGTTTCCAGCATGAATGGAGCTATGTTTTGACTCAGTCAGATGTTACTTTTAATCAAGTAATTAATACGACTGATGATCGGATGTAGTATTCTATCATGGCTTGAATGTAGAGGCATTGTAAGGGATTTGTCGGTCCAATCTAATCGAGTATTAGTCAGTCCAATCCAATTAACTGCCTAATCCAATTGGAGCACCTATATCAAATGTAAATTCCAACAAGCCCAATCCAATTGATCATAGTGTGCGACCCATTAAGTATTTTCTATGTTGGTTGTGACAACAATTGTCAACAATAATGAGAGGTATCTAGCAACACATCATTACTTTCAATTGACAAACATTACGATGATTCAAGTAATCACTGTTATGACCTTTTGCACTAATCATTTTGTCCTTGATATCTAGATTTAACACAAGTCATGGAGAATGTCACACTTGTATAGTTTAATCAATCAATCAGTTTCTTGATTCGCAGGTAGACTAATCAAATGACATTAATATCTCATATTAATTCAATTATTCATGGACATGAATTAGTCTCACTCCATCAAGGGGCCCAAGATATCACTCATGTTATATGGGATGGACAAATACTATATCTATCACACCTCATCCTACACATGGTTCATAAATACACCTAACAAATGCCTTTATAGCCCATCTAGTTACAGACGGCGTTTGACACCAATAAAGCATACTATGAGCAATGTAGGAAATCTTGTGTGATTTCAAGTCAAATGATTCAGATACAAACAGAATCATAATAAGAAACACTGCTGACATTCATATAACAATCCATGAAGTGTTTCTTATAGAGGGTTAGTCCAGTATCACATATCCATGTGTTGATTAGATATCTAATAACTCCCACGTTATTATTATCCTTGACATTCCATAATAATGATCGACTAAGGATATTTAGATTAGTTCAATTTAACAATTACAATAACTACTCAAAGACGTTATTATGTTTAATACAATTGCACTGTAGTAAAACAACATAGGATGAAGAAATACTATATCTATCACACATCATCCTACACATAGTTCATAAATACACCTAACAAATGCCTTTATATCCCATCTAGTTATAGGCGGCGTTTGACACCATCAAAGCATACTATTAGCCATGTAGGAAATCTTGTGTAATTTCAAGTCGAAGGATTCAGATTGATGAAGAACCTTGACGAAATCAAGATTCAACACAAGGCAAAGATAGGATCTTTCTCTAACTTGAAAAGTAGTTCACGTGAATGCCTTACTAAGAACCTCAAGGCAGCAATAAGCACCAAGCAACACTAGCAAAGGACTTTCAACAGTTTGACACACTACACCTGAAGGAAGCGATAAGTACCAAGCAACATAGGCAGAATACTCTAATGGAGGATGAAACACCATAACAAGGTAACTAACTTGTTGATACGTAACAATGAAAGGAAGATCTAAAAAGAAATTCAATTCACAAAGTAACAAAGGAATAAACCTCACAATTATATTATATCAAATCTAAGTACATTGTGGCCGAAACCTCTCTTTATATAGAGGAGGATTTCGGAAGTCCTATTCAGACTAGGAACTAAAGAAATTACAAGTAAAGTAAACTACCTTAAACTAATACTTTCTATAAAAAAAAAAAAAAAACTATATGGACGACATGTCCTTTATTAAATTATAATGCTAAAATTCAAAATTAAATAAAATGCTAAGGTAAGTAAAAATATGAAACTACATTAAAGTCTATTTTAGACTTTAATGACTAAAAGTTTCCAAAATTAGACTCTAGCCATTTTCCTTCCAGTTGTCCACTTTGCCTTCAAAAGATATTAGATGTATTTGATCTTTATGTCTTGCATTCTTTGATGGTCTCTTTGCTACATGAATCTTGATAACAAATTATATAATAACTAGATTCTTAGGCTTTCTTCGAAACCTTGTAATTAGAATGATGGAGTTAAGAACTTGATCACTTGATTGAATTATCTTGGGCAGCTTTAAGGATGAGTCTTTTAGCTTCAAGGATGGATCTTTATCACTGGTACAAAGAGAATCATAATAAGAAACATTGCTAACGTTGATATAACAATCCATGAAGTGTTTCTTATAGTCGGTCAGTCCAGTATCACATACCCATGTGTTGATTAGATATCCAATATCAATCACGACACATACTAGTCTCCCACATTATTATTATCACATTCCATAATAATGATCGACTAAGGACATTTAGATTATTAGTTCAATGTAACAATTACAATAACTTATCAAAGGACGTTATTATGTTTAATACAATTGTACAAATGAGTAAAACAACATATTAATGGAATTTTTCCTTTAATATTTCATCACAATGAAAAAATATAAAAATAGATACATATAATATACATAAAAACTATCTGTAAGGACACTTCTCTTGTTACCTAATACCCATGCTACAAGTATGACGATCATGTTACTGCTGTGTCAGCGGTTTCATCATTGGATCGGCGAAATTATCGTCCGTACGTACTTTGTAAATATTCACTTCACCTCTATCAATAATCTCTAGAATTAGGGAATATCGCCGAGTATATGTTTAGACCTTTGGTGAGATCGTGGTTCCTTTGATTGAGATATGGCCAATGCTAGGTATCACACCAAGTTTAGCAATGAACTTTCGGATCCAAACCTCCTTAGCAGCATCTGATGCAGCTCTATAATCAGCCAAAATTGTAGAAGTGCAGTACATAACCCGACTGCGATCTAAGTCGTCTTTATTGGTTTGGAAACTAGCATCATGGTAACCACTTACAATGAGCTCATCTTCCCCACCATATATTAAGAATGTATCCTTAGTCATTTGTAAGTACTTTAGAATATTCTTGACGGCTATCCAGTGACGCTCACTGTATGCTGATTGGTATCTGCTAGTTATACTCAAAGCATACGAGACATCCAGGCGAGTACACAACATGGCACACATGATAGATCCAATTGCTGAAGCATATGGAATCTCACTCATGTGTTCTTTCTCATCCAGTGTCTTAGTACACGGTTGTCTTGAAAGAACCGTACCAAGTTCTATAGGACAAAGGCCATTTTTGGACTTTTGCATGCTAAACCGATTTAGCAATTTATCTATATATGTAGTCTGACTTAGGCCAAGGAGACTACGTGATCTATCTTTATAGATCTTGACCTCTAAGATGAAGCTCATTTCACCTAAGTCCTTTATATATAAATATTGCCCAAACCAGATCTTTACATATTCTAAGGTTGGAATGACATTCCCTATAAGTAGTATCTCATCTACATACAAAACTAGGAACACAATCGAGGTTCCACTAAACTGTTTATAAAAACAAGGTTCATTAACATTCTTGATAAAACCGAACTCCCGTACGGCTTCGTCAAAACGTCGATTCCAGCTCTCATGGCCTCAAGTCATTTCTCGGAATCTAGACTAGAAATTGCTTCTTTGTAGGTTGTAAGCTCATTGTGATCAATAAACATAACATCACCATGTTTTGTTACAAAAAATCCAATTTTTTGGTGATCTACGAGCTCTACTAGACCTACGTAATTCTTGTGTGTCTTGAACCAGCTGGACAACAGCTTGTGAAACTTGTTCATATTCCATCTGATCACTAGTTCTTGGCTGAACTTCAGTAAATTCGTGAATTTCACTAAGTTGGGAACTTCATTAAGCTCCACTTGGCTCCCACTAGTTTTCCCAAAAAAAAAAAACTGCTTCTCCAGAAAAACACATTTTCGAGCAACAAACAATTTGTTCTCGTTAGGAATGCAGAAGTAATTATCCTTTAGTTTCCTTAGGATACCCAACAAATGTGCACTTGATCGACTTAGGACTAAGCTTGTCCAAAGCTGGACGTTTCACAAATAACTCACAACCCCAAATCTTAATGAAAGACATACTAGGACGTTTCCTATTCCATATCTCATATAGTGTATTTTCAACAGATTTAGATGGAACTATATTTAGTGTTAAAGTTGTTGCTTCTAAAGCATGTCCTCAAAAAGAGTTTAGAAGATTCGAGTGACTTATCATAGATCGAACCATATCTAATAGAGTTCGATTTCTCCTTTCGGATACACCATTCCATTATTGGTGGAGAAAATTGTGAAACAATTCCCCATACTTTTAGATAATCACGGAATTATTGGTTTAAGTATTCCCCACCTCGATCAGATCAAAGCATCTTAATACTTTTGCCAAACTGGTTTTCTACTTTATTCTTATACTCTTTGAACTTTTGAAAGGCCTCAGAGTTGTGTTTCATAAGAAACACATATCCAAAACGACTATAAACGTCAGTAAAAGTAAAGAAATATAAATAACCACCTCTCGTACGGATATTGAATGGACCACATACATTACTATGTATTAGTTCCAAAAAATCATTTGCTCGTTCTCCAGTTTAAGTAAAAGGAGAAGCAGTCATCATACCCATTAAACAAGGTTCGCATGTATCATATGATTCAAAATAAAATGACTCCAATAATCCATCTTTATGGAGTTTGGAAATGCGGTTCTCGTTTATATGGTCTAAACGACAATGCCAAAGGTATGTAGGATTTGAATCATTATTCTTAATCCTTTTCGTATTTATGTTATAGACCAGTGAATCAAGGTCTAACAAATATAAACCATTCACCAAAGTTTCACAACAATAAAAAAAATATTATTCAATGATAACGACATTTGTTGGTTTTTAATACGAATATCAAATCCATTCTTGTCCAAACAAGAAATTGAAATAATATTTTTCGTTAAAGTAGGTACATACTAAAATATTTCTAAATCTAGGACAATCCCAGAGGGCAAAGTAATTCCATAAGTTCCTACAGCTAAGGCAATAACTTTTGCTCCATTGCCAACGCGTAAGTCCACTTTGCCCTTTGTCAGCTCCCTACTCCTTTGCATTTTATGCACTTTCATACAAATGTGAGAACCACAATCGGTATCCAATAACCAAGAGGAAGTAGTAGTAGACAAATTAATTTCTATAACAAAAATACATGAGCCAGAAGCAACATTTTCTCCCTTTCCAAGCTTTTTCCCTGCAACATAGCTCTTACAATTCCTTTTCAGTGCCTTCTTGAATTGGTTAGGTATGCCATAAGGCTTACTTTTAGGCCTACCAACACCCTTGCCTCTGTTATTAACCATTAGTATGACTTTGGACTCTTCTATTTCCTTCTAGGTTGTCCTTAAGAGATTCAACAATTCATAAAGTGGTTTTTCTATCTCATTCATGTTGTACTTTGATACAACCTAACTGTATGATTCAGGCAACGATTGCATAATGAAGTCAATGGATAGCTCCTGGCCAAGAAGAAATCTCATTCTGCCTAGGTTCTCAATATAACCTATCATTTTCATAACGTGAGTTCCGACTGGAGTTCCCTCTGTCATCTTGCAATGAAATATAGACTTTGACATGTCAAATCTCTCCTGGAGAGCTTGACCCTGAAATAGTTGCTTCAGATAATTAATCATGTTTAATGCACACATTTCCTCATGTTGCTTCTGAAGCTCAGAGGTCCTGATTACCATCATTAAACTTGACAATCTAATGCATCATCTAAATGCTTACGATAATCAGTTCTTTCAGAAATTGAGGAAGTTTCCTCCCTCAAGTTTTTTCTTCTTAAGGATAGATCACAACGAAAGCGAGTTTGCAACATATAAAAATTTTGCATTTCCCATTAATATCTACAATAAAGATTTTGCAAAGTTTTAGTATCTTATTTTGAAATAATTATTAGGTCTTTAATTAATGATTCTTCCACTATTTCCTTCATTCGGAAAGTTCAAAGCTTTCTAGTAGGCCAAGATCCATATATCACCAATCCCGAGACAGGTTTGGCTACAAAGCTCGAGATATGGCTATTTAGGTAAGAAACGTTTGCTAATTACATCATTATGTAATTCTTGGTTAGTTGAGTAAATAACAATTATTCTTCATACAAAAAAATGCACATCTCAACTCTTTTACCTTTAGATCCCATCCCGAGGCAGCTTTGGCTACAAAGCTCGGGATATGGCAATCCAATTAAGTATAACCCAAGATTCGGCGGATATAACTAACTTATCCTTCACACCTCACCCAGATAGATAGGTGCCTATTGCCTCGCAATTCTACATTAATGTCGATCTAGGCCTTGGCGAGGGCCAAATCGATGAAGATATAAACTTAATATAATTAAAATTGTGGGATTTAATTTTAAATGATCTCACCAAATGTTGTATAAACTGTTTATACGCCATAAAAACATGCATCTCATGCTATAAAACTGTAAAACAAACATCACATCCATCAAAATAGTAAATAAATCGAGAATAGTAATAGCCTCCTACGTAGATTTTTCAAGCCAATGGAAAATCCTAAGTCTGTCTAAGGTGAAAAACAATAAATCTAATCTAATTTTTTATGCCACCAAGTGATTTCCTCCATCTGATTGACTCCAATATTCTGCTCCTGGAATTTACATAATAAATATTATACTATACTTTACATAATAGGAAAATAAATCTCGAATTACATTCGAGAGATAAATTACAATCAGAATTTCAATAGAGAAGGCACGAAACACAGGCCGTATTATAATAAAATCACTGGTCTTGGGCTATTACTATGAATAATGTTCAAATAACATGACAATCACGGTAATAAAACACAAATATATAATGTCTGCCCCTGTCCAGTCGACCCCGATCAAGGAAATAACCAAAAGAGTGTAAAAATATAGGTCACCTCGGTCTACCAACAACATTTCTAGTCGACCGGCCAAAAAGTAAACTAACTTCAGTCTACCGGGATTGCTCTCATGTCATCCGAATTCTAGGTAGCAGCAAATCCCATTTTCCAAGACATGTTCAGTCTGCTGAGAACCCCTTTCGGTCGACCGAACTTTTTCCAAAAAGCAGAAAACATCCAAAAACACGAACAAACAATTTGTTATAGGACTAGTTAAAACTTAAACATAATCCTAGAGGCTATAAAAAGATAAAACATCCCAAGACATGCATTAAACGTCTACAAAAAATTGATTAACACATAGAAGAACAACTAGGTACTCGTGATTGGATTTGATACCACTGAAAGAAAGAAATTCGGATTCCTAAACAAACGCAGTGGAAAAATAAAAGTGGAATTCGTTTCTAGCATGATCATTCACGAGTAAGAACTAATGATATTTGATTAGGATAAAATACATTTTGTTTTACGGGATGACCGAAACGATTTCTGTTTCGTGTTTGCTACGAAGATTTAACACATTTATGGATAAACAATTTAAGATTGCATTAGAATCTACGGATGAATGACATACGTGGGATTACATTAGGAAATAAACGAATGCAGATCAAGAATCTACAATCACAATCACAATTCCCAAAGTTCTTTATATTTTTTCCCAATTTATTTCCTATTTTTGCTATAAAGTAGGTAACACGTTCAGCATTTTTGTGAATCAACAAAGAAATGACTGTATCAGAGTTTTCTCAATTTGAGAGAAGGAACATTGTAGTAGGAAATATATATTGGTAAAGATCTTTCTTAGCTGAAAAATATATTCTTGTATTAGGAACTCTCGTATTATAAATTGGGAATTAACTTCCAGATGAAATTGTACAGAGAGGATGAGAGAGTGAATGGTTTTATAACTTTGAAAAAGGAAAGAGAGTGAAGAGATTTCTGAAAATATTCAGCGCGGCCGCAGCCACTGTTTAAGTTAATATACATGAGTTATGTTAACAAATGCCATTGATGGGTTGTATACAATATTTCAGGGAGAGAACATGATGATTTTTAGAAAACAAAACACATATACTCTTGCTTAGATGACAAAAACAATAGTTTAAAAAATAGTTTATGTATATAAATAGTTAAAATAAAAAAATAAAAAAATTATATATATATATATATATATATATATATATATATATATATATATATATATATATATAGGTTTTCTCTAACTTACCTATCAAACAAACCAAAGTCCATTGACATTTTTTATTTTTTATTTAATTTCCCTGAAAAGGAGCATTTTTTATTTTTTATTTAATTTCCCTGAAAAGGAGGTTAGTAGCCAAATAAGAAGAAAGGAAATAACATGGCGCCAAAGTCGCAACTTTTCATTTTGTTAATCACATGATGCGGCGCCAAAGTCGGACAACAAACTTACCACAACACCACCCATTTAGCTAGTTCCTCGGTTTCATTCTTTTTTTTCTTTTTGTTATTCGTTTCGGTATTTGCTTCCATCGCCAACCTAGTGATTAATTTGGTCGATTTTACAGTTAACCCGCAGTATTAGTGTCAAACGAGGAGAGTCTGATCAATATTACTTTTATACGCACCTCATAACCACGGAAAAATTCTATGAAAGTCGATGTCTACAAAAGAATTCAAAAACTCATTAACGATGAAAAAAAACTTTAACTATTTGAATAAAAAAATTGAAAAGAAATTTGGATTTGTCACTCAATTTAATGGACTAAAAACCAACTCAATCAATTTATTCAATAAAAAACCATTCTCAACCCATTCAAAGAGCTATATCATTAATTTAATAAATAAAAAATCATCTCAATCAATCATGTTTTTTGAACTAATTAAAAACCAAACAATTTCATAAAATTACATGTAGGATTGTAAATGGTTGCGATTAGTTGAAACTAAAAACAGACTCTGTGATATAAATATAGATAGATTGTTTAATTGAACAATCTGAAAAGATAATAAAGTCTGCCTCTCAAATTCATTGGGAAAATTCCAACTTAGTTAATGATACTCTAAAAACTAATGGCAGGATACAAAAAAATTATTTTTTTAAAGTTTATACTCTTTTAATGAAAAAGATTTGTGAGCAGGTTGACCTGCGGGTTAATTTATAAACTAAATGATTCGTTAAACTAATTTTTTTTTTTTAAAAAAAAACTGTAACTATTTGAATGAAAAAATTGAAAAGAAATTTGGATTTGTCACTCAATTTAATGGACTAAATACCAACTCAATCAATTTATTCAATAAAAACCCATTCTCAACCCATTTATTTATAATGTTGTCAAATTTCAAAAACTTCATAAACTTCCGATGTGGGATCTTGAATTGTATTGAAAAGAGAAAAAAGAATAAAATTGAATAGGAAAAAATTAAAAAAATATTAAAATTAACTATTTCATTTGAATAAGTCAAAGATATCAAGCTATATTATTAAATTAATAAATAAAAAATCATCTCAACCAATCACGTTTTTTGAACTAATTAAAAACAAACAATTTCATAAAATTACACGTAGGATTGTAAAGGGTTGTGATTGGTTGAAAATGAAAAAAGGCTATGTAATATAAATATAAGTAGAATTTTACTAACCAATCGAAATTTTATAAAATAATTAACTGAATCAAAATTAATAAAAATTACACGTAAGATATAGAAGAATGTGATGAGTTTTGAATTTTGAAATTAAAGAACATAATATAATTAATGTAGATTATTATATTATACAAAAAATATTGTTTGTTTAGATTTGTTAGAGATTGTGAAAATTTTTACTTAAATTAGCGTTCCATTAAAATAATTAAAGAAAATAATTGTTAAATACCTGTCAGAGTTGCTGGCAACGTGGTCTAGTATTTGACTCGCATGTCGGGGGGTCGAATCCTGCCTCTTGCAAATTAAATAAAATAGTTCAATATTTTTGCACCAATCAAAAGTTTTATAACTAATTAAAAAAACATAAAATCCTAGAAAATGACACGTGGCATAATATAGATACAAAAAGTAAAAAGAGCTTCTGTAATATATATATACTAGCCTAATGACCCGTGCTATGCACGGAAACATAATGTTTAATTAAAAAAAAAGGTCAAAGTAATTTTGTAATTCAAAAACATGTTAATGAAAATAAAAAAATTCTCCATTAGAATAAAAAAAATGAACATTGCATAAGTCTGAGTTAAATCGAACTTGACTATAAGCTCGATCGGAATTCAGAGGACCCGGTCATCTGAATTACCCGTTATTTGTTAAAACTTTAACTACTTATATTTATATAAATAAAAAATATAAGAAGCAAATAAGAGGGTTTCCTTAATTTGATGGGCTAAAATGTCAGCCCAATTTTGTAACTCAAAACATGTCAAAGTACAATCTTTTATAGTATTGTCAAACTCAAAAAACAATGTAACTTTTCGATGTGGGATACTCTTATAAACCAATTAGGAGTTTACAACCAAAATAAAATTTAAATTAGCATTCCATTAAAAGAATTAAAGAAAACAGTTGTCAAATACTTGGTAGAGTAGTTGGCAATGCAGCGCAGCATCTGACCTGTAGGTTGGGGGGATTGAATCCCCCATCTCCCAATTTAAATAAAATAGTTTAACATTTTTGCACCAATAAAAGTTGATATTTAATTTTTATCAAGTTAAGTTAATTTTCAATTAATTTAATTAACCTAAATATTCTCAACCAATAAAAATTAGTAAATTTGACGTTCTTTATTATTCATATTGCTTTTAATTTTTATGTCTTTTTCTATTTGATGTTTATATGTTCTTTTTCGTATATTGGTTGCACGAAATATGATATTCGAAATCCCCTCTCTAAAGTTTGGATTCGATATCTTCAATGAAAATATATTATGAAAATAAAAAATTCTCCATTAGAATAAAAAAAAAATGAACATTGCATAAGTCTGAGCTAAATCGAACTTGACTATAAGCTCAATCGGAATTCAGAGGACTCGATCATCTGAATTATCCGTTATTTGTTAAAACTTTAACTATTTATATTTATATAAATAAAAAATATAAGAAGAAAATAAGCGGGCTTCCTTAATTTGATGGGCTAAAATGTCAGCCCAATTTTGTAACTCAAAACATGTCAAAGTACCATCTTTTATAGTATTGTCAAACTCAAAAAACAATATAACTTTTTCGATGTGGGATACTCTTATAAGCCAATTAAGAGTTTACAACCAAAATAAAATTTAAATTAGCATTCCATTAAAAGAATTAAAGAAAACAGTTGTCAAATACTTGCCAGAGTGGTTGGCAATGCAGCATGAAAGATCCGACTCGCAGGGTCGGGGATCGAATCCCCCTCTCTCGATTTAAATAAAATAGTTTAACATTTTTGCACCAATAAAAGTTGATATTTAATTTTTATTAAGATAAGTTAATTTTCAATTAATTTAATTTAACTAAATATTCTCAATCAATAAAAATTAGTAAATTTTATGTTCTTTACTATTCATATTGCTTTTAATTTTAATGTCATTTTCTATTTGATGTTTATATGTTCTTTTTCGTAAATTGGTTGCACGAAATATGAGATTCGAAATCCCCTCTCTAAAGTTTGGATTCGATATCTTAAATGAAAATATATTATGAAAATAAAAAATTCTCCATTAGGATAAAAAAAATGATCATTGCATAAGTCTGAGCTAAATCGAACTTGATTATAAGCTCAATCGGAATTCAGAGGACCGGTCATCTGAATTACCCGTTATTTGTTAAAACTTTAACTATTTATATTTATATAAATAAAAAATATAAGAAGCAAATAAGCGGGCTTCCATAATTTGATGGACTAAAATGTCAACCCAATTTTGTAACTCAAAACATGTCAAAGTAACAACTTTTATAGTATTGTCAAACTCAAAAAACAATGTAACTTTTCGATGTGGGATACTCTTATAAGCCAATTAAGAGTTTACAACCAAAATAAAATTTAAATTAGTATTCCATTAAAAAGAATTAAAGAAAACAGATTGTCAAATACTTGGTAGAGTAGTTGGCAATGCAATATGACAGATCCGACTGCGCAGTCGGGGGATCGAATCCCCCTTCTCCCGGTTTGAATAAAATAATTTAACATTTTTGCACCAATAAAAGTTGATATTTAATTTTTATTAAAATAATTTATTTTTCAATTAATTTAATTAACCTAAATATTCTCAACCAATTAAAAATTAGTAAATTAATTAAAAAAGTAAAAATCTAAGAAAAAAGATGGAAGAAATATATAGATACAATTATATGTATGTATATGCCTTACATATATATATATATATATATATATATATATATATATATATATATATATATATATATATATATATAATGTATGTCCCGTGCATAGCACGAGTTTATCTTCAAGTGCGAACAAGACAAACATGACATGGAATTTTTAATCTTATATAACCGCTACTTATTCCTTTCTGTTTTTATCTTTTTTTTTATTTCCAGTGTTTTGTAATTTTGGTGGTGACAAGTGACATGAAAATTTTCCAATTTATATTGGAAACAAATATCCATAAACATGAATATTTTCTTTTGCGGCAAATAAATATTTTCTTAAATATTATTCCACATCATCAAGAGAATTTTTTTTGATGATATAATATATTACCGTGCATAGCAAATGACCCGTGCTATACACGGAAATACTGAATTTCAAATTATTAATTTAATGGCTGTACAATTATATTTAGAATTAAAACTCGTTAATTTTTATTTTTTTCAGAAAACAAACAAGAAAATTCAACATGAGTAGATAATGTGACTTTTATTGAGTAACTCACAAATGTAAGGGTGATCACCGAATGATTATTGGATCAAATAATATATAATCAAAAGAATTAAACATAGTCCTATACTATTTCGATTAATGTTTCATCCAATGTTTTGATCCAGTAATCACTACACTACTACTATTAAATGTTAATCACCTAAACTTTTTAGAAAACATGGAGAGACTACGTATTGTGACTTCATTTTTCTTATGGAGCCATCTAATTCAATAAGTTTTCCAACATTGTGTGCTCCACATTTTGAGATAATGCATCTTCTTCTATGAGAGTGAGTAATTTTCTGCTCAAGTTTTTTCCGCCAAACTTGCATTGCTGTAAGATTTATTTTAGTAAATATTTTTATTCACTAAAAAATAAAATTACTCTATTAGTATATTGGCAATCATTTAAGAAAAATCACTTTTGTAAAAACTCTGTTGGGTATGGCTAAAAAAACTTAATTCTTGGAATCAAAATAATAAATCAAGTCTAAATTAAGTTTTCATCCTAAGACTTATAGGACATAAGTAAATCAATACATATAACAGAAAATGTTACCAGAAATTAGGATTTTTTGTACATTACAATCAAATAAATTGAAACATTTAAAAGAAAAATTAAAAGTGACTAGCAATGATCAATAGATTCAGCTATCATAAATTAATGTAAAAAATGCCAAAATTCTACTAGTAATATTAAAGAATATTAGAAAAATAACACACAGGCCATAATCAATATGATGATACATAATTCTCAGAAACTCAAATTTAGGTTATATACTTTAACAAATACAATATTACTTCATCCGAAATTTAACGTTTCACTTTGACTTAAGATGAAAATTAATAAAAGTATTTAATAAAGTTGCCTTCTTGCATTATTAGTTATGGAAGGTTAATACTCTTAAATTACGCTTAAACTAGTGAAGATTAGTAGTGGAAGTTTATATGAAAAAATATTGTTATTTTAGGAAATGAGTAATTTAATGCTAGACATTTTCAAAAGAAAAAAAAAATCATATTGGACTTACTTTACTCGACAAAAAATCAGAATGAGATTTCTTATATCATAGAATTCTCTCTTTAGACATCTAAGAAATGATAAAAAAAAAAATAGTGGGTAAGCTAATATACCTTTTGATGAAGCAAGTTTCATTATAACTTTCGACCACCTGTGTGAGAGAGAATAAAAGATCCAAATTCACAAATAAAAATAAAAGAAAAGGAAGAGTAAGTAGGCAACACATATTTGAAAATTTCATGTTTCATTCAAAACAAAACAATAAAAAAAAAAAAAAAACTAACACCAAATTTCATTTTGATTACCCAAACAACTCGAAAAAAACAAATTGAGTGTTAAGAGTAGAGTAAGTAGGCAACACATATTTGAAATTTTATCTCATTTACACTTTTGAGGTTCACTTGTGGCTTGTTTTCTTCAACTTTACTGGTGCTTTAAATCCATTTTCATGCTTGTTACTTTTAATATTGAAAAAATAAAATAAAAAGAACCCTGAAACATAAGAGAACAACTGAAATATGAAAAATTATGACAATAAAAATAGCATTTTTTATGATTAATCCTCATTAAAGAAAACTATGAGGATGAGTTAAAATATAGATTCTTAAAATCATAGGTAAGTGGTAGAGGTATGTCGTTGATTTTCTAAAGAAAAAAAGGAAATCAATCTAAAAATAGTGAATTAGTGAATAAAAGAAATAGAAAATAAGTGGGAAAAGTAAATTGTACCTATAATTACCAAAACCCATATATCAGTTTGTGCTCAATCTCTTAACATGTTAAAGAAAACAAAAAAAAAAAAAACAGAATAAAAAATCTACTTAAATTTAAAGTTTCAATGAATTTCTTGATCTTCAAAACCCAAAATTTTAAGAGGGCTTACCTTTAGTTATTGATATGATTAAAAAAGATGAAAATGAAAATGAAGGAAATAAATCTGAAGATTTGACTGAGAAAGTGGTGGATTAGAAGATGAAAATTCGAGAAATTTGGGTTAGAGTTTTGAAGATTTCTAATTGGTCAAAACTTGGGAACATGTTCTGTATTATAAATATAGATTGATTATGGACAAATATTTTTAACCAATAAACTATTTTATAAAAGAATTTAAATTGTTAATTTTTTTATAAACTTCTAAAATATAATGATAAAAGAAGATGTTAAGAGTATGAGATGAGTTTTGAATTTTGAAATTAAGGAAGATAATATATTTAATGTAGATTATTATATCATACCAAAAATATTGTTAATTTAGATTTGTTAGAGATCATGGAAAAGTTTACTTACATTAGCCTTCCACTAAAATAGCTAACAAATACTTGCCAAAGTAGTTAGTAATGTGGTAAACTATTCAACTTGAATGGCTTGGGATCAAATCCCCACTCATTCAATTTAGATAAAATAGTTCAATTTATTTCACCAATCAAAAGTTTTATAACTAATTAAAAACATAAAATCATAGAAAATGACACGTGGCACTATATATATATATATATATATATATATATATATATATATATATATATATATATATATATATATATATATTTTCTTTTATAGTCTTGTCATTTGTCAAATTTTAAAAAATTATTATTATTTTGTTTATGTGGGAGTATTTATTGTTGTTAATTCTCTTATTTGACTTTAGATTAATATTTTTAACTTTTATTATAAATTAAAATTTCTACAAATAAATTAGCATTCCATTAAATTAAAACCAAAATAAAATTTAAATTAGCATTCCATTAAAAGAATTAAAGAATGTAGTTGTCAAATACCTGCCCAGAGTAGTTGGCAATGTGGCGTAGCATCCAGTTTCCAGGTCGGGGGATCGAATCCCCCCTCTCCCAATTTAAATAAAATAATTGTTTAACATTTTTGCACCAATAAAAGTTGATATTTAATTTTTATTAAGATAGGTTATTTTTCAATTAATTTAATTAACCTAAATATTCTCAACCAATAAAAATTAGTAAATTAATTAAAAAATGTGAAAATCTAAGGAAAAATGATGGAAGAAATATATAGATACAAATATACGTATGTATAACTGTTCTGTAATATATATATACTAGCAAACAAACCCGTGCTATGCACGGAGAAGCTCAAATATATATTTAATTTGAAGATTGTACTGAAAAGAAAATTCTTTATTATCTTAGTTCTACCTTGATTGTTTTCTTTGATACTTTCGTTCTTCTTTGGCATCATGTGTACATTCATATTAAAATATAAACTACCAATTCTCAAATAATATTCCATTGAGGTGATTTATAGAAAACAAAACTAAAAAACACTTTCCCAAAACATGTAATAATTGTTTTTTCAAGCCATTGTAGAGTTACAATGGCTCTTCTTTAGCCATTGTAGCTTTGTTTACGTCACATTGATAAATCTGGTGTTAATATATTGTCATGCATGGCATGGGTATATTGATTACACATTTTCCGGAGGAATAACCCCTTAGGTTCTTGGTGTAGTAAATGCCTTCATGAATTACTTCTAAGTTCCGAATTTGTACACCAATAGTCACTGGCAGTAAATGCAAGTAGTTTTAAACTAACTTGTTGCAGTTAAATTTAGATTTGTTTTTTCGTGAGCATTAAGACATTCTTTTTGCCAAATATAATGAAAAGAGGTTTTAATTACATTGTCATCTTAGCACTTATTAAGAACCTTCGCTAAAAGAAAGAGAATTAAAAATATGCATGTTTGTTAAGAGGTCTACCAAATATATACTTCTTTTAAATCTATATAATAATAAAAAAAAAAAACACCACTACATAAAAAGTATTATGCATTTATCTTTCTTATTTTTTTCAAAACAACCTTTGGTTGTGGTGGTTTGCTTAGACCCCATCTTTTTATTAATAAGAGAAAAGTAAATACAAATACACTTCTAAAAATAAATGAATATAACATGAGAGGGGGGGTGTTATAGAACTTAATACCATCACGTAACTAAAAGTATTGACAAAGAAGTTCAAAGGAAGTAATGATTATTGTGCCAGTCTAAGGTATAAAACCCCACGAAGAGTAGAAGAAAGGGAATAATGTAATCCAAATTCATTACTTCATATCAATGATGTGGTTTCGTGTTACATCAAGAACTCTATTTGTTCTTCTAAATGCATGCACTGAACTCCAATTAAAGCCCTGTCAAGTAATACACACACATGTATATAGTTTTTTTTTTTTTTTGAAAAAAAAATAGATAATCATATATTGATATCAGAATAATAAAAAAAAGAAAATACCACGCCGTTGTTCTCCTCTTCTCTTCTATCCACGATTTGCAACCACCCCACCTACAATTCCACGTTTTTTTTTGCTAAGTAATTCCAGGTTGAAATATGAGGTAAAGATAATATGTGGTAACTGATTTCCCTTAAATGATGTGTTTTAGATATATGATTAACTATTTTGGCAATATCAGTGTATAATTGTAGAGTTTGGGTAGGGTCAAACTAATAAGTGATAGAGATTGGTTACTAATTAAATATTAAATATTAAATATCTTAAACTCAATGATTAATTTAATTAATAAGAGTTAATTGAGCCAATCACAAAATTTAAAACTAATTAAAAAATTCAAAATTTCTAGAAAATTATATGAGAAGTTGGAATTAATAAAGATAGGTTAGGAGGTTAAATGATAGTGGGAGAGTTAGGGAGATAATGGGTGAAATTTGGTGTTTTTAAATTAATAATTAAAATATAAAAAAAAAATTATAAAATGAAGAAATGGTGAGAGTCTGCCACGTGTCACCAAGAGAAGAGTAAAAATGAAAAGAGCTTCTGTAATATATATATATATATATATATATATATATATATATATGCTAGCTAAACGACCCGTGCTATGCACGGAACACTAAATTCTTTTATAATTAAGAAAAAGTAAAGAAAACAACAAAGATAGATGAATTCTTTAGAATTATGCAATACGAAAATTTTGTCCTATTTTATTGCTCTTTCAATTCAAAATTGAATGTCCTATTTTATATTTTAATTTGTCTTAAAATAAATGTTCATTTTCTTCAAATGACTAAACTTTCTCTTTAAACTCTATATTTAACTTCCAAAAGTTAAAAGATGTAAGGATGTAAGTTTCACTAATCACCGCCCTACCATGAGTGTCAATCAATGATAATAGAGTGGTCATCCACTTTTAATACAAATTAATTTAATGTAAACAATTAATTTGTGACAAAAAAGTATTAGTTAAATTTAAAAAGAAAATCACAAAACAGAAAATACGAATAGCTTATACAATTTAGAACATTGAAGTAAGCACTGGAAGCTTGGACAACAGGTCCCCATTCCAATATTCTCCACCCATGATAATAAGAAGTTTTTTAGGCATAAAAAAATATATTTGTTAGTAACTCCTCTCCTAATTGAAAAATGAAAGAGTAAAAAAAGATATCGATATTCGATAATAAAATGTGCAAGAAAATATTGATTAGATGTAATGTAGGTGTACTTAATGTAAAATTCATGATCCAATTTCCTTTGACCTCCCAACAAAAGATTGAGGATAATGAAAAAGTTATAACTACATAAATATAAGCCAATTTAGGGCGAGAGATTTCTTCCACAATGTAAGTTATTTTGTAGCTTTCAAGGAGTATCAATTATACTTTTTCCAATTCTATCCTCCCCACTTTGAAAAAAAAAATCAAAAATCCCCTATCTCTCTATTTATTTCTCTTCTTTCTTTCGCTCTCCCTATTTATTAAAGACACGGAAGGTATGTTTCCATAAATATACGTTGTTTTAAAAACCGTAATTCTAGTGCAAAAGTTTAAAATGACATATATTTAAAATGGAGGGAGTATATATATCATAATAAATCAAAGTTAAATGCTACCAACCACAATTGGAAAATTCATATATTACTAAAAAATCAATATTCAAAAGAAATATTTTAAAATCACATTTTTTTTTTACGCCCGAAGGCGATTGCCCCCGAAGGGGAAGAGCGGAGAATACCCTAGATAGGGAGATTGTAGCATGCCCCAAGTCGGGGAGGGAACTTAGCCTCACAAGAGGAGAATTTATTGCCCCACAAGGGGAGATACGGGAATCGACCACGGGACCTCCGTCCCGTGGCCGGGTAGCCTTACCACTTGGGCTACCCGATTCCCATATCAAATTGAAATGAGCATATTAACATAAAAGAAGAAAGAAAGAGTATAGCCAAGTAATTTTGGTTGCTACCTTTCACTTTCATCGAAGAGATAATCTCTCTAAATCATGACAATCGTGCATATGTAAATACATAAGTTAGTTTCCTTGTTAAAAAAAGATAGTCTTTTATAAGAAACCAATCTAGTATTGATGATGTTGTCAAAGCCGCCCAAGTGAAAAAAGTATAATTAGAGTAAAAACATTAAAAAGAAAAAAACTCAAAAAGTGAAATACCTTCATTTTTATCCAATAGTGCAATTATTAGCCTCATGACACTCCTAAAGATAGAAAAACATAAGCGTCCTTATAAGAAAAAGATGAAACTAATTTATAAGTGAATTTTTCTGTATCAACAAAAATTTCCTTATAAGTGTCCTTTTCTTACTACAAATAGCCATAATGAAACTAACTTCTAATAATTTCAACAAAAAATCAAATATAAGAATTCTTAAAACCCAAACAGCATATGATAATAAAACGTTAAAGTGTAGCAAAATTAATAGAAACTTACTCTTAATTGTTAGAGGAAATGGAATAAGACCATATGTGTAACAGTTTCTTACTCAACACGAAAAATATTACATTGTGTACTACATTCCAAAACATTCGTGTTTTTGTTTGAATGAATTTCAAATAAATGCAACACTAACTCATTTCAAGTATTGCAAGTACAACACTATTACCAATGTATTTACAATAATTACAACCTTTAGCAAACTTATTTCAAAATATTTTCCACGTTAAAAGAATATTGAAATCATCTCTGGGTCTAGTATAAACCTTTTTGTTGAAGAAATGATTATGAAAATCGTCAAAATGATGAAATTAATTTGTTTTATAAGAAAAAATTTAAACAGAAACACAAACATTGATAAATAAAAATGTAAATAACATACAAATTAAATAAGAGTATTTAAAGGCTTTCCATATGATAAAAACTATTGAACATATAATGATGATTGTAAAAATAGGAAAATCAAATACATGTAGCATTTGAAAGCTAAACACTTGAAATCGTGACATGATAAAGATTGAGTAGGAAAAATAGAAAACTTTGCAAATAAAATTAAATCAGATCATTCAAAGGGAAACCAATTGAAAATTCCTACAAAAACCAGAAAACATACCTTAACATAGTTACCAATGAGGTAAAGAGATGCATTTTTTAATGCTTTTATTATTAATCGGGGATGTTGAAAGATGAAGAATGTGAGCTGCAAAACTCAGCTGAAACTGGTACAAAGTTGAAGGAAGAAATGGAGGAAAATGCAATATGTTTAGTCGATAGAAGGGTTCGAACCAAACCTCATTGTATTGAAGTAGAACCGGGTTAAAACATTATATGGTACCCATATTGTATATGGATAGTTAGTTACAGTTTGTTTTAATCACTTTGTACATGTGTCATTAGCTCATTGGTGACTATTTTAAGTCTACTTGTATATATACTGAAAGAGGAAAGTTTCCTCATTAATTAATAGAAAAAAGTGGAAATTCCCCAATTTCTCTCTTCTGTTCTTATTTTTGTTCATGGTATCAGAGCTATTACGAAGCTCCTGCGATCTCTGATTTCTTCTAAATCCTTTGGTTGATTGTTTTGATTTCTTCAGCGAAGCTTCCTTTCATCCTTAGGTTGCTTCTTGCTGTTTTTTATTTCGAAATTGTGATTGTTTTTCAGAAATCACAATTGTGAGGTTTTCTCTTGTTTTTTACTTCAATTTTCTCTGGTTAATTGAAGATTCATCCATGGCTAGTACTGAAATCAATCCAGAAAATCCTTTACATTCTTTTTACATTGCTCCAAATGAGAATCCTGCTCTCTTATTGGTTCAGACACCTCTTACTGGTCCGAACTATTACACATGGCGCAGATCAATCAGACGTGCATTAATCATGAAGAACAAATTGTGCTTCATTGAAAATGTTGCTGGAGTGGTCATTCCCAAGCCTGGTGAACAGTTTTATAGGCTATGGGAACAAGCTGATCAAACAGTGTTTACTTGGATTGTAAACACTATTTCTAACACTATAGCTCAAAGTGTTATGTCCTTGGCTTCATCTCTTGCAGTTTGGAGTAACTTGGAGAAGAGATATGCAAAGTCCAATGCCTACAGACTGTCAGATCTTTTGGAGGAATTTCACAACCTCAAGCAAGGTAACATGTAGTAGTGCAAGATTATTATGAATCAAACTATGTTATCAGATTTCTCAAAGGACTTAAGGAAGAATATGGTAGTATTAAGTCCAAGGTCTTAATGAAAAAGAAAATACCTCTTATAGATGATGTACTGAACTTTGCTTCACAACATGAGACTCAGGTATCTCATGGTTCTGCTCAGAAAGAAGTTCAAATTATGTACAGTCAAGGATCTAGTTTTGATGTGGATACAGGTCAAAATCATAAAGGCTGTTCTAATTTAGGACAAAGAAATGAATTTAGTTATGTTCATGCTGTTAATTCTGGAGTTAGAAGAAATGGTTATAATAATAAGAAGAAATCACTGTTTTGTACATACTGTGAAATGTCTGGACATACTATAGAGAGGTGTTACAAAAAGCATGTCTATCCCCTTGGCCATAGATTGTATAAAGGCAATTCTGGCAATTCTGGCTATGGAAATAGGAGTATTAATTCTGGAAATGCTTCTGGTAATGGTCAGTATAGTGGAAGCAAGGTCTATGGTGGAAATAATGGCAATTATGGATATGGAAATGGTTCTGGATTTACTAAGGGTGCTGATAATACACTTAGGAATGTAAATCACTTGACAGGATATTCAGATGCTAGTTGTTCACAAGTTGCACCTGTTAGTGGTTTTTCACTTGAGGAGCAACAGGAAATCATGTAACTTATCCAAAATGTACAGCTGTCTCATTCAATGCCTGCAGGAAGTGCACAAACAGGATCTTCAGTACATCATATGGTGAACTCTTTGCCTGCTTCCAGCCATGGGCATTTCAATGCTCCTTCAGGTACTCCTTTAAGCTTTAAAAGTATACCTTGGATTTTGGATTCTGGTGCAACAGACCATGTTGTGTGCTCTCCTCAGTTTTTGACTTCTTTTAATTATATTCAAAACATGTTTGTCAATCTTCCTAATAAGTCATCTATTCCTGTAAGTCATAAAGGTGTTGTTCAATTGTCCTCTTGTCTCATTTTAAAGAATGTGTTGTGTGTTCTTACTTTCCACCTCAACATTATTTCTGTTTCTCAGCTTATTAAACAGAATCCTTGCTTACTTCTTTATGATTTTGTTAAATGCATTATTCAGGACCTTCATTCCTTGAAGAAGATTGGCATAGCTGATGAGTGGCATGGATTGTATCTTCTTAATCCAATGACTTTAGCTAGCAGTATTCCTAATTCCTGTTTTGTTCATTGTGCCACATCTATAGATATTCCTAATAAAGAAGTTGAAACACTTCTGTGGCACTATAGGTTAGGTCATGTTTCTATTCCCAGAATAAAGCTCATTAAGAGCATTTCTTCTTATATTCCTAAGGAATATTCTTGTCCTTGTAGTGTTTGTCCTATTGCAAAATTACATAAGCTGAGTTTTCCTTTAAGAAATACTATTGTTAAAGCCATTTTTTATCTTGTTCATGTTGACATATGGGGTCCATATAAACAAGAAACTATTCATGGTCATAAATACTTCTTGACCATTGTTGATGATTTCAGCAGGTTCACTTGGACTTTTCTGATGAAAGCCAAATCTGAGGCTCAATCCACTCTTAAAAATTTTTGTGCCTTCATTTCTAATCAATTTTCTACCACAATCAAAATTCTTAGATCAGATAATGGACCTGAGTTTCTAATGCCTGATTTTTATTTGCAAAAGGGCATTATCCACCAAACCTCTTGTGTTGCTACTCCACAACAAAATGGAGTAGTAGAAAGGAAGCATCAACACATAATGAATGTGGCTAGGGCACTCAAGTTTCAGTCAAATATTCCTCTTTCTCTTTGGGGGTATTGTGTTCAACATTCTACTTATCTCATTAACCTTACTCCTTCACCTGTCATTGGAAATCACTGTCCTTATGAAAAACTCTACAATCAGACACCTTCTTATCAAAATTTAAAGGTTTTTTGCTGCCTTAGTTATGCTTGTACCTTAGATCAAGGTAGAGGCAAGTTTGATCCTAGAGGAAGAAAATATGTTTATCTTGGTCAGTCTAGTACATCAAAAGGATACATTCTTTTTTATTTTGATACTCAAGATATTTTTCTTTCCAGAAATGTTATTTTTGTGGAGCATGTTTTCCCTTTTTCCATTCCTTCTCTCACTCATTTAGTTGATCCCTTAGTGCATTCTTCTAGATCTTTTGTTCATGATTCTACTCCTGATCTTATTACAGAAGATTTTTCTATCTTTACTCCCAATACCACTGCTCTTGACAGTAATTCCTCATCTTCTCATAGTCTAGGAGATGGAATTCCTTCAGGTACTACTGAATCTATAAGAAAGTCTTCTAGAATTCATAAAATTCTATCTCATCTTCAAGACTATGAGTGTTCTCATTTACCTAAGCACACTTCACCTCATTCCATCAACAATGTCCTTTCTTATGGTATGTTGAACAAGAAGCATAAATCTTTTGTCTTACTTTTAAATGTTTCCAAGGAACCTAACACTTTTCAGGAAGCAGTTCAACATAAGGAGTGGAGGACTGCTATGCAAGCAGAGCTGGATGCTCTTGAGGCAAATCATACTTGGATTGTCACTGATTTACCTCCTGGTAAGGTTGCCATAGACTGCAAATGGGTTTTTAAAATTAAATTTCTGTCTTCTGGGGAAATAGAAAGGTATAAGGATAGGCTAGTTGCTAGAGGCTTTACACAACAACCTGGTGTGGATTTCTTAGCCAATTTTTCTCCTGTGGCTAAAATGAGTACAATTAGAACTTTACTAGCTTTAGCTGCTGCTAGGGGATGGTTCCTGCATCAACTTGATATCAATAATGCATTTTTGCATGGTGATTTAAGTGAGGAAATTTACATGAAATTACCACCTGGTCATCCTAGTTCTTCTTTGGGAAAGGTTTGCAGATTACAGAAATCTATATATGGTTTGAAACAGGCTAGTAGAGAATGGAATGATAAATTGACTAAGGCTTTAATTAGCATTGGTTTTTCACAGTCTTGGCATGATTATAGCTTGTTTACCAAGTTTTCTAATGGTAATTTCGTTGCTTTGCTGATTTATGTGGATGATGTTATTCTAACTAGTAACTCTATGGATGAGATAGTTGTTGTTAAGACTTTCTTGCATGATGCTTTCAAAATTAAAGATTTGGGAGAACTCAAATACTTCTTAGGCATTGAAGTTGCCAGAAGTAAGGCAGGATTAATCTCTCACAAAAGAAATATGTACTGGATCTTCTTGATGAAGAGGGTTTTTCAACTAGCAAACCTATTTCTACACCCATTGACTTCGAGGCTAAGTTTGAACATGGGGATTCTGAGCCTTATGGGGATATCAGCAGGTATAAAAGACTGATTGGTAAGTTACTATACCTAACTGTTACTAGACCTGATATATCTTATGCCATTCAACAACTCAGTCAGTTTTTAGACTGTCCAACTGTGCTTCATGTGAAAGCAGTGCATATAGTCTTAAGGTTTCTAAAAGGCACTCCAGGACAAGGTGTTTTGTTCAGTGCAAACAATACTCTAGAGCTGAAAGGGTACACTGACAGTGGCTGGGCAGGTTGCCCTGAGACTATGAAGTCTGTGACTGGTTTTTGCATCTTCTTGGGGGATTCTTTAATATCTTGGAAGTCCAAGAAACAGCAGACTGTTTCCAGAAGCTCAGCCGAGGCTGAGTATAGAGCAATGGCTATGACAACATGTGAGATTCAATGGCTAATCTATTTACTTGCAGATTTGGGACTGAGACAAGCAAAGCCAGTGGCCTTGTTCTGTGATAGCAGCAGTGCCATATATATTGCTGAGAATCCAGTCTTCCATGAAAGGACAAAACACATAGAAATTGATTGTCATGTTGTTAGAGAAAAATATAAGCAAGGTATTCTAAAGCCTATGCCTATTTCATCTTATAATCAATTGGCAGATCTTTTTACTAAACCTTTAAGTGCAGAAAGGTTCAAGTTTCTTGTTAGATTTGTACCAGATTCCAGCTCATGGGAGGCTGTTGAAAGATGAAGAATGTGAGCTGCAAAACTCAGCTGAAACTGGTACAAAGTTGAAGGAAGAAATGGAGGAAAATGCAATATGTTTAGTAGATAGAAGTCGAACCAAACCTCATTGTATTGAAGTAGAACCGGATTAAAACATTATATGGTACCCATATTGTATATGGATAGTTAGTTACAGTTTGTTTTAATCACTTTGTACATGTGTCATTAGCTCATTGGTGACTATTTTAAGTCTACTTGTAGATATACTGAAAGAGGAAAGTTTCCTCATTAATTAATAGAAAAAAGTGGAAATTCCCCAATTTCTCTCTTCTGTTCTTATTTTTGTTCAGGAAAATATATCTATATAAAAAACATAAGGGGATTTAAGAAATGGGGAGGGTGATCGAACTAATAACCTCTACTTTATTAGCAAACCAATTGAAGATCCATACTAAAAAAACATAAAACATGCCTGAACATAATCACCAATGGGTCAAACATATATTCATTTTTTAATTTTTTTTATTAATTGGGGTGGAGAATGTATCTATAACAAAAACAATAAGAGATTTAAGAAACGGAGAAGGAATCAAACCCATGACCTTTAATAATAAATCCCTCAGTCTTGGTCATTAAATCAATGCCTTATTGACAAACATATATGCATATGGTGTTGAACAAATCATTTATAAACACTGGTTTATGTACGATTGAAAGAAGAAAAAAAGCTTGAAACAAAGGAGGGAACTTTACGAAGCAAATTGACATTCAAAGGTTAACCAGAGGAGGAGGGGAAATGAATAGCCAATTAGACAATTGAATGAAAATAAATTCATAATACCCAACTTGAAGAAAAAAACATGATTTGCATAACAAATCCAGGGAACAATCTGTCAAAGAGTAAAAAAATTGAAAGCTCCCTAGAAAAATATCTTACTTCAAGAACGGAACAAAAGAAGAAATATAAAACTTCAACACTATGCATAGGAAATAAAAGAAGAATAACATGCCATGAAAGGAAGAAAAAGCCATCATTTAAAGGATCAAATGCATCGTCAAACTTTAACTTTCTGCAAATAGAAAAAATATAAAAATAATAAGAACAAAACTGCAAAAGTATAAGAAAGGGGAGGGGGGGGGGGGTGGTGAAGAGAGAAGCAAAAGAATGGGAAAAAATAAAGATAAATTTTCAGGAATATAGTTGAGTTATACATATATAGGAGACTTGTATAAGATAGATATCCGGAAGAAAATTGTTTTAAAAAAAATAAAAAATCAAATGCATGAGTGGTTTATTAGGATTAGATAAGTTAGAGGAATTAAAAAAAATGTGAAATTCTAAGAAAACGGGATTGAAGAAATATATAGATACAACTATATGTATGTATAATATCACTAAAAATTGAAAACAGCTTCTGTAATATATATATATATATACACTAGCCTAATGACCCGTGCTATGCACGGAAACATAATGTTTAATTAAAAAAAAAGGTCAAAGTAATTTTGTAATTCAAAAACATGTTAATGAAAATAAAAAAATTCTCCATTAGAATAAAAAAAATGAACATTGCATAAGTCTGAGTTAAATCGAACTTGACTATAAGCTCGATCGGAATTCAGAGGACCCGGTCATCTGAATTACCCGTTATTTGTTAAAACTTTAACTACTTATATTTATATAAATAAAAAATATAAGAAGCAAATAAGAGGGTTTCCTTAATTTGATGGGCTAAAATGTCAGATCGATTTTGTAACTCAAACAATGTCAAAGTACAATCTTTTATAGTATTGTCAAACTCAAAAAAACAATGTAACTTTTCGATGTGGGATACTCTTATAAGCCAATTAGGAGTTTACAACCAAAATAAAATTTAAATTAGCATTCCATTAAAAGAATTAAAGAAAACAGTTGTCAAATACTTGGTAGAGTAGTTGGCAATGCAGTATGACATCCCGACTTTGTAGGTTGGGGGATTGAATCCCCCATCTCCCAATTTAAATAAAATAGTTTAACATTTTTGCACCAATAAAAGTTGATATTTAATTTTTATCAAGTTAAGTTAATTTTCAATTAATTTAATTAACCTAAATATTCTCAACCAATAAAAATTAGTAAATTTTACGTTCTTTATTATTCATATTGCTTTTAATTTTTATGTCTTTTTTCTATTTGATGTTTATATGTTCTTTTTTCAGTATATTGGTTGCACGAAATATGATATTCGAAATCCCCTCTCTAAAGTTTGGATTCGATATCTTCAATGAAAATATATTATGAAAATAAAAAAATTCTCCATTAGAATAAAAAAAAATGAACATTGCATAAGTCCGAGCTAAATCGAACTTGACTATAAAGCTCAATCGAATTCGAGAGGACTCGATCATCCCGAATTATCAGTTATTTGTTAAAACTTTAACTATTTATATTTATATAAATAAAAAAATATAAGAAGAAAATAAGCGGGCTTCCTTAATTTGATGGGCTAAAATGTCGACCTAATTTTGTAACTCAAAAACATGTCAAAGTACCATCTTTTATAGTATTGTCAAACTCAAAAAACAATATAACTTTTCGATGTGGGATACTCTTATAAGCCAATTAAGAGTTTACAACCAAAATAAAATTTAAATTAGCATTCCATTAAAAGAATTAAAGAAAACAGTTGTCAAATACTTGCCAGAGTGGTTGGCAATGCAGTATGACGATCCGACCCTGCAGGTCGGGGATCGAAATCCCCCTCTCCGATTTAAATAAAATAGTTTAACATTTTTTGCACCAATAAAAGTTGATATTTAATTTTTTATTAAGATAAGTTAATTTTCAATTAATTTAATTTAACTAAATATTCTCAATCAATAAAAATTAGTAAATTTTATGTTCTTTACTATTCATATTGCTTTTAATTTTAATGTCATTTTCTATTTGATGTTTATATGTTCTTTTTTCAGTAAATTGGTTGCACGAAATATGAGATTCAAAATCCCCTCTCTAAAGTTTGGATTCGATATCTTAAATGAAAATATATTATGAAAATAAAAAAATTCTCCATTAGGATAAAAAAAATGATCATTGCATAAGTCCCGAGCTAAATCGAACTTGATTATAAGCTCAATCGGAATTGAGAGGACCGGTCATCCGAATTACCCAGTTATTTGTTAAAACTTTAACTATTTATATTTATATAAATAAAAAAATATAAGAAGCAAATAAGCGGGCTTCCATAATTTGATGGACTAAAATGTCAGCTCGATTTTGTAACTCAAAACATGTCAAAGTAACAACTTTTATAGTATTGTCAAACTCAAAAAACAATGTAACTTTTCGATGTGGGATACTCTTATAAGCCGATTAAGAGTTTACAACCAAAAATAAAATTTAAATTAGTATTCCATTAAAAGAATTAAAGAAAACAGATTGTCAAATACTTGGTAGAGTAGTTGGCAATGCAGTATGACGATCAGACTGCGAGTCGGGGATCGAAATCCCCTTCTCCCGGTTTGAATAAAATAATTTAACATTTTTGCACCAATAAAAGTTGATATTTAATTTTTATTAAAATAATTTATTTTTCAATTAATTTAATTAACCTAAATATTCTCAACCAATTAAAAATTAGTAAATTAATTAAAAAAGTAAAAATCTAAGAAAAAAGATGGAAGAAATATATAGATACAATTATATGTATGTATATGCCTTCTGTAATATATATATATACTAGCCTAATCACCCGTGCTATGCACGGAAACAAAATTAATTGTTTAAAAAAATATTAAATAGCATAAAAGTGAAAAGTAACATTCTACACGGATATTGTTGTTTATTTTTCAACATACCTATATAGAAAAAAGAAACAATATAAGAATTTTGTATTTATATGCAAAATATCAATCAGTCATGTTTTTTAAACTAATTAAAAACCAAACAATTCCATAAAATTACACATAGGATTGTAAAACGTTGTGATTGGTTGAAACTGTAAACAGACTCTGTAATATAAATATAGATATATTGTTTAATTGGGCCATCTGAAAAACTAATAAAGTTTGCCTCTCAAATTCATTGGGAAGATTCCAACTTAGTTAATGATACTCTAAAAACTAATGGCTAGATAAAATAATATTTTTAAATTTTTTTTTTACTCTTTTAATGAAATCAATTCATGAACAGGTTGACCTGCTTGTTAATTATTAAACTAATTGATTCGTTGAACTAATTTTCTTTAAAAAAACTTTAACTATTTGAATGAAAAAATTGAAAAGAAAATTGGATATGTCACTCAATTTAATTGACTAAAAATTGATTAATTACAAGCTTTAAGCGAATTGATTTTTTTTTAAATATCCATTTTTATTTATTTTTAAAAATATATTATGAAAATAAAAATTCTCCATTAGAATAAAAAAAATGAACATTGCATAAGTCTAAATCGAACTTGATTACTCAATCGGAATTCAGAGAATCCGGTCATCTGAATTACCCGTTATTTGTTAAAACTTTAACTATTAATATTTATATAAATAAAAAAAATATAAGAAGCAAATAAGCGGGCTTCCTTAATTTGATGGGCTAAAATGTCACCAATTTTCTAACTCAAAACATGTCAAAATACCATCATTTATAGTACTGTCAAACTCAAAAAACGATGTAACTTTTCAATTTGGGATACTCTTATAAGACAATTAAGAGTTTACAATCAAAATAAAATTTAAACTAGCATTCCATTAAAAGAATTAAAGAAAGTTGTTGTCAAATACCTGCCAGAGTAGTTGGCAATGTGGCGTAGCATCCGGCTTGCAAGTCGGGGGATTGAATCCCCCCTCTCCCAATTTAAATAAAATAGTTTGTCATTTTTGCACCAATAGAAGTTGATATTTAATTTTTATTAAGATAAGTTAATTTTCAATTAATTTAATTAACCTAAATATTCTCAACCAATAAAAATTAGTAAATTAATTAAAACATGTGAAAATCTAAGAAAATAGTATTGAAAAAATATATAGATACAAATATACGTATCTATAACATTCTCTGTAATATATATAGATAGATAGATAGATTATAAATTAAAATTTCTACAAATTAATACTTTAGTTTTAGAGAGTTTAGAAAAAGATTCACTTGATTTTTGCAGTATAAACGAAGTGAATTGATTTTTTTTTTAAATATCCATTTTTATTTATTCTTAAAAATATATTATGAAAATAAAAATTCTCCATTAGAATAAAAAAAAAATGAAATTGCATAAGTCTGAGCTAAATCGAACTTGATTATAAGCTCAATCAGAATTCAGAGAACCCGGTCATCTGAATTACCCGTTATTTGTTAAAACTTTAACTATTAATATTGATATAAATAAAAAATATAAGAAGTAAATAAGCGGGCTTCCTTAATTAGATGGACTAGAATGTCAGCCCAATTTTAACTCAAAACATGTCAAAATACCATCATTTATAGTATTGTCAAACTCAAAAAACAATGTAACTTTTCAATGTGGGATACTCTTATAAGACAATTAAGAGTTTACAACCAAAATAAAATTTAAACTAGCATTCCATTAAAAGAATTAAAGAAAGTTGTTGTCGAATACCTGCCATAGTAGTTGGCAATGTGGCGTAGCATCGGCTTGAAGGTCGGGGGATCGAATCCCCCCTCTCTCAATTTAAATAAAATAGTTTAACATTTTTGCACCAATTAAAGTTGATATTTAATTTTTATTAAGAAAAGTTAATTTTCAATTAATTTAATTAACATATATATTCTCAACCAATAAAAATTAGTAAATTAATTAAAAAATATGAAAATCTAAGAAAATAGTATTGAAGAAATATATAGATACAAATATACGTATCTATAACATGCTCTGTAATATATATAGATAGATAGATAGAGATACATATATATCAGTATTTCCGGGTCATACGAAATCTCTATCTATCTATCTATATATATTACAGAGCATGTTATAGATACGTATATTTGTATCTATATATTTCTTCAATACTATTTTCTTAGATTTTCATATTTTTTAATTAATTTACTAATTTTTATTGGTTGAGAATATATATGTTAATTAAATTAATTGAAAATTAACTTATCTTAATAAAAATTAAATATCAACTTTAATTGGTGCAAAAATTGTTAAACTATTTTATTTAAATTGTTAGAGGGGGGATTCGCGATTCCCCGACCCACAACCCGGATGCTACGCCTCATTGCTAACTACTCTGGCAGGTATTTGACAACAATTTACTTTAATTCTTTTAATGGAATGCTAGTTTAAATTTTATTTTGGTTGTAAACTCTTAATTGTCTTATAAGAGTATCCCACATTGAAAAGTTACATTGTTTTTTGAGTTAGACAATACTATAAAAAATGGTACTTTGACATGTTTTGAGTTTAAAAATCAGGTGACATTTTAACTCATCAAATTAGGGAAGCCCGCTTTATTTGCTTTCTATATTTTTTATTTATATAAATATAAATAGTTAAAGTTTTAACAAATAACGGGTAATTCAGATGACCGGGTCCTCTGAATTTCGATTGAGCTTATAATCAAGTTCGATTTAGCTTATAATCAAGTTCGATTTAGCTCAGACTTATGCAATGTTCATTTATTTTATTCTAATGGAGAATTTTTATTTTCATAATATATTTTTAAAAATAAATAAATATGGATATTTTAAAAAAATCAATTCGCTTCGTTTATACAGCAAAAATCAAGTGAATCTTTTTCTAAACTCTCTAAAACTAAAGTATTAATTTGTAGAAATCTGTCAATATATATATTATATAGCATGTTATAGATACGTATATTTGAATCTATATATTTCTTCAATACTATTTTCTTAGATTTTCACATTTTTTAATTAATTTACTAATTTTTATTGGTTGAGAATATTTAGGTTAATTAAATTAATTGAAGATTAACTTATCTGAATAAAAATTAAATATCAACTTTTATTGGTGCAAAAATATTAAACTATTTTATTTAGATTGGGAGAGGGGGGATTCGATCCCCCGACCTACAAGTCGGATGCCACGCCACATTGCCAACTACTCTGGCAGGTATTTGACAGCTATCTTCTTTAATTCTTTTAATGGAATGCTAATTTAAATTTTATTTTGGTTGTAAACTTTTAATTGGCTTATAAGAGTATCCCACATTGAAAAGTTACATTGTTTTTTGAGTTTGACAATACTATAAAATATGGTACTTTGACATGTTTTGAGTTACAAAATTATGCTGACATTTTAGCCCATGAAAGCCCGCTTATTTGCTTCTTATATTTTTTATTTATATAAATATATAAATAGTTAAAGTTTTAACAAATAACGGGTAATTCAGATTACCGGGTCCTCTGAATTCCTATTAAGCTTATAGTCAAGTTCGACTTAGCTCGGACTTATGCAATGTTCATTTTTTTATTCTAATGGAGAATTTTTATTTTCATAATATATTTTTGAAAATAAATAAATATGGATATTTAAAAAAAAAATCAATTCGCTTCGTTTATACTGCAAAAATCAAGTGAATCTTTTTCTAAACTCTCTAAAACTAAAGTATTAATTTGTAGAAATTTTAATTTATAATAAAAGTTAAAAATATTAATCTAAAGTCAAATAAGAGAATTAACAACAATAAAAACTCCCACATAAAAAAAATAATAATTATTTTTAAAATTTGACAAATGACAAGACTATAAAAGAAAATTAATGGGCATACAATTTATACTTGCTCCGATTCATAATAGAAGTTTTTTTAAGAGTTATTTTTTGTTGCAAAATATAGGTCTTTTTACAAGAATGGTGCATTTATTGGCTAATTTACCCTTACATTATTTTCTCCATATATTCATATTTTTCAAAATGTATAGTTCTCATGCAACTCTTCATTAATTTATTTGTTCTTTTGGAGTATTAATTAGGGGTACTTTAGTCATCTTGATTAGTATCTTAATTTGTGTGAAAACTCCTAAAAAGACTTATATTTTGAATCGGAAGGAGTATCTATATATATATATATATATATATATATATATATATATATATATATATATATATATATATATATTACGAGTCCGTTTTCAATTTCAGCCAATCACATCCTTCTAAATTCTACATGTAATTTCCATGAATTTTTGTTCAATTAATTATTTTATAAAAGTTTGATTGGTTGGTTAAATTTTACTTTGGTTGTAAATTCTTAATTTGCTTATAAGAGTATCCCACATTGAAAAGTTACATTGTTTTTTGAGTTTGACAATACTATAAAAGAGTGTACTTTGACATGTTTTGAGTTACAAAATTACTTTGACATTTTTTCTTTCATTAAACATTACGTTTCCGTGAATAGCACGGGTATTTTTGCTAGTATATATATATTACAGAGAATGTTATAGATACGTATATTTGTATGTATATATTTTTACAATACTATTTTCTTAGATTTTCACATTTTTTAATTAATTTACTAATTTTTATTGGTTGAGAATATTTAGGTTAATTAAATTAATTGAAAATTAACTTATCTTAATAAAAATTAAATATCAACTTTAATTGGTGCAAAAAATGTTAAACTATTTTATTTAAATTGGGAGAGGGGGGATTCGATCCCCCGACTTCCAAGACGGATGCTATGCCTCATTGCCAACTACTCTAATAGGTATTTGACAACAACTTACTTTAATTCTTTTAATGGAATGCTAGTTTAAATTTTATTTTGGTTGTAAACTCTTAATTGTCTTATAAGAGTATCCCACATTGAAAAGTTACATTGTTTTTTTTAGTTTGACGATACTATAAATGATGGCACTTTGACATGTTTTGAGTTAAAATTGGGCTGACATTTTAGCCCATCAAATTAAGGAAGCCCGCTTATTTACTTCTTATATTTTTTATTTATATAAATATTAATAGTTAAAGTTTTAACAAATAACGGGCAATTCAGATGATCGGGTTCTCTGAATTATGATTAAGCTTATAATCAAGTTCGATTTAGCTCAGACTTATGCAATTTCATTTTTTTTATTCTAATGGAGAATTTTTATTTTCATAATATATTTTTAAAAATAAATAAAAATGGATATTTAAAAAAAATATAAATTTGCTTCGTTTATACTGCAAAAATCAAGTGAATCTTTTTCTAAACTCTTTAAAACCAAAGTATTAATTTGTAGAAATTTTAATTATAATAAAAGTTAAAAATATTAATCTAAAGTCAAATAAGAGAATTAACAGCAATAAAAACTCCCACATAAAAAATATAATTATTATTTTTTAAAATTTGACAAATGACAAGACTATAAAAGAAAATTAATGGGCATAAAATTTATACTTCCTCGGATTCAAAATAGAAGTTTTTTTAAGGGTTTTTTTTTGTTGCAAAATATAGGTCTTTTTACAAGAATTGTGCAATTATTGGCTAATTTACCCTTATATTATTTTCTCCATATATTCATATTTGTCAAAATATATAGTTTTCATGCAACTCTTAATTAATTTATTTGTTCTTTTGGAGTATTAATTAGGGGTATTTTAGTCATTTTGATTAGTATCTTAATTTATGTGAAAACTCTTAAAGAAACTTATATTTTGAATCGGAAGGAGTATCTATCTTCTATCTATATTTATATTACAGAGTCTGTTTTCAGTTTCAGCCAATCACATCCTTCTAAATCCTACGTGTAATTTCCATGAATTTTTGTTCAATTAATTAATTTATAAAATTTTGATTGGTTGGTTAAATTTTACTTTGGTTGTAAATTCTTAATTTGCTTATAAGAGTATCCCACATTGAAAAGTTACATTATTTTTTGAGTTTGACAATACTATTAAAGAGTGTACTTTGACATGTTTTGAGTTACAAAATTACTTTGACATTTTTTCTTTCATTAAACATTACGTTTCCGTGCATAGCATGGGTATTTTTGCTAGTCTATCTATATATATATTACAGAGAATGTTATAGATACGTATATTTGTATCTATATATTTCTTCAATACTATTTTCTTAGATTTTCACATTTTTTAATTAATTTACTAATTTTTATTGGCTGATAATATTTAGGTTAGTTAAATTAATTGAAAATTAACTTATCTTAATAAATATTAAATATCAACTTCTATTGGTGCAAAAATCTTAAACTATTTTATTTAAATTGGGAGAGGGGGATTCGATCCCTAAACCTGCAAACCGGATGCTACACCACATTGCCAACTACTCTGTCAGGTATTTGACAACTACTTTCTTTAATTCTTTTAATGGAATGCTAATTTAAATTTTATTTTGGTTGTAAACTCTTAATTGGCTTATAAGAGTATCCATATTGAAAAGTTATATTGTTTTTTGAGTTTGACAATACTATAAATGATGGTACTTTGACATGTTTTGAGTTACAAAATTGGGCTGACATTTTAGCACATCAAATTAATGAAGCCCGGTTATTTGCTACTTATATGTTTTGTTTATATAAATATTAATAGTTAAAGTTTTAACAAATAACGGGGAATTCAAATTACCGGGTCATCTGAATTTCGATTGAGCTTATAATCAAGTTCGATTTAGCTCAGACTTAAGCAATGTTAATTTTTTTTTATTCTAATGGAGAATTTTTATTTTCATAATATATTTTTAAAAATAAATAAAAATGGATATTTAAAAAAAATCAATTCGCTTCGCTTATACTGCAAAAATCAAGTGAATCTTTTTCTAAACTCTCTAATACTAAAGTATTAATTTGTAAAAATTTTAATTTATAATAAAAGTTAAAAATATTAATCTAAAGTCAAATAAGAGAATTAACAACAATAAAAACTCCCACATAAAAAAAATAATTATTATTTTTAAAATTTGACAAATGACAAGACTATAAAAGAAAATTAATGGGCATAAAATTTATACTTCCTCCGATTCAAAATAGAAGTTTTTTTAAGAGTTATTTTTTGTTGCAAAATATAGGTCTTTTTACAAGAATGATGCATTTATTGGCCAATTTACCCTTACATTATTTTCTACACTCATATTTGTCGAAATGTATAGTTCTAATGCAACTCTTCATTAATTTATTTGTTCTTTTGGAGTATTAATTAGGGATACTTTAGTCATCTTGATTAGTATCTTAATTTGTGTGAAAACTCCTAAAAAGACTTATATTTTGAATTGGAAGGAGTATCTATCTATATTTTTATTACAGAGTCTGTTTTCATTTTCAGCCAATCACATTCTTCTAAATCCTACGTGTAATTTCCATTAATTTTTGTTCAATTAATTATTTTATAAAATTTTGATTGGTTGTAAATTCTTAATTTGCTTATAAGAGTATCCCACATTGAAAAGTTACATTATTTTTTGAGTTTGACAATACTATAAAAGAGTGTACTTTGACATGTTTTGAGTTACAACATTACTTTGACATTTTTTCTTTCATTAAACATTACGTTTCCGTGCATAGCATCGGTATTTTTGCTAGTATATATATATTATAGAGCACTTTTTCAGATTTTTACCTATATAATGCCACGTGTCATTTTCTAGGATTTTATGTTTTTTATTATTTATATAACTTTTGATTGGTGCAAAAATATTAAACTATTTTATTTAAATTGGGAGAGGGGATTCTATCCTCCAACATACAGGTCGAATATTACGCCACATTGCCAGTTATTCTGACAGGTATTTGACAACTATTTTCTTTAATTATTTTAATGGAATGCTAATTTAAGTAAATCTATCTATCAATAAAACTAATTTAAAACTAACTCTTATCTTAATAAAATTCAAATAACAAACTATTTTCTCAATTATCTCTATAATCCCAATTTTTCTTTGATATTCTTAAATTATCGCTCTGTATAACTTTATTGGTTGGATAACTTTATTAGATTTTTGTGACATGTTTTTTACCTTTCCATTTAGTACTTAATAATTTTATTTGCTGGTAAATTTTTTAATATTAAATTAATTACAAATTCTAAACTTCAAAGTGTAAGGTGATGAGGATCGTACATATAGGATATTATTGGAATCGTATTTTTATTTTTATTTTATTTTTATAGATTGAATGGTATTTGAATTTCTTGAATTTCATTCACTCATCCATAGATGTCTTCTTTTTTTTTCTTTCTTTCTTCTTTTATTGAAATGATAGATATCAACCCTTAATTCTCTTGAAAGTATTCGAGATAAATTCCACTTCCTTAATTCAAATATACATCTATCTCTAACCTATAATTGCTGCTGTTATAAATTATTATAGTTATCCAAAACATACCCTGGACAAAAAATTCATCTGAAAACAATGTTTGCTTTTTTTCTTCCAATATCCAAGATCGAATGTAGAATCTTTATTCATTAATACTCTATAGTTTTTCATCATCCTTCTGAACCCACCTAAAATGAGAATTTTGGTTCCATTGTTGATACTGACTTCATTAAAAAAAATCTTATTTATTTTGAAGATTAGTACACTAATGATTCAATTTATTTAATTTGCATATCATAACATAATGATTTTTGCAGAGGAGCGCCATTGAAGCCACACCTCTGGTCCTATCATATTCCTTTGGTAAAATTTGGGATCTCATTACACTCACATATCTTTCATGCATAGCATTTACTCTCACATTCTATTAACTAACCGAGATTCCTATAACAGTCGGAGAATTCGTACATCAACTTAAAAAATGTTTCACTCTTAGAGTTTGATCACCTTTTTACTTTTTTTTTCTTTCTTTCTAAGTCTTTTATTTCATCTTACTTGCAGAGTTAGACAAAGGCAGGCCGACTACTCTCAAAGCTTACGTGGATTCAGAAGCCCACGATTTAATCTTTTAGCCTATGTTTTTACATATTTTTTTGAGCATACTTTTTTCTTGATATACATACATAATTAACAGGTTGAGGTATTTAGTGGAGCCGAAGAGAAGGAGCTTCAATGTGCTAGAAGACAGGCAGGGGTTCATGCTGAGATTGCCAGGTGCCTCTTCCTCAGTAGTGTTTATTTTCTTGCCGAATTATCTATTAGATGCTCATCTTACGAAGAGTATTTTTTTTCAGGTTGGGGGAAATTATGACCAGTTACAAGTTGATAAAAGGTAGATCATACTAGACGGATCCAAAACCTGTGTGTTGGGGTGAAAGTTTACATATTTGGGGAGGCAAAGCTTTATATTTAGAAGGGTTTCTTTTTTTTTTTTTGTTTTGACAAATAACATTTCTTAAAAATCGAAAAAGTAAAATAATGTGATTTACAAACTTTTGGGAGACCGTCACTCCCCGGCAAAAAATCCTCTATCCCAATATATGTTCCCATTCCCCGGCAAACTTTTGGGAAAGAAATGGGGACATACACAATGACAAAGGATTTTCACCCCCACCCCTTGGATACGATCACATGCCAAGTTACTGCCATAAGGCAAGAAAAAGGCCTTTTTATTCAGATATTTTCTAACTTGAAGGAGATAATTTATTTCTTTCAAAATGGTTACGGTTTGGAGGGGCTTTTTCTCTAAACGTATGTGCAAATATTCGGTCGTTGAATTGTATGTTAGATTAAATTATCTATTTTTTATTTCGAAATACTTGAGATAAAAATAAATTAATCGTCGAATCATTCACAGGGGAGCTTATCTGATTTTATCACTAAATATACTTTTTATTTTTATTTTATTTCTTTAAAACTCTCTCTACGTGTGCCCTTTCACTGTTTGGCAAACATGTTTTTTTCTTCAATAGTGAATCATGGCATGAAAACAAAAAATTTGCACGAAAAGGGTCACAACTGTATGGGGCTGTTGAAGCGAGGTTTGAAACTGTATGTACTTCTTTTTCTTTTCTTTTTTCAAATTCTTCCTCTATGATCAGGTTGCATGAGCTTTTCTCTCATAAGGTAAGTTTCCCCCATTAAAATGGATTTTTTCTCTCTATTTCTTTCACTGTCTTTTTCCCATTTTTTATCTTTTTGGTAAATTGACTGCATGAAACATGAATTTGGCACTACTCTCTGAATTTTGTTTTGTGCAGGATTGTTGCAGTTTATTTTTGTGCTTTCTTGGATTCTTGGGTAATTTTCAATTATACAAAAAGCACATTTTTTTCTTGGGTTATTTGATATTGTCATATGGTATTATATTTACGTATCCACCAAAACAAAGGTATTATATATTTTTATCGGATGGTAGTTGGCCCAGTGGGGCGCCTGCCTGCCCGCAATCGAAAGGTTGCGGGTTCGATACCCGCCTCCCCCTGTGAGGTTTAATAAACTGCCCTTTATGGGCTCCCCTGTGGGGCTGCCTCCCCCTGTGAGGTTAAAAAAAAAAATGTATTATATATTTTTTATTCATTATTAGTATGAATATGATTTTGTTCTTTAGAATACTTTTCCTATCCATTTTTAGGGAAATTGGCGAAATAAGTACTCAAATAATATGCGTTTGGCGATAATGGTCCCCGTTTTATTTTTTGTTTTGTTTTTAGGAACATAAACAATTTGCGTTTGGCGAGAATGGTCCTTCCGTCCATCAAAGTTAATGTCAACTGTTAGTCAACCAAAAAATAAATGAAAAATAGCAAAATTAAAGGGTATTTTGGGGAAAAATCTATTTTATTTTTTGTAAGTTGGCACTAGAAGTACCAAAACATATTACGATTGGTTGTTTTGGTCCCCATCTTCATCCTCTCTCCCTTCATCTCATTCTCTTCTTTCTCCTTCCCTTTCCACCACCCTTCCCCCGCCAGCCGCACCACCACCAGAAAAAAAAATTGACGATTTCTCTTTGCTTTATCTTTGCTCAAAAGAGTTTCTGTCTTCTTTTTTTTTTTGTGTTGAACTTGGTAAATTCATAGATTTTAGTGGGTTAACAACTGATCTCGTTGGATTTCCACTTGGTTTCGTGGGTTTATTTTGAAGATAGCAGAAAATATGATGTTCTTGTGGGTTTATTTTGAAAACTCCAAAAGATGCGATTTTTTGGATGAACTTGAAGATTTGGAAGCTCTCATCAAGGATTAATCTTCTCTATGATGTTGGGATGGGGGTACATAGGTTGTTTTTGGAGTTTTTTGGCTGGGTTTCGCGATTTTAGAGCAAATTAAGGGTTTCTGGGTTTTCTGCCAGAACAGTGCCTCGCGCACATTATTGCGATTTCCCGCTGATCCGGTAAGAAATTTTTGCTCAAAATTTACAGAAAGATTCGTACTTTAACTGTGAACAAGAACATGTGCTTGAATTTCAATTTAATTGTTTGTAGAGACTGGGCTTTTGGTTTAAATGTCTCAGTTTTTCGCAACAAATTTTCTGGCAGATTTTTTCACTGGTAAAACTATTGCTCAAGTATTAATGCCTTATGCTTGAAACTTGTGCATATCTAAGTTGCAAGCTGAGAAAACTGCTCTGTGCCTTCTCGTCTTTGATTTTTAGTTGCTTTTTCTTGTTTTCTTGTTTACAATATATCACTGAGCTTGTCTTGGGGGCTCGATGGTGAAAGAAGTTGAAGCTAACTGTAGCTGACTATCCAACATCCCAGGGCCAAGCTTGTCATCTCAACGCCTTAAAAAGAATTAAAGAAGTTGAATCTGAACCTGTGGCTAATGTCAACTCTTTAGAATTTCATTGAACAAGTAAACCCAGTTACTGATTCGTTCTGCGCAGAGCGTAGGAAAAAGGTCAACAATTTAGTTTCCTTTTATTATCAAGTGTTGATGATTTCTAAAGGAAAATGGTTTTGTGAATATTTGATGCCACCATTTTTTATCAACAATCTAGTACCTATTGCATGGCCTGATAATTGGCATCGTTAAATTTGCACTAAACTGATGTTCTTTCCTCACATGTTCCCCTTTCATGTGCGGTGTATATAGATTTGTTTCAGTCCATTTCTTCGATTAAATTTTCTTTTGCAGGGAACACGTTCAATATCCAATTATTTTCATAACATAGATGGGGGTTTGGTGGGGGGTGGAGAATGTGGTTTTACTTGAAAGAAGGAGATGGTGGAGATGGAGGTTTGGTAGTGGTGGTGGTGGTGGCAGCGGGGAAGTGGAGATGGAGGAGGGGTGGAGGTAGAGATGGTGGTTCTACTTGGAAGAAGGAGATGGTGGAGATGGGTTGGTTGTTTTGGTCCCTGATGTATTTTTTTGTTGAATTACCCAAATTAACCCCGGTGTCTTGAAGGGTTTTAATTAATTATTTCCGTCACAGTTGTGGACGGAAGGACCATTCTCGCCAAACGCAAATTGTTTATGTTCCTAAAAACAAAAAAAAATAAAACGGGGACCATTATCGCCAAACGCATATTGTTTGAGTACTTATTTCGCCAATTTCCCCCTTTTTTATATTAGTTATTTGTAATGAACAATATTATTTTCTTCATTTTAGTTTATTCACAATTAATTATTTATTTCTCTTTTGTATACTAATTTTAGTATCAATGTAGGTAGAGGTGGGAAACAAATTAATTGGATGGTAAACTCGACTTGCACTACATAACAGACAACTTCGTGCATGTTAATAAGCAACTTGCCACCTGTCATTTCATAGTTCTGTGATTATAAACAATTATGTATAGAATGGTTCTATGTATTACATGATTATGTATAGCTTTTTCTCTCTTTTCCACTTTAAGTAGTACAAATATGTACGGAGTACTTGAAAGTTTGACATTTACTGCTAGGTTATGGTGAAAATTACAAGGAAATCAGTATAATTTCATGCTAACAATTTCTTGATTTCTTCAATGGACAGAAATTCATGTTTCCTTGAATGTCTTTCTTCGTTCTTTACTATATGAGAGGGGATATGAAAGATACATAAGATCGTCTTTGACTTATAACACACCTTACCTTATCTACAGATAATACTCATCTTAGTTTGAAATTTTAAATTGTTTTCATACAAAACTCTCTTTCTTCATATTCATTTAGTTGTTCTATAATAAACATTTTGACCTAACTAATTCAATACCCATTTTTATGAATACTTTAATCATATTTGGATTATTTTATTTTTTTCCATGGCAAGCCTATTCCACATCTACTTCATTTGCTTTCACCATACTTTTAAATTATAACTTATGCTGCTTGATTAATTATTTTCAATATATCTACATAAATTAAATATTTTTTTATAGATTTATCAGTATTTTTGTATGCAGGGAAATTGTTAATACATAAATTGCCAGTATTTTTTATATGTTAGTTTTCTTTACATTTATAGAGATTCTTTATTTTTCTTCGATTTTTTTTTTCGAATACATAAATTGTCAGTATTTTTGTTTTTGGTGTCAGAGGAGAAGACAGACGCCCTAGGAAGGGAGAATTATTCAACCCCGTGTACGGAGAGGATGTCGAACCCACGACCGTGAGGTCGTGGGCAGTGGCAAGCTCCACTAGGGTGTGGCACTATTGACAATGAAAAAAGTATGCTACATTTATATAGTAACATATTACTAAATTCAGAACAATCATATATGATATTAATTATTTTTACAATTAAGAGGAATCAATTGCATTATCATGACAAGAAATGAATTTAAATACATAAATTAATGCATTTTTTTTGTAATGTATGTAGTAATTTTAAAATAATATAAAGATCATCTCCATGCATAGCATGGGTAATTATGTTAGTGTATATATATATATATATATATATCATGCCACATGTCATTTTCTAGGATTTTATATTTTTAATTAGTTATAAAATTTTTTATTGGTGCAAAAAAATTGAATTATTTTATTTAACAGGTAAAATATTACACCACATTGCCAGCTACTCTGCCAGGTATTTGACAACAATTTTATTTCATTCTTTCAATGTAATGCTAATTTAAGTAAAATTTAAGTATTTTTTGTTTGATATAATAATCTACATTTAATATACTATAGACATGTTTTCTTGTAGCTTTATGTAAAACACGAGAGGGGGGGAGGGGGGGGGGGTGAATTGGGTTTTAATCGATCTTGTAAACTTTTCCGAATCTAAGCAATGCTAGTGTTGGTTTGAGCAAGATGATTAAAAGCAAAACTAAACACAACAACAAGACAAAGGATTTAGAGTGGTTCGATTCACTTAGAATCTACATCCACTACCTTGAGCCGCACCCAAGGATTTCAACAACTTCACTAAGAAGATCTTTTTACACTTGTGGACAACTCACTAAGAGTTTTACAACACAACCACAATACAAAACTCACTAAGAGTTACTTGCCCACACTAAGTAGGACTTTTACAAGAATTACCCTATCACTAAGAAAGGGAATTAAGATGGATAAAAAGAAAGGTTGTTCACTCTTCTAAGTGAAAGATATATACCTTTGAAGTACAAGAATTTTAGCTCTTTAGAACATATGAAGCACACTCTTTGTCTTGCTTTTGAAAACTCACTCTTGAATGATTTAGATCATGGAAATGAAGAGCATTTGCTTTGTGAGTGTTTAGACTTGATAAGAAATCAATGAAACTTTGATATGCAAGCCTTCGAGTCATTCTCTAGCTTTGGAGTATTTATACATTTCAAAATAGGCTGAAAAATGACTCTGCAACGGTCAAATAACGGCTAGTAACAGTGCAGCTCGGTAGACCGAACAAAGGAGCTCGGATCACCAAGCATGACTTCGGTCGACCGAAGTAGGGATAGGTCGACCGACCTCAATCAGTTTAACTCTCTGTTTTGCTTCGGTTGATCCGAGGTAAGCTCGGATGATCCGACCTTCTGAGCATTGAGAGATGTTGATTTGACCCTTGTATTGAAATCTTTTGAAGTCTAAATGGTTTTCTCAATATGTAATAAGTAAGAGCATTTGGAAAACCATTTTAAAAGACTTATACTTTGAAATCAAAGGCTTTTGAGATATGAACACATATGAGAATCATTTTGAAACTTTAGCCTTTTGAAAACGTGTTTATGAAAACATGCAAGACTTGAGTGATAGAACTTATGTTCATGAGAGCATTGGTTAGAGCTTATAAGATAACGACTATTAAAGACAAAGCTATTCTAACCAAACCTAAGTCTTCAATCTTCAATCTTGATAGATGAGCCTTGAATAATATGACTTTGAATCTTGATCATGGCTTGATTGAAGTACTTAGAGCTTCCATTAAAAGTTCCGATATTCTATCACAAAGATATAAAACATTAGACACAACATCAAGTGTTTGTCCATTATCAAAAATCGAGTTCGTTCGCCCTTAGGGCTTACACTTTATTATAGACATTTTTTCCTATAGTTTTGTTTATGGTTGAACTAGATGGTTGATGTGAGTGATAGAGGGGATGGATGTCGAGTAGTGGTAGAACGAGTTCGAAAGTGGTCGAAGATTAAGCTGAGAGTGAGAGCGAGTAACAATTCTTAGCATTTGAATGGATTTTTGTGTCTATATTTTTTCTTTTCTGATATGAGAAAATTTAGGAGATTATAAATTGATTTTCATATTACAATCTTGTGCTTTTTTTTTTGTTACCTTTTTCAGATTAAAGAAATTTATGAGATAATTGGAATACTGTAATATTGTAATAAATTCCGTAAGGAAAAATTGTTTCGTTTGAACTTTTACATTGCAATATTTATAAGCTACTTACCGACCATACAATTTTTAAATTTTTGTCGAATAAAGTATACAAAATGAGTTTTTGTCGAGTAAAGTATGTCTATTATTAGTTTTTTTCTTTTCTTTTCAGAATGACTAGAATTAAATTACTCATTTTTTTAAATAATAATATATTTTCATATAAACTTTTACTACTAACCATCCTTAGTTTAAGCGTAATTTAAGGGGATCAATATGGCATATTTGGCTTTTGGTGGCACTGAATAAATGCCACGAAAAGTTGTTTAAGTGCCACAAAACTACTTTTGTGGCACTTGTGCAACACTTTTTGAAAGTGCCCCACCAAGTGGTGTCGTTTTTTACATAGCACTAATGAAGTGTCATAAATAAATTGGCGGCACAACTTGTGGCACTTTTTAAATGCCACAAACACATTGAAAATATGGCATATTTTGCGGCACTTTTTGGTAATGCTGCGAAAATAATTTAATGTTTTTAAATAAAAATAAAATAAAATAAAAAATATTTTATTTAAAAAGAAAATAAATATGTAACAAGAGGACCCTTGACCATTATCCATAGTCACCCATTATCTATAATTTAATACTTGCGTTTGATGTGATTCGAACACTCGGCACAACTTGTGGCACTTTTTAAATGCCACAAACACATTGAAAATATGGCATATTTTGCGGCACTTTTTGGTAATGCTGCGAAAATAATTTAATGTTTTTAAATAAAAATAAAATAAAATAAAAAATATTTTATTTAAAAATAAATAAATATGTAACAAGAGGACCCTTGAGCTTTATCTATAATTTAATACTTGCGTTTAATGGGATTTGAAAAACACAAGAGGGGGGGGGGTGAATTGGGTTTTTATAAAAAGTGGCTTCTTTTTCTTTGAGATATAGAAGTGTAGAACTTGTATATGAAGCTTGGAGATTTGTAGAGCAAATATGAAAACAAGAAGTGCAAGACACCGGATTTAGAGTGGTTCGATTCACAAAGAATCTACGTCCACTACCTTGAGTTTCACCCAAGGATTTTCAACAACTTCACTAAGAAGATCTTTTTACACTTGTGGCTAACTCACAAAGAGTTTTACTCAAATAACCACAATTACAATCAACACTCACTAAGAGTACAAAGCCCAACACTAAGTAGGACTAAACACAACTAATACCCAATCACTTAGAAAGGGAAAGATGAAGATATAAAGATACAATTTTCACACTCAAGAAGTGGAGTAAAGATACCTTTTAAGATCACACTTTAATGCTCTTTTGAACTTTTGAATTCAACACTTTGTATCTTGCATATATGAGATGGATTTGAACTTTTCAATACATAAAAAGAGGTGGATATGCTTTTGAAGAGCTAGAGCTTTTGTATATTCAATGTGGATCAGTTCTGGTTGTTGTGTAGTGAATATACAGCTTTAGGGCTTTTATACATTTCAAAAACGTCCAAAAAATGACTTTAAAACGGTCAGATAACGGCTAGTTTATTACAGAGTTCGGTTGACCTAACAAGGATCTCGGTTGACCGAGAAGGCACTTCGTCGACCGAAGTTGGCCATAGGTCGACCGACCCTGCTTTTGGCACAACTCTCTGTCTAGCTTCGGTTGATCCGAGGCAAGCTCGGATGATCCGAACTTCTGAGCTTTGAAAGATGTTGTTTTGACCCTTGTATTGATATCTTTTGAAGTCTAAAAGGTTTTCTCAAAATGTAACAAGTAAGAGCATTTTGAAAACCGTTTTAAAAAGACTTAAACTTAGAAATCAAAGGCTTTTGAAAAACGAACACATGTAAAGCTCATTTTGAAACTTAGCCTTATGAAAACGTGTTTAATATGTATGCAAGACTATAGTGTTGTATGCTTAAGTTCATTTAGAGCATTGGTTAGAGAGCTTATAAGATAACGACTAATAACTATAAAGCTATCCTAACCAAACCTAAGTCTTCAATCTTCAATCTTGATGATATGTGCCTTGAAGATCTTGTTTATAGCTTGATTGAAGAACTTAGAACTTCCACAACGAGTTTCGATATTCTATCACAAAGATATAAGACATTAGTCACAACATCAAATGTTTGACCATTATCAAAAAACAGAGTTTGTTCGCCCTTAGGGCTTACAATCTCCCCCTTTTTGATTATGACAAACTTTGATGTAATTAGATAGAATACGAACAATAGTAAGAACAAGGAAGCATGGCAAAAAGGATTTAAAAACAATTAAGAGTGAAGACTAGTGTTTTAGAAGATAAACTTGTGAGAAATACAAACACTAGTACTTTAACTTCTTTTGCCATCACATTAGGGACTCTTAGAAGAGCCCTAAATACCTACCATTCTCCTTTCCTCATTCCTTCCAAAACACAAGGCTAGTTTTGAGAATTATAACATATTAATCATTTTAAATGCTCCCCCTCAAAACATGCCATATTAAAGATAAAAACAATATCAGATATATTAAAAAAAAACTCCCTTAAGTTCCAGCAGTTGATAGCAGCAAAAAAATAAGAATTGAATATGAGACTGCATGGATCTCGGTCGACCGAGCTTATGGTCACCTATCTTCGGTCGACCGAAGCAGGGGAAATTTTCTGCAGCATTCTGCTGCAACTGAGCTGTCTCCTGAAACTTTCTTTCAATATCTCTCACACAAATAGACAGTCAGTTTTCAATAAACAGTTAAGCAAGATCAATAAACTATTCTCCCCCTTTGGCATAATCAAAAAGACATTAATAACCATTATAAATGAGTGCTTAGCCAAAACATAAACATTTTTAAGTACGAAAATAAGTCATAAGCATAAGTAGTTAAAGCAGTTCAATAATGCCAAAATGAAACTTTAAACAGAAATAGAAGGCCAAAAACGGATTCAACTTTGATTGCCTTCATCGTTACTTGAAAGGCTTAGGTCCTTAGCTAAGGCTTTTTGCATTTTTATAGCCTTATCCAACTTGGCGGATACGTTTCGCACATTGACTCAAACTGTCTTGCCATTTTCTTTACTAAGGCGAACATTTTGTTGATTCGTGACATCTTTGGAGGAGTCCCTTTGGAAGTATCATGTGATGAAGAATGAGATGCTTCGTCTTGACTCTTTTCCAATGAAGCATGTTTGCTTGAACTTTGTGAGTTATGTGCATCAAACTCTTCTTGCTCATCACTTGAAGAATCATTTGTAGGTTTGGAAGATGCTCCAACCTTTTTCTTTTCAAGCACCCTTTGCTTTTCAATCTTTTGGAGTGTTTTGAGCATATAATTGGATACGTTTCTAGCAAGGATCGCAGCACCAAGCTCATCATTAGTTGTCTTCCGAATGAACTTCCATTGATTGTCAATATAGATCATCTTCATTCGGTGAAAACAGGCCTCATCAATTTTGACGAACTTTTTCTTTAAAGGATCGTGCAAATCAAGGCCGAATCTTTGAAAAAGCCTAGTAAACACATTTCCATATGGTATGAAATTCCTTGATCCTTTGATCGCAGCCATGAAATGTTTAAGAGCTAAATGAGCAAAGTTCAAAGGCTTCCTTTCCAATAGATGTTGCATGATAACCATTTGGAGGAAGGTGATAGACGACTTGTGTCCTTTGACCGGAACAACAATATTGGATACGAAGAAATGAAGAATTCGTCCAAATTCATCCAATTTGTCTATTTCCCTATCCTTTGAATCAGAAAAGTTGCCTCGAATGCCAAATTCAGATTTGAAGAGTTTTATATTGAATAAACCGTCATCATCAGTATTTACTGTATTCTTGTAAAACCTCTTGGCATAATCCACATATCTAACTCCTATAGCATCGCAAAACATCCTCTCCGAAAATATGAATTCCAGATTTCCAACACATGATTTATATAGAATCTCGGCCCAACATCCTCTAGTTTTCTCAAGTTAGCTCCAAATTCATAGACAATGGAAGGATAAACAAGTTCATCAACATCAAATAAATTAACCCAACCCATGTCTTCAAATAATCCCATGACTTCATCCAAACCCCTACCTTGAGCAAACATGGCATTTTCTCTAATGTAAGTGGTCATAAACCCCCTATTTGTGTTGGATAGATTATCAAATATCTTTTTTGCCGAAGAATTGTAAAAGGATTTTGTTACCTTTGTTGTGTAGAAATTTGATGATCCTCCAAACTCAAAATTTGATGGTGGAGAATCCATTGAAGGAGATGAGGAGGAATCGTCCTCGGAATGACTTGAATTTGACTCTTGAATCTCCTTTCCTTTTCCCACAACCGTTTGAGCAATCTTCTTTGTCCTTACTTTCTTTTAAGGAGTTTGAGAGGGTTCTTTGAGAGAAATCCCCTTTTCGAGTGGTCTTTTGGTTAGATTTCTAGGAGGATTCTTGCGAGGAGGAGTATCATCATCGTTCCCTCTTTTGCTAGGGTGTTTTGTTCTCACCATTTCGGATTGGGTATTTTTGAAGTAGGAAGACTTTGGTAATCCGAGGTAAGATAAAAATGGATGAATTTCACACAATTGAAGGATTATAAGTGATTGAATGATGAATTGAAGGAACAATAAGGCTTGGGTAAAGAGATTTTAGGTTTGAGAGATAAGAAATTGGAGAGAAAACCGTTTTGATTGTAAGGAAATGAAATGAAAAGACATTAGACTTTCTGAATTATAGGCTGAACCCGAACAGTTCGGTCGACCGTTGTCCAAAGTCGGTCGACCGAGCACTTCTATGAAGTCTTCTGTCGAGGGTCCGGAACATCAACAATATTTCGGTCGACCGAGCTTAGCTTCGGATCAACCGAGTTTTTCCTGTTTCTTCCTGCACACTTAATACACACATCAGTCTTGGAATTTTGTGATTCCGAGGCAACGCCTGAGATATTCAAATCTTTCGGTGCTAAGTGGTTTTGTGAAAATATCAGCAAGTTGTTCATCGGTGCTAATGAAGTTTATGCAAACATCACCTTTAGCGACATGATCTCTAATGAAATGATGCTTGATTTCTATATGTTTAGTCCTAGAATGCTGAATGGGATTCTTAGTTAAATTGATTGCACTAGTGTTATCACACAATATGGGAACATGATGAAATACAAAGCCATAATCCACAAGAGTATGCATCATCCATAAAATTTGAGCACAACAACTACCAGTGGCAATATATTCCGCTTCGGCGGTGGAAAGAGATACACATGCTTGTTTCTTGCTATACCATGAGACTAAGGCATGACCAAGAAAATGACAATGACCACTAGTACTTTTACATTCAATACGACATCCCGCATAATCGGCATCCGAATATCCTATTAGATCAAGAGATGTACTACGAGGATACCATAACCCATAATCAAAAGAACCTATGAGATATCTAAGAATACGCTTAACGGCAACTAAATGAGATTCTTTAGGACAAGATTGAAATCTAGCACACAAGCAAACGACAAACATAATATCCGGCCTACTAGCGGTAAGATAAAGAAGAGAGCCAATCATACCTCTATACCTTGTTTCATCTACCGATTTACCTTTTTCATCCTTGTCAAGCTTGATGGTTGCACTCATTGGTGTTTTGCTTTCCTTTGCACCATCCATCCCAAACCGTTTGAGTAGTTCTTTCGTGTACTTGGCTTGGTTGATGAAAATTCCTTCATTAGTTTGTTTGATTTGAAGTCCAAGGAAATAATTGAGCTCTCCCATCATGCTCATCTCAAATTCATCTTGCATTAGTTTAGCAAATTCTTCACAAAGAACTTCATTAGTTGAACCAAAAATAATATCATCAACATATATTTGCACAAGTAAGATGTCATGAGATGCATTCATTTTAATGAAAAGAGTGGTGTCAACAAGACCTCTTGAAAAACCGATAGAAATGAGAAACTTGCTCAATCGCTCATACCAAGCACGAGGAGCTTGTTTTAAACCATACATAGCTTTTGTAAGTTTGTAAACATGATTTGGAAATTTTTCATGTATAAAACCGGGAGGTTGTTCAACATACACTTCCTCCTCAATGAAGCCATTTAGAAATGCACTTTTCACATCCATTTGAAAAAGTTTAATACCTTTAAAGCAAGCAAAAGCAAGAAACATTCTAATAGATTCAAGTCTAGCTACGGGAGCAAAAGTTTCCTCAAAATCAATGCCCTCCTATTGATTGAATCCTTGGGCAACAAGTCTAGCTTTATTTCTAATGATCTCCCCAAGCTCATCAAGTTTATTTCGGAAAATCCATTTTGTTCCAATAATGAGGCGATCAATTGGTCTAGGGACTAATGTCCAAACTTGATTTCTTTCAAATTGGTTAAGTTCCTCTTGCATAGCCAAAATCCAAAAATAATCACATAATGCTTCATGAATGTTCTTAGGTTCTATAGAAGAAAGTAAAGCAAGATTATCTATGAAGTACCGCCTTGTTTTGACACCTTCGGATGGATCACCAATGATTTGCTCTTGAGGGTGACCTTGCTTGTATATCCAATCCTTTGGTAGCTCGTTTGTTGAAGAATCATTGCTTTGAGCGACTTGGGGATCATTTTGAGTAATCTCAAAGTCCTCCATATCCTTAGTGTCAACATCCAACATAGGAGCTTGATGGATTTCATTTTCTCTTTCCAAAGGCATACCTAAATCATCATCATCATCTCTTCTAGACAAGTAGATGTTAGATTCATCAAAAGACACATGCATAGACTCTTCAATACACAAGGTTCTTTTTGTTATATACCCTATAAGCCTTCTTGTTAGAAGAATAGCCAAGAAATATTCCTTCATCGGATTTCTTGTCAAATTTTCCAAGGCTATCTTTGATGTTAAGCACAAAGCATTTGCAACCAAAAACCTTGAAATATGAGATTGAGGGTATTTTTTCCAAAGATAAGCTCAAAAGGGGTTTTTCCAACAAATGGTCTTAAAAGAACTCTATTAACAATATAACAAGCGGTGTTTACGGCTTCGGCCCAAAAATATTTTGGTAAAGAATTTTCACAAAGCATAGACCTAGCCATTTCTTGTAAAGTTCTATTTTTCCTTTCAACAACACCATTTTGTTGAGGGGTTCTTGGAGCCGAGAAGTTATGAGTAATGCCATTTTCATTACAAAACTCTTCAAAGAATTGATTGTTAAATTCCTTTCCATTATCACTTCTCAAAGAAACAAGTTTTAGTTCAAGTGAGTTTTGTACCTTTTTGAAAAGATTTGAAAACTCAAGAAAGGTGTCATCTTTTTGTGCAAGAAAAATTACCCAAGTAAATCTTGAAAAGTCATCCACAATAACAAAGACATACCTCTTACCACCTAAGCTAGTGGTCCTCATCGGTCCAAAAAGATCTAGATGAACAAGTTCAAGTGGTTTAGAAGTGGAAACCATTTGTTTAGGCTTAAAAGAAGTTTTTGTTTGTTTTCCAAATTGACAAGCATCACAAAGATGGTCTTTCTCATATTTCACTTTTGGAAGCCCACGCACTAGCTCTTTAGAGGAAAGTTTATTCAAAAGATCCATGCTCACATGACCAAGCCGACGGTGCCATAAGAAGGCATCATCTTCATTTATGGATAAGCATTTAAAATCGCATGCAACAATATCATCCAAATTAAGCATATAAACATTACTCGGGTTCTTTTTTGCAACAAGCACTTTTTCATGAGAAGAGCTATCAATAATAGAGCATGCCTTTTTGCTAAATGTAACATCAAAACCATTATCACAAAGTTGGCTAATGCTAAGCAAGTTATATTTGAGACTATCAACAAGAAGAACATTCTTAACAAGAGTTGAAGAATCTTTACCAACATTCCCAATGCCAAGAATTCTACCTTTCTTTTTGTCCCCAAAAGTGACATAACCTTCATAGATAGGTTCCATGTCTTTGACTAATGAGGCATCTCCCGGTCATATGGCGACAACATCCACTATCAAGAAACCATTGAGCCGGAGTATCTACCTTGCTTGCAAGTACCTAAGACAAAGGAGAAGGAGTGACTTTTGGTACCCATATTTGTTTGGGTCCTTGAGGGTTAGTTAAGACACGCTTGATTCTCCATATAGTTTTAACTCCTTTTTTCAATTTTTTCTTTTCACATAACATTTAGTACTAGTGTGACCAAATTTACCACAATATGTGCAACGAATAGATGGCTTATAAGATTTGTGAATATGCTCATGGTATCTCTTTTGTTTATGAGAAGTACTAGCATGCACAAAGTGATTTCTAGGTGGTCTAGAAGAGCTAGCAATATCAATAGGATATGAATGTGAATAACCTAATCCATGTTTATCATTTGGAGTCCGTTGCATACAAAGAATATGATCAAGATCTTTTGTTCCTTTGGAGAACTTATCAACAAGAGAAGTAAGCTCAACCACTTTGGTCTTTAAACTATCAAACTCAACAAGTTTGCATTCAAGAGAAGACAATTTATCATAAGCTTCTAGATACTTTAATGAGGAAGTGTTGCAAGTAGTAGTAAGCTTTTCATTGTCTATTTTCAAACAATCAACATCATTACATAGCTTTTTGTTTTCACTAAACAACTTAGATCTTTCTTCAAGCAAGGATTCAATTTTAAGTTTCATCTCTTGATTTTGCTTAGCACATTTCCTAAGTTGATCATACATATCACATAAAAGTTCATTAGGATCATCTTCATCATCATCATGAGAAGTAGAAGTAGAAGATGTAAGATGTACCTCATTCCCAAAAGCCATGAAGCAAACATTGGCATTTTCCTCTTCTTCTTCATTGCCACTTCCTTCTTGATCCCAAGTGCTTATCATGCCCTTAGCATACTTTGGTTTGAAGAATTTCTTCTTTTTGTCTTCCTTGGGGTCCTTTTCTTTGACGGAAGGACATTCTCCTATGAGATGTTGAGTGCTTCCACATTCATAGCATCTCATCCCATTGGGATTTTGTTTTCTTTTATTTTGAAAGAATTTCCTTCCTTTCCCGGAAAACATTTTCTTCATACGCTTTACTACTAAAGCCATGGTCTCATCATCCAAGTCGATATCTTCTTCATCACTTGAATTGTTGGATTCATTGAGATCAAGAATAGTCTTTAGAGCAAGACTCTTCTTTGCCTTTTCAACGAGATCATCCTTTTTGTGAGTGAGCTCATAGGTGAGAAGAGAACCAATAAGCTCTTCCGTGGGATAAGTTTTCAAATTCTTAGCTTCTTCAATCACTAGAGCTTTGCCCTCCCAACTTTTAGAAAGTGAGTTGAGGATCTTCCTATTCATTTCACCCATAGTGTATTCCTTTCCATATGATCTCAACCCATTAACAACATTGGTGAACCTAGTGTTCATCTCATTTATAGATTCATTGGGCTTCATAGAGAAAAGCTCATATTCCCTCACAAGCATGTTAAGCTTTGATTCTTTGACTTGATTAGTCCCCTCATGGGTGACTTCTAAGGTTTTCCACATCTTGTGAGCGGATTTGCTTCCACGTACTTGATTGTACTCATCTGGATTGAGAGCACAACTCATGATGTTCATAGCTCGATAATTTAAAGTCATTTTCTTTGACTCATCTTCATCAAACTCATTGTCCAATTTAGGAATTTGAACACCATCCACCATTTTCATGGGAACATAAGGACCATCTTCAAAAATATGCCATAAGGAATAGTCTATAGAGCACACATATATTTTGAAGCGATCTTTCCAAGCATTAAAATTATTTCCATCAAAGAGAGGTGGTCTATTTGTGGAAGATCCCTCTAGGTAAGCTAATGCGGAATTTCCGGCCATTTATCTTTTCTTCAAGCGATTAAGCTAAAGATGAAGACGAGGCTCTGATACCAATTGAAAAACACAAGAGGGGGGGGGGTGAATTGGGTTTTTATAAAAAGTGGCTTCTTTTTTCTTTGAGATATAGAAGTGTAGAACTTGTATATGAAGCTTGGAGATTTGTAGAGCAAATATGAAAACAAGAAGTGCAAGACACCGGATTTAGAGTGGTTCGATTCACAAAGAATCTACGTCCACTACCTTGAGTTTCACCCAAGGATTTTCAACAACTTCACTAAGAAGATCTTTTTACACTTGTGGCTAACTCACAAAGAGTTTTACTCAAATAACCACAATTACAATCAACACTCACTAAGAGTACAAAGCCCAACACTAAGTAGGACTAAACACAACTAATACCCAATCACTTAGAAAGGGAAAGATGAAGATATAAAGATACAATTTTCACACTCAAGAAGTGGAGTAAGGATACCTTTTAAGATCACACTTTAATGCTCTTTTGAACTTTTGAATTCAACACTTTGTATCTTGCATATATGAGATGGATTTGAACTTTTCAATACATAAAAAGAGGTGGATATGCTTTTGAAGAGCTAGAGCTTTTGTATATTCAATGTGGATCAGTTCTGGTTGTTGTGTAGTGAATATACAGCTTTAGGGCTTTTATACATTTCAAAAACGTCCAAAAAACGACTTTAAAACGGTCAGATAACGGCTAGTTTATTACAGAGTTCGGTTGACCTAACAAGGATCTCGGTTGACCGAGAAGGCACTTCGGTCGACCGAAGTTGGCCATAGGTCGACCGACCTGTTTTGGCACAACTCTCTGTCTAGCTTCGGTTGATCCGAGGCAAGCTCGAATGATCCGAACTTCTGAGCTTTGAAAGATGTTGTTTTGACCCTTGTATTGATATCTTTTGAAGTCTAAAAGGTTTTCTCAAAATGTAACAAGTAAGAGCATTTTGAAAACCGTTTTAAAAGACTTAAACTTAGAAATCAAAGGCTTTTGAAAAACGAACACATGTAAAGCTCATTTTGAAACTTAGCCTTATGAAAACGTGTTTAATATGTATGCAAGACTATAGTGTTGTATGCTTAAGTTCATTTAGAGCATTGGTTAGAGAGCTTATAAGATAACGACTAATAACTATAAAGCTATCCTAACCAAACCTAAGTCTTCAATCTTCAATCTTGATGATATGTGCCTTGAAGATCTTGTTTATAGCTTGATTGAAGAACTTAGAACTTCCACAACGAGTTTCGATATTCTATCGCAAAGATATAAGACATTAGTCACAACATCAAATGTTTGACCATTATCAAAAAACAGAGTTTGTTCGCCCTTAGGGCTTACAGGATTCAAACACTTAATTTCTCATTGCAAACACTAAAGCTCTAACAAATGAACCGCGATGACTTGTGTTTTAATTTGAACCAAATTTATTTATACAACATAACAATAAATTTTATTTAATTACTTTTAAGTTATTTATTAATGTATATTAACAACAACCAATTAGAAATAAAACTCTTTTAAAACAAAAACTGCGTAGAAATGAAAACCAGATACAAATTTTAATCTTAACATCATACGAATTATAGAATAAGTTATAAACTAATAAGTTTATTTACTATATTTTCTAGTTTTATATATATATATATATATATATATATATATATATATATATTGTTAATATAATATTTTTGAAATTTGATAACATGAAATTCAATAACTAAATATTTTCCATTTCTTTTGTAGAACTTGAAAAAGTTATAAAATTGATATAAGAAATGTAGAATATAGAGTATATGAAATTTCGTGGAATGTGAGTTTTTTTTTTTTTTTGTATTTCATCTAAAATATTTTGTTTAATACTTTTAAAATGAAAAAATTATTTAATTCCATAGTCAATTAATTATAATTATTTATTATCATTAATAAAAATATATCTTATTAACTTTTAAAATTGAAAAACTCAAATAGTAATATCAATATTTTTTCTTTAAATTAATTTTATTATAAATTTCATTTATAATGTTTCATTTACATTTATGAAATTAACTGGTTAATTATCATATGGAATATTATGTGGCACTTTTACTGTACATGCCACAAATTTTAAGGTACTAGTTTAAAAATGCCACTGAAATATGACGTTTTGATAGATTGTCATAAAGTTTGTGGTACTATATGTGGCAATTGAACAAATGCCACAATGTTTTGTGGCACTTGTTAAAAAGTGCCATGAAAATGTGACATTTTCTCAAAATTGTCATAATTATGTGGCACTTCATGAGGTAATTGAAAAAAGCCATATATTTTGAGGCACTTTATGTGGCAATTGTTAAAAAGTGACACGAAAATGTGACATTTTTCTCAACATTGCCATAATTATGTGGCACTTCATGAGGCAATTGAAAAAATGCCATAAATTTTGTAGCACTTATTATAAAGTGCCACAAAATTATGGCATTTTCACATAAATGCCGTAAATAAATGACATATATCATAAGTGCCACAAGCTAAGTGCCACCAAAGCCCAAAATTTCCATAGTGGATTAACATTCCTTAACTAATAATGCAAGAAGACAACTTTATTAAAAGTAAAATACTTTTATTAATTTTCATCTTAAGTCAAAGTAAAACATTAAATTCCGGATTGAAGCAATATTATATTTGTTAAAGTATATAGCCTAAATAACATTTGAGTTTCCGATAACTACGTATCATCATATTGCTTATAACCCTTGTGTTATGTTTCTAAATTTCTTTTATATTATTAGTAGAATTTTTACTTTTTTACATTGATTTATGATAGTTGAATCTATTGATCATTGCTAGATACTTTTAATTTTTTATTTTTATTTTTATTTTAAATGTTTCGATTTATTTGATAATTCTTGGTAACCTTTTCTGTTACGTGTATTGATTTACTTATTTTCTAGAAGTCTTAGGAAATTTTTTAATTTAGACTTGATTTATTATTTTGATTCTAAGAAATGAGTTTTTTAGCCACGTCCAACAGTGTTTTTACAAAAGTGATTTTTCCCTAAAAGATTGCCATTAAAAAATGCCCAATTTGCCAAAAATTATAAAGTTTAGGAAGATCTTATTTGAGGGAATTTATTGGGAAGTTTCTGTGAACTTATGGGAATTTATGAGAATATTTTATACTAATATTTACTCATCTCTTCATCCTTTTTTTGTTCATGACTTTTGATGTTTAATTATTATTTATATTTATGTTTGATCCATTTTTTATCCAATATACTATTAATAAATTACCTTTAAATAATTTATTAATATACTATTAGACTAATTTTATCTTTCAGGGAATACAAATATTTTCTAAAATGAATCTTACAGCAATGCAAGTTTGGCGAAAAAGAACTTGAGTAGAAAAATTAAAGCTAACGAGTTTTTGTTCTAAATACAATTTTACAACCATTAAATTAATAATTTGAAATTCAGTATTTCCGTGCATAGCACGGGTCATTTGCTAGTGTATATCTATCTATATATATTAACATAAGTTATTTCTGAGTTAGTGTACATAGATTTTGATGGTGACAAAATTTAATGTTTTTCAAGCGTGACTTTTAGTTACCATCCTTAGATAGGAGAGTCAATACAACTCAAAATTATGTACTCCCTTTATTCATATTTAATTGTTGTTTAAGAGATTTAAATGTATCAAAATTAATTGTCGTTTAAGACTCTTTCATTAGTTGTCAACAATTTATTTCAATTATACCCTCGACATTTTTCTTTTTTTTTTTTTTTTTGTTGTCTCTGCCATTCTTATTTTTTTCTTTCTTTTATTATGCTATAAAAGTGAGAGAGAGGTGTAATACTGAAACTTTCAGTAATTTTTTTTTTTAATTTTTTAAAATTGTGTAAAGAGTTATATTTAGGAATAGAGGGAGTACAAGAGATGTCATAGGCCACAAAGGTGGTAAAAAGGATCTTGGTTCTTCAGTTGTAATTGTTTCTAATACCAATTTGGGATTAGTATCATATCCATGTTCATAAATAAGCAAATAAAGAAATAAATAAGTATAGATGCACGTGCATACACTTAGATTGCACCATATACACTACTCTTTCCATTCCTATTTAATTGTCGTTTAGAAGATATTTATGTATCCAAATTAATTTTCATTTACATGTCTTTTATTTGGTGTCAATAAATTATTCCAAGTATACCTTTAACATATTGTTTTATTGGAAAATGAAAGAAGAGGAAGAATGAAGGGGTATTATTAAAATGGTGGTGGAAAAAGTATTGTTTGTTTAAGTTTCTTAATTTTTTCAAAATATCTTAAACTACATATATTGAGGAATGGAAGGAGTATTTTATATAACACTTGGTATGTTACTCAAAGTATCAACAACCAATGACAAATGCAACCTCGATTTCGCAAGAAATTGACTATGGGTGAGTACGTTTATTACAAAAATAATTCTTTTTTCTTCTTAATATTTTTTCTCAATTGTAAAATTATAAAGTTATTTACAATTTATTATTGATTTAATTTTGCAGGTTTATATATTCAAGTACAATAGTTGTCGTGCATAGCACGGGTATTCTGCTAGTATATATATATATATATATATATATATATATATATATTACAGAGGCTGTTTTCATTTTTAACCAATCTCATTCTTCTAAATCCAACGTGTAATTTTCATGAATTTTGGTTCAATTAATTATTTTATAAAATTTTGATTGGTTGGTTAAATTTTACTTTGGTTGTAAACTTTTGATTGGCTTATAAGAGTATCCCACATTGAAAAGTTACATTGTTTTTTGAGTTTGACAATACTATAAAAGAGAGTACTTTGACATGTTTTGAGTGAGCAATTGCTTCTTATAATTGAAAATTATGGAAGCCCACTTATTTGCTTCTATATATATATATATATATATATATATATATATATATATATATATATATATATATATATATATATATATATAGTTAAAGTTTTAACAAATAACGGGTAATTCATATGACTGAGTCCTCTGAATTCCGATTGAGCTGACAATCAAGTTCGATTTAGCTCAGACTTATGCAATGTTCATTTTTTTTAATTCTTATGAAGCATTTTTTTTTTACATAATATATTTTTAAAAATAAATAAATATGGATATTTACAAATGAAAAAAATCAAATCAATTCGCTTTATTTGTACTGCAAAAATCAAATGGATCTTGTTCTAAACTCTCTAAAAAACTAAAGTATTAATTTTGTAGAAATTTTAATTTTTAATAAAATAAAAAAAGTAAAAAATATTAATCTAAACACAAATAAGAGAATTAACAACAATAAAGAGTCTCACATAAAAAAAAATAGTCATTATTTTTAAAATTTGACAAATGACAAGACTATAAAAGAAAATTAACGTGTATAAAATTTATACTCCCTACGATTCAAAATAGAAGTTTTTTTAAGAGTTATTTTTTGTTGCAAAATATAGGTTTTTTACAAGAAACACACTTATTGGCTAATTTACCCTTACATTATTTTCTCCATATATTCATTTTTGTCAAAATGTGTAGTTCGCATGCAACTCTTCATTAATTTATTTGTTCTTTTGGAGTATTAATTAGGGGTACTTTAGTCATCTTGATTAGTATCTTAATTTATGTTAAAACTTCTAAAAATACTTATATTTTGAATCGGAGGGAGTATATGATATCATCAAAGACATTCCCAGTTTTTTAGCACTATAGAGTTTTCGGGTCCTCAATCTAACTTTCAATTTTTTGATGTATTGATTGACACCTTTAACTTATTCAAATTAAATTTTATAATTTAATATATTTATGGTTTTGTTTTCTTCTATTTAATTTTCTAGATTTTCCTTTTTCCTTTTCAATATTATTCAAGATCCCACATTGAAAATGTACAAATTTTTTGGAGTTTGACAACATTATAAATAAAGGGTTGAGCATACTTTTCAATTGAATGAATTGGTAGGCTGATATTTAGCCCATTAAATTCAGCGCCAAATTCAATTTGTGTTTCAAAATTTTCTTTCCAATAGTCAATTTGTTTTTTGTTTTTTATAAAAAAAAGAAGTTCAAAGAGCTATTTTATTTTACGGGTTATTAAAACGGAATCCAGTGCTTAATACGGGTTATTAGGCTAGTGTATATATATATATATATATATATATATATATTAAAAAAAACAAAAAAGCTAACGTTAAGTAATTGAATTGACTTTCCATTAGTATATTTTTAATTCTCTCACTTTCCTGGACTTTTGGATCTGGTTTAAAATATGAAGAATATTATAAGTACATGATTGGCCTACTAAGTTAATCAATCACAATCATAAATGTTCGTATATAGTTTTGTTTTAAAGCTTGTAATTAACGAAATGTACTGGTCCATTATCATTAATATAAACGACAAAGTCTAAATTTAATATCTGGGTCTGCTTTTGCAACATGTATATATAAATTAGGGAAGTCCACTTATTTGATTCTTATATTGTTTATTTATGTAAATATAAATAGTTAAAGTTTTAACAAATAACAGGTAATTCAGATAATTGAGCCCTATGAATTCCAATTGAGATTACAATCAAGTTCGATTTAGCTTATACTTATTCAATGTTCATTTGTTGTTTTTTATTCTTATGCATCATTTTTATTTTCATAATATCTTTTAAAAAATAAATAAATATGGATATTTAAAAACGAAAAAAAAATCAATTCACCTTCGTTTATACTGCGAAAATCAAGTGAATCTTCTTCTAAACTCTCTAAAACTAAAGTATTAATTTGTAGAAATTTTAATTTCTAATAAAATAAAAAAGTAAAAAATATTAATCTAAAGTCAAATAAGAGAATTAACAACAATAAAGAGTCTAACATAAAAAATAAAAAAAAAATAGTCATTATTTTTAAAACTTGACAAATGACAAAACTATAAAAGAAAATTAATGTGTATAAAATTTATACTCCCTACTATTCAAAATAGAATTTTTTTTAAGAGTTAATTTTTGTTGCAAAATATATATCTTTTTACAAAATAGTATTTTTTTATACTCCCTACTATTCAAAATAGTATTTTTTTAAGAGTTATTTATTGGCTAATTTACCCTTACATTATTTTCTCCATATATTCATTTTTGTCAAAAATGTGTACTTCCCATGCAACTCTTCATTAATTTATTTGTTTTTTTTGGAATATTAATTAGGTGTACTTTAGTCATCTTGATTAGTGTTAAAACTTCTAAAAAGACTTATATTTTGAATCGGAAGGAGTATATGACACTACAAAAAAACTGTGTAACAGGGACGGACATTTCCGTCGCTAAACTCAGTTTAGCGACCGATTAATGTGGTCGTGTATTTTTCGTCGCTAAGCAAATTACCGACTGAAAACCGACGGAAAGAATTTCAGTCGCTATTTGTCGACCGAATGGTCAACATTGTTGACTTTCGACTTTGACTGGTTAACGACCGAATATCGACGGAAAGTCTAGGGACCGAATATTCGGTCGCTATTTTTCGACCGAATACCGATCGAATGGTCAATATTGTTGACCTTTGATTAGTTAACGACCGAATACCGACGGAAAGTCTAGGGACCGAATATTCCGTCGCTATTTGCCGACTGAATACCGACTGAATGGTCAACATTGTTGACTTTGACTGTTTCGGTCGTTATTCCGTCGCTAAATTGTTTTTAATTTAAAAAAATAAATCTAAAATTTAATTAAATCCCTATTATAAAAAACAGCAATACGTCCAAAAATACAAACCAGAAACAATATTATTAATAAGATCCCAAATAGCTAAAATAATCAATAAACCCAAAAATAACATTGCATAACCAATTATCTTACTAAAAAACACAAGTTTACACTTCTCATTTACATTACAACACTCACAATCAACGTGTGCACTTCTCATTACATTACAACACTCACAAACAAGTCCACACTTTGAATTACAACACTCACAATCAAAGTGTGCACTTCTCATTTACATTACAACACACACACTTTGAATTATCAAAACTCACAATCAAAGTGTGCACTTCTTATTTACATTACAACACTCACAATCAAAGTTTACACTTCTCATAAACTCCTTGATGTCATTTATATGTATACCTTAGAAATGCATGTGTTGCAATCTGAAAATTGAAGAATCAAATTATTTTATGGCAATGAAATTACCACTTTGAATTATGTTAAAAAGTTATACAATACGACAATTAATTTATGGTAATAAAGTACTAAAAAATAAACCAACAAATATGACTCACCTTCAATATGTGGAAAGTCTAAACAAATATTCCTTGATGTCATTTATATGTATACCTTGGAAATGCATGAGTTGCAATTTGAAAATTGAAGAATCAAATTATTTTATGGCAATGAAATTACAACTTTGAATTATGTTAAAAAGTTATACAATACGACAATTAATTTATGGTAATAAAGTACTAAAAAATAAACCAACAACTATTACTCACCTTCAATATGTGGAAAGTCCTCCATTATAAACACAATATCTGCATATATCAAGTCTTAATAATTAAATGCATATTAACTTTGAATCTTATGTTTGATAATTTTCAACCTTATTTTTCAAGTAATTATTAACGTGTGATAATGGCATATTGTCTACTATGTTATTCATGGCATCTTGCCTATATATATATTGTTTGCTGCAAATTTTATCGTGCAATAGAACTAATATGAATATTCTTGTTATGTTCGATTATCAATTATTTACTTATTGGAACTAAAATGATATAATTAGCATACATTTCAATAATACACCAAGAAAACTACATTGGATGTTAAAAAAACTCCAATAATCCTAAAAACCCCATGTACATTATCACAAAAAAACACTATATAAACAGTAAAATTACATACCTTTTGAGTAAAATAAAACCCAACAAATTTCTTGAAAAAGTTGAGATTTTTTTTTTTTTTAATTTGCTACTAATTATCATTCAAGCTTATCACATTCTTTCACTGAAAAACAAAGAAACACGCCCCAAAAACATTGCAAGAAATTATGAGAATTGGCAAAATAATTGCAAGAAATTATAGAAAACCCATATATTAAAATCCAAGCAGAAATCAGTACTACCTCCCCTCCATTTTTGTTTTAATCTTCTCAAAATAGATGTACTTATTCCAATTGTTAAGAAAAAAGCTAGAAAAGGCAAGTTTCTCACCTAAACCCTAAAAACCCAATTGAAATCGGAGGTGGTGGCGATGGAAGGAGGGAGGGGATTTGGGGGAAATCTCCGGAAGAGGTGGTGGTGGAGATGGAGGTCGCGGGAAAACGACGTCGTTTAGGCATTTAAACCTTAGAGGGAGAGGCTTCTTGCCTTAGATATTTTTAGAGAAATAAAACGCACAAAACAACGTCGTTTAGGCATTTAATAATGGCGACCGAATAGCGACGGAATTCGCAAATTCGGTCGCCACATAGAATGCTTAACACTTGTACAATTTTCAAGTAAATGAGCCCACGAAATGGCAAAACGACGACGTTTAGGCATTTAATAATAGCGACCGAATAGCGACGGCATTGGCCTAATCGGTCGCTATTCGATCGCCACTTAGAATGTTTAACACTTGTCTAGTTTTAAAAAAAATTAGGCCATGAACTGGAAAAACGGCGTCGTTTAGTCATTTAATAATAGCGACCGAATAGAGACGGAATTAGGGTTAGGGTAGGGCGACCGAATAGCGACGGCCTTGGCAAATTCCATCCCTATTCGTTGCTAATATTTTCCCGGATTCCGTATTTTTAAAATAGCGGGGTTTTTTAAGGATATATAGAAACATTTTTATATAGGCAAAATGTTTCTATATATCCTTAAAAACTCCGCTATTTTATAAAAAACGGAATCCGGGAAAATCATAGCGACGACCTTGGCAAATGTGGTCGCTATTCGGTCGCTCCTTAGCTTGATAGCGACCGAATAGCGACGGACCATGCTAAAAAATTATAAATTCGAAAATCGACATCGTTTAGAATGCGAGTACGAACTACTATGAATATTTTAGTAATTATTTGTTTATTAATAAAATTTTAACTCCATCACTTAATGATTCACGTAAGTGCACACACAAATGTATTACTTGAATTTTTCTGCTTCGAGTATATATCGGTATTTTGTGAATAAGTATAAGTTTTAATTGTTTGAATATTCAAGTTAATGTGAATGTGTGTGTGTGTTTGTGTGTGTGTGTGTGTGTGTGTGTATATATATATATATATATATATTAGTAATAGTAACTAAAATAGGCAAAATATTTTTATATTTTATAAAAAACGGAATCCGGAAAAATAATAGCGACCGAATAGCGACGGCCTTGGCAAATTCCGTCGCTATTCGGTCACTATTATTTTCCCGGAATCCCTTTTTTTTAATAAAATAGCGGGGTTTTTAAGGATGTATAAAAACATTTTGCCTATTTTAGTTACTATTACTAATATATATATATATATATATATATATATATATATATATATATACACACACACACATTAACTTGAATATTCAAACAATTAAAACTTATACTTATTCACAAAATACCTATATATACTTGAAGAAGAACAATTCAAGTAATACATTTGTGTGTGCACTTACGTGAATCATTAAGTGATGGAGTTAAAATTTTAATAATTGATTATTAATAAACAAATAATTAATAAAATATTCATATTAGTTCGTACTCGCATTCTGAACGAAGTAGGTTTTTGGATTTATAACTTTTTAGAATGTTCCGTCGCTATTCGGTCGCTATCAAGCTAAGGATCGAATAGCGATCGAATTTGCCAAGGCCATCGCTATTCGGTCGCTATGATTTTTCCAGATTATGTTTTTTTATAAAATAGAGGGGTTTTTAAGGATATATAGAAACATTTTTCCTATTTTAGTTACTATTAGGCAAAATGTTCCTATATATCCTTAAAAACCCCGCTATTTTAAAAAATAACGGAAATCGGGAAAATAATAGCGACCGAATAGCGACGGCCTTGGCAAATTCGGTCGCCCAACCCTAACCCTAATTCCGTCGCTATTATCGGTCGTTATTCCGTCGGTAATCCCTCGTTAATTTCCGTCGGTATTCGGGATCTTTAACGTTCATAAAACGACATCGTTTTGTGTCCTTCATTTATTACTATACAAATAAACACCGTTATGTATTCCGTCGGTATTCGGTCGTTAAATTCCGTCGGTATTCGGTCGTTTTATATTCCGTCGGTAAACGGTCGTTAATATCCGTCGGTATTCGGTCGTTAAGGGTGAACAAAACGACGGCGTGTCAATTTGGTCAACGGGACCGATGTGGCCGACGGAATAACGACCAATTCGTTTTCGGTTTCTATGCGGTCGTTATTCCGTCATTAAATTTGTGACCGAAAATTTCGGTCGCTATTTAACTGTTTCTTGTAGTGTGATATAATCAATGACATTTCCAGTTTTTCAGCACTATACAGTTTTCGGGTCCTCAATCTAATTTCCAATTTTTTTTTATGTATTGATTGACATCTTTAACTTATTCAAATTAAATTGTATAATTTAATATATTTATGGTTTTTGTTTTATTCTATTCTAATTTTCTAGATTTTCCTTTTTCCTTTTCAATATTATTCAAGACCCCACATTGAAAACGTACAAATTTTTTGGAGTTTGACAACATTATAAATAAAGGGTTGAGCATGCTTTTCAATTGAATGAATTGGTAGGTTGATATTTAGCCCATTAAATTCAGCGCCAAATTCAATTTGCTTTTCAAAATTTTCTTTCCAATTGTCAATTTGTTTTTTTTTTTTTAATAAAAAAAATAGCTCAAAGAGCCATTTGATTTTCATATTAGCACAGGTTATTAGGCTAGTATATATATATTAAAAAACTAAAAAAACTAACGTTAAGTAATTGAAATGACTTTCCATTAGTATATTTTTAATTCTCTCACTTTCCTGGATTTTTGGATCCGGTTTAAAATATGAAGAATATTATAAGTATATGATTGGCCTACTAAGTTAATAAATCAATCAAAATCATAAATGTTAGTATATAGTTTTGTTTTAAAGCTTGTAATTAACGAAATGTACTGGTCCATTATCATTAATATAAACGACAAAGTCTAAATTTAATATCTGGGGCTGCTTTTGCAACATGTATATATAAGTCTGCATACACGATCGTAACTTCATTGCCAAATAACAACTTCCTCTTAACATGGATTCCATGCCTCTTGTTTTTCTGATTTGTTTGCTTATCATTAGCTGCAATTCTTCGCATATATCTGCAAAGGATTTGCAGACTTATATCGTTCACGTTGAGCTTCATAACACCAAGCTTTCTACTGCAAGCTCAACCGAAAATTTGGAGAGTTGGTATCGTTCTTTTCTTCCAATTAGCACTGCAGACTCAGATGAAGGATCAGATTTAGTCTATTCATATCACAATGTTTTCAAAGGGTTTGCTGCTAAATTATCTGTTGAGCACCTGAAATCAATGAAAAAGATGCCAGGTTTTGTATCTGCTCGACCTGAGGAGATACTGTCTTTGTATACAACCCACACTCCAAATTTCATGGGGTTACACCAGAATGCTGGTTTCTGGCATCAATCAAGCTACGGTAAAGGTGTAATTATCGGAGTTCTTGACAGCGGAATAAATCCTAATCACCCTTCCTTTAAGGATACAGGGATGTCTCCACCCCGTAGCACGTGGAATGGAGAATGCGAGTTCAATACAGCATTATGCAATAACAAAATTATTGGAGCAAGAACTTTCCACTCGACAAATGGTTCACCGGCGGATGAAGATGGGCATGGAACTCACACTGCAAGCACTGCTGCTGGGAATTTTGTGAAAAGTTCCAATATCTTTGGAAACGCTAACGGCACTGCTTCTGGTATTGCCCCTCTTGCTCATTTGGCAATTTATAAAGTGTGTAGCGGTGTTGGTTGTCCTGAAAGTGCCATATTGGCTGGCATGGATGTAGCCATTGACGATGGCGTTGATATCATTTCTCTTTCTCTTGGTGGAAGCTCAAAACCTTTTTATTCAGATAACATTGCTCTCGGTTCATATAGTGCAATGGAGAAGGGAATACTTGTGAGTTGTGCAGCTGGAAATAGCGGACCTTTTTTTAGCACTGTGTCAAATGAGGCCCCGTGGATACTCACAGTCGGTGCAAGTACAACTGATAGAAAGATAAGGGCAACTGTAAAACTCGGAAACAACAAAGAATTTCACGGGGAATCTCTTTATCAGCCAAAAGATTTTCCTCGAACACAATTTTCATTGTTCTACCCAAAAATGAATAATGCTCGGTATTGTTCATCTCAGCTTATCAATAACGTTAAAGCTCGAGGAAAGATTGTTATATGCAATTATGGGGGTGGCGTATCTCCTATTGGTAAAGGTCAAAACGTAAAGGCTGCCGGTGGTGTTGGAATGATTCTCATTAATCCTCAGATATATGGTTACACCATACAAGCTGCAGCTCATGTACTTACGACGACACACTTAAGTTATGTTGATGGGCTTAAAGTTGTAGCTTATGTAAACTCAACAAAATCACCGAAGGCTTCCTTTTCATTTGAAGGTACTATCATTGGAGACAACCACGCTCCCGCAGTTGGTGCATTTTCTTCTAGAGGACCTAATCAGGCAAGCCCGGGTATTCTAAAACCTGATATTATTGGCCCTGGTGTTAACATTCTTGCAGCTTGGCCTTATTCTATTGGAAAAAACACCATCTTTAATATAATATCAGGCACTTCAATGGCTTGCCCACACCTAAGTGGAGTTGCTGCTTTGCTCAAAAGTGTACATCCTGATTGGTCTCCTTCTGCTATCAAATCCGCTATAATGACAACAGCTGATGTTGTGAATCTTGCAAAGAAACCAATTGAAGATGAAAATCTCTCTCACGCGAACGTCTTTGGCACTGGTTCAGGACATGTAAATCCAGCTAAGGCTAACAATCCAGGACTAATTTATGACATCAAAGCAGATGATTATATACCTTATTTGTGTGGTCTACAATATACAAACCGGCAAGTTGCGAACATTTTACAGAGAAATGTGAATTGTGATTTGAGAATAGCTGAGGCACAACTCAATTATCCTTCATTCTCAATCATATTTGGATCTTCAGTTCAAAAATACACAAGGACAGTTACCAATGTTGGTGAATCTAATTCATCTTACATTGTACATATTGTTCAACCCCCAGGTGTTATTGTGACGGTGAAGCCTAATACCCTGACATTCTCAAAACTGAACCAGAAATTGGAATATGAAGTTACATTCACCAGATTATCAACAACGACAAACGATACTGCATCTCAAGGATTTCTGTCGTGGAACACAAATAATCACTCTGTGAGGAGCCCGATTGTCGCAATTACGGAGCCATGAATAACTCCAAATTTCTATTGTTGTTTTTAGTTATTAAATAATTGATATGTTCCCTAATTCGTAGATGAGTCTATTTCTGTTTACTAGTTGTTTGCATGTACTTCTTTGTTTTTTTAACACTTTTATTGTTCCAATTAATGAAGCCATGAAAAACTCCAAATTTCTAGAGACTAAATATTTGTATTGTTGTTTGTTTTCTATTAAATAATTGGTATATATATTTTTTTGGTTAATTAAAGATAGATTAAGGAAAAAGACAAGAATTTACAACGGGAAGAACAACATATATAGAAGAGAAGCAAACTAAGACAGGAAGTAAAAGACATAAAATTATAAAATATAGCTATTCTTAATTCTAGGGGATTCATGACCTGCCTTGTCATGAAGCCAGTAAATATGTGCAAAATCAGGTATGCTGTGGAAAATTTGGCTGTCATTCAGAGGCAAAGAATTCCCATACTTTGCTAAGCAGTCAGCCACTTTGTTGGTCTCTAATGCGTGCTGAATGCTGCAAATTTGAAAATGAGAAACTAGCAATCTGCAGTCAGAAATAATGTTAGAGTACTTCAAATTGGTACAATTTGTTAGCCGGTCTAACACAAATTTAGAATCTACAGATATTTCTAGTTTGTCAATTTTATGTTCTTTAGCAAGGTTAAGTCCATAGCGTAGAGCTAAGAATTCTGCTTCATTATTTGTTGTATAATGAATATGGAAGTTGAAACCTATGATCCAATCGCCAAGGTGGTTCCTAAGAATCCCTCCCCCTCCTCCTGGATCAGGGTTTCCTATACAAGATCCATCTGTGTTAAGCTTAGTAATGCAAGGGGAAGGGGGATGCCATTTAACATACATGATAGAAGGAGTAGGTTGTCTAAAAGCAGGTTATTAGCATAGACAAATTCAATACTCTTTGAGATAATATATTTATAGTTAATTAAGCTCTTGAATGTTTTTGTTGAAAAATCTGGCATTTCTGCTTAAACAAAGTTGCCAACAAGCAAAGGTAAAAGTAAAATGGTCCCTAGGGCCTGCCATGACCCGTGGTGGTGACTGGAGCCGAACCCACCCAAACTTTTTTTTACCCAAAAAAAAGAGGTAAAAGTAAAGCTCCAAGGAATGTAACGATTAAAGGAAAGTGTAGTTGTGCAGTTGGTTTTAATCCAACATTCAATGGGAACACTAGCATGAATGAGATTTAAAATAGGGATATTGAGAATTTTATTAAAGCTACACCGCAGTCTACGTGCATGCTTGCATTTTGGAAATATGTGTTCAGTGTTTTATGATAGAAGAGGGCAAGATTTGCTAGTGATAATTTTTCTTCTATGAAGAAGATAAGCATGTGGTAATCTATACCTAAAACAGAGCCAGAAAATTTTGATTTTAGGGAGAGGAGATATTTTCCACAGCCATTTATTCTGACTATATGGGTGCAAAATAATTGATATTTTTCCAAGTGCATAGATGAGACTATTTCTCTTGACTAGTTTTTTTTGTTGTACTTTTTTTAACACTTACTTGCAAGTACTTTAGTTTGCGTGACTTATAAATCTTTTTTCCTTTCTTTTTTCCTTGTTACTATATATATACTAGCATAATAATCTTAAAAAATCTTATATTTATAAATGAAAATTATGGAAAAAAATAATTGAAATATAGATTTTTTTTTATTGTCTCGGCAAGTCGTATTTAGTGGTTCAGCGTATGACCATCCCTTATCTAGACCTCTAGTTTTAAGTATCAAAAGGACTAAAGAAAAAGACTTCATGGATAAAAAAAAAAAAGTAAAATAATTAAAAGAAACCAAGAAAACCAAAATAAATAAATAAATAAATAATTCCGTGACCAAATTAGACTAAACCAGTGTTATGCATGGTGTACATGTGATATCTGTAACTTTTTGACTACGTGTCATGTTGCGTGTAATTTATTTTTGTGTGACTTAGAGTGTAGCGTAATTGATTTCGTGTCATTACGCGATTACGAACCTATTTAATTTTAATAACATGTTACATGTTTCATTATTGTGCACGTTTTATTGAGGGGCCTTTCGTACGCGTAATGTGGTTTGGGGATTTATTTGTAGTTCATCTAGATGGGTAATTTTAATTAGATAATTAATAGAAATTGAATTAAAAGAATATGGAAGGGCATCAGTTTCGTGGGTTTTAGAAATCAATAGGCAGCAGCAGGGTTTTAGTATTTAAAACAAAAAGTAACTAAAAAGGTGTGAGTTATTGGCATGTAATTAAAGGAAAAACATTTTAAGCATTTTCCGTTTCCTTTTGTAAATAGTATATATATATATATATATATATGAGTATTGGGGCAGAGGCTTAATCACCAAAGTTTAAAAAAATAGAGAAGCATCAACATTGGGAGTCGTGCATAATATTAGAGAAGAGAGGGAAAATAAAGGCTGTTGTTGAGCCGCAAGAATCACTGTGAAGCAACAGTGAGTTCTTTTTAGAGTTTCAGATTCTTGGTCAGACTTTGAGAGATTATGGAGGTATTGTTACTCGTCCATTTTCGCCCCGTAATATACCGATTCGAAGATAATCGAATAAGCTTCGAGTGAGCGCAGACGGAACGTCATTCCGAGTCCCGAGCAGGAAGTTATCGCACCGTGAGCGGGTCTGGGCAGTGCAGATTTCGGGTTTGTGTATTTAATTGCTTCCGATCGAGGTAGGGATCCTATTTTTATATTATTTTATGTCCGGAATTGATATATATATGTTGGTACTGTTTTGAATTGTTTAATTACTGATTTTACGTTAATTAATACATAAATTGTTGAGGTTACAAATTAACTGCATGTTTGTGTTTATTGTTTTATTAATCGTATAACTATCTTGAAATTATTATGTTTACCTAATGAGATATAATCTGAAATGTTTTCACTGTTTATGTAATTCATTATATATCTAATTGTATACCTTTATAGTTATTCATGAATTATTAGTTGGTCAATTGATGAACTTGCCTATCTAATTATATCGCTTTGATTGTCATATTTGGTTGTCGCCTTCTTGGTTTTGGTCGATCGAGTCGTCGCCTTCTATTTGAGCTCTTGTATAGGATCGATTGATTAGCAGGATTCATTCGAATATCGAGTCGTATAAGAAGGTCCTTTGTGATCTAAGTGAACAGTGAAACATCCAAGGTCTTAACCCGATGAGGAGATCATTGGGCCTGTAACGGTTTTGTGGAGTCCCTGGTGAGGGATGATGATGCAATACATAGAATGGATCCTTAAACCTTGGAACCTTAGTTCAGGGGGTCATACTGAACCTACGTGTTGAAACATCTTGGGCCGTCCTAGTTTGGACTATAACTAGGGCCGTTATAGTCATTGTTGATTAATAAGTGAATAGACGATTGAGCTCGAATTGTGGGATTTAGTGTCATAGCGGTAGTGATGTTCCTAGTGTCTAATCGATGGAGTGATGGAGTGTATTGTGTTGGTAAAGCGTGGTGCTTTGCATACATTCGATTGTGAAAGCGTTTAGATGCGAAGAATGTGACTATTTAGCTTACTTGTTTTTCAACTTGTATTTTGAGGATGTGTTATGTGCCTTCTTGTGTTTATTATTTGTGTATATTTAGTCCCTACTGAGCACCGGAGCTCAGTCCACCCGCTTATTGTGCAGGTGATGATGAGTACATTGATGATGTTGATAGAGCTTGGGAAGGGGAACAGGAAGAGTGATCCATAACCGGCTTTAATTAGAGATTTAGTTCTGTTATTCATTTATTCGTAGAACTATTTCATTTATAGCATTGTTGGATATTTTTTTTCTTTTGTAATACTTAGTATTTCACTCATAGTAATTTGATTCCACTACTTAACTCTCGTTTTTGGATTATATCATAAAAGAATTCCTTTTTAGTAACTATGTTTGTCGGCTTTGGTGTTTCATCAACCAATGAGACACTGTCATGTCATCGACCCTGGTTACGGGGTGTGACAGAACATAATGGTCTATATTGGAAATGATAGGTAGTAAAATAATATTAAACTTAAAACTAATGCATACAATAAAATATTTAGAGCTATTTTAACTGCATTGAGCATATTAAGAGTGAAAATACTGATGCATTTGCTACAACTTGTATTGGAAAGATGTTAACTAACATCCAATTTCCTGTTGCAAAACAAATCTTATAATGAGAGAGGTATAATTTTAAGTTTCAATTTGATTGTTTTAAGCTCTAAATTTAGTTTGTGAGAAGGAGAATAATTTCAAGAAAATATTTTTTGTGTGTGTTTGTTTATCTTTATGACATCATCAAACAAATTTATCTGCTTTTAAAGTCAAAGGAAAAGTAAGGGGAAAAAGATAAAATAGACAGAACTATAGTTAAGCTGGAAAAGAAGAAACAATATTGATGGTGAATGTTTAAAATTGTTTAGTAATACAAATGCCATGAGTTTATTGACATATTCTTATTCATTCTTTTGAAGAAACCAGACCACTTTGAATGTCCATTTCTTCGGAAAACAAAACCTCTATATTATCTCTTTTCCGCCCCTTTTTTTTTCTCTCTCTAATCTCCACCCGAAGGAAATATTTTCCCCTCAATTTTTAAAATATCTGAACTTTAACAAAAAGGAAAAATCACACATATTTGCCTATTCCTACTGAAATCTCAAACATTAGCAAAACAAATGATACTTACACTTGAAAGATTTATTTGAAAATGAAAGGAGGAGAAAAACTAGAGAAATAATGGAATATAAAATTGCATGAAAACTTGAAGGCGTGACTTACCCATCATACATAGAATCGACAAAATAGAAAGAAGAATTCAAGACACTTTATCAAAAAAAATTCAAACTTAATCAAAATAACAGCAGATTAGTGCTTAGGAGTGGATTCAAAATTAAGAAATCCAGAAAAAATCAGGAATAAGAAAAAATAAAAGAATTAAGAAAAAAATGTTGGAAAGCTTTGAACCTTCATCTTGGTTCCATGATCGATAGGATTTAGAATTGATATAACTTGAGTTGAGGGTTGATGTGTACCAGTTAAACGGGTTCGGATCTCGGAGCTCATCCCTCTAAGAAAGCAAACGGATCTCAAAAGAAATAGAGTAACATGTAAGACAAAAAATAATCAAAGAGTGGTGGGGAAGATCCTAAGTATTCTCCAATGCTAAAGTTAGTTTTTTAGAGAGCAAGAGATACAGAGAAATAACTCAATGTTTGATAAACAAGTAACCCGTAATAATGAAATCATTAATTGATACATGCTATTTATAGAAATGTTGCAGACTACCGACTAGCGAGTAATCGATGTAGTCGGCGATGAGTCGGCTTACCTAGATTACAAAGTATTTTTTAAAATTCTCTTACCCTATATATTATACTAGTAAAACAAAATCGTATAAAAATGAACCAATCAAATACTAGTCAAATCAAAGTACAGAAAGTCCATCCATAATAATTAAATTCAATACAATAATAAGTAATAACAAGTTCAAATACTAAAATAATCAAACAACGTAGTTTTGGGTAGAAAATTTAGTTTAAAAAAAGTCATCAAAGTAGTTTTGACAGACTTTGCCAGACTTTTGATCGACTTTTTAACCCCGATTTTGGAGTTTTTTAGTCAATTCGATGTTGACTAGCGATTTTTGGCCGACTCGTCCGATTTTTACAACATTGATTTATAGTAGTTACCTATTAGAATTACACTTACCACATAAGTGTTGTAGTTGGATATGGAATAGGGAATCTCAATCCCTAAAGGAGTCAAACTTTTTTTTTTATAATAGTTGACATAAACCAGACATGTCCTATTTACCACGTGTAAAATATCGCCGCGGGTCCACCGGGGGCCCATTAATAGGGCTTGGGACGAAACCCACCATAAAGCCCCTCAAGACCTCGGGTGTTAGTGTCTGACGTTGAGGTCTTTGAAAGAGTAATTGTGAAAGCTCAAAACCAAAACTCTGCCAAACCTTAGACCTCGGGTAAAAAAGAATTACCTATGTATCATAAGTGAGATATCTTAGAGAAGAAGCATCCCAAACTTCTAATATTCTGTCGGGCAAATAACGAAAAGTCCACATTTTAGTCATGAACTTGTACTCGGGTATATCTGCAACTTATAATGTTTCGGGATATAATTATCGCATTAACTATAGAAAGCATCGAGAATCTCAATGGTCAGTTTAGCTTACCCGGAGGTTAAGTAATGAATAATATCCCGAAAATTTTTCTCATCCGACGTGTGTCTTTATAACATCTTGAAGACGAATAATTTCCTCTTCGGTGAATGTGAAACATCAACGCGTATCATAAATGACCGCACAATAATTACTTTTCACTGTCCTATAAATATGTAGTAATGTGTGGGTAAAAAGACTCACTTTTTGGAACTTTATTCTTTGCTCCCTTGCAACTATTCATCTTCTTTTTTTTCCGTACTTTATATTTTTCAGTTTTCTTTGAGGCAACGAAGATACTCCTTAGTACCTCAGAGACGAAAAGAACTTGTCTTCCGTTGCTACCTCTAAGCCATGAATCGTTGCCGCCTATGGTTTGTACCGCCAGAATTCTTTTCCGTTGTTGCTAATAGTCTATTATTTTTGTCAGAAAGACGATGACCCAAAAAAAATTTAGACCATCAGGCAATAATCCACAGCCCAAGCCTCTTGTTGTTAAACATGTAGCTGGTGATGTACAAATAGCTACTGGAAATATTTCCATTAAGTTTCCTGAAAACGTACGCAGGAAAATAGGTAGCAGGATGTCTCACCGAGTAAGCATTCCACAAGTTGTGACCTATCCATCACGGATAGTAAGTAGCTGGAGGAGCTTAGATAAAAGTGAAGCATCTATGATTTGTCTATCCTAGATGAGTCCATACTAAAACAATTTTAGGATGATGCTCCCATTGCCCCTGATGTAGATTACATAATTCCATCTCCCGAGAATAGAGTTAGTTACCTGCCTCAGGGATGCGCGGTTATGTATTTTGAAAATCTTCAGGGCGGTTTGACCATACCTCGTCATAGGCTTTTGGTAGACTTGAGTAGTTTTTCCAACATAAACCTTAGTCAACTAAGTCCTAATCTTGTTAGGTTTGTCGGTCTCATCCTCCTGCTTTACACATTCAGGGGTTCCTACTAGTTTAGATTTATTTAGGTTTTCTTGGAAATAGTCCTCATGAATAAAGTAAAAGAGTGTGCACCTCCCTGGGTAAACAAAGGATTATGGTGATTTACCCATAAGCATAAATTTTTGACCCCGGATGTGAAATTGATATCACACGAACCTTCATGTTTTAAAAAGTGGAAAGAAAACTTCTTTTTTGTTCGTCCGGCCCCGAGGGGATTTACCCAAGAATGGAACATGTATATCGATATTCCAAACCCTTAAGCTAGTACTAATGTCGACTCTGAGGGTATAGTTACCTTAAGAAGATACGCTTTTGGGAGGATTGCCAAGAAGTCTTGGAGTCCAGCTCTTTGGATCTTTATATATCAACGGTCCTCTAATAATGTTGTCATTTTATTGCATACAAAGTTCAATCTATGAGGCCAAGGACGATCAGGACAAGGTATACTCTCCAAAATATCTAGCCTTCTCGGGCATGAACCCCCGTGGGAGAGGATGATGAAATACCCTTTGAGGTTATAGAACCTACGAGGGGTGAATTAGGTTCTTAAAAACTTTTTAAGTTTATCTAAAACTTCTTTGCCTAAGTGTTCACCTTAACAACAAGTATGTTGTTTAAGCACATAAGGTGATTCAACTATGTTTAAGCACATAAGGTGATTCAAAGAGTGAAGTTCACAAATATATTTTTGCTAGCTCACAAAGAACTAGTTCTCAACTAATGAGAAGCTTGGGTAACCAATCTCTTTCAAAGGAGATTTTATAATTTAGCTCACAACTACAAATCCCTCAATTGGATTGGATATACAAATGAAAATTCTATTACTCTTTGTGAATAGAAGAGAGAGATGAAGTTTAAGGTCAACACAAATGCTTTTAAAAGAGATGAAATTCATATCAAAAGTGTAAGTTTGTATGTTTATAAAGTGTATATATGCCTAATGCCCTCTTATGGCTTGATTGGTTATGAAAAAATCAAATTTGAAAGCTTTTTATAGGTCAAGAATACACTAGCTTTGTTGGTCACAACGACTATAATTTTTTCCTTGAATTGACAACTTCGATCGAAGAAACTAGGTCGACCGGAGAGCCTTAAAACAAAGGTTAAAGGCCCTCTGTTCATATCTCGGTCTACCGTAAGTCAGTGTTTAGATCTACTGAAGTAAAGGTCGCTCGACCTATCTAATATCTTGGTCGTCTGGATAGAATACAATCGTTTGAGGATTCGAACATTCAAAACTCGAATAAGGACAAAAACTCACTAGTCTACTGGTTCAACACTGTTAGTCGACCAAACATCTCTAGTCTACCGAGACAAAGTCTAGGTCTACCGGAGGACAGTCCAAAAGTGGTTTTTATACTTAGTTAAGTTTACAATGTTCTCATGCACATGCCTAAGTGTTATGTAAAGATATAAAACACATTTAAAGTACTTAGGCATTGACCAACTTGTTTACAAAAACCAATTCAAAGTATTGAACTAAGTAAAACATGAGGTTTTGAAAAAAAATGAAATGTGGAGCTTTAAACATCTATGTATCTAGTATTCTCAAAGGAAAGATTAGTCACAACAGATTATCTATAAGCTTAGACTAATCTTCCTAAGGTCTTCAAGTCTTCAAGTTGTTTATCATCTTGGAGCTTGGACATTGAAGCCTTTGATCAACATCTTCTTTGAGAGATGAAGTCCTCTTGCATTATTCATGTAGTGTATTGGACTTCACACTCCTTGTCAATGAGTCTACCATTTTATTCGTACTCTTGTTGGATTGAGTAGGTCTTGACATGTTGCTCTTTCTTCTTCATTGACTTTGCAACACTACAAGAAAACTGTGTAACAGGGACGGACATTTCCGTCTAAACTCAGTTTTGCGACCGATTAACAATTGAATGACATGGTCGTCTATTTTTCGTTGCTAAGCAAATTACCGACCAAAGTGAAGGGATTCATGGGCGGAAACTCGTTCCAAACACCCATGGATCCTCCCCTGAAGGATCCGCTCATATGAAACAATTCGAAAAAACAGCGGAAAAACTTATGTTTCTTGGATTCAAGAAGCTACTTCTTGAATGAAGGATGATGTTTCTTGGATGTGTTGCTGCCACCAAACGGAATTCCCTTTGCGGAATATCCCTCTACCGGTATCCACGCGACGAAACGGGCGGCGAGTGCTAGCTCTTCGTCTTTCTGATTTTCGGAGATTAGAGAGGAAAAGGGAGACCAAAACTGAAATCAGATTTCGGAGAATGGCAAAGGTTGCGACTGAAAAATCCTTACCCTAGTGGTTTCGCCAAGAGATAATTATATAGGGTGTGGGAGTTTGTTCCCATAACCAACTCTCACATCCCCAACTCCTCTGGCAGCTGGGAGTCTCTAACTCCCACGTTCCCTAGAATTCTGCTCGGGTAGTGGGAGTCTTTATCGGATAATGACTCCCACGTAATCCCAGCTATACCGAAAATGCCCCTTATCTCTAATTCGAATGATAACACTTTATCATTCTCAGAAAGGTGAATGTCAGATACAATGAACCTAGACACATTCTAGATTCATTGAATCTGGACATGAAGCTTGTTAGCTCGTCTATGCGTGTGACCCTGTAGGTTCATCTCACAGTGGCAATGAAAACACACTTAGTAGTAGTGTGAGTTCATAAATCACAAGCGGGCCCTAGCAGGACATTGTGACTACCCAAAGTGAATGAATTTACAACGGAACCTAATATCAATCTACTATTTAACCCCTTTGTCTCGCGATATCCTAATTAAGCATAAGGCATGGTGGTCGTCACCCTTATTAAGCTTAATTGTATTTATGCTCGATCTCCGTGTAGATCTGCTTTTGACAAATAGCATTTGATAACCACTTTATCAAATACATTTGAGCACGGCCATGCATTTAAACAGTCTTTCCCTATCGAGGGGCCCATGGATATCTCTCTCTAATAATAGAGAGGGACAAACTCCTTACAATGTCTCTCACATTCAAGCTATGATAGGACACTATATCCGATCATCGATCGTATTGATTACTCATACAAGTAACGTCCGATCGAGTCAAAACGTGGCTCCATTCATACTAGAATCAATGAAGACATAAGGTCTAAGGATTCAAAAATAGTATTGAGGAAGTAATACTTATGACTTAAGACCATGAAGTATTACTTCTCGACGGATCACGTCCCAATACAATGTATCCCCTATATATTGCATCTATGATGTGATTTGTATCCATTACACATGATCAAGTAAAACAAGATCATCAATCAACAATCATACTAGTTTTATTTCATAGTAATTAAGCATTACATAAAACTAGGGACTTCTAGAATAGTAATTACGTAAGCTAATGAGTTTTACTATCAAATCACACATTTGATAATCAAAAGAAAAAATTAACTATTCAAGTACATGCTCAAAAGATAATAAAACGCACAACATGTGCTAATGGTTCTAGGGCACTACTAACAATCTCCTACTTGCCCTAGTTCCAATCATACATGATCCTCAATCCCATTGACCTAGTATGACACTCATGTTTAGGGCCGTGGGAGTGGCTTGGTCAATGGATCTCGCAATGTTGTCGACTCAGTATGTACTTTGCAAATACTAACGCCTCTCTCGTCGATAATCTCTCTAATCGATGGAAACGCCTCGAGAATGTTTTTGGATCGTTGGTGAGATCTAGGTTCCTTAGCTTGTGAAATGGCACCAGCATCTATCATAATAGAGGTCCACCGGGTTCACAATGCTAGGGACGACACCTAGTTCATGAACAAACTTCCCGATCCAAACAACTTTCTTTAGTTGCTTCGAGGCAGCTAGATACTCGGCTTTACATTGTAGAGTCGGCCACGGTTTCTTGCTTTGAGCTCTTCCACTCACAAAGACCTCCATTCAAACAAAACACAAAACCCAGATTACGATCTATAATCGTCTCACGTCGGTCTCGAAGCTTGCGTCCGTGTAACCATTTACAACCGGACTTCCTTCCCGACCTCCGTAAACTAAGAACATATCTTTAGTCCTTCTCAAGTACTTAAGAATGCTTTTGACCGCAATCCAATGTGACTCTCCAGTGGTCGATTGATATCTGCTAGTCATACTTAAAGCAAATGAGACATTCGGGCGAGTGGATATCATGGCGTACATAATAGACCCAATGGCCGAAGCATACGGGATCTTACTCATGCGCTCTTGGTCCTCCCTTGTGGAAGGTCCTTGAGTTCTGCTGAGTTTAACGCCATGTGACATGGGCAAGAATCCCTTTTTTGGAGTCTTGCAAACCGAACTGCTTTCGGTACCTTGTCAATGTATCCACTCGCTCAGAGCCAATCATTTTGTTAGATCTATCTCTATAGATTCTAATACCCAAAATGTATGTAGCCTCGCCTAAGTCTTTCATGGAAAAGCACTTCCCCAACCAAGCTTTTACGCTTTGTAATGTGGGGATGTCATTTCCAATCAGTAAGATGTCGTCCACATAAAGCACAAGGAACACTACTGCATTATTAGTTACTTTCTTATAAACACAAGGCTCGTCTTCGTTTTTGATGAAACCGAATTCTTTAATACGTTCATCAAAGCGACGATTCCAGACTTTCGAGATGCTTGCTTCAATCCATAAATGGACCTTTGAAGCTTACACACTTTGCTAGGATTTGTTGGATCAACAAACCCCTCAGGTTGTGTCATATACACATCCTCGAGAAGGTTTCCGTTAAGAAACGCAGTCTTAACATCCATTTGTCATATCTCATAGTCATAATATGCGGCTATGGCAAGTAAAATCCTAATTGACTTTATCATCACGATAGGGGAAAAGGTTTCGTCATAGTCAATACCATGAACTTGTCTATAACCTTTAACTACTAGTCGCGATTTAAAAGTGTGTACATTACCATCCATGTCGGTCTTCTTTTTATAACACCATTTGTTATCAATGACCTTGCACCCTTCGGGTGGGTCAACCAAAGTCCATACTTGGTTGTCGTACATGGATTGCATCTCGGACTTCATAGCTTCTAGCCACTTATCGGACTCAGAACTACGAATTGCCTCTTTGTAGGTAGTGGGTTCATCTTGATCAATCAGTTCAACTCGATGATCATCGATCACGAGAAATCCATATCTCTCGAGTCGTTGATGTACCCGACTCGACCTCCTCGGGGCCTTGTGTCAAAGATTGAAGCTCAGATGATCAGCACGTGAGCTTGCTTGAACTTCTAAAGTCGGTTCAGATGTTGTTTGGGGATCTTGAATTTCCTCAAGATGGATCTTACTCCCACTATCCTCTTTGGAAATAAATTCCCTTCAAGGAATGAACCATTACGAGCAACAAACACTTTGTTCTCTGATGGAAGATAGAAGTAATATCCTTTAGTTTCTTTAGGATATCCCACAAACAAACACTTGTCAGATTTAGGGGCGAGTTTATCAGATAACAAGCGTTTTACGTACGTCTCGCATCCCCAAATTTTGAGAAATGACAAACTAGGTCGTTTCCCAGTCCATATCTCATATGGAGTTTTCTGAACCGCTTTAGAAAGAACTCTATTTAATATAAATGCAACAGTTTCTAGGGCGTAGCCCCAAAAGGAAATTGGAAGACTTGTTTGACTCATCATAGATCGAACCATATCTAATAAGGTGCGATTCCTCCTGCTCGACACGCCATTCCATTGTGGTGTGCCAGGGAGGAGTTAATTGTGAAACAATTCCACAACCACTAAGATGTTCGTCAAACTCTTGGTTAAGGTATTCGCCACCTCGATCTGATCGAAGTATCTTAATACTTTTACCAAGTTGATTTTGTACTTCATTTTGAAATTCTTTGAATCTTCCAAAAGATTCGATTTATGTTTCATTAGATAGACGTAGCCATATCTACTAAAATCATCTCGTGAATGTGATGAAGTACTGAAACCCTCCTCTAGCACTCGGTGTTTATTGGTCCACAAACATCCGTATGTATGAGGCCCAACAAATCGGAAGCTCTCTCACTTTGTCCAAGTAAATGTAGCTTTAGTCATTTTGCCCAACAAGCAAGATTCACACGTCTCATAAGACTCTAAGTCAAATGATGTTAAAATTCCATCCGTATGGAGTTTTGATATGCGTTTCTCGTTTATGTGGCCCAAACGACGAGTGCCAAAAGTAGGTTTGGTTTAAGTCATTTGATTTAAACCTTTTAGTATTAATGTTATAGATGGGCCTTTTAATGGAATCATCGAGGTTAAGAATATAAAGCCCATTCATCAAAGAGGCATCTCCATAAAAGATACGATCTTTATGAATGGTGCAAATCTTATTCAAAATATTAATTTCAAAACCTTCAATATCCAAACAAGAAACCGAAATAATATTCCTACTCAAAGTTGGAACATACAAACAATTATCCAGCTTCTATAATAAGGCCACTTGGCAAAACTAAATTGAATGTCCCAAAGTAGCTACAGACAACAACTCTTGCTCCGTTGGCTACTCGAGGTCTACTTCTCCTTTTGCCGGTGATCTACTCCTTTTGAACCCCCCGCACATTTGCACAAATGTGAGATCCACAACCGGTATCTAATACCCATGAAGTAGGAGCAGACATGTTAATTTCTATAACATAAATACCGGAGAGACAGTCAAACCGGCCTTTCCCTTTTTTCTTCTCTTCCAAATAGAGTTTGCAGCTCCGTTTCCAATGGCCTCGGTTCGCCACAATGGAAGCAAACTCCCTCCTTTGGTGCCTTGGCTTTGGGCTGGGGCTTGCCTTTGCCTTTGCCTCTCTTAGCCATGGGCTTTCCCTTGCCTTTCTTCTTGAAATTCCCTTTTTGAACCATTAAGACTTCAGGGGTCTTCTTAATGTTCAGTTCAGCCTGCTTGAGCATGCCGTGTACTTCATGTATGGTCTTCTCCATGGCATGCATGTTGAAGTTCATAACGAATTGGTCATACTCCGATGGGAGTGAGCCTAAGATCATATCTGTGGCCATGTCATGACCTACGGTTGCTTCAAGTTTCTCAAGTTGGTCAAAATAGCCCTTCATCTTAAGAACATGTGCACTGACAGAGGTTCCTGGGGCCATTTTGCAACTATTTAACGCCTTAGTTGTGAGGAATCTTTCATGACGAGCTTGCTCTTGGAACATTTCCTTGAGCTGGCCCATCATCCGGAAAGCCTCAACTCCTTCAAACTGCTTTTTTGAAGGTCGTGGCTCATTGTGACTAACATGAGACAAGTCACATCGTTAGAGTCATCGAAATGCTTCTTCCAAGAATCTCTTTCAGCTCTAGGGGGCGTTATTGGCGAGTCTGTTCGGGAATGTCCGTATCAAGAACGTCATGACTTTCTTTCCCCGCTTAAGGACAATCTTAAGTTGCGGGCCCAATCAAGGAAATTGGTCCCGCTTAGTTTTTCCTTCTTCAGGGACGGATCGCAATGAATTGTGTGATGAATTGGTTGCCATTATCTACATTAAGTTAATTGCAAAGTTATTAGTTTTTGAGCAAAAACATTTTCCACAATTTCAACATTTGATAATAGTGGGGAAAAACCATTTTACAATAGTTATAGGAAAGCTTTGGCTTAACACCTACAATTAAAGTAAAATCATCTAATGGGAATGACTTCTATATGTCCCGGCTATTTCCCATTTTATGCCCTAGGCCCAAAACTATTTTGATAGCCTAGTTAAGTCGGACCATGTCTAAGCATATGGAAATCACTATTTTCCCATCTCCTATTGCCTAGATAACCACTTATCTGTTGCTTTGGCAAGCAGACATAATGATGATCCAAGCTCATGGAGTGCTTAGGATATGGTAGGCACTTTAAGACTTAATTAAAACCATTTAATGTGACGTTCAAAATTAAATCCATCCAGACATAAAATAAACATCACACGCAGGTTATGAAGCGAAAAAGTAAATGTGATATAGCATGGCCTATTTCTATAATGACTCCCTACGAGCCTCATGGGAGTCAAGTGGTCAATCTAGGTCAAAATCCATCTCATGGATAATGTCTTCGATCTTGCACCTCCAGCCTTGTTACATATTTGCATGGGCATACCCAGTCTTCATTGTAAAGCAGTAAAGCTAATCTAATAAAGTGATTACAATTTTACAACATTGAAAAACGACTCGCAGGTCGTATTATAAAATTACAACCAAAATATGTAAAACAAGGGGTATAGTAGGCCATGCTATTCACCATGCTAATATCACATAAAGCACAATGAGTACATACACAAAGTCTTAATTCGGGGGGAACGATGAATCGGGGCGACGCAGCGGCCCCTCATGGGGGTTTTCAGTGCAGCGCCCGGAAGGAAAAATCGATTCTACATCGACTCATCGAATGAGTTTTTCCTCCCGGATTTACCCTTCAATTGCCTTACTTACATAATCGGATTATGTATTAGTTAATCGGATTAACAGAGACAGTTTATGCGTAATAACAGAATTTAATCAAATTAATTTCAGATTCACATAAACGGTTTATGCAGAATCAATATTCACAGAAACAGTTTATGCCAAATAATCGAATTAAATACACAGAACAGAATCATGCTTGCGTAGTTCATGCATAATCAAAACCCGAAAACATGTTTATATCATAACAGTTCATATAACCGTATAAACATGATTAAACCGAGAGCAATTTATGCATATATCACATATATTCATCAAAAGATACAATCTTTAAAATGCGATTAAACAGCTTTATGCATTTATCATGATCAAAGAAACGATCTTTTTCGTTTTCAAACATACACATACCAAATCGGAATTGATAGTGTTATTGTCTGATAAACATTATCGAATTTGAGTCGTATGAGCAAGGCTCTGATACCACTGAAGGGATTCATGGGCGGAAACTCGTTCCAAACACCCATGGATCCTCCCCTGAAGGATCCGCTCATATGAAACAATTCGAAAAAACAGCGGAAAAACTTACGTTTCTTGGATTCAAGAAGCTACTTCTTGAATGGAGGATGATGTTTCTTGGATGTGTTGCTGCCAACAAACGGAATTCCCTTTGCGGAATATCCCTCTACCGGTATCCACGCGACGAAACGGGCGGCGAGTGCTAGCTCTTCGTCTTTCTGATTTTCGGAGATTAGAGAGGAAAAGGGAGACCAAAACTGAAATCAGATTTCAGAGAATGGCAAAGGTTGCGACTGGAAAAATCCTTACCCTAGGGTTTCGGCCAAGAGATAATTATATAGGGTGTGGGAGTTTGTTCCCATAACCAACTCTCACATCCCCAACTCCTCTCGGCAGTGGGAGTCTCTAACTCCCACGTTCCCTAGAATTCTGCTGGTAGTGGGAGTCTTTATCGGATAATGACTCCCACGTAATCCCAGCTATACCGAAAATGCCCCTTATCTCTAATTCGAATGATAACACTTTATCATTCTCAGAAAGGTGAATGTCAGATACAATGAACCTAGACACATTCTAGATTCATTGAATCTGGACATGAAGCTCGTTAGCTCGTCTATGCGTGTGACCCTGTAGGTTCATCTCACAGTGGCAATGAAAACACACTTAGTAGTAGTGTGAGTTCATAAATCACAAGCGGGCCCTAGCAGGACATTGTGACTACCCAAAGTGAATGAATTTACAACGGAACCTAATATCAATCTACTATTTAACCCCCTTTGTCTCGCGATATCCTAATTAAGCATAAGGCATGGTGGTCGTCACCCTTATTAAGCTTAATTGTATTTATGCTCGATCTCCGTGTAGATCTGTTTCGACAAATAGCATTTGATAACCACTTTATCAAATACATTTGAGCACGGCCATGCATTTAAACAGTCTTTCCCTATCGAGGGGCCCCATGGATATCTCTCTCAATAATAGAGAGGGACAAACTCCTTACAATGTCTCTCACATTCAAGCTATGATAGGACACTATATCCGATCATCGATCGTATTGATTACTCGTTACAAGTAACGTCCCGATCGAGTCAAAACGTGGCTCCATTCATACTAGAATCAATGAAGACATAAGGTCTAAGGATTCAAAAATAGTATTGAGAAGTAATACTTATGACTTAAGACCATGAAGTATTACTTCTCGACTGGATCACGTCCAATACAATGTATCCCTATATATTGCATCTATGATGTGATTTGTATCCATTACACATGATCAGTAAAACAAGATCATCAATCAACAATCATACTAGTTTTATTTCATAGTAATTAAGCATTACATAAAACTAGGGACTTCTAGAATAGTAATTACATAGCAAAATTAACTATTCAATTACATGCTCAAAAGGTAATAAAACGCACAACATGTGCTAATGGTTCTAGGGCACTACTAACACAAAGGTATAGCGACCGTATATTCGGTTGGTATATAGCGATCGAATACCGACTGAATGGTCAACATTGTTGACGTTTGAATTTGACTGGTTACCGACCGAAAGTCTAGCGACCAAATATACGGTCGTTATATACTGATCGAATACCGATCGACTGGTCAACATTGCTGACGTTTGATTTTGACTGGTTAACGACCGAATACAGACCGAAAGTCTAGCGACCGAATATTCGGTCGGTATATACCGACGAATGGTCAACATTGTTGACGTTTAACTTTGACTGGTTAACGACCGAATACCGACGACTAATGTGGCGACCGAATATTCGGTCGGTAAATAGCGACTGAATACCGACGGAATAGTCAGCATTATTGATGTTTGACTTTGACTAGGTACCGACGGCTAATATAGCGCCCGATATTTCGATCGCTATTCCGTCGCTAAATTGTTTTTTATTTTAAAAAATAAATCTGAAATTTAATTAAATCACTATTATAAAAAAACAGCAATACACACAGAAATACAAACCAGAAACAGTATTAATAAGATCCAAATAGCAAAAATAATCAATAAACCCAAAAATAACATTACATAACCAATTATCTTACAAAAAAACACAAGTTTACACTTCTCATTTATATTACAACACTCACAATCAAAGTGTGCACTTTGAATTACAACACTCACAATCAAAGTGTGCACTTCTCATTACATTACAACACTCACAATCAAAGTCCACACTTTGAATTACAACACTCCCAATCAAAGTGTGCACTTCTCATTTACATTACAACACTCACACACTTTGAATTATCAAAACTCACAATCAAAGTGTGCACTTCTTATTTATATTACAACACTCACAATCAAAGTTTACACTTCTCATAAACTCCTTTTATGTCATTTATATGTATATCCTTGGAAATGCATGAGTTGCAATATGAAAATTGAAGAATCAAATTATTTTATGGCAATAAAATTACCACTTTGAATTATGTTAAAAAGTTATACAATACGACAATTAATTTATGGTAATAAATTACTAAAAAATAAACCAACAAATATTACTCACCTTCAATATGTGGAATTCCAAGAAGCGAGAAAGAGATTAATCATTCTAAATCATCCTCCGACATAAATTCATCATCTTCTTCAGAATTGTCATCACCCGACATAATTTCAACACGGCTCGCACCGGCCACAAGTACAACTTCAATTTCCCCTGACCAGTGTGCAAGTCGACCAACTTCAATAGCAGTTGAATCAATGTGACTGGTCTCCTCCTCACGTACTTCCTCCTGATATGGTACCGGAACACCAGGAACGTCAACTAGACGTGGTTTGGAACGATAAACAGCCAACCAATCAGCCCCTAGATGTTGTCTTACTACCCGGGATAATGTGTGTAGTAGACTTGTTGACATTGGGAAGCAAATACAAATGGATCGTAACTCTGGTACGCTCTTTTCCTATGGATTTCTACAAGTTTATATTGAGGATGCACCCTCAAACCTCGATTTGGAGTAGAATCAAACCTGTCGCATTTGAAAAGAATTATTTTTTAGTTAGGTACTCCAGCAAGTTCAACCTCAATGACTTGCTTCAACTCTCTGTAATAATCTCCTTTAACCCATACCCCGTTGTTTATCATTCCTTTTCCATCGTTGTGGGTTTTGTGTGAAATCTATAACCGTTAACAAAGTAACTGGTATATGACATCACTCTCCTTGACGGGCCTTATGACATATTTTTCAACAACCTTTCGGAATGTTCCGTAAGGCTATGTATCTGTTAAGAACAACAAAAGTTAAATTAGTTTAGGTATTCTTAAGACAAGTACATGTCTACACAATACCAACTTACATGAGTTCCAAACCATTTGGAAAAATCATTATAAACCCGGCTTTGAAGTTCTTGCTCCGTTATCTGCGGAGTTTGTTCGACCTCTTCACAATTCATCAGGATATAATTCATGGCTGTTTTATAATCTTTATCAGATAATAAAATCTTTTCTTTTTTTCCAAATGATCTTCCCGGTAATTTGCAAATTGATAATACATTTGGTCCACTTATCTCGTCTTCACACCATTTCGCCCAATGGTTGTAACTTTCGTTTTCACGTGGGGTTCGAAATAATAGCTAAAGAATGTAGCAGCTTATTCGACCAAGTATGCATTGCAAATTGGCACCTCAACTTTGGCCTTGTTCTTTATATTTTTTTTTTTATGGTGCAGTATCTAATTAAAGCATAAGTAGTCAATCACATTGTATATACGTACATGAAAAAAAAATGAAGTTGAGATCATAAAGACATTGGTTGTTACATCTCGAACGGGTACATCCACCTAAACTGTACCGGGCCACCAACCATGGCTTCGTACGGAAGGTGAATCGGCAAGTGTTCATCACATAAAAAATCTCGGAGGAAATATTCTCTCTAAAAGCATAATCAGTTGACAAGAAGCATCTGTGGCAATCGAACCACGATTGTTTCCTGTCAGTTGTACTCCATCCACTCAACATTCCATATGCTGGGAAATCACTAATCGTCCCAAAGTAATGAAGCCCTCGGTTTAAAATTTTTGCTTTTTGGAGGTGTCATAAGTTTCCACACCTTCATCCCACGACTGATTCAATTCATCGATGAGAGACTGCAAGTACACATCAATATTTTGCTTTGGATTTTGGGGTCCAGGTACAATGATAGTTAAGAAGATTACATTATTCTTCATACACATCCAAGGGGGGAGATTATAAGGTGTTAGAAGAACTGGCCAAAAAGAATATTGCTTCGTTGACATGCCTAAATGAGTAAAACCATCTGTACATAACCCAAGCTTTACATTCTGAGGTTCCGCTACAAAATCGGTGTGTGTTATATCAAAATGTTGCCAAGCTTCTCCATCCCGTGGGTGATTCATCATTCCCTCTTCCCTCTCACTGTCTGAGTGCCATGTCATGTATCTTGCGGTTTTCTCAGATGCATACAATCTTTGTAATCTTGGAGTAATTGGAAAATAATACATCTTTTTGCAAGCAATCTCTTTCTGTCGTGCATTTTTTTATTTCTTTTTCTTAATGTACCTAGCATGACCACAAAACTTGCATTCTCTACTCTCAACATCATCTTTCCAGTACAACATACAACCGTTAAAACAAACATCAATCTTTTTCACCGGTAATCTAAGGCCTTTAACCAATTTCTTCATCCGGTAAAAGTCGTCTAAAGCATTATTTAGTGGGGGAAGCGCCTCTTTCTTCAACTGAGCAAATTTATCTATGGTAGTTTCAGATAAGTTGTCTTCGGACTTAATACTGAACATTCTAGCAGCCATTGATAGCTATGAACCATTGCACAGTGGGCTATCAACGACTTTTCAACATGTCATAGAACATTTGTGCCTCCGGATTGGGGAGGTTCTTCCACATCCTTATTATTCGACTCATTAAAACTTGGTCCTAAGCAAAGATCAAGAACCATCTCTCGATAATTGTTATGTGTCGTATGTCTTCTAGAATTATCCGTATCATGAACAAACGGGATTTGAGGCATTAGAATTAATGTCTCACCATGACATGTACAATTAAAATAGTTAGACACAAATCAGTTTATAATAAGATGATACTTCACAGTATCAGGCATATGAAAATACTTATTTTTACAAACCCCACAAGGACACCTAATCCTATTAATTTGTACATTATCGGACATATTAATGAAATGAAATCCACAAATCGTTTCAATCCCGCTATAAATTCCGGACTATGACGAGATCCACCATTTGTTGTCGAATCCATATACTGTTAGTAGTGCCCTAGGACCATTAGCATATGTTATACGTTTGATATCTTTTTAAGCATGTCTTTGAATAGTTAATTTTGCTTATGAACATCAAATGCGTGATTTGATAGTAAAACTCATTAGCTTATGTAATTACTATTCGAGTTGTCCCTAGTTTTATGTAAGGTTTACAATGAAATAAAACTAGTATGATGTTTGATTGATGATTATGTTTTACTAATCATGTGTAATGAATAAAAATCAAATCATAGAAGCAATATATTGGGATATATTGTATCGGACGTGATCCGTTACAGAAGTAATACTTCATGGTCCTTAGTCATAAGTATTACTTCCTCAATACTATTTTAGAATCCTTAGACCTTATGTCTCCATTGATTCTAGCATGAATGGAGCCACGGTTTGACTCAGTCGGAGGTTACTTTTAATCGAGTAATCAATAGGACTAATGATCGGATGTAGTATCATTTCATGGCTTGAATGTGAGAGGCATTGTAAGGAATTTGTCCCTCTCTTATTAGAGAGAGATATCCATGGGTCACTCGATAGGGAAGACTGTCTAAATGCATTGCCGTGCTCAAATATATTTGATAAAGTGGTTATTAAATACTATTTGTTGGAACAGTCTACCTGGAGATCGAGCATAAACACAATTAAGCTTTATAAGGGTGACGACTACCATGCCTTATGCTTATTTAGGATATCGCGAGACAAAGGGATTAAATAGGGGATTGATATTAGGTTCCACCGTAAATTCATTCACTTTGGGTAGTCACAATGTCCTGCTAGGGTGTAAAACCCGTAACTTTTACTTACGTGATATTTGACGTGTATTTATTTTTTTTGCGAGTAATTGTGTGGCCATAATTTATTTCATGTCATTATGACGTGCCTATTTAATTTTAATAACATGTTACGTGTTTTATTTTGTGTACGTTTTATTTAGGGACGAATTGCACGCGTATCGTAATAGAGGGATTAAATAAAATATATTATAAAAAAAAAGTAGGAAGAAAATCAAAGGGCATCAGTTTGGGGCTTTTAGACTTTTAGTATCATTAAAAAAAAAAAAAAATATTAAAAGTCTACCGTTATATTGAAGGAAGCAATATATATACATATGACTTCAGGGGATTAAGGATGAATGGAAAAAGAAACAGTAGCTTTATATGTGAGGAATTCCTGAGAGATCAGAAAGGATTTTTGTTGAGTTTAAAGTATCTAGCAACTTTGAGTGAATTTTTGAATGAGAAAATCTTGCCGGATTTCGACGAACCTTATATATAAATTTATCACGACGGAATAAGCTACGAAGGCGTGGAAGCAGATTCACATAGAATATAAAGTACAAGGCAGCCTCTCATGTTCACAAGTGTACAATTAGGCCCTATCAAGCAAAGAGGCTAAGAAGGGTATTTTAGTAATCATACAAGATGACCAGGGATTGGACAGCTTTACAACAGTTTGGTAGAATGATCATAACTTTCGATCCAGGTTATCCAATGGAGCTGATTCCCGTTGCATATTAAATATAAGAGGCAGATCTACAACTTTCATGAGATCAAGAGATCCGATTCTGCCTTCTTAATATCCGAAATCGTCGTACAAGTTGCCCTAACATGCTGTCCAGAATTAGGACGAAATTAAAGGGCATTTTAGTCTTTGTACAATTAAAGTCTATGCTAGGCTTTAATTATTTTCCAGCTTTGTTATTTACTTTATTTAGAGTATTTATATGCCTATAGCAAGTAGTTGCTATAATAAAGGACATGTTGTCCATAGTTGGTTATCTAGTTGTTAAGAGTCCGACATCTACTAGGACTCTTCTTGTTTAAGTGTTTTACTTGATAGCAAGTTGTTTTGTTCAAGAGTTCTAATTCTTCAAGGACTCTTACTTATTGTTGCTTGTAACCGAATTGTTACTCTATTTAATAGAGGGTTCGGCCAAGATGTAAACTTACATTAGATATATTGGTATTTTGGTAATGTTATTCCTTAGCTTCTCGTGTTTGAACTTCTATGTAGAATTCATTCATTCTTTGAGTTACTGTATCAACAAGTTTAGTTTCTCTTGTTGTGGTGTTTCAACCTCCATCGATAATTAGCCATCCTTTAGCATTGCGTTGATTATATTCCCCTAGAAACTAGTTCGAGAATTAGAGAAAGATCCGGCACAACTTACGCTGTCGAACCTTTGGTACTTTGTACCTCACGGTTCTTCATCAGTATTTCACTCATAGTAATTTAGTTCCGCTATTTATTCTTGGTTTTTGGATTATATCATAAATGAATTTCCTTTTAGTAACTCTGTTTGTCGGCTTTAGTGTTTCATCAACAATGAGACACTGCTATGTCATCGACCCTGGTTACGCGGCGTGACAGAAGTGGTATCAGAGCAGGTCGAACCTTAGGGATTAAAATATGGAATGAACTTAGAATAACAAGAACACATAATTTGAGGTGTGTGATGGGTAGAGACCATGGATTAGGATGTACTTTTGTTACTTACCGTTTTATACGTATTATCATTCGTGTTATGTTATTCTTATGTTTTATATCATACGCTGCCATACTTGTCTCTATTTTACATGTATAACTTGATTTTATTGCTTTATTGCTTTATATGTTATCGCCTTCATATATTAAGTTTAGACCTAAGTATTATACCATGCCTACTTCTGATTATCTTGTACGTTAAATGTGCTATCTGCTTAACGTTTATCTTATATAATTGCTGAGATATAAGATGGATCCGAACCAAGGTAGAAATGGAGACTATGACTTGCCAATTGCGGCAATTGCTCGAAGAGGACTTAGGGGGTAGAAGGCAACGAGGTTGTCTGGGTCGACAAGTCAACAACAACAAGAGTTTACGCAACCGAACCAAAGCTAACAATGCTTGGGGTTTGTAACACCACCTCCACCACAACATATCCCTCCTCCAAAGCACCACAAAACACTATCCCTCCACCACCTCCGAATAACATTCCGCCGCCACCCCCCACAATGCTCCACCTCAGTATAACATCCCGTAACCACCTCCACCACGGCCCAATACAAGGCGGTTCCCGACATGGCAGTCGCTTTTGCTATGTTCACCTGCGATGTTTCGCAGCTTTACGCAACCACGACCCACAAACCACGATGATCAGCAACCTCAACCACAATATCAACAACCATCGCTGCAGAATCAGTATGTTGGGAATCAGAGGGGTCAGAGGGTCGAGTCAGATCCGTGTATGTATTGTGAGCGCATGAAGAAGATGCGCATGACATCTTTTGATGGAGGGGTAGGACCCGATGAGGCGGGAGATTTGGTTAAAGAGTGTTGAGCAGCACTTTCGTCATGAGGGTGCTCGAAGACATGAAGACGGATTAGCCAAATTCAGTCGCCCATGAGGTTCATAGCGACCGAATAACGGCGACACATGTTAAAAAATTATAAATCGAAAACCGACATCGCTCGGAATGCAAATATGAACTAATATGATTATTGTAGTAATTATTTGATCATTAATAAGCAATTATTAAAATTTTAGTTACATTACTTAATGATTCACGTAAATGTACACACAAATGTATTACTTGAATTGTTCCCGCTTCAAGTCTATATAGGTATTTTGTGAATAAGTATAAGTTTTACTTGTTTGACTATTCAAATAATGCATTGATATTAGGTTCCGTTGTACATTCATTCACTCTGGAAATTAGATTTCGGTTTTACGCCTCTCATTTTCTCTCTAAATTGCCCTCTACCCAGTATCCACGCGACGAAACGTTTAAAGACTCCCACTACCGTAAGAAGTGGAAAGGACGTGGGAGTTGTGCTTGAAACAACCTCTCACACCCTATATAAACTTTTCTTGGCCAAAACCCTATATATGGATTTTTGAGCCGCAAAAATCAAAAGGACTCTAAATTAGATTTCGGTTTTCCGCCTCTCCCTTTCTCATTAAATTCTCGAAACTCAGAAAAATGAAGAGCAAGCAATCGTTGTTCGCTTTCGTCGCGTGGATACCGGTAGAGGGCAATTCCGCAAAGGGAAATCTATTGGTGGAAGTAGCACAAACTTTTAAAGTCCAAGAATCGAATCTTTCATTCAAGAATCGATTCTTTTAGTCGAAAAAATGTAAGCTTTAGTTTTAAATTTCGATTCCCATGGTATGAGCGGATCCTTCAAGGGAGGACTCGTCGGGTGTTTAGAACGAAGTTTCTTCCCATGAATCCCTCGATGGTATCGAGCCTTGCTCATGCTATTCGAATTCGATATTGTTAATCACATCATAACACATATCAATTTTGATTTGGTATGTGTATGTGTAAAAGCAGAAAAAGATTGTTTCTTTGACTGTGTTTTATAAATTTCTATGATTCTTATATGCATAAACTGTTATGTATGTTATTAATTCGATTAATATTGCATGAACTGATATCGTATGTTATTAATTTGATTAATTATGCATACACCGCAATTGTATGCTTTCTGCCGTTAATCCGATCACAAGCCGCATAATCTGCTTTAGGTGATTATGCATGTTAGGCGATCGAGGGGTAAAGCGGGACCGCCGTCTGCGTTTACTGACCCTACGACTTTGTATATGTACTCGTTACCGTATTTATTATTCTTTATGTGAGTTTTAGCATGGTGAATAGCACGACCTACTATACCCCTCTTGTTTTACATTTATCAAGTTATAATGTTACAATACTGACTCGCGAGTCGCTTTTTTCAATGTTGTAAAATTGTAATTGCTTTCTTAAACTAGCTTTATTGCTTTACTTTGAAGGTTGGGTATGCCCATGCATCTATGTAACAAGACTGGAGGATGCTGGATCGAAGACACTATCCATGAGATGGGTATTGACTTAGATTGACTCTTTCACAAGGCTCGTGGGAGACATCATAGGATTAAGCCATGCTATCTCACGTTTATTTTTTTTTATGTTTTATATATTGCATTAGATGCTTATATTCTTGTCTTATGGGCTTAACATATTATACAAACTAAATAATTTTAATTAAGTCTTAAAATGCCTACCATATCCTAAGCACTCCTTCAGCTTGGATCATCATTTTGTCTGCTTGCCAAAGCAACATATAAGTGGTTATCTAGGCAAAAGGAGATGGGAAAATAGTGATTTCCATAAGCTTAGACATGGTTCGACTTAACTAGGCTACCAAAATAGTTTTGAGCCTAGGGCATAAAATGGGAAATATCCGGACATATAGATGTCATTCCCATTGTTTGAGTTTACTTTAATTATGGGGATAAGCCAAAGCTTACTTGTAACTATCGTAAAATGGTATTCTCCACTATTTATCAAGTGTTGAAATTGTGGAAAGGTTTTTGCTCAAAAACTATTAACTTTGCAAATGATTTAATGTAGATAATGGCAACCATGACTTTCACACAATTCATTACGATCCGTTCTTGAAAAAATAAAAACTAAAGCGGGACCAATTTCCTTGATTGGGCCCGCAACTTAAGGATTGTCCTTAGCGAGAAAGAAAGCTATACGTTCTTGATACGGATATTTCGAACAACTGCAAACAACGCCCTAGAGCTGAAAAAAGATGCTTGGAAGAAGCACTGTGATGACTCTAACGACGTGACTTGTCTTATGTCGACCACAATGAGCACCCGACCTTCAAAACAGTTTGAAGGGTTGAAGCTTTCCGGATGATGGGCAGCTCAAGGAAATGTTCCAAGAGCAAGCTCGTCAAGAAAGATTCCTCACCACTAAGGCGTTGAATAGTTGCGAAAGATGGCCTCGCACCTCCTGTAAGCGCACACGTTCTTAAGATTTGAAGGCTATCTTGACCAACTTGAGAAACTTGGGGGCTATCGTAGGTCATGACATGGCCACATATATGATCTTGGGCTCACTCCCACCGGAGTATGACCAATTTGTGATGAACTTCAACATGCATGCCATGGAGAAGTCCATAAATGAAATACACGGGATTTTCAAGCGAGTCTGAATCGAACATTAAGAAGACCCCAAGTCTTAATGGTTCAAAAAAGGGGATTTTAAGAACAAAGGAAAGGGTAAGCCCATGACCAAGAAGGGCGAGAGGCAATAACAAGCCCAAGCCCAAACCCAAGACCAAGGCACCAAAGGAAGGGGTTTTCTTCCATTGCAATGAACCGAGGTCATTGGAAAAGGAACTGCAAACTCTACTTGGAAGTGAAGAAAAAAGGGAAAGGCCGGTTTGATCTGCCTCTCCAAGTATTTATGTTATTGAAATTAACACGTCTCGCTCATACTTCATGGGTATTTGATAACGAGTTTGTGGATCTCACATTTGTGCAAATGTGCAGGGGTTTCAAAAGGAGTAGATCATTGGCAAAAGGAGAAGTGGACTTGAGAGTAGCGAACGGAGCAAGAGTTGTTGTTGTAGCTACGGGACATTTAATTTAGTTTTGCCAAGTGGCCTTATTATAGAACTGAATAATTGTCTTTATGTTCCAAATTTGAGTAGGAATATTAGTTCAGTTTCTTGTTTGGATATTGATGGTTTTGAAATAAATATTATGAATAAAATTTGCACCATTCATAAATATCGTATCTTCTATGGAGATGCCTCTTTGATGAATGAGCTTTATATTCTTAACCTCGATGAATCTATTAAAAGGCTCATCTATAACATTAATACCAAAAGATTTAAATCAAATGAATTAAACCAAATCTACTTTTGGCATTGTCGTTTGGGCCACAAAAATGAGAAACGCATATCAAAACTCCATCAAGATGGAATTTTGACATCATTTGACTTAGAGTCTTATAAGACATGTGATTCTTGCTTGTTGGGCAAAATGACTAAAGCTCCAATTACTGGACAAAGTGAGAGAGCTTCTGATTTGTTGGGCCTCATACATACAGTTGTATGTGGACCAATAAACACAAATGCTAGAGGAGGTTTTCAGTACATCATCACATTCACAGATGATTTCAGTAGATATGGCTATGTCTATCTAATGAAACATAAATCAGAAGCTTTTTGAAGATTAAAAGAATTTCAAAATGAAGTACAAAATCAATTTGGTAAAAGTATTAAGATACTTCGATCAAATCGAGGTGGCGAATACCTTAACCAAGAGTTTGACGAACATCTTAGGGGTTGTGGAATTGTTTCACAATTAACTCCTCCTGGCACACCACAATGGAATGGTGTATCAGAACGGAGGAATCGCACCTTACTAGATATGGTTCGATCTATGATGAGTCAAACAAGTCTTCCAATTTCCTTTTGGGGCTACGCCTAGAAAACTGCTGCATTTATATTGAATAGAGTTCCTTCTAAAGCGGTTCGTAAAAACTCCATATGAGATATGGACTGGGAAACGACCAAGTTTGTCATTTCTCAAAATTTGGGGATGCGAGGCGTATGTAAAACGCTTGTTCTCTGATAAACTCGCCCCTAAATCTAACAATTTTGTTTATGGTATAGCCTAAAGAAACTAAAGGATATTACTTATATCTTCTATCAGAGAACAAAGTGTGTGTTGCTCGAAATGGTTTATTCCTTGAAAGGGAATTTGTTTCCTAAAAGGATAGTGGGAGTAAGATCCATCTTGAGGAAATTCAAGATCCCCAAACAACATCTGAACCAACTTTGGAATTCAAACAAGCTCAAGTGCTGATACTGAGCTTCAATCTTTGACACAAGGCCCAAGGAGGTCAAGTCGGGTATATCAATAGCTTTCGAGAGATATGGATTTCTCGTGGATCGATGATCATCATATTGAACCGATTGATCAAGATGAACCCACTACCTACAAAAGAGGCAATTTATAGTTCCCGAGTCGGATAAGTGGCTAGTAAGATATGAAGTCTCGAGATGCAATCCATGTATGATAACCAAGTGTGGACTTTGGTTGACCCACCCGAAGGGTGTAAGGTCATTGATAACAAATAGTGTTTCAAAAAGAAAACCGACATGGATGGTAATGTATACACTTTTAAATCTCGACTACTAATTAAATGTTATAGACAAGTTCATGGTATTGACTATGCTGAAACCTTTTTCTCCCCGTCGTTATGATAAAGTCTATTAGGATTTTACTTGCCATAGGAGCATATTATGACTATGAGATATGACAAATGGACGTTAAGATTGCGTTTCTTAATGGATACCTTCTCGAGGATGTGTATATGACACAACCTCGAGGGGTTTGTAGATCCATCGAGTCCTAGCAGAAGTGTGTAAGCTTCAAAGGTCCATTTATGGATTGAAGCAAGCATCTCGAAAGCCGGAATCGCCGCTTTGATGAAGCAATTAAAGAATTTTGTTTCATAAAAAACGAAGACGAGCCTTGTGTTTATATGAAAGTAACTAATAATGCAAGAATGTTCCTTGTGCTTTATGTGGGACGACATCTTACTAATTGGAAATGACATCCCCACATTACAAAGCGTAAAAGCTTGGTCAGGGGAAGTGCTTTTCCATGAAAGACATAAAGGCGAGGCTACATACATTTTGGGTATAAGAATCTATAGAGATAGATCTAACAAAAATGATCGGGCCTAAGCCGAGTGGATGCTTTGACACATAGATCGAAACGGTTTCAGTTTGCAAGACTCCAAAAAGGGGATTCTTGCCAATGTCACATGGCATTAAACTCAGCGAGAACTCAAGGACTTTCACAAAGCGAGGACCAAGAGCGCATGAGTAAGATCTCATATGCTTCGACCATTGGGTCTATTATGTATGCCATGATATCCACTCGTCCAAATGTCTCATTCGTGTTAAGTATGACTAGCAGATATCAATCTGACCATGGAGAGTCATATTGGACTGCAGTCAAGAGCATTCTTAAGTACTTGAGAAGGACTAAAGATATGTTCTCTGGGTTTACTGGAGGTCCTGGGAAGGAAGTCCGTGTTAGTAGTGCCCTAGGACCATTAGCACATGTTGTGCGTTTTATTATCTTTTTGAGCATGTAATTGAATAGTTAATTTTTTCTTTTGATTATCAAATGTGTGATTTGATAGTAAAACTCATTAGCTTATGTAATTACTATTCTAGAAGTCCCTAGTTTTATGTAATGCTTAATTACTATGAAATAAAACTAGTATGATTGTTGATTGATGATCTTGTTTTTACTCGATCATGTGTAATGGATACAAATCACATCATAGATGCAATATATAGGGATACATTGTATTGGACGTGATCCGTCAGAGAAGTAATACTTCATGGTCTTAAGTCATAAGTATTACTTCCTCAATACTATTTTAGAATCCTTAGACCTTATGTCTTCATTGATTCTAGTATTAATGGAGCCACGTTTTGACTCAGTCGGACGTTACTTGTAACAGAGTAATCAATACGACTGATGATTCTGTCAATAATCTGAATAAACTGTTTATGAATTTGTCTTTAATTCGATTATACCGCATAAACTGTTTATGTTATCGCTTAATTGGATTAATTCGGTTAATTACGCATAAACTGTTTGTATATCTCCTGCCGTTAATTTGATTAACCAATGCATAATATGATTATGTAAGTAAAGGCGTAAGAGGTAAATCTGGGAGGAAAAACTCATTCGATGAGTGATGTAGAATCAGATTTTTGAATTTATGTCCGCTGAATTATTTATGTCATGTTTTATGTGATATTAGCATGGTGAATAGCATGGCTTATTATACCTCTTGTTTTACATGTTTGGGTTGTAATTTTATAATACGACTCACGAGTCGTTTTTTCTTTATGATGTAAAAATTGTATTTGCTTTCTTAAATTAGTCATTGAAGGCTGGGTATGCCCAAGCAATTATGTAACAAGACTCGGAGGCTCGTTTGGATCAAAGACATTATCCATGAGATGGATTTTGACCTAGATTAACCCCTTGACTCCCACAAGGCTCGTGGGAGTCATTATAGGAATAGGCCATGCTATATCACATTTACATTTTCGCTTCATATCCTCGCGTGTGATGTTTATTTTATGTCCGGATGGATTTATTTTAGACGTCACATCAAATGGTTTTAACTAAGTCTTAAAATGCCTACCATACTCTAAGCACTCATTGAGCTTGGATCATCACTTTGTCTGCTTGCCAAAGCAACAGACAAGTGGTTATCCAAGCAAAGAGAGATGGGAAAATAGTGATTTCCATAAGCTTAGACATGGTTCAACTTAGCTAGGCCATCAAAATAGTTTTGGGCCTAGGGCATAAAATGGGAAAAAGTCGGGACATATAGATGTCATTCCCATTAGATGATTTTACCTTAATTATGGGTGTTAAGCCAAAGCTTTCCTATAACTATTGTAAAATGTTTTTTCCCCACTAATTATCAAGTGTTGAAATTGTGGAAAATGTTTTAGCTCAAAAACTAATAACTTTGCAATTAACTTAATGTAGATAATGGCAACCAATACATCACACAATTCATTGTGATCTGTCCTTGAGAAGGAAAAACTAGGCGGGACCAATTTCCTTGATTGGGCCCGCAACTTAAGGGATTGTCCTTAGCGAGAAAGAAAGTCATGACGTTCTTGATACTGACATTCTCGAATAGCTCTGCAAATAACGCCCCCTAGAGCTGAAAGAGATACATGGAAGAAGCATTTCGATGACTCTAACGATGTGACTTGTCTCATGTTAGTCATTATGAGCACTGACCTTCAAAAACAGTTTGAAGGAGTTGAGGCTTTCCAGATGATAGGCCAGCTCAAGGAAATGTTCCAAGAGCAAGCTCGTCATGAAAGATTCCTCACAACCAAGGCGTTAAATAGATGCAAAATGGCCCCTGGCACATCTGTAAGTGCACATGTTCTTAAGATGAAGGGCTATTTTGACCAACTTGAGAAACTTGGGGCTCCCGTAGGTCATGACATGGCCACAGATATGATCTTGGGCTCACTCCCACCGGAGTATGACCAATTTGTTATGAACTTCAACATGCATGCCATGGAGAAGACCATACATGAAATACACGTGATGCTCAGCAGCTGAATTGAACATTAAGAAGACCCCTCGAAGTCTTAATGGTTCAAAAAGGGAATTTCAAGAAGAAAGGCAAGGGAAAGCCCATGGCCAAGAGAGGCAAAGGCAAAGGCAATTACAAGCCCAAGCCCCAGCCCAAAGCCAAGGCACTAAAGGAGGGAGTTTGCTTCCATTGCAATGAACCAGTCATTGGAAACGAATCGCAAGCTCTATTTGGAAGAAGAAGAAAAAGGGAAAGGCCAGTTTGACTGCCTCTCCAGTATTTATGTTATTGAAATTAACATGTCTGCCTCCTACTTCATGGGTATTAGATACCGGTTATGGATCTCACATTTGTGCAAATGTGCGGGGGTTCAAAAGAGTAGAGCACCGGCAAAAGAGAAGTGGACTCGAGAGTAGCGAACGGAGCAAAAAGTTGTTGTTGTAGCTACTGACATTTAATTTAGTTTTTGCCAAGTGGCCTTATTATAGAACCGAATAATTGTCTTTATGTTCCAACTTTGAGTAGGAATATTATTTCAGCTTTCTTGTTTGGATATCGAAGGTTTTGAATTAAATATTATGAATAAAATTTGCAACATTCATAAAGATCGTATCTTTACGGAGATGCCTCTTTGATGAATGGGCTTTATGTTCTTAACCTCGATGATTCCAATAAAAGGCCCATCTATAACATTAATACTAAGAGGTTTAAATCAAATGACTTAAACCAAACCTACTTTTGGCACTGTCGTATGGGCCACATAAATGAGAAACGCATATCAAAGCTCCATTCAGATGGAATTTTGACATCATTTGACTTAGAGTCTTATGAGGCTTGTGATTCTTGCTTGTTAGGCAAAATGACTAAATCTCCCTTTACTGGACAAAGTGAGAGAGCTTCCGATTTATCGGGCCTCATACATGCAGCATGTTTGTGGACCAATAAACACTAGTGCTAGAGGAGGGTTTTAGTACTTCATCACATTCTGCAGATGATTTTCAGTAGATATGGCTACGTCTATCTAATGAAACATAAATCGAATCTTTTGGAAGATTCAAAGAATTTCAAAATGAAGTACTGTAATCAACTTGGTAAAAGTATTAAGATACTTCGATCGGATCGAGGTGGCGAATACCTTAACCAAGAGTTTGACTAACATTTTAGTGGTTGTGGAATTGTTTCACAATTAACTCCTCCCCGCACACCACAATGGAATGGCGTGTCGAACGGAGGAATCGCACCTTATTAGATATGGTTCGATCTATGATGAGTCAAACAAGTCTTCCACTTTCCCTTTCGGGCTACGCCCTAGAAACTGCCCGCATTTATATTGAATAGAGTTCCTTCTAAAGCGGTTCTGTAAAACTCCATACGAGATATGGACCGGGGAAACGACCCTAGTTTGTCATTTCTCAAAATTTGGGGATGCGAGGCGTACGTAAAACGGTTGTTATCCGATAAACTCGCCCTAACCGACAAGTGTTTGTTTGTGGGATATCCTAAAGAAACTAAAGGATATTACTTCTATATTCCATCGGAGAACAAAGTGTTTGTTGCTCGTAATGGTTTATTCCTTGAAAGGGAATTTATTTCCAAAGAGGATAAAGTGGGGAGTAAGATCCGTCTCGAGGAAATTCAAGATCCCCAAACAACATCCGAACCAACTTTGGAAGTTCAAGCAAGCTCACGTGCCGATATCGAGCTTCAATCTTTGACACAAGGCCCAAGAAGCGTCGAGTCGGGTACATCAACAGCCTAAGAGATATGGATTTTCGTGAATCGATGATCATCGAGTTGAATCGATTGATCAAGATGAACCCTCTACCTACAAAGAGGCAATTCATAGTTTTGAGTCAGATAAGTGGCTAGAGGCTATGAAGTCCGAGATGCAATCCATGTACGACAACCAAGTATGGACTTTCGTTGACCCCACCCGAAGGGGTGCAAGGTCATTAATAACAAATGGTGTTATAAAAAAGAAGACCGACATGGATGGTAATGTACACACTTATAAATCGCGACTAGTAGTTAAAGGTTATAGACAAGTTCATGGTATTGACTATGACGAAACCTTTTCCCCTGTCGTGATGATAAAGTCAATTAGGATTTTACTTGCCATAGCCGCATATTATGACTATGAGATATGGAAAATGGATGTTAAGACTGCGTTTCTTAATGGAAACCTTCTCGAGGATGTGTATATGACACAACCTGAGTGGTTTGTTGATCCAACAAATCCTAGCAAAGTGTGTAAGCTTCAAAGGTCCATTTATGGATTGAAGCAAGCATCTCGAAGCTAGAATCGTCGCTTTGATGAACATATTAAAGAATTCGGTTTCATCAAAAACGAAGACGAGCCTTGTGTTTATAAGAAAGTAACTAATAATGCAGTAGTGTTCCTTGTGCTTTATGTGGACGACATCTTACTGATTGGAAATGACATCCCCACATTACAAAGCGTAAAAGCTTGGTTGGGGAAGTGATTTTCCATGAAAGACTTAGGCGAGGCTACATACATTTTGGGTATTAGAATCTATAGAGATAGATCTAACAAAATGATCGGGCTCTGAGCTGAGTGGATACATTGACAAGGTCATCGAAACGGCTCGGCTTTGCAAGACTCCAAAAAGGGATTCTTGCCCATGTCACATGGCATTAAACTCAAGCAGTAACTCAAGGACCTTCCACAAGGGAGGACCAAGAGCGCATGAGCAAGATCCCATATGCTTCAGCCATTGCGTCTATTATGTACGCCATGATATGTACTCGCCTGGATGTCTCATTTGCTTTTAAGTATGACTAGCGGATATCAATCGACCCTCGGTGAGTCACATTGGATCGCAGTCAAGAGCATTCTTAAGTACTTGAGAAGGACTAAAGATATGTTCTTAGTTTACTGAGGTCGTGAAGCGAAGTCCTGGGTTGTAAATGGTTACACAGACGCAAGCTTCTGCACCGACGTGGACGATTATAGATCGCAACTGGTTTTTGTGTTTTGTTTGAATGGGAGGTGTCGTGGAGCTGGAAGAGCTCAAAGCAAGAAACCGTGGCCGACTTCTACAAATGTGTTCGAGTATCTAGTCGCCTCTCAAGCAATGCAAAGGTCGCTTAGATCGTGAAGTTTGTTGATGAATTAGGTGTTGTCCCTAGCATCGTGAACCCAGCTGGACCTCTATTGTGATAGTACTCGGTGCCATTTCACAAGCTAAGGAACCTAGATCTCACCAACGATCCAAACACATTCTCAAAGCGCTTTCCATCCGATTAGAGAGATCATCGACAGCAGAGACGTTAGTATTTGCAAAGTTCATACTGCATCGACAACATTGCAGATCCATTGACTAAGCCACTCCCACAGACCTCAAACATGAGAGTCATACTAGGTCAATGGGATTGAGGATCATGTATGATTGGACCTAGGGCAAGTGGGAGATTGTTAGTAGTGCCTCTAGGACCATTAGCACATGTTGTGTGTTTTATTATCTTTTCGAGCATGTAATTGAATAGTTAATTTTTCTTTTGATTATCAAATGTGTGATTTGATAGTAAAACTCATTAGCTTATGTAATTACTATTCTAGGAGTCCCTAGTTTTATGTAATGCTTAATTACTATGAAATAAAACTAGTATGATTGTTGATTGATGATCTTGTTTTACCGATCATGTGTAATGGATACAAATCACATCATAGATGCAATATATAGGGGATACATTGTATCGACGTGATCCGTCAGTAGAAGTAATACTTCATGGTCTTAAGTCATAAGTATTACTTCCTCAATACTATTTTAGAATCCTTAGACCTTATGTCTTCATTGATTCTAGTATTAACGAGCCACGCTGACTCAATGGACGCTACTTGTAACGTAGTAATCAATACGACCGATGATCGGATGTAGTGTCCTATCATAGCTTGAATGTGAGAGACATTGTAAGGAATTTGTCCCTCTCTATTATTAGAGAGAGATATCCATGGGCCCCCTCGATAGGGAAAGATCGTTTAAATGCATGGTCGTAGCTCAAATGTATTTGATAAAGTGGTTATCAAATGCTATTTGTCTAAACAATCTACCCGGAGATCGAGCATAAATACAATTAAGCTTAATAAGGGTGACGACCACCATGCCTTATGCTTAATTAGGATATCGCGAGACAAAGTGGATTAAATAGTAGATTGATATTAGGTTCCGTTGTATATTCATTCACTTTGGGTAGTCACAATGTCCCGCTAGGGACCGCTTGTGATTTATGAACTCACACTACTACTAAGTGTGTTTTCATTGCCATTGTGATATGAACCTACTGTGGTCACACGCATAGACGAAGCTAAAAGAGCTTTTCATGTCCGCATTCAATGAATCTAGAATGTGTCTAGGTTCATTGTATCCCGACATTCACTTTTCCGAGAATAATAAAGTGTTATTATTCGAATTAGAGATAAGGGGCATTTTCGGCATAGCTGGAATTACGTGGGAGTTATTATCCCGATAAAGACTCCCACTACCAGCTAGAGTCTAGTGCACGTAGGAGTTATAGACTCCCACCGCCAAAAAGAGGTTGATAGGACGTGGGAGTTTAGACTCCCACCCGACGAGAAAGTTGAGGACGTGAGAGTTAGTTCCGGGAACAAACTCTCACACCCTATATATTGATCTCTTGGCCGAAACCCTAGACACCCAAAGTGCTTTCACCAAATACCTTGAGATCTAGAAAATAGTCTTCTGCCTCTCCCTTTTCTCTCTAATTCCCAAACCCTGCAAAGAAAGAGCTAGCAATCCCTAGCATTGTGAACCCAGATGGACCTTTATTGTGATAGTATCGTGCCATCTCACAAGCTAAGGGAACCTAGATCTCACCAACGATCCAAACACATTCTCGGGCATTTCTATCTGATTAGAGAGATCATTGATAGAGGAGAAGTTAAAATTTGCAAAGTTCATACAAACGACAACATTGCAGATCCATTGACCAAACCACTCCCGCAACCTAAACATGAGAGTCATACTAGGTCAATGGGATTAAGGATCATGTATGATTCGAACTAGGGCAAGTGGGAGATTGTTAATAGTTCCCTATGACCATTGTCGTATGTAGTATGTTTTATATCTTTTGAGCATGTCATTTGAATAGTTAATTTTGCTTCTGAACATCAAATGCGTGATTTGATAGTAAAACTCATTAGCGTATGTAATTACTATTCTAGTTGTCCCTAGTTTTATGTAAGGTTCTTTACAATGAAATAAAACTAGTATGATGTTTGATTGATGATTATGTTTTACTAATCATGTGTAATGAATACAAATCATATAATAGATGCAATATATTAGGATATATTGTATCAGACGTGATCCGTTAGAGAAGTAATACGTCACGGTCCTTAGTCATAAGTATTACTTCATCAATACTATTTTGGAATCCTTAGACCTTATGTCTCCATTGATTCTAGCATGAATGGAGCCACCTTTGACTCGACCTGACTATACTTTTAATCGAGTAATCAATACGACCGATGATCGGATGTAGTATCCTATCATGGCTTGAAGTGAGAGGCATTGTAAGGAATTTGTCCCTCTCTTATTAGAGAGAGATATCCATGGGCCCCTCGATAGGGAAAGACTGTTTAAATCCATGGGCCCCTCGATAGGGATCAAATAGTGGATTGATATTAGGTTCCGTTGTACATTCATTCACTCGGGTAGTACAATGTCCCCTGCTAGGGACCGCTTGTGATTTATGAACACATACTACTACTAAGTGTGTTTTCAATACCATTGTGATATGAACCCACAGTGGTCACACGCATAGACGAAGTTAACGAAGCTTCATGTCTGCATTCAATCGAATCTAGAATGTATCTAGGTTCATTGTATCCGACATTTATTTTTTCAGAGAATAATAAAACGTTATTATTCGAATTAGAGATATAAGAGGGCATTTTCGGTATTTGGTTATAGCCGGGATTACGTGGGAGTTATTATGCGATAAAGCCTCCCACCAACAGTACAGGTCTAGAGAACGTGGGAGTTAAAGACTCCCATTGCTGTAAGAAGTGGAAAGGACGTGGGAGTTGTGCTTGAAACAACCTCTCACACCCTATATAAACATTTCTTGGCCAAAACCCTAGATATGGATTTTTGAGCCGCAAAACCAAAAGGACTCCAAAATTGATTTTGGTTTTCACCTTTCCATTTCTCTCTAAATTCTCGAAACTCGTAAAAACGAAGAGCTAGCAATCGTTGTTCGCTTTAGCCGTGTGTATACCTGGTAGAGTGCAATTCGCAAATGGAAAGCTATTGGTGGCAAAGCAACACAAACTCGAAAGTCCAAGAATCAGAATCTTTCATTCAAGAATCGATTCTTTTAGCCGAAAAAATGTAAGCTTTAGTTTTAAATTTCGATTCCCATAGCGGATCCTTCGGTGGAGGGCTCATGGGTATTTAGAACGAGTTTCTACTCATGAATCCCTTCGTGATAATACAATGACGTGTCTATAAAAGGGAAAAATGTAAAACATTTCCATAGGTCTTCATGACAGGTCTCATCTATACAACGCAATTGAAACACACCTTTCACATGCAAACTCGGCAATTGGGTGATCGAAATTTGCTCAAAAAATATAAATATTAGTCAAATCTCACAATTTTATTACAAGAAATTCATTATAAATTCACGATTGTGTGCATGAACAAAATTTAAATGTGAGAAAAACGCTGAAATTTTACACACTAAACTAAAGGTAAAAATATAGTAAACTTATACAGTCCCTCAAAATCATAAATTTTGAATTCGATATCTCTAAAATAAATAAATAAAAATCAATTCAAGAGAAGGGAGGGAGGGGGGAAGAAGGCAAAAAAATTTCCCACTTTGATATCATCATTTATTGCCTTAGATATTTTTAAAGAAATAAAAAGCAAAAAACGACGTTGTTTAACCCTTTCTTACTAGCAACCGAATTGCGACCGATTAGCAGAATGCAGTCGCTATTTGGTCCCCCCTGAGGTTCATAGCGACGACACATGTTAAAAAATTATAAATTCGAAAACCGATATTGCTCAGAATCCGAATACGAACTAATATGATTATTGTAGTAATTATTTGATCATTAATAAGCAATTATTAAAATTTTTAGTTACGTTACTTAATGATTCACGTAAATGTACACACAAAGGTTTACTTGAATTGTTACGCTTTCGAGTCTATATATGTATTTTGTGAATAAGTATATGTTTTACTTGTTTGACTATTCAAATAATGCATTGATATTAGGTTCCATTGTACATTCATTCACTCTGGAAATTAGATTGAGCTTTCCGCTGAGGCTGCAGGTGGGCTAAGAAAGGGACTGTTCAAGGGCTCGGTTAGTTCAACGATGTGGTAAAGACAATGAAGCGAGGTAGCCAAACAGTCTCGCATTCATCTAAGGAACAAATGTTGAACGAACTGGAAACTAAGTGGAAGAAATAGATGGACGAGGCAAAGAAGAGAATTTAGGAGGAGGGAAAAGAAGAGAACCAAGTCATTCGCTATAATACCTTAGCTGATATTTTAACAAATAGGGACAATATTGTATTAATTGCCTCTGAGATAGAAGCCAAATTCAGTAGTCTAGATGATGATGAGTTAGAATCAGACTATGACGATGACCCATTAACTGTCGATGGATCAATTTGCTACTATTGTTATGTTTTTTTATATAATATTTAACAATTTATGCTTTTTTGTGTTATGTTTTTACGATTATTTTGGAATTTATTTGAGTGCATTTTTCGTTGAATTGTGGATATACTCGAATTGTGGCGGGGGTTTGTTACTGTGTTTTCGGTTATCTGCTTTCTAGAAAAGCGGCTTAGGGACCCGACACGCTTTAAGCGACGGATTAGCGACCATTTTAGGGGTTTAGGGTTAGAAAGTCAGGGCGATCGAATAGCGACCGACTCGCTAGTCGGTCACAATTGATCGCTAGTATTTTCTCGGATTCCGTTTTTGTAAATAGCGAGTTTTTAAGGATATATAGAAACTAAAAATAGGCAAAATGTATCTATATATCCTTAAAAACTCCGCTATTTACTAAAAAACGGAATCAGAAAAATAATAGCGAGAAAAATACTCCGCTATTTAAAATAGGCAAAATGTATCTATATATCCTTAAATCTCTATGTGAGCTTTTGGTAAATTTCATCCTTTCCCCGCTCCATCCGTAGAAGGTGATCAATAGCGTACTCGAAAGCTTGTTGGTCACAAAGTAGTCCATAAAAATCTCTTTGTAGGCTGGATGAAGTTATGGATGCTTTTATTTGGGAGGCGTGAGAACCATCTAAACCATGGACTCTTCAGGGTCTTTGGGAAGAGCCTGCACAAGACTACTTCATGAGGCTCGTGGATATACATCGCTTCTTGATATACATTCAGATGGTCCTTAGAATCGGTGGTGCTCTCATATTTTTCTATCTCCACCTTCTAGCAGTCCCGAGGGATTTTTATTACTCGTAAGGAAACATGCGAGAGGATCAAATGCAGAGTAGAATTCCATAGATTTTTTCTAGTATTAAACATGGGTTTGTCTGGAACCAAAACTTTGGGACGTTCGGTAGAATTGGATTTTCGATACATGTTGGGGTGGATGACGGGTCCCACTCGGATAATACGTGATGTCCGGTTGGGCCGGTGGCCGAACAAACCGTAGGGGTATAGTGTAGAGCTCGTGCTCGGGGACTTGCGTCTGTGTTCATAGTATGAGCTATCTTATTGATTGCTTCATGTAATCACTTTGGATTGTTCTCATGTTCATAGGAAGCGACCTTGTGCGTCTTGGTAATGGTGGTTTGTGTACGAGAGGTATGTCATTCAAACGATGTTCAACGTTGTCTGGAGTTACAGGCCCCCCCATTCTCTTCGCTTTGAGACATGATGATGAGCGGTTTAGCAATGTAGGAATCAGTGACATGCGTTGTTCTATGCACAACCACGGTGGCGCCAAATGATGCGTACTCAAACAAACGTGTTCGGATCTTGGAGCTTCTCCCTCTAAGAAAGCAAATGGATCTCACAAGAAAGAGAGTTACCTATAAGACAAGAAACGGTCAAAGGGTAGCGGGGATGATCCCAACCAGCTCTCCGATGCTAAAGTTAGCTTTTTAGAGAGAATTAGACACGGGAAAGCAAACTCGATGCACGATAAGCAAGTAACTCGTAATAATGGAATCGTAATTAATACCCTGTATTTATAGTAGATAAATCCGTAAGAATAAAGTAGTTACTTATTAGAATTATACTTACCATACACGTGCTAGTAGCTGGATATGGAATTGTGGATCTCAATCCCGAAAGGAGTCAAACTTTTTTTATAATAGTTTATATAAACTAGACATGTCGATCATAGACACGCCAAATATCTCACTACTTCATTCATTGTCTGGTTTAATCTGGGCCTATTAATAGGGTCTAGGGTCGTAACCCACTAAAGGCCATAAAATCCTTAATTGGATTTTCAACTGTCACCATAATAGTGTATGATCTTCAATCCAACCAGGAGATGGTTTTAACAAAAAAAATAGAGGAAACCATGACTCATGAAGATAATCTTTACGAAAAAATAAGAAAATTCAAAGTTTCAACCATAGCTTCATACACTAATGTTTCAGCTATTCTGGCCTTTGAAAAGTTTTATTCATCTTAAAACTGCTGAAATCTAACTAACTCCTGATTTTCTAGCCAACCTCAGGCCCTCCAATCTTCATGCCTCACCAAAGGTGCTGACTGTATCTATCGAATTTGAGTCACCTGGTAACTATAAATTCTTAAATTGGCACCGTGCTAAGGTGCGGTAACAGAATTGAAAAACCCTATTAGGGCGCGGGGAGGGGGCTAATGTGGTTTTTGTAAACTTTAAATTTTTTCCTTATTCGGCCATATTAATAAACGTCCGCCCATCACAACTCGTGGATTTTATCAAAAAAATTAAAAAAATATAATATTTACTACCAAAATATGAATATTGTTTATATAAAACGAACGTAATAATTAAATGCTCGCTACTACTATCACGATTCCAACTTCATCAGTGCGCCATTTCATGGTTTTGTCGCGGTAAAACGACCATTCACTCCTTCCTATAATCATCATTCCCGCCAACGATCATCCCTCCCACTTCAAATCGCTTCAACCAACCGCCGAATGTAGAGAAAGTGGAAAAAACCTTCCATTCACTTTCTTTCCACGATCAAATAGTACACTTACAAAAATAATATTTTCTATCTCAATGTCTGGTTTCTTAAAAATAAAAAATGAAAATAACACCGTAGATATGGAGTTAGAGCTACTTTTTGAAAAACTATTTTCCTTTTATTTATAAACTTTTTAATTTTTTTAAAGAAAATTATTAATTGATAATCTTTTGATTTTTTAAAATAAATTTGTTAATAAAATTTGATCTTTTAATTTCAAGAAGATGGTGAATTTTGTTGGCTCTTAAGTTATGAATTTCTGGCTATGCCCTTATCTCCCTGTAAAAGTAAAGCACCTCTTAGGGAAAAAGTGAATCATGTCCAAATCTTTTTTGATACATTATATAATACATTAATAAAATTATTCATGTAGATTAATATAAATTAATGGGTTAGACTGATTACATTATTCCACTTGTGATAATTTCATTAGTATCCTACATAATGTACTAAAAAATTTGAAGTCTAACTTGATAGATTTTAAAGATTTTTAACAAAATAAATAATAAATATTTTTAAGAGTCAGAGGAAATGGATACATATAGACCAAGCTCAAAGCAAAAAGAATGCGATCGACTATAGTGCTTAGGAATATTTTTTATCAATACGGGTTGATAATATTGCTTTTTTCTCCCTTTATTTGAAATAGTTTTTTTCCTGAAAATTATTCTTAATAAATAATTTATTTATTTATTTTTAAAACTTAACCTTATATTCCAATTGCTTTCCAACTAGTATTGCAATCAAACTATATTTCGAGATTTCTTGCAAACTTTCTCTCTATATTTCTTTCTCCCCTTTGTCCCTCTATGAAAACTCCATTGTTACTTGTTTGTGCCGCTGTATTTTTCACCTACTAATTCTTAGTTTCGCAAGTTTTACACTCTATTTCAGACGCAAATCATAAAGACACTCATTTCAACGTGTGTTTTCTTTTCAACATTCAACACACGCGTAAGCACGCATCCTGTGGCATTTCTCTCTCCTCCACCTCGAGAAATGATCTGCATTCCTTGACTGATGCGCTCACTTCTATCAACATCTCTACACCTCTCATAAGAATCTGCAGATACGATGTTGCTGAAAAGAGCATTTACGAAGTGAAAGACGCTGAAAATGAAACATCTTCTTACCTCTATGCTCAAGGGATTGTGACGTAGAGCCGCCAAGAAGATAAAAATTATATATATATTTTTATTAGTTTTAATATTATTATCTTCATGCTCATCTAAGCTTTTGCTGGTTGTAGTTTTTATCTAAGTCAGCAACATGTAACTTTTCTATGTCACGGGTTATCCTCGACTTCCTGATCTCTCTCTCATGCGAGTTTGAGTGGTAACTGCTTTGACCGTAATGTCTTTATCTTTTTGTATTTTGTTAAAATATATATTCTAAGGCATTATTTTGTAAATATTCATTTTTATGGATTTTTTATAATAAACGCTTTTATGGATTTTTAAAGAATGCAAATACATGTTTGAAAAATAGAAATTTTTGGTTAAAGTGGTGGAGATGAAAATTTGCTTTGCTGTTTCTTTAATTTCCACTCGACCAGCACGCAATCGTGAAGAAAATTGTTTATATATTATGACAATATATATTGTTTTGGTGAAAAAAATACTTTCACATTGAGCTTTTCTAAATGACATGAAATTTTTCCGATGAGTTTTGATATTTCTTTATTTCCTTTTCTTATAATTTTAAAGAAATATGATAACTAAAAATTTCTTAATCAAAGATAAAATTATTACATTTAATTTTAATATTAGCGAGATAAAAATAAAAAAACTTCTGAGGTAAAAGCATAGATTTCTCAACACACGGTTTAAGCCTAAGGAAAATCCATCAAAATCCTTACATTTAATGAAATCTATGAGCACTGGTCACAAGTCTACTACCTCTAGCATTTTGAGTACCTGAAATTTTAAAATCTCAATTTAATCACCTCAGCGATTTTATTTCGACTTTTAAAATCTCAAATTGAATACAATAGACTTTGAAACTCCCTTAAAAACTCTGGCCAAAATCCTAAGCCAAAATTCGGGATTGACTACACCCGGCCGCGCAGCGCGGTGTGTGAAAGTGTAGTGTAGTGTGTATATATGGTTTTTATATATGTATGTATGGTCAATGCTTATACACGGTAGGACACCTTTAATTTGAACAGAACGTGTCAGGCAGACTATCTACGGCCGCCTACATAAAGCACCCATTTTCAAGCATGACTTAGGACCAAACTACTATCAGAGGGACCATCTCACGGCTGCCTTCACATAAAGTATCCATTTTCAAGCATACTAGTGACCAATCGACCAGACAAAAGAGCCAAGCAAGTAGGATCACCCATCCCCATATTGATCCGAGAGTCGACGCCAGCAGGAAGCCAAATTACAATCTAGACGATATCTCAAAGTTCAACTCCTTAAGTCACAAGATATTCAATCCAAAGCCCAAAACAAGCAAAGTGGCTAATAGTGGTATTTTAGTTCTTTTGTACTATTAAAGTCTACTCTGATTTCTAATTATATTTTCAAGTAATGCTACATTTTACTATTTTAGGCGTGTATATCAAGTGTCGCTATAATAAAATGACATGGTCGGCGGGTTGTTTACATAATGACATGAACCCTCTCAGGCACAACAAACCTGCATGTGTGCTTGCGTCCGTATATACCTCTCATCTCGAAGATCACCATGAAGAAATGTAAGTCTAAAGGGCGAACAAACTCTCAGCTTTTTGATACTGGACAAACATCTGATGCTGCGTGCTCCAACGCCTTGATCAACCTAATAAAGATCACATGTATTTAGCTCTCTTTTATACTTTACTCAAAGGCTGCAGCAGTCATTTTTTCAAAGATATTTTGAAATGTATAAAAAGCTTCTAATGCTTTAGAATGACTCTAAGTGCTTGCACATAATATATACATTTGACGTATTAATGCAGCTTCCAAAACACTTTCAAAGCAACGCTCTTCATCTCTAAGTGATCTAAATCATCTGCAAAAGCGATTTTTTCTAAAGCAAGACAAAGAGACTGTGCATCTTATGTTCTAAGAGTTGATTATTCCTTTGTACTTCAAAGGTATCTATCTCTCATACTCGTAGAAGAGTGAACAATCTTTCTCTTAAACTCTACTCATTCCCCTTTCTTAGTGATAAGTAAGTTATTCTTGTATAAGTCCCACTTTGTGCGTGTAAGCAATTTGCATTTCCAGTGAGTTTCTTTGTGGTTGGAAAGTCCCACTTTTAGTATGGGCAAGCCCCTCTTAAGCGCTCGCGCATTGTGGTCGAGTTGTAAAACTCTTAGGCGAGTTATCCACAAGTGTAATATCTCCTCTTGTGTGAAGCTGTTGGAAAACTCTGGGTGCGGCCCAAGCAGTGGATGTGAGCATTCTGACGTCGAATCAGTAATCCACTATAAATCCTTTGTCATATCGCGGTCGGGCTGCTTTTCTTCTAGTAGCTGTCTCGCTCAAACTCACACCTCAGCCTTGCTTTTAGTATCTCTGGCCAGTTTACAAGATTGTTTAAAAACAATTCACCCTCTCTCTTTGTAAGTGTTTTACAATTGGTTTCGCAGCCTCGTCTTCACCTTTTAGCTTAATCGTGCTAAGCAGCACATGGCCTAAATTCCGCCTCTCTAGCTCTGCAGTGGTATTCCACCAATAGTACCACACTTTTTCGACGGAAACAACTATAATGCTTGAAAAATCGCATTCAAGATATGTGTGTGTGCTCCATAGATTATTCTCCCTTATCACATATATTTGAAGTAATGTCCATACGTTCCTACGAAAGTCAAAGTGGACGGTGTTCAAATTCCAAATGCACTACTCACGAGCTTAAATGGAGCTTTGTGTAGTCCAAGAAAATGACTGAAATTATAAGGCAATGAACATTCTTAGTTGTGCCTTGAACTGCATGAATACAAACTGCAGGTCCGCGAAGCAAACTGGCGTCCACACTACGTGGAAAATAAGCCTGAAGTTTACTCATGAAGCGCACAAATCAAGCCGTGAGCCGGGCGTATGTCAACTCTCGCGTAGTTAGAGAATATGAGTTATTTTCTTAAAAAAATATTTGATTCGAATCTGATACCTGATAAAAATCCGCTCCGCTATGTAGCCCACTCTATACGTTTAGGGCAGCGATACACATACAGGTTTAAGATTGAGAGACAAGAAGGAACCCTATGGTGGCATGCACACTTCTCATATCTTAGAGCAACAGTTCATGGGGCACTCATCATCCGCCCTAGATACCCTGATGAATACCCTTTTCCTAAACCCTACCAAGAGTTCAACATTATTTTAGGTACTGCTATTTAAATAATTAATCCCTTCCTAGGTTGCCTCCTTTTTTTTTTTTTATATAAATAAGAAATTAGACGTTCAATTTTAAAGTATGACATGAAAATTTATCTTTTTCCAGGAGAGTGGTGGAATGCGAATGTTGTGGACGTCGCAAATGAAGCAATACACACTGGTGGATCGCCTAATGTATCTGATGCTTTTACTATCAACGGAAAGCCTGGTGACCTCTACTCCTGCTCCACAGATACATATAAATTAAAGGTGCGACAAGGAGAAACGTATCTTCTTCGAATCATCAACGCTGCACTCAACAATCAACTCTTCTTCAAGATAGCCGATCACAAAATGACAGTGGTCGCAGTGGACGCCTCATATACCAATCCATATGTCACGGAAGTAGTAGTATTAGCCCCTGGTCAAACCACCGATGTTCTATTGACCGCTAATCAACCACCAGCACTATACTACATGGCTGCACACCCTTATATTAGCGTACTAGAAATTTTACAACCTGCGTTCGACAACACCACCACCACCGGAATCCTAGCTTATCACGGCGGTCGGAAAAAATCATCAACTTCAACTCCTAAAATGCCAATTTTACCAAATTACTATGACACACTAACGGCACATGAGTTCTATAGTAATCTAACGGGACTTGTAAACGGACGTTTTCTTGGCCCAGTCCCACTTGAAGTGGACGAGCATATGTTCGTCACAATTGGGCTGGGCGTGGTTTCTTGTTTAGGCAATGAGTGTGAAAGCCCAAATGGGTTTGGATTGGCTGCAAGCATGAATAACGAGTCGTTCAAGGTCCCGGCCCAGTTATCGATCTTAGAGGCGTATTTTCAAAATGTTAAGGGAATTTACACCGTTGATTTTCCGGATCATCCGGCATTGGAATTTGATTATACAAATCCAAGCAATGATACAACTAATGCTGTGATTTTTACTAGCAAATCAACTAAGGTCAAGAAGGTTAAGTTTAATTCAACGATTGAGATGGTGTTGCAGAATACTGCTCTTTTGGGTATTGAAAATCATCCCATACATTTACATGGATTCAATTTGATGGTTTTGGCACAAGGATTTGGAAATTATGATCCATCAAAGGATAAAGAAAAGTTTAATCTAATTAACCCACAGGAGCGGAACACTATTGCCGTGCCTACCGGAGGATGGGCCGTCATTAGATTTCGAGCGAACAATCCAGGTGATTCACTCAAAATACATCTCTACTTTTTTTTTTTTTTACAACATGGATCTTGTGTGGAACACGTGTTATATTCACGCGTGTGACATGCGGAGGACTTGTCAGTTGTTGAATGAGTTGATCAGACATCCGAATTTCATTCGGGGAGAATGAATCGGTGTTCTTTCAAAAATTGTCTTTACAAACAAAACTCAATTGTCAAATCAATTCATTCAGCTGCTAATTTCGTATGTGTGAATTAAATACATATTTCAAGTTGAACTTTAAACATATTTCTAATGTGAACCTCACTTATCATTCTTTTGGGAGTTATTCTTAACATTCTTCAACACAGAATAGTCACTTATATTCAAAATCTGTTATCACAAACAAAATTTCTTTTATAATGTTTGAAACAGAAATTTTCAAACAAATAACCTAATACAAATACACATTCTCTCACAAAAGTTAACAAAACTTAAAAGTCAACTTATGTTGAAGTTTTGAGTTGAAGGGTGAGGATTTTTCTTGTGTTTTTGCAGGTATTTGGTTAATGCATTGTCATTTGGAAGCCCACTTGCCTATGGGATTAGCCACTGCTTTTCAAATAGAGAATGGGCCGACTGAGTCAACAAGGTTGCCTCCACCTCCCCCTGATCTACCCCAGTGCTGATTTTGAGTCAACTAGGTTGCCAAAATTTGTTGCTTACTGTAAGACGTCCACGTAAACCAAGTTCATGTTCGTAGCTTGTTCGTAGTTTTGTTTGTTTTATGTTTTCTTTTTTAATAATAATGAGATTTTATACTTAATATTAATAATAAAAAATTGTAAAAAGAGAGGTACAACACCATTACTTCTCAAAGAGTTACAAATATTAGTATTATGTTTGTTTGAATTGTATTGTTATGTTCTGAATGGGAATTACTCCATACGTTTGATTTCTGCAAATCCAAATGAGATTTTGTTTGTATTGAACTTTTTAGTGAATTATCTTTTATTTAGTTACAAAGATTCTTCGTCCAATATTTGACAAACTTAATTAGTTCGATAGAGATCATTTATGCAATAATTTGTAGTATTGGGTTGACCAGTTGTATCAACGCACATGAGTTATAGAATAACTAATTCAACGAGAAAATTAAGAAAGAAACAATATGGTGAAGAATTCAATGTATTTATTGGTGTAAAAAATAAAAAATAAAATGTAAATACATCAAAATAAACAATAAACCACAATCCAAATCCATGAACCAAAAGACCTCTTCTCCATCTCCAAAAAGAATATATACTAATGCAAGTAACTCTCAATTTCTTGCATCCGAAAATATGCAAATATATATACGATAAATTTCGAAGAAAATTAAAATCCGGAAGTACTCTCAATTTAATGAATTAATTTAGAAAGAAGGAGCAGGAGCTTCAGCAACAACATCAGCAACCAAAATAAGATTTTCACTAGAAATGGGTCCGGCGGCTGTCCCACCATTGCTCATAAGCTCAAGCATTGCGCGGTGAGGGTTGCTCCTCTGCTTCTCACAAAGACTTGGCAAGAATACACCTGCAAATTTCAAAACCAATCATTTAGTTTTTATCATTGTAACGTTATTACATCTCAACCATCTATCTAAGCCGATGATCAAAGGCCAAAAAAAAAAAAGATATAATAATAATTTGATTAAACTTCAAGAAATTTGGTTGCAAGAAAGGGATCGATCATACATTATTATTCTATTCTAAAGAATTTATAATAAAAAAATTTGTACTAGTATGTAAACAAAAAGTTTTCAATTTAAACATGGGAAATCTCATGTCATGGCTTGGACCAAGTTAACTTCCCAAGAAAAAAGACTTGGACAAAGTTAGGGGAAGAAAGCAACCAAAAAAAAAAAAAAAAAAAAAAAAACAAAAATCATCGGTATTTCTATATATGTCTCAATCGCTCACAATTTGTTACATATATACTCTTTAAATTTTATTTCTTTAATCATTATTATTCACATTCATTGAATAACTTATCTTTAAAATAATAATGGCTGAAAAATTGAAATTATAGGAGATTTCCACGGAGCGAATTCTTGTTCTTTTGAAAGAAATGATGTCAAATGAGACATCATTTGGGACTTTCTATTATTCCAGGAAGACATAGTCAACCATGGAAAATCAAACTTAAAGTCAAATTTTAATATTCTAGATATGTCAAATACGAATACCACGCGTTTGATAAAAAGTCACGATGCTAAGACACGGTATTAACGTATATGTATCACCATAAAAAAAAATTCCAAAACCAATCGAAAAATCAAACTAAAATAATTAGTTGACGTAGATATTATGCTTTGATTTTGGCGTGAAATTCTCTGATTCAATCTTAACTATTAAAAAAAAAACGTGGATATCCCGTTACCTTCTCCGGCAGCCAGGTTAAAGTATAGATCGATAATGTTAGGACAGTTCTGGTAGCAAGAGGGAGAGCAGAGCTTGGCGGCGAATTGTGGTTCGAAGAAAGCGTCGGATGAAATTCCGACGGTGTTTCTATCGACACCACAAGCTGCGACGCATTCGTCGCTCTCAATGTGTTCCGACATTCTCTCCACAACAACCTCGGATGTCCTGCACTGGAATTCCACCTTTCCATCTTTCCCTTCGAAATTCTCTAATAAGCACCTCTTCCCAGATGTTGCAACTGCGAATGAACATACTTTGGCTGGCAATTCCTCGCATATTATCTCACCTGAAAACCATAAAATTAAAATTATACCGATTTTCCAATCAGCTCCAAATATATGAGGGCGGATTATAAAAAGACATACTATATTGTAATTAAAATTTAATATTTACAAGTATATTTTAGAAAGAAAAAAAAAATCTATCAAAAAAAACTAAAATTTTAAAAAATATTCAGGGAAGCTGGACAAATATGTAGAGGCATTAAGGAATGATGCATGCATGCAAAGTAGGAACTAGAAGCTATATGTTTAAAGTCAAATTATTTAAAAAAAAATACATATTGTAATATTGTAACAAAATTTGAGAGGACGAAATTTAATATTTAAAAAAAATAAATCGTTCTAGAAAAAATAAATTTCCATCTATACGAAATTTGGTAATTTAGAAAATGTGGGAGAAGTGACAATCATATGTGCCCTAATTCCGCCACTGCGTGCAGGAAGTCAAAAACATATAGGTAAGGAGGATGAGGAAGCATAGGCATACCTAGGGTTCCTTGGAGGAAAAGAGAGCAAGCAAAGAAAAGAACCAAAGAGATCTTCATGGAAGCAGCCATTATTGATTGTTTTTTTTCGTGTTTTTTTATGCTTTTAATTAAGGATCTGGGAAGAGATGTAGGGTGTTTTGATGAATTGAGAGGATTTCTTGAAAGAGAGGAAATGGAATAGAGGAATGATGGGAAAATGGATTTGTGAGGAGAGAGTAAATGAATTGTTGTATATTTATAGGGTACGAGTTGAGAGAACCTGTGTATTAATATTATTTAATAATTTATTATTATAAATGACGGTCCGCAATTTTTGACGGATTCTTGAGAAATTAGTTGGTTAGGGAGGTCATTGGCTTTACAGTTATGTGTAGTCTGGGGATAGCAATGGTTAATTTGGGCCGCGATTTTTCAGTTTAAGTCGGAGGTGGAGTGAGTTTTATCCCTCGCTATCAGAATCGGGACTGGGGCGTGAGAGATGATATTTTCTGACTCTGTGTTTGAAACCCAGTATTTGAAAGAAAAACATTATAGTCTCCGCCCATTTTCGGGGATAAACACTATGGTCTACGCCCATTGTCATCCCTATTGGAGCCCACGCGTTGCTTTATTCTCAAATATTTCCGTTTAATTCATCTGATTAATTTAATTGTAAGAATATATTAAAAGCATGAGTTAGATTTTTTTGAGGGTGTAACGTGGTAATGGGATCTGTTGACAATCAAAGAGAAGAAGACGTGTTAGGATGTCTTCAAAATGCGAATGCATTAAAAAAATTCAAGTTTCCAATCGATTCTTCCAATCAAGTTTCCGGAAGGTTAATACTTTTTTCTTGATTTGGCTCTACACGTACTAGAATTCCAAAGGTATATTCAAGCAATTATAATCATTGATTATTCAGCTGAAAAAATTTAAAAATAAATAAAATTTTGACATTGATGTACTTGAAAGTTGTCACATAGAATGGTCGAACACAAAATTGATAAAATTTAAAGATCAAGTATAAGAGTGTTAGATTTGATTGCTCAAATTAAAAACTGTTTTTCTATAGAGAGAATTTTCTCAGAATGATGGATTGATTAAAAATAAAATAAAAGAAATATGTATTTGATTATGAAAATATATGATCACACAAACATGGTAAACGTTAACTTCATAATTAATTCCTCTATTTAAAGGTATAATAAGTCATATATAATACTGTCAAAATGGTATGTTTGCTCGCCCCGCCCTGTCCCGCCCCGCACCATTACGGGTATGCTTTAAATGGGGATGGACGGATATGCCTGCTTTTTTAACGAGCCATTAAAAGGGATATTCGTACCTGCCCGCCAGATGCCTGTGGGCAGATAAGTATGCCCACGACCCTTATTATTATTATTTAAAAAAAAATAGATCAAATCTGAAAAAAATCAATAAAATACAGTTCTTTCTCATTTACTTACAAATTACAGTCCTATAAAGGGGAAATAAAAATCCAAAATAGTTCAAGAGCAATCAAATCAAATTCCACAATATCCAAAATAGTTATAAAAAAATAATCAAATTAAAGTCCACAATTTCAAAAATAATTCAAGATCAACTGTCCAAAATTAACAAATATATTGCAAAAGTTAAAGCAACAAAAAATATATATTGTTTTTTTAATATCCTCCATCTATTTATCTAGATCATGAACATTAAAAATATTATTTGAATCCATTTTAAATAATGTTGATTCCTCCTCATCATCTTCTTTTTCTTTTTCTTTTTCTTTTTCTTTTTCTTTTTTATGGGGTGGGGGGAGGGGGTGCAGGAATCGAACGCTCGGTCCTGCGTCCCACGACCTTTTCCACTGGGCCAGTAGATACCCACACTCCTCATCATCTTCACATATAAAACACACCTTAAGAAGTTAAAACATTACAAATGGTAAATGATAAATGATAAGTTAGAACATAATTTAGTTACTTTCATAGATGAAACCGTGAATCCATTTGCGTACACATATTTGAGATAGCGAAGATATATGACCCTTGTCCAAAATTAATAAAAAAACAAAACAAATCGGGTATGCCCGATTGCAACCTGCCCATACATGCATAGCCCGTTAACAGCATGGGTATGCCCGTTAATATCCACATTTAAATGGGTATGAAATTTATAACTCCATACCCACTCATTCATCTCGGAGGGCGTGTATGCTCGCGCATATATACTCATTTTGACAGCTCGTCATGTACATTTAGTCATTATTTTGAAATTTTAATTTTAATTAGATATTTCTTCTTCATGAGACATTATAAATTTAACCTTTTGATATTTGCTCGAGTCAACAAAATGATACTCGTAATTTCTATTTGGAATTTTGAAACTTATAGAATCGCGACTGGACTGCTAGTACCAATTCCATCGTCAACATCTTCTTCTTTTCTTTCCTTTCAATTTTTTTTCCATCAAAGGAGACACAAATATTACGCATGTTTACCGAAATACTAACTAAGTAGGTCAAAATATATTATAATTTCAATCGTATTAGTCAAGATAAATATTTGGATACAAGGAATAAAAAAAGATTAAATATATCTAAGTATTCCAAACTTTGAATGATCCGACAATTGAGTACTACATCCTTAACCCCATGACAATTAAATACCTAATTTGGATGAAAAATTGTTTGTTAACTGTCAATTTTTAAAAAGAGGACGTGACCCACTGATATTGGTTGATGAAATTGGAATGTCCAAATTTATCCTTCAATTAATTATTTTAAATTTTAAAATAATTACTTTTTTCTTGAAAAGGCCCAATATTATTCGGCTAAAAATAATATGTTCTCATTTTGTGCACTATATTTTATCCTAAAAATAGATGATTTACGCGTATTGATTTTTCAACTACCCAACAAAATTTTTTTGTGGCTTACCTGCAAAAAAGAAAAGAAAAGAAAATTTATTTGGCAAAAATTGTGCTAAATGGACCCACATGTTTAAAGGAAAAGACGTTCAAGCCCACCACATAGGAGCAAGGCCTTACATGGGCCTGGACAACTTCTTGAGGCCATTTAAATTAGTTGAGGCCCAATTTCCACATCCTCACTCACTCCGCCATAGATTTAGGGGGAAACAAACTTACGTGTCATCATCCATCACACACAGACAGTAAAAGGATAAGCAGAATTGAGAGGAAGACGAAGATGGTGGTAGAGCTAAAGCTCAGTCTTCTTCTTCCATGGAGTCCTCCTTCTTCCTCCCCTTTCTTCTTTCATTTTCCACCCACCATTCTAACCCAAAACCCCATTTTCAAAAAAATCTCAGCAACTCTAGAATCATCATCATCATCATCAGTGAATCAAACCCAAACCCAACAATTGACGGCAAGAGAGAGAAGGAAGCTGAGAAATGAGAGGAGAGAGAGCAATCCATCTTATAATTGGAAAGAAGAAGTTGAAATGAAGCTCATTAAGAAACCTAAAAAGCGTTACGCTTCTTGGACTGAAGAGCTTAATCTTGATACCCTTGCTTTGGAAGGTCCTCAATGGTGGGTTGTTCGGGTTTCTAGAGTTACGGGTCATGAAACTGCTCAACGCCTGGCCCGAGCCATGGCCCGAAATTTTCCAGCTATGGACTTCCAGGTAGTAATAGTATTACTATTTGCATTTCTTCTGATGTTTTTGTTTATGGATTTTGCTAAAGCTCTACTAAAGCTTAAAAGGCATAATTTTGATCAGGCATTCTTCTATTAGTTTTGTTGTATTACTCCCTCAATTCCATAATACAAGTCGTTTAGAACCTTAGCGAAAATTAAGGGAAAAAAAAGTATTTTTTTAATCAAAATATTAATATTAATTTCTTAAATAGAATTAGTATGTTTAAACAAATTATATTATAGAATGAAAGTAGTATTTCTTTTTTATTATCGGGGTAGGATGTGTCAAAAGGCGACTTATTATAATTAGTCGACAGTGTTGTACTAATTGTGGTAGCCTTCCTTTCATTTGTTCTATTGGTATGAGTGAGTGACATGTAGCTTTCTTTTCTTTTGATTTTTAGTATGTGCTAGGGGAGGTGAGGTACATGTGTCGGACCCGAGACTTTTAGTCTCGAGTCGAAGTGCTGCGTCAATTGCGCTGAACTTCATTGACAAAACATGTAGCTTCTCATATGTACTTTATCAATTGTGAATAAGATCACTTGGGTTAAGTAGCTTTGTCCTTGTTCATTTCAAGTCAGTCTGTTGAAATTTTTGCATTTTACTTTGTTGTTGTTAAAATACATGAAATCATTAGACAGAGCCAGGAGTATATGTTAAACCAGCTGTTATGTATACTCATTGCTACTACTATCAAATATTCTCAGATGTATGTTCCATCTGTCCAAATCAAAAGGAAATTAAAGAATGGAACAATCTCGGAGAAATCTAAACCCATCTTCCCTGGATGTGTGTTTTTGAAATGTCTGCTGAACAAGGAAGTACACGACTTTATACGAGAATGTGATGGTGTTGGCGGCTTTATTGGATCCAAGGTTGGAAATACGTAAGCATTTTTGCTGCTGTTCCTACTTACTTATTCTACTTGGTTATAGATCAAAGTTGCATGATTTCATAATTAATTAAACACGTTCTGTAATGTTGTCTAAAGTCATGACCTTCTATCAAATTTGATCTGCAAGTGTTACACTTGTCGTGAACTTCAAAAACCAGGAACTCCAATGGACTAATGAGATAATATGAAAATAAACTATATGAAAAATGTTTCTAACTGGAAAGAGATACGGGGACTCTTGTACAGGCGAATCCAGGAGCATTTAACTGTTGAATCAAATACCCTTGTATATGGAAATGTTTGTTGTCATTTAGTCTACCCAGTTGTGCGGTAGGATCTAGTCTATTAACTTGATACAAAGGGAAACCCTTATCATCGCTTAAAGACGTGTTTTGAATGTTTCTAAAGTGAATTATGTTTGGTATTATAAATGATTTATTTTTTTCATTTATAGTCTAGGTTAGCTTCTGAACATGTCATTCTGTTCATTTTTCCGTAAGGTTACGAGGCAGCCTGGCGTTGTTTTCTATGTCATTGTTAATCCAGGCAGGTGTTTCTTTATTTCATTAATCCATACAGGGTTCTTTTTTGCTATGCAGTAAGCGTCAAATTAACAAGCCCAGGCCCGTAGATGCCGGAGACATGGAAGCAATATTTAAGCAAACAAAGGAGGAACAGGAAAAAGCAGACCAAAGTTTCTTGGAGGAGCTTCAAGGAGATGGATCTTTAAGTCCTGAGAAGCTACTTTTAGACGCTTCTTTAGAATCTACTACACAGGCGAAGCCTAGAGGGAAAACTGGAAAAGCCAAAAAGTCTTCTATAGTTCTCCCATCTCCAGGTTCAACCGTTAAAGTTGTGTCAGGGTCTTTTGCAGGATTCTCGGGTGTTCTTAAGAAGCTCAATAAGAAGACAGGATTGGTATGATAGTCCTTTGGCCAAAAGAAGCACCTTGATTTTCTTGGATACTCTTTTGTTTGATGGCAGAAAATTACTTTGTTTGCAGGCGACTGTTGGTTTTACGTTGTTTGGAAAGGAGACTTTAGCAGACTTGGAGCTGAAAGCAATTACAGCTGAGATGGATTAGATTATGCAATTCTTTCCTATTTGGAAGTCGGGGGAGCACCAGAGGATGGCGGCTAAACTTCAGTTACACATGCCTAAAATTGAGGGCTGATCATGTATAATCAAACAAGAAGACTAATTAACAAGACACTGATCCACAAGTAGTTCAACAGAATGAGGTAAGGACTGGTGCTAGCTTATGCCCGAAAAAAAAAGGAGGCTCGAAGATTGTTCCAGGACCATATAGAAAGTAAAAAACATATAGGACTTTATCATGTCAACCGAAATAGTTTAAGGACCAAATTAGCAAAATGCGGTGACTGTATAAACCAAATTGATGACATACAGAGTCATATGATTGCATTATTTATCAATGTGAAGGAATGGGATATGTGGCAGTCCGCCTCCCTATGCGAACACCTTTTTTTCGCCTCGGGAAACACTTTCGTTCATTTTTTCAAATTAATTTCAACCGATTAAAAATTTTTGATCCAATCTACTGAGATTCCGTCTCTCATGTGCGGAATAAAAAATGTTCCTCGTAGGAGCCGTGGTGGGATATGTGGATGCAATTATAAGATGGTCACACAACAATAAACCAAATTGAATTGAATGCGCACACCAAAAAAAAAAAAAGGAAAATGTTTAATAAAACTTTGTTCAGATATTCATATAGGAAAAATGGAAAGAAAACAAGATCCTGTGATGAATGATGACAGAAAATAAGACGAAAAAAATGTAAAATTGTCACATGCATCGTCCCCATATCACAAGGCTGCTTTTAATTCTCCATTAACGTGATCTAAGATTGTAGACCCCGGGACCAAATATACCACTTTCTTTCTTCTTTTCCCCCCAATTTTTCTTATCTATCTCTTGTAGTCTGCTTATAATGTTATTGATTTGATTCTGCAATCGTACAATTTCTATATAACCATCAGTATTTATTGAATTTGATGCCATCACACAAACCTTGTCATGTTCATTCTATCCACTTAATACTCGGTATTTATACCACATTGCACTAGTACAAACAAAACTTTGATTCAAAGTGTTATAAACTTTAGTTTGTGATGTTATTTATCTGAAACTAGAATAAAATACGAGAGCTGGGTAAGGTCATCTCCAGCCACAATAAAAGAAAAGAATTGTGGTAACATGTATGACGATTAACGAAAATTTTTAGTCACGTTTTTATAAAATAAATAGATTTAGGAGTGTCAATGAAGTTCGTAATTATTTTTTTAAGTTCATATAGTTGATTCTAATTACAGGGAGACTAAATACAGTTGTCCAATTACCCACTGAAAATTTATGAAGCCCGAAGTTAAAATGGGCAAAAAAGATAAGAATAAGCTACCGTATAGAAGGGGTTGCCTACATATGAATAGTTATAGGACACATTGAGTCGTCGCATTCCAATTTCACTAACCAATCCATGAATAAGGTCCACAAGTCTACTGTGTTTAGCTGTCAATCTCTGCTGCCCAACACATATCCAAGCCAGGATATAAAAAAAAAATTTATAAGAAAAAAAAGATAGACATAAGATTTGTAATGTTTGCCACACAAAGATAAGTCAATATGCATTGCTCAAAATTACTATACTCTTAAAGGTTTATCAATTGGAAGCAGATAAGATGGTGATAAATTACTATTGATTTACACCTTCAACTAGCCACTTATTTTAACATATCAAGACATTGTTCACAAACGAAGAATGGCTAAGTGGAAGGAAGTGGCAGTTAGCTCGTTGTTTCTTTACTACGCCCTCCGTGTACAAATTCGATATACAGAATGCTTGATCTAAAATTTTAATTAAGAAAGATCGAAATAGTTGCCCATTTATAAAAATTGCGGCTAAATTTTCTAAGTGTCCTCTATACAAAAATCAAAATTAGTTGGACGAAACATATTTAGACACCGATAAACAATTTACCTGGTGAAATGAGACCGTTGGGTAGAATCACAAGAAGAAAAGGAGGGCATGCCGATACTTTATTTTTATTTTGGGGAACATTGGACTCCTAAAGAAGAATCTTTTCTTTTCTGTACCTGCCCACCCAGGACTTTGCTTTTAATTAATAATTTAACACTAAATAAAATATTAATTAGATTTGGATGTTATGTACAGCACAGTGAGTTCTTTCCCATTTTATTATGTTTTTAAATTTAAATTACCAAAATATTGTTACTTTAAATTAATTAGAAATTAAACAGAGATGTGTTTATACTGTACTGTACTTGCATGCGAACTCGGGTTGGGGATAGCCTAAAGACAGCTGTCGTGCAGTAGGTAGGTACTTAGGGTATTGTTTTAGTATTTGCATCACAAGCCCTCGTAAGTTCTACCATATGCTACTGATTTGCACTTTTTTTTCTTTTTTTCTGTTTTGAGCAAGATTTAAGAATAATAATAAAAAAAAATCTATAATGAGAGTTGAACGTGATGGAGCATAATATGAATAGAAGAGGGAATACAATGTAAGCGAACCTCACAGACTTATCATATCCAGACAATTGTTGAATGAAAGAGAAACTATACATTTATATACAGCCCTCAATTCTACTCATATTACGACGCGAGGTTCTTTGAGATCCTTATAATAAGAATTTCAACTTATTGAAACCGATTTTGCACATTATAATTAAAAGAAAAAATGATCTTATAGAATTTAGATAAACTTTTTCGTATCTTTTGATTACTCCAACAAAAAATAATACTCATTTTATTCCAAATTAAATGTTTTGTTTTCTATTTTTTTGTATAAAAAATGGACACTCAATTTAAGATGGTAAGAGTACAAAATACTGAAGTTAATGTAAGACACATTACTTCAACAGGGACTTTCTTTGTAGTTTGCAAAGAGTACAAGGACACAACCCTAAAGAATCTTGTACTATTATATTCCCTTGACCTCAGACCTCATTAAACAACCACTAGACATAAAAAAGTGAAATGAGTCAATGAATGAGGGAAAGCCTTTTAAAGCTCTAAAGTTGGTAAAAACGTATTTAATTTTCCCCAACTCCCCTAGTCCCACTTTAGTGTTGAACATAAAAAAAAATCAATACATATAGTAAATATTTTTTAGTTATCCAATAAGAATAGACGATTTAATTTTTTTTAAGAAGAACACATACTATTTTCGTCCCAAATTATTTGAACGTTTCACATTTTGAAACATCTCAAATTATTTGTCACGTTTAAAAAATTAATGCATTTTTATTATTAATTTTTCAGGTTTACCCCTAATTTATTACTCAACTAACCAATAGTAATAATTTTTAAGTCAATAATTGATAAGTATTTTGAACTTTTTTTTTCATATTAATTGATTTCCAATTATTTTTTCTAATCTTAGTAAAAATGTGAAATTTGTAAATAATTTAGGACGGAGATAGTATTATAATTTATGTGTTCATTAGAGAAAAAAAAACATACTCCCTCCATTCCTAAATATAAGACTCTTTAGACAATTTGAGAAAATTAAGGAAGTTGTCATTTTCACCTAAACTTCCAATATTATCCCACCTTCCCTCTCTCTCACTAATACATCATAAAAAAAAGAAAGGAAAATGTTGAGGGTATAATTGAAATAAATTGTTGGCAACTAATAAAAGAACCTTAAACGACAATTAATTTGGATATCTAGATATCTCCTAAACGACAATTAATAGGGAATAGAGGGAGTATTACATCAGAGGTAATATTTGTAACACCTGTAAAAAATTATCAATATGTATTGATATTTTTTTGTTTTGTACTATGGTCGTCCCACAAAGTCCCCCATTCTCCTAGACCTTTTCCATTGCTTCTTCCTCACCGAAAGCCACTGCAAGAAAAAAATATTTAATTACTTGCTAGATTATTGCCTTATCAAAGAAACCGTAGTGAATCCCACAGCCAAAGACAAAGTTCAGTCTCAAAAACTCAAAGCCCAGATCAAGAATTATGGCCTCCTTTCGAAATCCCAGGTACTCTTTAGCCCTTTCTTTCCTTGTTCTTGTTCTATACTTCCACACTCTAATTGCTTACTCAAATTCAAACAATTCCTCCTCCTTTGATTTCAAAAATTGGAAATTTGAGTCCCAGTTTGTTACTTATGGTGATGCTAAGGTTGTTAATGGTAATGGTAATGGAAATGCTTCTGTACAAATTTCTGGTTCAGTTATTGGGAGTGGTGGGAGATTAGTATCTAAAGAACCCATTAAGTTTCTTGAAGGAAACCCACCAAGAAAGTTGGTATCTTTTGCTACAAGTTTTGTGTTTTCTATATCAATTGAAAAAGGGGATGGTTTAGCTTTTGTGATGGTTCCAAAAGGGTATCCTATGAATGAATTTGATGGTGGTTCATTTGGGCTTTTGGGTAACAGGAGAAAATTCAAGTTCATTGCTGTTGAATTTGATACTTTTAGAGATGAGGAATGTGGAGATGTGAATGATAATCATGTGGGAATTGATATTGATAGTTTTGTATCTGTTAAAGTAAGGAATGTTTCATTTCATGATTTGAATAGTGGTGAGAAATTGCAATCTTGGATTGATTATGAAGCGAGTTCGAAAAAGATTAGAAGTGAGGTTAACTAAATTAGGAGAGATTAGGCCGGTCGGTCCTTTAATTTCTTATCCTGTTGATTTATCCAAGTTATGGGGGTCCAAATGAAGTGTATGTTGGGCTAAGTTCATCAAGTGGGAAGAATTTATCTCAGAAATGTAATGTTTATTCATGGAGTTGGAAACTAAGGCCTGTACCCTATTGGATGCATTCGGAGCCATTGGATCCTGTTACATTTGTAGAGAAGAAAAAGGAGGTGAAGAATGTTCATGAGAAAAGTGATTGTGCTTTGAAAATTCTTGCTGCTTTAATTTTTGGTACTGGTTGTGGAGCATTGGGAGCATTTGTTGTGTTGTTTGTGTGGACTATTCTGGGGAATAAGCGTCCGGTGGTGCCGGAGGATTTCTCCTACAAGAATGCTGCCAAAGTTGTTGTAGATAAATCCTCCATCGAAGATGGTAAGAATTAAGTATGTACCAGGCGGTTCTCATCTCTTAGGATTTGTTTAGGACTTCAGAGTTTGAGTGCTTATATGTTTGTAAATCCTCTCAATTTTTTTGTTTCTTGTAAGTTTGTTGTTATCGGTGAGCTGTAATTTACTGACCAATCATTAAAAAAATGTAGTTTTGTGACCTATTTTGCCTAATGTTGTGATCATGAAAATACAGCTTCGGATTTAGTAAATTGAAGATAAAACTTCTAGATGATGCCAAAGTTGTTATAATCTGTGTTAGTTTAATGGATTTAGGGCTCTTTTGTTGGGGAGAAATCACAATATAGTCCAAGCAACCGAACAAACAAGATCAAATATGTTTGACAAAATATCTCCCAAAACTTGAATAAAAACGTAGGGACACCAAACAATAATTCCAAAGTTCTCAGATGACAGATTGTGAATGCAGTGAACAATAATAATAATGGAAAGCAAGTAAATGAAAGATAAATCAACAAACACAACACCAGAATTTTACGTGGAAAACCTCTTCAAATCAAAGAGTAAAAACCACGGGACCTTCGGGTCCACTCCAAAAGCTTCACTATAAATCAAGAGAGGTTACAAAAGAGTATCTACTCCAATATGTGTAAACTCAAACCAACAAGGAAGCTAAAACTTCATCAACAACATAAAAGAGATGAGAATAGAGAAAAATCACCCCTGAAAACAGGACACTGTTCGGGCTGCTATAACTCAGAATCAGCAAGCTGAAATCCTAATCGCACCGTCCAGAATGTAGCCCTATCAGTCTTCTACCTCCAGTTAAAATTTGAGAACATTCCGACAAGAATTGACCGTCCGATCGAAAGAAGTCCCAAAATTGTGCTGTCAGAAAAATACTGCAGAAATCTCCCTTTTTCTCCCAAAATCTCTCTGCCTCTCTTTTTTTGTTGAATGAATAATGAAGACCAACAATTGGTAGGGTTTTATAACACTTTTGGGCTTGGGCCTTGGGCTATTTTTCAAGACCCACATAGGAGGAAAAAACATTATGGCCCAACATCTTTTTCATAAACAATGAGAATGTTGGCTACAATCCATACCTAGTTGGTGGTTTTTTATTTGAAAAACATGGCACCAGATTTGTTGTTGCATGCTGTTGTAATCTTTCTGTTGTGCAACAATACAAGTATCGTCTTCTGTGAAGTCATTTATTGTATGTGATTTTAGTTTCACCTGAAATTTTTGTTTTATTTTGAAACTAAGTAAGAGTGTAATTTTTATATTTTTTGATTTTTTCCTCTATGATAATTTTTTAGTAATTTGTTTGAAGTTCAAAACTAAGAATTTATGTAAAATCAAACCAACCCAAATCGCTCCTCGCTGGTGTGGTAGATCCTCGAGTGCAATTTCACTGTAATTGGAGGGAAAAAAACTACACATTACGTACATTAGCACTTGCTAGCATCATGTATTTGGGGAGGAGAGGAGCAAACCCGGTATCAAAATTATTGGAAGGCGATCATATCAAAATTTAACTATGGAGTCAGAATTATTGATTCATTGTCACAAGAGATGGCCGTATTATAGCATAAAGCAAGGAATGAACAAAGAAACGGATACGGCCATCAATTAATGGTAACTGCAAAACAATAGTCATTCTGGGTTCAAGTGATTAGAGACTTATCACAGACTTCAATTAATGGGAACTGCAAAACCAACACATTCCAAAACAAATAAAGAAAATAAAAAAGGGTCCGTTAATTCTAAATCAAGGCTAAACTTAAATATAATCTGGATCTCAGGAGTTATTGAATTGTCTTCAGTGCAATTTCAGATAGATAACGCAGTAAAACATTAACATCATTGATCCAGGATGTGTATACTATATGGCAAGTCCTAAATATATCAAAAGGTTACATACAGAGTGTTATAAAGAATCCGGTGCCATCTGTTCAAGATTTTCTTTAGGTTTGGGTAGGGCCCGTTAAGATTCACTATAGCACTCCCAAAAACATTCTTCGTAATTATAGAAGTTGTTTATTCATATAACTCAAACAGATCAACCAGGGAGTGTTATCGAGTATCCAGAGTGAGCCATGAAAAAAAAACAGAGGATAGAAAGCATCTCAGAGAGTAAATTCCCCATAGTTGTCTTCACTTTATAAAATCAAAGTGCAAGGATAACAAATTTTTGAATCTCATCACGGATGCTTATCATCCTCAGGGCTATCTATCTAATTAAAAAAAATATGAAAAACCAATCATTTTCAAAAAGTACTAATGGACCTCAGGAAATAAATTGAATCTTCAACTTCTTTTAGAAGATTTGCAGAAAGATAACGCAGTATTTCTTTCTTACATCACTGGTCCAGCCATGGAAAAAAAATCAAAATCAAAATCAAAAAAATTGAAATTGGAAAAGGTAAGAAAGACAATTTGAAGAAGCTGAAAATGAATGTCTGCGGTGAGGAGAATATAAAGAACGGAGTGACAAGAAACCCTAGCTACTTGGGAGATTTGAAAATAGAGTTCAAACCTGCGCGGTCCAGCCCAATAGATTTCAAGTCTATATCCACCGTTTTATAAGACAAAAAATCCTGTCCCCATTTATGTGTGTTCCCGTGTCCCTAACCAATCACAATTCACCATTTGTATATATATAATTGAAACAAATATTTATATAGTAAATTCTTGATTGGTTGGGGACACGGGGACACACACAAATGGGGACAGAGGATTTTCACCCTTTTATAATATATGTCTTTTCAGTTTCTTACTAATCTCTATCATAAATATATATATTTTTATAAATTTATAAATTATTTTCTAACATTGTCATTAGAGATAGGAAATTTTTTTATCTTGGTAGGCTACTAAGTTTATAAGTTACATCCAAACCAATGAGTGCAGTACACGTAGGAAAGAGAATTGAATTTATTTATTTTGGTAGGCTACTAAGTTTATAAGTTATATCCAAACCAATGAGTGCAGTACACGTAGCAAATAAAATTGATGTAAGTTCAATTCTCTTTCCTACGTGTACTGTATTGATTGGATTGAATGTAAGTTTTAAACTTAATAGCCTATCAAGATAAAATTACTCGAGAGAGAGAGAGAGGGGATGTGGTGTTGTTTAAAAACAATCTAAATAAACTAAATGTATAATGATAAAAATGTTTATTGTATTCTCGATTTAACTCTTAAACATTTACTTTTAATTGTATAATAGGGGTAAACTTTGAAAAAAAAAATACACTAAATGCTCTATTAATTTTCTAAAGTAATACTAGTATATAATTAAATAAAAAATATATTTATGCAACAATTAATACTTTAATTAATATTAAAGTATGATAGAAAAATTAATTAAAAACATAATAAAAAAAAGTACTCGCTCCATCACGATAATCTCCACAACCTTGCTTTTTTTTTTTGAGGCCCGAAGGCGATTGCCCCCGAAAGGGAAGAGCGGAGAATACCCTAGATCGGGAGATTGTAACATGCCCCAAGCCGGGGAGGGAACTTGGCCTCACAAGGAGGAGAATTTATTGCCCCATAAGGGGAGATACAGGAATCACCCACCGTCCCGTGGCCGGGTAGCCTTACCACTTGGGCTACCCGATTCCTATCTCCACAACCTTGCTTGAGATTGTGACAGATGTAAATCAAATGATGTATAGTATAGAACCATAAATCAAACGGTAAAAACAACAATTTCGTCCTAAAAGATATTTTCTAAGAGCCGTTAAAGTCATAAAGGAAGTCCTATATGTATTTACGTGCTGCAAACAAGGTCCTTTCGTCCAATTTTTTGTTAAGTCGGCGTTAAATCAGAAAAGCGGTCAAACACACCACTTTTTACCGAGGGGCATTTATGTCATTTCAATGTCGTCTTCTTCACACCCCCTCCATCTTCCTCCACCCCACCCTTCCCCCACCACCATTACCTGCAACAACCACCATTTCCTATAGTTGCTTTCACCTTAAAAAATCGAAGTTCATGAATTCCCTTAACTCATTAATTATGCTTGAAGAAGAAACAAAAATCTTGAACATTGAGAAACAAGAACACGATTCAAAATTAAAACAAAAATCCATCAAACCTCATTGAAAAGAAACAAAACCCATATGAGAATCAAGAAATCCATTTGTTTGTTGAACTCCATTGATGAATTTAGTGAGATTTTTGTGGGTTTGGGTTTATTTTTATTTCTCCATTATCAAGAAACCCATTTGTTTTTTAACTCCATTGATAAATTTAGCGATATTTTTTTGGGTTTGGGTTTATTTTTATTTCTCCATTATCAAGAAACTCATGTGTTTCTTGAACCCCATTAATGAATTTAGTGAGATTTTTCTGGGTTTGGGTTTGAGTTTTTATTTCTCCATTATCAAGAAACCCATTTGTTTCTTGGACTCCATTGATGAATTTAGTGAGATTTTTCTAGGTTTGTTGAGTTTGAGTTTTATTTCTCCATTATCAAGAAACCCATTTGTTTCTTGAACTCTATTGATGAAATTGGGGAAAGTGATTTTGAGGGTTAATAGTGGTGGGGGAAGGGTGGGGGGCGGAGGAAGATGGAGGGGTGTGAAGAAGACGACATTTAAATGACATAAATGCCTCTCGGTAAAAAAGTGCATGTGTTTGACCGCTTTTTCGATTTAACGTCGACTTAACAAAAAAAAATTGGACGGAATGATTTTATTTCGCAGCGACGTAAATACATATAGGGACATTCAAAAAAAAAGTAATCTTTTAAAAACTTTAACTACTTTCTTAAAAACATCTTTTAGGACGAAATTGATATTTTTGCCTAAATCAAACCCACCACTATTTACAAGCTCACTTTTGACACTTTGTTATATGTCAGGGGCTGGAAGTGTGTATTTGAGCGGTTTAAATTTATTCGATTAATATTTAAATTTCTAATGTTTTTTCCTAAAACTTGAATCAAACCATTTTAACCTAAAAACCGAACCATTTTATTATAGAGCTTATCGTGGAAGCCCAATAGTCAAGAATTGGTAGCACTGTCAAACGGACCACTAAATCAGCGGATCGGTCCCGCTAGTCAGCGTTTTTGGACTGATTTGGGATCAAGTTTATTCATTAGTCAGTTTAAATGCGCCATTTTAGCTCGCTTCCATTTGGACCACGGACTAAAGCAGCAGGGCCGGACCGACTGCACTTGACCAACCCGCATTTAAATTAATATGTATAAAACCATATTTTTTAAAGTTTTACTTCTCATTTTTACAATTTGTTTTACAAATATTTTCAAAAATAAACAACAAAACTCAACTTTTAATCTTTATATTCTTTTTTTTCAATTTTTAAAAATAAAAACAAAAAAAAGTCATTTTAAGCTTTATTTTCTTTTTTAAAAATTAATTTTTAAAATTAATTTTAGTCCACTGACCGACCATTTAACCCGCTGATTTCTTATCGATGGTATGGGACTAGTGATTTTTTTTGGTCCCGCAAAAATTGATCCCAAATCCCGGTCCCCAGTCTGCTTTTAGAAGTATCCATGACGGATCTGGACCGGACCGGACCGGACCAACCCGTTTGACAGTGCTAAGAATTGGCCACGGTCGACGACACATATCCATATCTGTTTGAATGCACAGCCCAGAAACAAAATCGTGGCAGAATCAGCTCCACTCCTCTCTCCCTCGATTCTCCATCACCCAATCCATGCCCAATTTGCCATTACTATGTGAAATTGACCATTGAAATCCAAAGAATTCCCTTCCTTTCTGATTCTTCACCTTCTTTTAACTCCTTCATCAAGCTTGTCCTGCCCTTTAATCTTCCAGGAAGGTTCCAGAATCAACATCCATTTCTCCCCACCTCCCCGCTTCTGCATCTCTATAAAATTGGTTCCTTCTGCTATAATCCCTCAAGTCATAAAAAAACCCCTCCTTATTTTAGCTTCAAAATTCATTAAAAAGAATCATGGGTTTGATGCTTGGAAGAATTTGTGTAGAAACCCCCAAATACGAGCTCATTAAATCGACACCAGATTACGAAATCCGCAAGTATCCAGGATCCGTAATAGCAGAGGTTACTTACGATCCGGCTCAACTCAAAGGCGACAAGGATGGGGGATTCATGATCCTAGCCAATTACATAGGTGCCCTAGGCAATCCACAGAACGAAAAGCCGGAAAAAATCGCCATGACAACTCCGGTAATCACCAAAACGTCGTCGTCAGAGAAGATAGCGATGACTGCACCGGTGGTGACAAAGACCGGCGGCGGAGATGGGGAGAAGAAGAACATGGTGACTATGCAATTCATTCTGCCGTCGAAGATTACGAAAGCCGAAGAGGCGCCGAAGCCATTGGATGAGAGAGTTGTGATTAAGGAAGAAGGAGAGAGGAAGTTTGGGGTGGTGAGATTCAGTGGGAGGACGAGTGATGAGGTGGTGAAACAAAAAGTGGAGAATTTGAAGAAATGTTTGGAGAAAGATGGATTTAAGATAATTGGGGATTATGAATTGGCCAGGTATAATCCGCCATGGTCGTTGCCTCCTCTCAGAACTAATGAAGTAATGCTTCCTGTTGAATAAGGTTTTCAACTGTGTCCAGCGAAGTCATGGCAGCTGGCCGCTAGAACACAGGCATAGACCTAAGTTTGATTCCGAGTAACAAAAAAAGGTTTTCAATTGTTGTTCCCTCAATTTCATAATATAAGTCGTGTTTTTCTAATTATAGATATAGGCATTTCTGGATTTGGGGTTTTTTACTTTGTAGCTTTGGGGTTTATTACTATGATGATTGATGGATATTATTACTATGATGATTGTTATGATATAATCAAATACTTTTTGCTTTGTAACTAAATTGTTTGCCTTCTACTTCCTCAATCAAAATTTCAAATTATCACCCATTCTTTATAACAGAGTAATGAGAGAATTTCTCAAATCTCAATTAGACAGAGGATCAGACAAACTATTCAAGGTTCCTTCCCCAATGGTTTAACACGCTAGAAATCAAAAGGTTCCTTAGTCAATTGAGGTAAGGGAGTGCCCATGACCGTGAGATCACGGGTTCGATACTTTCTTTGCGCATGTGGTATGCTTTAATTTGACTCCCTTTCTAGGATTAATATCTTCTCCTCTTATGAGGCTGCTACTCTTTCCTTATGGGAGTTCCGCCCAGCTGGGCATAAAAAAAAACTAGAAAAAAATAGTAATTTGACCGGCCAATTAGTCATATGCCATGGAAATGGAGAATTCTAATATCATTAATGATTGTTGGATAATTTTTTTGGATTAAAAAATAATTAAAGAGTATAAATGAAAATGATTGTTAGAATTTGATGTGACATTATGTTTCTTGATCCAAATTTAATCTCAATTTTTTTATAATATAGGGTCGTCTTTGTGGGACGGGTAACGATACTACTAGAGCCAGAGCAATTCTATATAAAGTGACAAAACTACCCTCATGACTCGTATAAAAAAAAAATTTAATTTCTCTGCAATCTTCTCTCCTTTTTTGTAACCCACCGCACGTGTGATCTTATGTTTCTTTCTCCTTCCTTCCATCTCTCCTCTTCTAATGCATCCATGGTGTCCAAAGATCAAATGTTTCTATTGATTCTCACGTGGATTAATGGATTTTTTTCTCAAAATAGTAGTAGCTTCAAAGACTATGCTACTCTCATAATTTAGTGAATAGACCCCAGTTTCCGTTCCGGAATCAAAATTCTGATATTTCTCCGGCTCCAATTTCTTGTCGTTTTCGGTACAATTTTCTTATGTTCAAAATGCACAGAAGGAGAACCTTCTTCTCACACCGATACTGCATCAGAAACAACCTTCTTCTCACACCGATACCGCCAACCAACAAGAACCTAAATAAAAAAGTTTTACTTTAGACATATTATTCTTATGTTCTTTTTAATCCTAAACTCAATAACACCTTTGTAGAAAATTTTACTCAAATTTCTGATAATTAGTTGCAAGAAATCTCAAATCTGTTAACCTTCAGTGCCATTGGCAAATCCCACTAACCAGATCTAATTCTAGATTAATTTCCGAGAAAGGGAAAGAGAGAGCTCAGATCTAATGCAGGCATGAACACCGGAGAGAGGAGACGTTCTGTTTTCAAGGAAATATATAATTGACTAGAAAAGGTTAATTGCTTAAGTTTTGCTCTGGTAGGATGCTTATATCACTATGGAAATGGCCCTCTATGTATTGAATGTAAAAAATAAGAAGCCCATTACACTACATTTACTCACTTTATTATGATTTTTTTTAAGGGTAAATAGCTATTTAGGTTACTAAATGGTTTGTGTTTGGATTGTCGGATTGTTTGATCCAACGACTAACCCAACAGTTCCTGAACCAAAATGGGTTTTCCCGCTTTTTTTGTTGGGGTTAGAAGTTTGAGGTTATTCACTTAGAGAAATGGTCATTTCTGTGGTTGCAAGATTCAAAGAATACATGCAAAGAGACATTTTAATGCAACTCAGAACTGCATCACTTGTAAAGTAGATATTAGAATAATTGGATCACTTGTAAACTCTCTTCTATATACCTCCCTTGGCAATAAATAATGCCCCAAACAAGAAAAGAATAACCAACAAAAGAATGTCTTAACTCCTGATCTACAACTGTATATACCGACTCTCGAAAATGGATTCTCCTTCTGTGCATTTTGTACACCAAATCTTAAACTCGAAATGCAAACTCACTTAGATGGTTGCTCTGCTATGATTCTGCTGATAACTGGTTTCTTGTAGTGCTGAAACTTTCTGTATTTAGCACTTGAGGAGCAATAATCGCGAAAACTCCTACTACTCTGCAGAGAACTGCTACCGCCATTTCTGCAATTTGCTATATTAGCCACCATTGGAAGGCTATACATCCGAAGTACTTCTCACCGATTACCAAAAGGAGAGCTATCTTTGTGAAGCGACTCTAGAATCAAGTCTTTGGATACGATGTTTACCAATTACTCGATTCTGAGATCCATCACAAATACAACCAGGAAAAGGATTAGCATAGAAATTCTCTTCTAATCTTGGAAGTTCTCCAGATTCTCTGGGATACGGTCCTCCAAGTCTGTTGGAATGTAACGCCTTGACCTTAGAAGTAAATTCTGTCCAAGATATAGCACCCTTATCCAAAGAATCTATCAATGTAACAAAACTCAACCTGCATTTAAATTGAATGTAAAAAGCATCATTATTAGCTCAGAAAAAAACCTTTTAACAGTAGGAGTAAAGATGGCTGGAAGAATAACAAACCTGTCGGGGTTTATTGTCTTCCGAAACCCTTCAAATTTCCTATGCCCCTGTACCGCCTTTGCCATGTTCCCATCATGTGTGTAAACAAAGACATCGCTTTCAAGAGCTACAATGTAATCCAAGGCAGCAAGACGGTTCTGATAATTCTTGAATTTTTCCAACTCTTCTTTTGTGGCAAGAGTGGAGTGAGTGAAAATATTTGGGTACTCTGAACGCAATGCATCCATACTGTTATTTCCATAAATTTCTCCGGCAACAATGTATATCCTTGTATTTGAAGGGTAACCCATGGCCTTGAGGAAAACCGCTGCCTCTCTAGGAGACATAGGGCAGCCCCCCTGGAGTCGTTTCTCTTTACCGTCTATCTCTTTTTTCTTTCCAGTGCTTAACACTGTACCTCATTATCTGAAGCTCCTTAGCCTCTCCTGCAGTCAGATTGTTACTGCAGCCGGTGAAAGCAAGCATATCCTTCTCATACCTGCATTTACATAAACATGCCAAGTAACTCAAAAATCAAGAACTCGGGAACTCATGATTTATCTTGGTCATATCAAATGGTTACCTCAAGTGCAGTGCAATATATGGTTCGCCATCTTTCTTAAGTCTATCAACCAATATTTTCCCCAGCTCCTCAATTTCCGGTGTGTATTTGAGAGCTTCATAGTTTGCACGACAGCGAAGTCTTTGAATAGACGGTGCAACGGCGTTGTTAGACAGGCGTGAGTCCGTATGAGTGAAATTGATTACTTTGTGCTTCTTTAACAAATGGAGAACCTCTCCTCTATAATAACTAGCCTTCGACCAAGATACAGGTGCTTTTGCAAGGGGTTCTTTTGCTGCATAATGAGGTGGCAATGAGTCGACTATCTCAACGTCATCTCTCAATACTTCAATAAAGTGTTTCCAATCAAAAATATCTTTAAAATCACTGCAAGAACAGAAGAACAATAAGAGAAGGGCATACAGAACTCAAATATGTATTTTATCAACATATACAAAAAGGTGTAACATACCTAGGGTCGGTCCAAAAGGACTCATGATCAAGAGAGGGAAGAACCAGAGTGGCATTCATAATCTTTGCTATTGCAACCATGTCACATATCTGAAATATAAACGCGAATACTTAGCAAACAATTTGAAGAAACTAAGAGATGATTAAATCAAGATGGATACTATTTGATCAATTTAACTCACTCCTGTTCTCATTTGATTCAGTCCACCATTAGCATGAGCCAGTATGTAGCCATTTGTTCGCGATCTTGTCCCTGAGACCCCCCAAAAAAACAAGTTAGAGAATGGTTCGTTTTCAATCAAAGGCTAGTACTAAGCAAGTGCAATAAGAGAAAGATGGCCATACTAGTTCGGTTCTTTGGTCTTCCAATGCATTGATGGTAATTATCACTGTTTGGTTTCATCCATATTTCTGGGACCTGTTACAAGAATCTATCTTCAATACAGCAAGTTTTAGGAAGTTAAATAAAATCCAGCTCCTATTAGTTCGAGAGGCGAAAAAGAGCTTGGACCACAAAAGTGACTACTTTAACACTAATCCGACATCCAATCTCATTCTTATTGTGCTAAATGCACAGTGTTAGATTTTGAAACAAAGCATTTCGAGTTTCGTAAAAGTTGAATAGATTAGTAAAGGAGACGCGAGTCCCAAATATGAGATTGTGTATTCGGTTATGAGACAAAACACTACATAACTAACTAGCTATTCCATTTGTTTTCTATACCATTAACTGTAATTAGTAAAGACCAGAAGCAGGGGAACAGTAAAAAAAAAATACTTCTTACTCTTTGTGCTAGTAAAAAGTGAAAAATACAGTTGACACGGAATTGAGATAACCCATAACGGGAAGCTAATAATCCAAAAAAGCCAACTTTCCAACAAAATTAGTCAAACACACATAATTATTCAATTCCCTTAAAAGTCAAAGAAAAAATCAGAACGTTCACAAAGAATAAACTCTTAATACCGCCGACTAGAAAATTCTACTTCAATTCCCATTTCCCTTCCTAATTTCTCCCCCAGGAAAAAAAAATCTCCATCATCCTATTAGCGTACTACTTTCAACTCTAAATCATAAGTCGTCACTCCTTTCTTTGGTTTTTAAATTGCATGATCTCATAAATTACGAGTCAGACACATATGATCAGAAAAAAGCGAATTAAAATCTTGAAATCCCAAAATAATTTATCAAAAATTTCAAGACAAGAAAAATTTAAGAATCGAAAAGATTGTTCGAGACAGACTTACAGGGAACTCGGTCATTTGCCTTTTCTTCATATGTTGGAAATCCGCCACAACATTCTGAGCTTTGTAATTCCAATCATATTTAACATTTCGAATCAAGAAATGTTTTCCGTAATTGATTTCTTCTAATTGACTTTCACCATTACCAGTCATTAATAAAAACTTCAAGAACACAGATACCACCACCAACATCATCAGCAACCCGAATAATAAACTCCGACCCATTATAATATTCTTTCTTGATCTCAAAGTATTTAACAATACCCAATTTTCATCTACCCTTTTACGTATCAACTCATCATCCTCTTCTTCTTCTTCTTCTTCTTCTTCTAATCCAATCTTTACATGATCTAATAACAATTTATTATTGTTATCTGAGGAATCTCCTGTCATTGAATTATTATCTCCAATGCGTCTCCGGTGGTGTGTAGCGGTGACGCCTCCGGGTGTGGTTACAATTACCGGATTATTGGCGGTGGCGGCGCCTCCGCTAGACATCTCCCGGTATGAAATTGAAAACCCAATAAAATAGTAAACAAAAACAAAAAATCCAGTTGAAATTCAATAAAGAGAAAGAGATAAAAAATCTTGAGGAAAAAGAAGAGAGAGAGAGAGAGAATGGTGGTGGTGATTGACGTTTTTTCTGTATTGTGAACCGTTATTTTTGTTTTTGTTCGTCTCTCTCTGCTTATATATATACGGATGGCTAATGAAGGAAGTGGGTGTACTTTCTCTCTCTAAACTTCTCTGCATGCTAAGTTGTATATATGACAATGAAGTTTCGATCTCGCGTAACACTCTCTGTCTAACATTTTTAATTATATAAAAAAATTTATTCACGTATATATATATATATATATATATATATATATATATATATATATTTACTAGCCAAAATAAAACACAAACTTTAAATAAAATAAAACTTAAGCAAAGTGTTTGACGGAAATATAATCCTCTCTAATAATTATTTTTTATGGGTGTGATTATATTGTGTTTGATTTGGATTTTGTTTGATTTGAACTCAAATTGATACCCAAATCAGTTTTGGATTGAATATGAAAATAGAACTTGAAGTATTAAATCATTTAGAATTTGGTTTGGGTTTAACACTGATTTGAAATATCTCAAACCAAAATCTCAAATTCAAATACAATCCAATCATAAATAAATTTTAAAACGCATGTCATGATGTATATTGAACAAATGAGAACGATTGGTATTGTAGAGGATATTAATTATGATTTAGCTATTATGCAAGACAACTGACCACTAATTAATGCGATTAACATGTGTTAAAATTATTGTTCTTTTAAATATGAACCATTATATAAAATATCTAATGGTTCTCTGCATTCGTACATACAAAAAAAAAATTAGTATTTCACCATAGCTGGACCGATGTTAGTCCGTGTTTCACAATGTCTTGTGCAAAGAAGTAGGTACCTTGCCAATAAAATCTTGTCCTAAAGGTCAAAATTGACATCAAAAGTTGGAAGTTGGATTGCTATTTAACATAGGGACACTGTTTACAAGAATTCTTATTAAGTTCATGAAAATATTTTCTAAAATTTAATCAGACTAGTCACTTCGTAATACTTGCACATTGATATTTAAAAAAAAAAAAAAAGCAAAGATTTTCATTAACAGTCGTGAAAGTCTCGACCAAAATTCGACTCAATTAAATTTGATTAAATGCTTATTCAACTCGAATCGTTTTAAAAAGTTGCCAGTTTTCAATTCTATTATTAATCGAAGTTTTTGGATATGTGAAAAGCATATTTTTAATTCATTTCACATTCAACCTTGGTTAGTAAATCCAATGAATATCCTCAATTGACGGATGTAGCCTTCATTTTTTTTTTCTTCATACATTGCAGAATTTTTTGCTATTCATTTTATTTTGTTTCCTTGAATTAAGGATGTCAATTATAGGAAGAAATGTAGTAAGAGAATAGCATTCAAATTGACTAATTTCTTATTGAGTAATTGCGTTTAACAGTCATGTCTCCAAAAAATCTACTAATGCCCCCTAAAGGAAATATTTACTATTTTTTTTTTTTTTTGAAGCCCGTAAGGGCGTTGTCTCCGAGAGGAAGAGAGCGAAAAGTACCCTAGAAAGGCCGATTAAAGCACGCCTCATGCCTGGGGAGGGTATTGCCTCACCAGAGGAGGAGGAGGACGCCTCACCAGAGGAGGAGATTATTGCCCCAATAAAGGGAAGATATGGGAATTGAACACGGAACCTATGACCCGTGTTCGAGTAGCTTTACCAATTGGGCTACCCGATTCCCATAAATATTTACTAATTAGTAGTAAAGGATTATTCCGTCAAACTATTGACAAAATTTTCAGAAATAAATAGAATATATTTAAGTAAAATACAATATTCTAGTATTAATTATGCAGTCGTTGCGACCGTTAATGTGATTATGGAATGATGATGGTAAATTAAACAAATATTATCCGTTTGATGGGCATGGTATGGACTATGGTTGAACCGTTGCGGACAAGTGAATAGTGACGACGTCTTCTTTAGTAGTGCTGAAAATGAGAGAGCTCTTTAAAAAATCTTTTTATATTCTTCCACAAAACAGTTATAATTTTTTTTTTTTTAATAAAAAAAACAGTTATAAATTGAAGCCTCCTTAAAATTATACATGAATATCCCCCTAATAAAAAGCCATACATGTATAAATATATAGAAGATTCACAAGTTAATTACTATTACTAACTCATAAATAATTTTTTCACAAAAAACAAAGATTCTATAGTAGTGTTTAAGATTTGGATCCTTCAAGTATAATTAATCCTCCCGTGCAAAATAGATAGTTGATATATTATTAATTGATGATAGACAAATAGTTTCTCTATACCACTAACTTCCAACTAGAATTAGCAAAATCTACACTCCCAAATATCGGAGACTTTTCTAATACGGAGAGAAGCCAACCCCAGCGTTTAACTCAGGACGGAGATAACAGCCGTCCCTCAAATAATTTCCTAAAGAGTTAATAGCTATTTATAGCACTAAACTATTTACGAATTTCTTTTTATAGTACTAAACTATTTTTTTTATCTAAATATGTCACTCAACTATTTACGTTTATCAAAAAATATACAACCACCCATTTTTGGGTGTTTCGCCGACGATGTCCCGTGAGTTGCTTCAGAACATGAACAAAGGCGAAAAGGAAAAGAAATATTGGAAACGTCGGGCCATAACTGCTTAATTTGACAGATCCGTTTGTCCTTGCAACAACAAATTAGCGATTATCGCCCGATGTTTCCAAGATTTCTTTTCCTTTTCGTCGTTGTTCATGTTTCGAAGCAACTCACGTGACATCGCTGGCCGGAAAACACCCAAAAAATGGGTGGTTGTATATTTTTTGATAAACGTAAATAGTTGAGTGACATATTTAGATAAAAAAATAGTTTAGTACTATAAAGAGAAATTCGTAAATAGTTTAGTGATATAAATAGCTATTAACTCATTTCCTAAAAGGTATTCTAGTAAATATTACAATTCGAACCTAATTTTTTTAAAAACAAAATTTACTATAATGTATGCCACTTTATAATTTTTCTAATCAAGAACGGAGCTAGTTAGAGAATTGACACAACAACAATTGCCTTAACATTTTTAAAATTATTCTAATTATTAATCTTTTAAGTCTTTAGTCATTTGTTTTTTAATTCCGTACTCTCAACCATTTCATAATTTTTTTTACAAGTTGTAACTTTGTATAGGACCAGCGTAATTGGACAATTTTGGTATTATACATGAACCAAATACAATGGTGGTGGTGGTGACAATCTTTGTTTCCAGGAAGGTAGGAAGTCAATGTTTTAAAAGCGTGTAATCCTTTGGGTTACTTCCTACGACTGATGAAGAGCACGACCACGCCTATAGTTTTGCCGGTGCGAGTACTAATGGAACTGCCACGCGTTCTTTGGTAAGTCGCCAAAATCTCTACGCTTTGTTTGTCGGCACTTCCAGCTCATGCGCCTGTACACGACATTAGGACCATTATTCTTCTTTCTCGACTTATTGATATTGTTTGGCTTGGCGGACATTATTTTGTTTGGGTAACTCTGGAAAATAAACAAGAATGCCTCGTACGTCCAGGTATAAATTCCTGAAAATCAAATATCCGACATATTATCACAAAAATCACATGTACTATCTTTCTTTTTAATGTGAACAACATTAGTATCGTGATGTTTGACAGTAGGTTTTGGCTAAATTCACCCAATCATCTTTGTTGCAATCATGGGATTCTTCCGAAACTCAAAAAGGAAAGTTCCAAAGCTAGGTGTATTTGGTTATAAAAAAACTCAAAAAGAGTACTGCAAATGTCACCCGTGTGGATCAGGGACGAAGTCAGGACTTTTAGGTTGAAACAAAAAACTGCAACAGTATGCCGCATAAAATATTAGGGGTTAAAATATTCCTAACTACATATAAAATTTACTATATCTAGTATTAGTTTTAAAAATATCGGGGGCGCCTACCTCCGACCTCTGTCTTCGTCACATCGCTATGGGACGGGTGTCTCCATTGCGAATGCAGGGGTAATTTTACACGTATGAATCTTCACTCGTCCGTTGGATTAAAATGTTGACGGTTAAGATTGATTTAAAACGGACACATGTTCTGAGTCACAAAACACCTGCCATTGGATTGCTTGATTTGACCGGCCAAATGACAATTGCCCTTAACCAATTGTTACTATCTAACGATTATTATGAAAAAATTATAATCTTGCCCGTTATATTAGGCAATCCAACCAACAAGATTTATAATGATAGAATTATCGTTTCCGTAGTATAACTCGAATGACAAATCAACACAAATAGTGTTATATTAGCTTTAATTGCACTTATAGGATGAGTGTTTGTTTCTTCCACATAAGTACATGAATCAGTCCTTTGTAAGTTTTAATATACATACAATTCTAATAAATCTTACTTAACGCACGTCCTGTAATTTAATTCATTCAAATAAGTCCAAGGATCGGACAACCTTAAACTACCCTATAAGCGTATTAACCGGACCAAGTATTTGCAAGGATCTTGCTATACGTGAAATTTTGTTGACACGCAAAAAGGGCAAAAAATTATGTCTTTGTGTATATCTCCATATCTTTATCTAATTAATCACAATTTATCATGTATGTATATAATTGAAAAAATTATTCACATAGAAATTTTTGATTAATTGAGTGTATAAATAGCCAATAAGAACGTTCATACACGGGACAGACGATTTTCACCCCGCAAAGAGTGGTTGATGTTGTACTCTAGAAATAGTAGAATAAGAATAAAGATCACCAATCGAACTGCTGGGTTACCTTGATTTACATCCTTTACAATGCCTGTCGGATCGGGTGGTGGGGGCCTTGGGGCTAGGGGTGTCAATTGTGCCCAAGGACCCAGACTCAAACCCAGACCCAACATATCTGATTTGGATCTAGACTCATTTTTTTTATACCCAAATCTAATTATGTTTGGACTCATGGATTATCAAAGCAAGTAATAATGGATTTAAAAGACCCACTAAGACTCAGTAAGACCCAACAAGACCCATTATGGCCCAAACAAATAACAAGATTTCTCTCAAACTCACTAAAACTATGTTAGGTCCAAATTCAATTTTAATTATATATCTTTGTTTATAAACAGATTGCAGTAGGATTAATGGTCTTTCAACAAAACTTTGTCTTCTCTGTAGTTTTTAATATGCTATTGAAATTTTCTAGTTTTCTTTCTCTATTTGTAATTCTTCTAATTTTGTAATTTGACAAAACATTTTTGTATTATATCTAGTGTCTAAATCACGAAAAAAGGGTACTAATTTATCTTTTTTAATACATAATTTTCTTTTTTTGAAGTGACACAATGCTTTTTTTTTCCTTTTTCTAATAAAAAAGAATAATATAATGCACATCTTATTCGCATAGCAAGAAAAAAAATTTATCTAAATTCCTTTAATTTTTACTGTCCAAAAATTAATTATTCCAGTGAAGGATTTCTGTCCAGAAATTATTTTTTCCAGTGCAGTTTTTTTCTGTCCAGAATTTATTTTTTCCAGTGCAATTTTTTCTGTCCAAAATTATATTTCAGTTTACCAGGAAAAAAAATATTCTAACACTTTCTTCTTCAAATCCCTGGGAAAAAAAATCAAAATTAAAGCCCAAAAAGATCAAATCAAATCCTCATTTTCATTTCCTCAAAAAAAAAAATTTACCATATTTCCTGTCTCCTATATTAATCTTTTTACCCCTTGAAAAAACAAAATTAAAAAAAGACAAAAAGATATTTTCAGACTGTTTAGATCCAGACTCATCCAGACCTAACATAATTGGGATTTGGGACCTTAAGTGAAAAGGTCCAGACCCAATATAATTGGATTTGGACTCAAATATTTTTTTAGTGAGTCTAGGTCTGGATTCAAAATTATGGACTCAATAGACTCATTTGACACTCGTACCTGGGGCGTGAGTATCGCTTTTTGTGTACAAGAATAAGAATAAAGATGAATTGGGAAAGGACAGCAAATAGTCAGATGATAAGAGTAATCTAATCATTGGGGTTGTTGGAAGTACGAAAAACCTTAAGAAAATCTGGAAAGTGTCCCTCAACAAAAAAAAAAAAAATGTAAACAAATCCTCATTAGTTTTCTTCTGCAAATTCGATTGGCAGAATCCATCTTTTTTTCCCTCTAGTTTTTTAATAATTAGCCGCCGAGGAACTTTTTGTCGACGGTGAGAAGCAATGACAGACACAAGAGTATCTGTCGCCGACCGCGTCGAATGATTGACTCTACCAATTACTGAGAAATCGAAGATGAAGTCAGATAAACTAAGGGTTTACTTGGATTGGGTTTGGTTTGGGTTTTGGTCTCAAACTCAGTCCCAAACCAGCTTTGGATTGAGTCTGGATTTGAGTTTAAGTTTGGGTTTGGGCGGGAGAGGTTAAAAAACGGGCGGAAACTATTCAAATTCAAATTTTTTCTTCAAATAATTGTTAAATTCAAAATTTTTAGCTCTTAAATTAGCGAGAAATGTTCAAATTCCAAATTTGTGAAGTTAAAATTTGAAATTGGATGATTATTTGAAAAAAAAGTTTGAATTTGAATTGCTCTCACCGCTTTTTTTAGCTCTTTACCCGCCCAAACCCAAACTCAAACTCAATCACGACTCAATCCAAAGTTCTGCTGATCGAGTCTGAGACCAAAACCCAAACCAAACCCAAACCAAGTAAACCCTAAGTATCCTTGTTATTTTCGCACTCCTTTGATCTAAGATTTTTTTGCTCCATTGGAGCAAAATACCATTTTACATTACCAGTAATAAACTAAATCAGGTAGTTTTGTGATAAACTGGTGATTCAAGATTGTCTCAACAAGTTTTGTAATGACCAATGCCAATTCGATCACTTTTTTTTCATAAATAATAATAATAATAATAATAATAATAATAATAATAATAATAATAAAACAAATAAGAAATCAATATAATGCAATGATAATTGTTAATGAATATAAGTCACTGTTCTAAACACTAGCCGACTAAACTTTTGAAGAGATTGTCGAACTAGACTAATAGCTACAACAACAACAACAACAACAACCAAGCCTTAATCCCAACAGATTGGGGTCGGCTACATGAACCAAAGTAAGAATCACGTAAGGTCATCCACATGGATGCAATCTCTCCATTTCTTTCGATCCAGACTAATAGCTACAACTTTAAAATTTAATATTTGTGTAAAGTTACTGGTTGCTGACCGTCAATGTTTCAGCGTAAACGAGGATTCGAATCCCATTAGAGGATTTCATCCCTTAATATTGTCCTGGTGAGGGTTTAGTGTCAAGAGTTTAGAAGTCATACCCTACCCTGAATAAGAGTCGGACTTTGAAAACATTAATTACAAACGAGTTTAGTCTAAAAATTTGAGGACACCGGGCGACCCTAAGAGTAACCAAACAAAAAAGAAAGTTTAATATTCGTAAAGAGGCATTCCATGGGAAAATTCTGATATGGACCGGGTCTATGTGGACCATGTGGTACAGATTTGGCCACATCAATGCAGAATGAGGAGAGAGAAGAAAATGCAGTGATGTGGCAAATCCGGCCGCGATAGTCAGATGGGACTCAGTCCCATATCGAGTGTCCCCATTCCATGTTGTGCTGCTCCGCTCATTTGTGGGGGAAAAATTCCCTATGAGACGGTCCGTGTGGATACCTGTGAGACATGAAGGCCTACGGGACCCATCCTGCAGGTGAGTCCTGTCTCAAATTATGTGAGAGAAGTGGGGGGCCGTATCCACAAGGTCCACCCCATGCCAGACCTTCCCCATTTGTGGAGTTGGAAATGACATTCTTTATTCAGAGGGAAAAGAATTAGCTTCTCAAATTTCAACAGGGAAAAGAATACTTTATTAAATCCAATATATTCATTAAAAAAAAAAGTATAATTCAATATTGCTTGTATTTCCAGTCTGCTTTAAATAACTTACAAATTTTCAGAAAACAAAAGAACGTAAATAATTTATTCCCACACACTACTTCCAAAGAACCAATCCCAAGGCCAACAAAGAAGTTAAAGGAGCAAACCTATAATTTCAACCACTCCAAGCAAGGGCAGAGGCCCCAACAGAACCTCGACGGATAGTCCTTCAAATAAATCTCTCTACCATTCCCAATAATATAGAAACTGAAGGAGCGATTTTGATGAGTCATTGTCACGCGAGTCACTGGGACAACCGAGATGATATGTCTTTCACATATAACTCTTGAAGTAGGAGGTATTGAAGCCCTCTCTGCAATTACTTCGGAAGAGAACTTGTTTAAGAATACTGAATCTGCAAAAAATGCAGGAGTACACTGATACGCTTGACTGTTGCATAACTGGATCCCTTTTGCTTTGTGAAAGACGTCATCAGGTACTGAAGCTGCTCCGCTTGTTGCACTTACTTTCCGAGTTGAAAATGTCTTCCTGAAAAAGACATTAACCAAATTGTTACAAGGTGCATAGCTATCGATCTCTAAATAAGTATGTTGATTATGCAAAAGAACTCGACGTTCCATTTAGAATGAAATCCAGAAGCTGATACAGTTATTTTCCAGAGAAACGGAATCAGCAGTGTTGTTGACTTTAACCCTATTGATAAGGATAGTTACTGACAGAAGCTAAAGAATTGCATTTTCTCATTTAAAAACTTTAATAAATGAAAATTTGTTATGAAAAAACACGTAATGAGTTGCTCCTTGGAAATAGTTTTGAAGTTTTCTTGAAGCCAAATTTTGGAAAGAGAAAAGTGAAATATTAGGATCTCAAAGCAGCAATTGGTAAAAACACCTAAATAAGGTGATTTTATGCAGATAAACTCAAGTAACTATATCAACGACATTACTCCAAAGTTTCAGAATACATACCATTTAATGACAGCAATTTTGCGCATCAGAAAAGAACCAGTGCCATTACACTTATCACATTTAATTAGCCCACGAGAACCACAAGTGGCGCAAGGAACCTGTCCCTTACCGTTACAGTTCTGGCATCTGCAGAGAAACTCGTGATAAAAACAGAACACTTGCTTCAAATCATAAAACAAAAGATTCAAGAAAATTTCAAAAGAAAAACATCATCATTAACCAACTACCAAAGTTCAAATTGTCAACAGCGTCAAAAGCACCCCAACATATCAAATATTACCAACAAAAAAGCAATTTTCAGATACGAGAATGCATGAGACTGAGACCATGGCAAAGTTCTAGAAGAAAAATGAAACTGAAGGTCAACCTTGCAGCCTTACATTGTGTCAGCTCCATCTCTATGTGCAATCAGACCCCTCCCGTAACAAATAGGGCAATGCATCATTTGATTCTCTTTGTAAAATCCCGGCTCTTGATCAGCGTTGCATGTCTGGCACACGGTATTACCTCGTCCAGTGCAAACTACAGGGACATTTAGATAATGAATTTACACTGGTCACCTCCGAAAGTAGCACATTATAAGCTAGGATACAATATAACGGGACATATGCAATTAGGGAGGATGATTATCAAGTTAGCGGGACTCTTATTGAGCCTCAACAGCAACATGTGAAATTACCAGAACATTTGTCAATAGTTTCAGAATGAGGAACTCGTGCTCGTGACTCCTTATAAGGTACAAATAAAGCAGGAAATTCAGACCTAAGATCCAATTCCCATATCCCCAGTTCAGGCCCCTTCTCCTTTCCGTCAATTTTGCCACCAAGGTAAGACTCCAACTCAACTATTGTCTCCCTCTCTTCTGTGAAAGTTTCTAAAGTTCCAACATACACATTACAGTCTTCCACAGCATGAATTTTCCAGGTCTTAGCTGGACGGCTTCCCCAGCAGCAATGATGACCAATGTGATCTAGAAGTAATTGCCGAATTTCTACCTCATCCAGTACTCCACTGTACATGTAATTCAATAAAATAAGTTGCATCAGAAAGCAAACAGAATTTTCATGTTTGGAACTGACACGTTATGGACTATCTCTCTGACTGGATGTACTGTTTTTTCCTCGTGAATGCAGTTCATAACCCTCTAATGTAAATTCATTTTAGAATCAATTGGATAAAGGTGGCTTTGTATATGTAGAATCCCGCACCCAACCCTATCATTTGGCCTTTGGTAATGAATCAAGCACAATATAAGCAGCTAGCGACATCTTATTCCATTCAAATTTAATATCAAAAATCATAACTTGGCCAAAAAAACAACAACAAATTTAATATCAAAATCGTAACTTTATCCAATCTCCGGTCATTTTTATCTTCAATTTTGTATATGATCCATTTAACAAAACACATTTGAAAGAATGCTACATCATCCTAGGATGGCATAATCAACTTACCTCCTTACATCACTGCTATGTCCCACTGAACCTCCATAGTATCCTCCGGCTCCCTTCCCTTGGTAAACAATGTCTTCAACTGCAACCAAATACTCGCGGTTCAATTCTAACACACTTCAATAACACAAATATGCACAAAATGAATGGAGTCACATTACTAAAGTAAATAGTCAACAAGAAGAAGAAAAAATAGTAAAAAAGACTAGTCCATTGATCAGAAGCAGAATTCACAAATTCAACAATGTAGACAAAGAACCACTAGGCATCATGCAAGGCTAGCACAGATTAGCGCAACACTTTTGACTCCAAACCATAGGCCCGAATTCTACACCCATCCCAGATAATGATTTTTTTTTTAACTGTTCCTAAATTGCACTAATTAGTCACTCTGTATCTTCTAGTACACCGAATAATGTAATTACAATATCAATGGTTTACTAGACAATGTAATAGAAAATTCAGAGTCCAACATATATATACTAATACAACCAGGGCATCAAGCAAGAAGCCTAGATTGGTCAAAATTTCAATTCTAAGTCAAATAATTCGCAATTAAAAGTAAAATATATCCCTTTTTTTCCTTTCTCTCTAAGAATCCACCATCATTTACGAATATATCCTAATGATGAACGAGGAAATATTAACTTGAAATGAAGTAAAAGGATTGATGATAGAAGTACCTACCATAAGATTGGGGTTGAGGTGGGCTGCTGAGCAAAGCGGCGTGGAGAGAAGGAGGGTAGGTATTGTCAGACTGAGAAAGAGGAGAAGCTGACCGGATTTCATTGACACTGACTTCAATTCCGGCTAAGGAAGCTGTCGGAATTGCATAACCTGTCCTCCCCACGTACTCATACAAATTCAATTTCCCATTTCCTCCTTCTCCTGACTCACTTTTCTCTGTACACAGAAAAATTAATCCGACAAAAAGTATAAGAAACAATAGATAATATTATTAAGGAATCAAGAAAGAAAACTTTTATCGACGGACGGTGATCACCTGATACTGATGATAGCAAAGGCTGCTCCATCTTGGCTTTTCCAATAAAGTTGGATTGTCAATGTATAGATAGAAATGTGAAGAAATGTGAGATTTGGAGTTTATGAATTCTTTATTATTTCTTGGGTTAAAATCTTAATCGACAAGGCAAGGAAATACAGCTCAAGCGTACAATGCTCATCTTCTGGCTGGAGTGGGGTCTACATGCTCTACCAGTCGTCATCTGGGTTTTATTATTTAAAAAGATTATACAAAATAGGTTTATCATAATAAATATTATTTCAATTTCATAATATATAATATAAGATACGTAATAGAGGGGAATTAAAGAAACAAAAATAATTTTTTTTAATTAAATTATTAATATTAATTAAATGCAAAATGGCTGTCGGTCGTCCACTCTGGATTCTTTTGATGATTTATCCCAAGTTCCCAACAACGTTACTCAAAGAATCGATAAACATCATTATTTCCCCCAAATCTCATCCTTAACAATTTCATTTCTTTCAATTAAATCACTTTAATCTGCTTCTTCCACATTGAAACCCCAGTAAAAATCCAAGAACACCCCCGCTGGAGCTCTAATAGTTTCCAAGAGAAGCTAAATGAAAGGCAACAGCCACCAAAGCCAAAGCCAAAGCCGTGGACGGTGGTTCACGACGGGGCTAGTGGCGGCGTGGTATGCATCCAACATTGGAGTTTTACTTCTCAACAAGTACTTACTTTCCAATTATGGCTTTAAATACCCAATTTTCCTCACTCTATGTCACATGACGGCTTGTTCTATTTTTTAGCTATTCCGCAGTTGTTTGGTTCAAGACTGAGCCTTTACAAACAATACGATCCCGCCCTCAATTCTTAAAGATTGCGGCTTTGAGCTTGATTTTTTGTGGGTCTGTTGTTTGTGGAAATGTTTCTTTGAGGTTTCTTCCTGTGTCTTTTACTCAAGCTGTTGGATCTACGACACCGTTTTTTACCGCCGTTTTTGCGTTTCTTATGACTTGGAAGAGGGAGACATGGCTTACTTATATTACTCTTGTTCCTGTTGTTGCTGGTGTAGCTATTGCTAGTGGGGTAAAGACTGAAACTTTATGTCATTTTTTTGGTTTATTTTTTGTTGCTGCTGATGTACTAATTGGGCTGTTTTTGTGATGTTTGGTTTGTTTTTAGCTATGAATTGAGTATTCCCTTGTTAATTTTTGCTGCCTAGCTACTATTCAATGCACATTCTCATTAGAGAATGTCATAGCATCGGGTACTAAAACATTGAGTTTGGAGGGGGGGATTTAAAGAAAAGTGAATATAAAAAGTCTAGAAAATCAATACCTACAAGCAATTTAAAAAAATGACAGGGGTGCCCCGTGAATCCGTCTATGCCTAATATTTTCTACCGTTTGCTTGTTTTTAATATGAACAATTGTAATAGCTTGTAGTCCTGTAAGATTTTTATTGGCTCTATCTTCTCATTCACTTCCAGTATGTTTCTGCAGGGTGAACCCAGTTTCCATCTATTTGGATTTATAATGTGCATTGCAGCTACAGCAGCACGGGCATTGAAAACTGTTCTTGGAGGGATTTTGCTGTCATCAGAAGCGTACTGGTCTTTTTCTATTTTTATTTTTATTTTTTTTCATGAAAACTGAAACTTTCAAGTTTTGCTTCAATTTATTTCCATTCTTTCAGGGAAAAGCTGAGCTCCATGAACCTTCTGCTCTACATGGCTCCAGTGTCTGTTCTTTTCCTATTTCCTGCTGCACTCTTGATGGAGCAGAATGTGGTCGCAATCACGATTGCTTTGGCAAAGAGCGATATCAAGATAATATGGTATCTGATTCTGAACTCAGCCCTTGCATATCTTGTCAACTTGACCAATTTCTTGGTCACCAAACATACCAGTCCTTTAACTCTCCAGGTATATGCATATTACCGTTTACCAGCTAACGACGTTTTCCCTCTATTTGCTTGCTCATCCTGGATTGTTAATCTTCTTATAAGTGATTCCAAGAAGAAATACAGAACTTTAAATTTGTTGATATGGAATGTGGATTTGTAAGTTTTGAACATCTGGTTGTCTTTCTCAATTTATGTCGACTAGCGATCAGACTGTCATTTGTAGTTTGCTGCATCTTGAGTAATATGACTGCTACACTATTTACATGCCTGAAACATTATACTTTAGTAAGCAAGATATTGCTTTAATGATTGTGTACTAATAAAATTGTACTCAAGTTCAAACATTAGTGTCTTTTCTAGGAAAGGATTCTCTTCAGACCCCTACTCTTAGGCAATAGACTAATCAGGTCATATGAAGAATACAAAACCAGAGCCTTTGTGTAACCACCATCTTGTTGTTAATTAAGAAAATCCACAAAGTAAGCCATGGAAAACGGCTAACATGGTCACTGTACACCAGGAAAATAGTAATTAGTACCGCCAGTTTTTCTTTCCCCTCATAATGTACAACCACTCCACCACCACCATGATTGTTTAGGTCAGCTAGTATACTGTGTGTGGGAATAGGAGATGAAATTCCTACTAATGAGGAAGATCTCCTCAAGCGAAATTGTGGTAGTTCTTGCATTTCATTTACAGAAGTTGTGTCGTTCTAATTTTTTCACTGCTGCAAGTGCACCTTTGAAATGTAAAATTGCCAATCTTTTCAGGTATTGGGAAATGCAAAGGGCGCCGTGGCGGTTGTCATCTCAATATTGATATTCAGAAATCCTGTATCAGTTACAGGGATGCTGGGATATGTACTTACTGTCGTTGGAGTGTTTCTATATCGCCAAGCCCAGAAGAAGAGCAAATGAGGGAATTCTTTGGTTCATTATTCTTGTTCTGATGCTTAATTACACACCATCATATTCTGTTAAACACGAAACATTCCATTTGTTGATTACTTGTGGCTGAAGAATCATTCATAAGTCAGATGGAAAATTTTCTTTTGCTAAAGGGGAACCTCAAGAAGGAAAGTAGGGTTTTTTCTCCTTGGATCTTCATATGCTACAGCCACACTCTTCTCGGGCATCTTTGATTTTCTGCCTTGTTCACGTAATACTGTGTTGTATTTTCTTTGTTATTTAGATAATCGATAGCTAAACATACTTTCTTTGATTGTGATTATACCGCCATTTATCTATAAATTGATGTAAAAGCTGTAGATGATCAATCAAACTTGTGCCCATACACTTATAAAAAAATGTTGATGTCTCCTCAATTCCACTTCTGGTTACTGTTTCCAGGCTTTGAGTTTTGTTTCATTTACTCCTTTGTCCAGTGGGGTAGATACCCTCCTTTGTCAAACTTGCAATGGAAAAGGGTAGTTCCTCTTTTGTAGACAGGAATGTAATAGATTTAACAATCCGATGAGTGTGGGAGGGGATTCTACGGCTGCGACGCTTGCTCTTGCAAGTAGGATGGCATTGAGGCAGATTGGGGCGGGTATCTCAATACTCAAACTCGCCCCGCAGAACTGAACTATCGCTCCGCTCTGTCCCGTGATCCTCCGTGGGTCAAGAATTTTCACTCCGCGCTCGACCCATGCAAGTCGGGTCGTCCCCGCCTCGCTTTAACTTTTTTTAAAATATTTTTTTTAAAAAAAATTCACATAAATAGCATATATAAATTGAGATAAAACCACAACATCTTTTTTTAAAACTCAATTTAGCAATAATCATTCTTCTTGGGAAAAAATTAAGGAAATCATAACTTAAAAAGGAGAATTTTGTATGAATTATTCATATAAACACAATTAATAATACTATAATATGGACAGGGAAGATATTATATGAGATCCAACCCCGATCTGCCCTGGTCGCGGGCGTGTAAGATCTATCCCATTCTCGAGTACTACGGGTCGATCGGGTCGGGATAGGTCAAATCGAAATTACCATCCCTACTTGCAAGGCGAACTTTAGATACTTGCTCATCTTTTTATTAAGCTGTTTCCCGAGCAAAAGATACAAAAAATAGGTGATTACTTACTATCGTAAAATGTGTATCTTATTTCTTAAGATAGGATTAAAAAGTGTGTAATCCAAGACGTATGACAAGATTTTAGATGTTAAAACTTACTACATCTTAAATAATAATTCAATTTTTACAGTAACTAAGCCATGCTCGAGACCAGCAATCCGAAGGTATATTCAAGTCTGGAGAAGCCATTTGAAAATAATAAATAAATGTTTTTTTATTTGGGTCCTCATGGATGGTAAGTGATCAAACTAACATATTTTCTCTAATGATTTGAATTGGACATAGAGTTATTATAATTTTTCACCAAAAAAGAAAAAAGAAAAAAGAAAATTGAGTTACAATTGGGCCAAAAACATATGGGCCGATTTCCGGATAAGGATTACCCGGGCCAGTCTAAGGAGCCCAATAAGTAGATCAATTTCTCGTTGAATCGCGGAGCGAGGGGAGAGAATATCACTGAATCTTCCCATCTTCTTCATTTTTTAGAGAGGAATGGCTCTACATAGACCTTAATAATTTTTACTTTTATCTTTTTAAACATAAATAATTTTTTTGTACATTTATAGACAGGAACAATTTACGGACCTGCCGTTATAGAAAAAACCAACTTTCCAACTAAATTCTTGCACATGGCCAAAACGTGCGATTTTTAGGAAGGTTAAATTGGTCCATTCAAAACATATTTTATCCGAATTATTAGCCATTTTTGATCATCAACGTTTTTTTCGTCTAAACTACTTTGGTCAAAATTCAAGTTTTTTAACTTATTTCATCATTAAACATTTTTCTACTGCCATTTTGGTCATAAATGATTTTTTTTAACTTTTTTTCATCACTAAAGTTTTTTTCTATCTGCCATTTTGATCAATAAAGTTTTTTCATTCTCGCCATTTTGCTCACTAAAGTATTTTCATTTTTGCCATTTAGGTCACTAAAATTTTTGACCAAAATGGCAGACCGAAAAAACTTTAGTGACCAAAATGGCAGTAATGAAAAAACTTTAGTGATGAAAAAAGTTAAAAAAATTATTTTTTGACAAAATCGCAGTTCAAAAAAACGCTTTAATGATGAAATAAGTTTAAAAAACTCAATTTTCACCAAAGTGCTTGATGTAAAAACATTGATGATCAAAGTGGCTATTTATTCTATTTTATCCCGACCCGAATTAACAATCCGAATGCAAATCATTTGACCCGAAGTCGAAATGTTTCATTCACCCGAATTCCAAACAATGGGTCAAAAACACATTTACTCCACCCACAAATCATTTCATTCCTTTAGTTTCTGAAACCCTAAAACCACAGAGAAAAAAATAGCCTTTAGCTTTAGAAACCCTAAAATCGACCAAATCACTTGAGTTTCCTTCATCTTTTGTTGAAGATGAGGATACGGGATCAAGATAAAGTTAAAGAAACACCAAAATAAGGTAAGTTTTCTTAACTGATTTAGGGGTTTCTTTCGATTTCATATGTGTTTTTAAAATTTTCAATGGGTTTTTATGATTTTTAAATGGTTTTTTATGATTTTTAAATGGTTTTTACCCTACTGCTATTGTAAGTTTTCTTAAAATCTAGTCTCGATTTAGAGTTTTGTGTTCGTTTTCAAAAGTTTTTTTTTCAGAATTTAAAATGGTTTTGATTGATTTGAGCTTGGATTATCAATCCACTCAAAGAACTCACAACCACCATCCTTTATTAGATGAACAATTCCAGAAAAAAAAAGGAAATGGAGGATGAAATTGGACCAAAATTTCCAAATACTCTTACCCGCGATTTAATACGACATATGAATCTTCTTCCTGGGTTGTATTAAGTGCGAGAAGTATACATAGATACAACTCTAGATCATTTACATACCTCCATGGATTTTGCTCTAAAATTGCTTGAGCTAGTTTAAGAAGAAGAAGGCAAAATTTGGTTCTATTTAGGAAGAGAGCTGTGAGGATAATGGGGGGCTGGGTGGGTATTTAGGGTTATAACATTTTTATATTAAATATTTAACATGATGTGCTGAAAACACCCCCTGGTCAAAACAGCGTCGTTTTGAACTCAGGGGTGTTTTTTGCCGGATTTTCGAAAAAAATCTAAAACGGCAGTCGCTAAAAAGTTAAAGTCTATAAATGTACAAAAAAATTGTTTATGTCTAAAAAGAGAAAAGCAAAAATTGTTAAGGTCTATGTAGAGCCATTCGCTCTTTTTTAGAAGATAGGGCTAACTACGAAGACGATTCCAGAAGCTTCCATGGAAGTTCAGAGTTAATAATCCCTCCTCCTCCTCTTGGTGAGTCCTTCCGTTTATCTTTCTACTATGAGGGAGTTGCCGTTAGAAATCTTCGATCGACTGATTTTGAGCTTTTAGTGAGATTAAGTTTGATAGTTTTATGATTCTATAGGTTCCTTCGTCATTGAATCGAGCAATTTTCCGCTTTTAATTTGAATTGGGTAAATTTGCCCCTTTTGGGAGGGTTTTACGGTGTTTGTCAGTATTTTTACCGATGCCCGAGCCTTGTGCACTGGGTAAACTAATTAAGGCCCTCAAAGAATTCCATTTAGTTACAAAAACAAAGATTCTATTCCTACAAAACAAATACGAATCTTTAGACCCCATTACACAGGGTTTAGCCAATGAAACTTATTCAAATCTTTTTTTTAAAGTTGAAGTTAATCATATAAAAACTATTTTCCATCGAATCCTGAGATCCACCATGATCAAGATGACTGTCTACAAATAGATACGAAGGTTTGAAAAATTCCCTATGGTAATAAAACATCCACGCATACCTGCTATTATCCTATAATGCAAAGGAAAATAAAACAACGACTTTCTCACACAAAACGGATGCAATTTCCATTTTATCAGGTCGAAACCATGAACAAATCAAAATGCTAAAATACTTCCACAGAGACAATTATACACCATTAAAGGAATCCATTTCTCATAGAATCTCCAAGCTATGAAAGTCAATTCGCAACCAAAATAAATAAATAAATATCGTACTCAATGGCACAAGGCTCCTGCATCGGTAAAAATACCGACAAACACCGTAAAACCCCTCCCCAAAAAGGGGGCAAATTTACCCAATTCAAATTAAAAGCTGAAAATTGCTCGATTCAATGACGAAGGAACCTATAGAATCATAAAACTATCAAACTTCGACTCACTAAAAGCTCAAAATCAGTCGATCGAAGATTTCTAACCAGCATCTCCCTCATAGTAGAAAGATAAACTAAGGACTCACCAAGAGGAGCGAGGATTATTAACTCGAACTTCCATGGAAGCTTCGGAATCGTCTTCGTAGTGCAAAGGAAAATAAAACATCCACACATACCTGCTATTATCCTATAATGCAAAGGAAAATAAAACGACTTTCTCACACAAAACGGATGCACTTTCCATTTTATCAGGTCGAAACCATGAACAAATCAAAATGCTAAAATACTTCCACCGAGACAATTATACACCATTAAAGGAATCCATTTCTCATAGAATTTCCAAGCTATCTTAGAGTCAATTCTCGCAACCTAAATAAATATCGTACTCAAAGTGCACAAGGCTCGGGCATCGGTAAAAATATCGACAAACACCGTAAAACCCCTTCCCAAAGGGGCAAATTTACCCAATTCAAATTAAAAGCGAAAATTGCTCGATTCAATGATGAAGGAACCTATAGAATCATAAAACTATCAAACTTCGATCGATCGATTTTGAGCTTTTAGTGAGATTAAGTTTGATAGTTTTATGATTCTATAGGTTCCTTCGTCATCGAATCGAGCAATTTTCCGCTTTTAATTTGAATTGCAAATTTGCCCCCTTTCGGGGAGGGTTTTACTGTGTTTGTCGAAAGATTTTTACCGATGCCCGAGCCTTGTGCAATCGGGTACGATATTTATTTATTTATTTTGGTTGCGAATTGACTCTAAGATAGCTTGGAGATTCTATGAGAAATGGATTCCTTTAATGGTGTATAATTGTCTCTCGTGGAAGTATTTTAGCATTTTGATTTGTTCATGGTTTCGACTCGATAAAATGGAAAGTGCATCCGCTTTGTGTGAGAAAGTCGCTGCTTTTATTTTTTCTTTGCATTATAGGATAATAGCAGTGTATGCGTGGATGTTTTATTACCATAGGAATTTTTCAAACCTTCGTATCTATTTGTAGACAAATCATCTTGATCATGGTGGATCTCGTGGATTCGATGGAAAATAGTTTTTATATGATTAACTTCAACTTTAAAAAAAAGATTTGAATAAGTTTCATCAGCAAATCTGTGTAATGGGGTCTAAAGATTCGTATTTGTTTTAGTAGGAATAGAATCTTTGTTTTTGTAACTAAATGGAATTCTTTGAGGGCCTTAATTAGTTTACCCAAAGGGCACAAGGCTCTGGGCATCGGTAAAAATACCGACAAACACCGTAAAACCCTCCCAAAAGTGGGCAAATTTACCCAATTCAAATTAAAAGCTGAAAATTGCTCGATTCAATGACGAAGGAACCTATAGAATCATAAAACTATCAAACTTAATTTCACTAAAAGCACAAAATCAATCGATCGAAGATTTCTAACTGCATCTCCCTCATAGTAGAAAGATAAACCAAGGACTCACCAAGAGTGAGTGAGGGATTATTAACTCGAACTTCCATGGAAGCTTCCCGGAATCGTCTTCGTAGTGCAAAGGAAAATAAAACATCCACACATACCGCTATTATCCTATAATGCAAAGGAAACTAAAACAACGATTTTCTTTCACACAAAACGGATGCACTTTCCATTTTATCAAAGTCGAAACCATGAACAAATAAAATGCTAAAATATTACTGCAGACATATACATCACAGTGAATCCATTTCATAGAATTTCCGCTAGCTTTAGAGTCAATTCTGCAACCTAAATAAATATCGCACTGCAGCACAAGGCTCGCATCGTAAAATATCGACAAACACGTAAACCCCTCCCAAAGGGGCAATTTACCCAATTCAAATTAAAAGCGAAAATTGCTCGATTCAATGATGAAGGAACCTATAGAATCATAAAACTATCAAACTTTGATCGACTGATTTTGAGCTTTTAGTGAGATTAAGTTTGATAGTTTTATGATTCTATAGGTTCCTTCGTCATTGAATCGAGCAATTTTCCGCTTTTAATTTGAATTGGGTAAATTTGCCCCTTTTGGGGAGGGTTTTACGGTGTTTGTCAAGTATTTTTACCGATCCCCGAGCCTTGTGCACTGGGTACGATATATTTATTTAGGTTGCGAGAATTGACTCTAAGATAGCTTGGAGATTCTATGAGAAATGGATTCCTTTAATGGTGTATAATTGTCTCTGTGGAAGTATTTTAGCATTTTGATTTGTTCATGGTTTCGACCTGATAAAATGGAAATTGCATCCGTTTTGTGTGAGAAAGTCGTTGTTTTATTTTCCTTTGCATTATAGGAAAATAGCAGGTATGCGTGGATGTTTTATTACCATAGGGAATTTTTCAAACCTTCGTATCTATTTGTAGACAGTCATCTTGATCATGGTGGATCTCAGGATTCGATGGAAAATAGTTTTTATATTATTAACTTCAACTTTAAAAAAAAGATTTGAATAAGTTTCATTGGCTAAACCCTGTGTAATGAGGTCTAAAGATTCGTATTTGTTTTGTAGGAATAGAATCTTTGTTTTTGTAACTAAATGGAATTCTTTGAGGGCCTTAATTAGTTTATTTGGAATAATTAGATTAAAATTTCGAACACGCCACCTTTTGACTGTCCTTGCAGCTATACGCCAGTTTAGTGTATTTTGCGTAGTTTTTTTTTCCCGATTGTATACTCCTTTTTCCATAGAATTTTTTTTCCCGTTGAGTTCTTTCATGTATTGACATGTATTCTAGCTTCTGAAACTATAGTGAATGACTACTTGGACTCTGTAGGGAGACGAAAGAGCTAATCTAAATTGAAGGCTTCAAGATTTTCCTGCCAAGATGCTTCAGATCCGACTTAGCAAGCCATCCAATGAAGGTGGAGCTACAAAGCCTTTGACTGCAGAAACTGTTACGTGCCCTGATCACCTTATCTTAGCTGATCTTCCTGTAGCAAAGAGTCTCGGCTCACCCACTGCTGATGCCCTTGTTAAGATTATTGGGCGTAGGTCCCGCCGTCAAATTGGTGAAAGAGTTCACTTCTGCATTCATTGTGACTTGCCCATAGCAATTTATGGACGCCTGGTAGGCTTACTCTTCAGTCTGTATCCTTAAATTCTTGTATGTTTTTTGCTGTGCTTGGGCAAGCTTTAGAGTTGAGCTATATTTTGAGCGAGCAGAAAACATTTATGACATTGTTAAAAATGCTACTGTTGAAACCTGAACTGTGTTTATTATCAACTCATCATGTGTCCTGCAGAAAGAGATAAATAAATGAAGAGAACGAAAGAGGATTATTTATGTTGATGGACCTGTTGGAACATGCTTGGGAAATTGGAGCATAACGGGCTCATTGAGGTTTTTTCGCTGCATGACTGCATGTCATGTTGGGCCGTTATGGTTGTCAATAACTTCAGTAAACATCTCATGGAGCATACATTATTCTTTACTGCATATTTGCTGACACGTATTTGCTCTTGCAGAGCCCTTGCGAGCATGTGTTTTGCCTTGATTGTGCAAGGAGTGATTCTATTTGTTACCTGTAAGTACATTTAATTTGTTTCACAGTCAGATTGCAAAACTAAATTGTAGACTCAACATCATTGTATCGTTAAATCCATAAAAGTACTGTTTCTATTCAAATGCAGAATCTTTTTGTTTGTGCTTTTTAGCCTTTCAGACAATAATTTTACTCCTGATAATATACAAAGAAAACTCAAATTTTGTCATGTTGCACAGTTGTAATGAACGCATTCAGAAGATTCAGACAATCAAGCTGATGGAAGGACTCATCATCTGTGCGGCGCCTCACTGTTTCAAGTCTTTCCTAAAGAAGTCTGACTTTGAGTCTCATATTCATGAGAATCATGCTGGCCTTCTTCCTCCCAATGCAGAGAAAGATGGAATTGATGCAGAGGCCTTTAGTGCAAGAAAACCTGCAGCTTCGGACTCCACTGTGCAAGCCCCACCAAGACCGACCTTTTCTGGTTCAAATTCCTTTTCACGACCGAGAAGCTCAGCGTCAACCACCTCCTAGGCTAGTCATGCCTCCTTTTCCTGGGTCAATTCAGAACCATTCGTTGGAGCAACAATTTGACCATAATGCACCCCCAGGGTTTGGTCCGCAAAACCATTTTTCTCAGCAAACATTTGATTCACAGAGCGGGATGCGGCAAGAATTTGGTCAGATTCATGACAAGCAGCAAGGAGTTGTGCCTGGGTCTCCTTTTCCAGAATACCCTATGCTACCCAATCAACCCCAAAAATTTTGCAGTGCCAATTAATCCGAATCCAGTTTTAGCAAACCCTCTACTTGGCGGTTATCCGCATTTTGTGCCGGATGACGGCCAACCATTTTATGGTGCTCCTTATGAGATGGCAAGGCCAGAATCAACTCGAGAAGTCGGGCCAGAACAGGGATCATTGTTGGGATTCCCACCAGGTCCTGCAGGGGGTGTAAATTTTGGAGAAAACTATCCTCGACCCTGGAGTATGGGACCTGGCTTTGGATCCTTTGATTCTTCTGCAGGTCCTGCTGGGACAGTGGACACTTTCACGAGTGCATCTGATTCTCAAGGTCGGACTACAATCTTCCATGGGGATTATGGTCGGAATCCCGGGATTATACCTTCAAATCTGCCACTGGCTTCTTCAGCTAACAAAGGGTTGGAAAGTGCCCAAGGTGGAAACTCTATGGACCCTCGGGATGGTAATGGCATATTAGCACCACAACCTATGTCTCATCCACCACCACCTCCTCCTGTCCCCGCACATTTGTCACAGTCTAATCGAGGCAAGTTCTACTTGAATGAAACGAATAGTGATGGACACAGCTTCCGTGATTAGCAAATCTCATGTTGTTTCTGGTTTTTGAAATTAGTAACCTAGTTTTCTTTAGCCAGGGCGTTTGCAATGTTCTTCATCAATTTGAACAATGGTGATTTGGTCTACATTTATAAGTCCAGGCTAATTTTTTTTTTTTGTCATGATCTATTTCTTGAGTGTCTTTGTTCATGATTTTGTAGACTTCCTTGTCACTTTAAGCAGTAATTGTAGAGAGAAATAGAGGGAAAATACTCTCTTTTTTTTGTGGCCATTCATTTTATTACTCATGTGATGTTCTTATGGGAAGAAGCTCGTGTGTATGGAGGATCAGTGATATAGCCAAGTCCTAGTTTTTGTTGTGAAAGAAAATGAAGAAGATATTAAATATATAAAGAACACATCTGTTCATGTACAAGTATTTCTCTCTTTGGATACACAGTGGTATTGCCAGAGCAGTACCCCTCTTAAACAAATGTCAAAATTAGTGCAGATGAAAATAGACTGAAAAAATGTGCCCATTTCAGCTGCTGATTCGAAAAGTCTTCTTATTTCAATGCTTTTCACCAACATACTTGCAACGATAAAGAGGAAAGAGGAGGGAATTGTAACAATCTTGAACATAGAAAAGTAGGAATTATCAGCTTAGCTTCTTATTTTCCAAAATCCAACTTTGGGACCTGCTAATGCACTCTCTGTCAAAATGGTTGTAAAACGCCTTCGCTTTCTGGCAACTTATTAAGGCATATCCATCTATGTGATCCTCATACTTCTCATAAAGTGCAGGAACTGTAAGAACAATAACTAGGCCTGCCATCCAAAACAAAAAAACTTTAAATACGCGATAGAGTGAGAGCTGAAAAAAGTACGTTTTCTTTTAAGGAGAAAACAATATAAGAAATTGATGTTTTAGTTTCAGAATCACAGCCAACTGAAATGAAGAAACAGGATCTTGACTTACTGATATAGCCTAATGAAAGGAAATCGGTCATGCCACCAATGACAGATATTAGCAGCAGGGATGCAGCCACCTTGACAAACATTCTCGTGTCCTTCCCCAACACAATATCTTCACACACTGAGAGAAACATGTTTATTTGATTTCGGATTAAATCAGCTGCATCATTCACCATTTCTTCTGAGATATGTAAATGTGGTAGAGGTGGAGGGTGCCTATTTTGGAGAAATCCACATTGTAATTAAACAAAGTCCCCGATGAAACATCCCTAATCGCAGTTTGAACAAGAAAAAACTATACTCTTGCCCTCTAATGCAGAAGCACTTTCAGATGGTAAAGACTAAACAGCACAACATCAATATGCATCATGTTTAATATGGCTCTACTTGTTCTAAATTCATCAGTTAAACATGCACTGAGTGTCAGATGAAACTAAGAATTAACCGTCTTCTGCGGTTCATAGGGAAAAGCATCACAAGTTTTGTTGTTCTTAAACATCAAAAGATCACCTTCACAAATTTGACAAAATTACCTGTTAAGGATAGCAGCTGATTTCGCCCAGAGAAAAAGAATTGAGAACAGAAGCAACAAAACACTTGAAACTAACGACAAAACTGTATAGCCAGATCTCTCAAACACCAACCAAGCACCCAATGTTACCACTAATATTCCAACAGTGAGATTTTTTACTCCTCCACAATATCACATCTGCAACTGCAAAAGCAGCAAACCACATAACAAAAAAAATCTTACTTTTTTGCATATGCACAAAAACTCATCTTGGATCAGTTGAATAAAGAAATCTTTAGAAAACAAAGTAATATTGATATTACTAATTCTTGGACCATATTAATTGTATTTAATAGAGTAATATTAATATTTTGATTAACAAAGTACCTGGTTTTTTTCTTCATTAATTTTCGCTACATGTCCAAAACGACTCATATTATGGAATGGAGGTAGTATTTGCAAATATCTGGTATGAACCCAACATAATCTTAATCTCAATTGTACTACTAGGTAATCAAAAGTTTCTATTCATAGCATGTAGTAATCAAGAATCAGATTCTGAAATGTTAGGTACTTGATTGACAATTCTAAAATCTTTCATTTGGTGAGATCCAAAATCCAAAATATCCATAAAAAGAAGTAAGATTTGGTAAAATCTAAGTGGATGAACTTACCAATACCGCCACCAAGTAATTGATGGACAGTTTTCTGCCTGTAAAACAATCGATCGGATGAACCCATTTCAGGAAAGAAACAAATAATCAAGAAAGTCAAATGTGGTCCACAACAATATGATGATCGGTCGGGAGAAATAAATTTATGCACTTGTTCCTCTATAATCAGTAATCATCTTTACTTTGTAGAGTTGTTATCCAAAAATCTTGCTACCCTTTATCCTCAGCTACTTCAAAAGCTTAATGTTCGTATTTTTTTTACAGCCTAAAAGCTTGAAAAATACACTCATGGCATAAGAGTTCTTTTTCTTCTCTATTTATTCAATCTCAAAAAGATCAGGACTCAGTCCGCATAAAGGTCAAGGGTGGGGTCCGGAAGAAAGGAGGATGGTGAAGATATTGGATGGACTTGTGAGAACTGAATGTTATACCTTACCTGGTCTGGTCGTGGGCTAAATGTGTTTGAGGCGCCGGGTAAATGTGATCCCCATGGCACATGGGATATATGTGAAACCTCATCCTACTTGAGATAAGAATGTAAATATTTAACGGGTATATAAATACGAAGATAAGTATTCACTATCACATCGAATATTACTTTTGACATAAATGAAATGATCGCTGGTGTTGACAGACACATGTGTCGCAGGCCCGTGGGCACGACAATATGTATGAGAAAGGGGAAAAAGGAAGCAACTATTACATGTAAAATTGTAGAAACCGAACACACTATTCTAGGATGAACTTGTAACATGCTTATAAAACTCAGTTGTCTTCTGGGGTGAACTTGATAACTTGGACAGAAAACAAGCTCCGTTGCCTATCCAAATTCAGTAGGGCCGTGCTAAGGAAAATATGCTTCAGCGCCTTAACCAAATCGCAGAAGCCTTTCAAGTATCCAGAATGAACAAAAAAACAGAAAAACTAAAAAATACAGAAAGTGCCAAGCTCTCGCAGAGCGTAATAACAAATATCTGAGTCATTATTTCATGATATAAGCTTTACAGCAATGGAGATCTCAAAAAAAAACCCATCAACAAGACTGTTGTATACCCTCAAATTATGCCCCCCATCCCCAAAAACAATACTCACATTTAAATGCCGACAATTTAGGAGAACTCCGATCTTTTACACAATCTCCGGAATAACAATATTTCACTCAGACGGTTTCTCTATACTATTCTTATTTTCCTCTTTTGAACTTCCAGCTTCAATGTTGACCGGTTTTGATGCAGAATCCATCAAGCTGGCAGCAATCGCTGCTTTCAAGTCTTCGTCATCTGAATCCAATACGTCTCCTCCACCATACTGCACATAGGGATTAGAAACCTCTTGAGTCTGAACGGGTCCAGAAGCTCTTCTCTGAGCAGAGTTGCACGACTTTGTAATTCTCTCTGCCTCTTCTGGGGTCAGCCACTGACCATAACCGTTAGAAGATTCAGAGGACGCCATTGGACACTCGCTTGGAAAATTACCTCTTACAAGGAAAATGCTCCAACCAGAACCTTTCAAAGAGCCCAGATAAGCAGAAAGGTAAAATTTTCGACAGGTGCTCCGGTGCTGGATATAGACTGTCGAAATTATACCATTCTCCATTAACTTTCCTGATGCAGAACCAATGACTCTGCAAATTACAAATGAATGCATTTTTCCAACTCTGGGTTAATCTGTGCAGGCTCCGCCACTGGACTGTCAAGAGGAATAATTTGAAGATCCCACACCTCCAAAGCCTTCTCAAGAACCTGCAAAGATTACATGCAAATCAGATAAGGAGCGCGACTGTGGTAACAGGGATCATCAGAAGTAAAATGAAGTTGCTAGCAAGTTTTTGCCATTGGCGGCATGCCACAGTCCTGCATCACCCTCCAGGTTTTTGTTAGGATCATTTAACAGATATCAATTTGACAATCCATAAGCAGGGGTAAAAACTATGAGGACCACCAAAAAAAAAAAGCTATTTTCTAAATATAAATAAAGTACATGTCCTTTTCTCATTCACAACCAACATATAGGTTCTAGCCCCCCTTTTTCCCTACATGGAAGGGAATAATGTTACAAAGATTTGAAAGTGAGGACGGTTATAATTGCTGCAGAGCATGTTAGAGAGCAACACGACAAATGTGAGTGCACGAGATTTTGGAATGACACTTCCAAAATTAGAACTCATGCAAGTAAAAAAGGCCAAAAAAGAAACGCATAGAGACCAGCCTAAAAAACACTTGCTTTTCAATGCCACGTCAAGTAACAGTAATTTGAATCTTTTAGTCAACAGCCGATAAGATTACAATAACCCACTAAACGGAAAACAAATTAAATATTATCTTAAGTTCTTCTAGATGCCGAAAAGGAAGCTCAAATACTCCAGACAATATGAAACGACAAAGCACTTAAAAGTACTCTTCTATAGCATGCATGCAAATACAAAGAGCATGGCGGAATTTTTTTATCTGAAAGTGCAAAATATGTCTAGGTCATATAGCAGAAGGCCTCAAAAGAGAGCATTCCTTAGAAAATTTTCTGTCCTTCATAATTTTTCGATCACATATAATCTTGAGAATTTTAACTGTATGGCTGTAGAGTATCCTATAAACTTTTAACCGAGGAACAGATTGGTTTGCCTTATAAATCTACGGAAAAAGGAAATCAACTGATGACTATATTGTTGGAGATGAATATGCTTTCGGAATCTAGGATGCTAACAGTCTTGTGCTTTGCTCCTTTTCCATGTTTAAAGAGCCTGAACATAGCATTCTGGAGGCTCAAAGTGCACTTCCAATCACTATAAGCAGGGTAAATATTCACTTCCTTAGAATATAATATAAATTACCATGCATGAGGTTTAACGAGAAAAGGAATGTTGGTAGAATAGGAGCCCAATAAAGAAACAACAACAAATTAACCAACCAACTAACAGAAACAATCAGAATTATGAGCTTTTTGTTAGGTTTAAAGACTATATGCATTTCTTTCAAGATACTCAATAGTACAAACAATCAAGTGATCCCCATGACCAAGCATTTGCCCGTGTTTAAGCACGATATATTTCCTAAAGAAAGGCTAGGGAGACTGATGATACATGGACATTTAACTATCTAATCATGTTTCAACCACAATTCAAAGTAGACCTACGTCCAATTATGAAGAAGAGTTAACACAAGTGTGAACATCCTACATGCAGTTACCACTTACCAGTCAGGCAGAATGATGATACACGGACATTTACTATCTAATCATACTTCAACAATAATTCGAAGTAGACCTACGTCCAGTTACCAATACGAATTAAATATGAACATCCTACATGCAGTTACCATCTAAACCTAAGACGTAACGACTTTCTCGGAAAATATTATTAATCTCAAAGTACGCAACAAATCCTTCAAAATTGTTTCCAATCACAGAGGATCATCCCCATAAACCTAAAAATACCAACCCTTGAAAAAAAGGCAGGTTCTTCGGTCCCAAAACCTCAACATTGAGTACCGAACGACCAAAATTTCACCATCTCCAAATCCAATGTGTCTTACATTAGATATTTCCAAAATGTGACTATTCTCCATTATTTTGAAACATAACTAAACACAAAATCCTCCAATCATACTTCAGAAAGAAGAGAAAATTAAAATAAACTACACTATCAACCTAACCCCTTCTACAAAAGGCAAATAAAACCTATACTCTTAAGCTGAAGAATTATATTAAAAAAAAAAATCTTCCGTTGCTGGAGTGAATGACTTCTTTTAATTTTTTTATTTTTTTATTTCTGTGAGGATCTAACCCAGGACCTGACCCTACCAATTACCAACTAAGTTAGTGTCTTCCATAGGCGGAATCTGGAACTTCATAGCGAAGTTAAAATTTTACACAATTCTCGAGGAGGCAAAAGCAACGGCTGCCCCTGCCCCGGCCCCTAGTTACCTTGGGTCAGAGGGAATGATGACTGAATAACAAACAGCGATATAGACGAGGTGGCCGGAAAAAGGAAAAAAAGAAACCTGGATGCTGAAATCGCCATCAAGTGAAACATTATGAGATTCGTTAGGACCAGCTAAGAAATCGCCGCCTGCTTGAATCATCATCTGACGTTCGCGGCTATCGAGATCGGAAGCGACCGCCGCCAAATCGAATTCCGAGAAAAACGGGCCCTGCAAAACGGTGTTGACGCAATGTACGGCGCAAAGCTTTGATTCTTGTACCTCATGGTACAACATACCTCCGTTGATGCTTCCGACTCCGTCCATATCTTCTTCCTTCTTCCCCTAGCGGTGCGGCGGTACGCTCTTTCTTCTCTTCTTTGGAAATGTCGATAACTTGGGTAACGGAAGGTACCCCCTACACCGGCCCTTAGTAAAAAAGAAAAAAAAGGAAGGAGATAATTTATTTATAACCCTGTATCTTTACACCTAGTGTTATTCTCACCCTTGAGATTTAGTTTTCTATCATTTAAACCCTCTATAGCGATGTCAAATATCTTTTTTTTTTCCACGAGGGTCACTCAATTCTAGGACTGTCCTTGTGGATTGGACTCACAGCCCCTCACATTAATTGAAATGGAGTTTACATTTACAAATATACCAAACTCAATTCATGCAGAGAGATGTAAATTAGGGCGACTGAACCGTGATTGAATTTCTCCCTAAAGAGTCAAATGTTCTTCTTGTTATTATTCATTCCCTTTCAAATGTTGACTTTTTTCTTATTCGACATGAACAATAATGTTGATATTGAAATGCTTTTTAAACTATAATCAATTTAACCTTGAATTCTAATGACCTATTAAAATAGAGTCGTATACGTTGATATACTTAATAATCACAGTTTCTTGTTGTTCTTTGTTAGGAATACTGAAAGCTAATGTATTCATAAAAATTAAAATAACATTCTTTGATAATTTCTCTTTTCTTCTTTGTATCTCGTCTATATTCCTTTTTTTAGAACCTTAGTGGAATATCATCAGTTGTAGATAGTGAGCTTATTGTAAAGGTAAATTTGTCGCTTAAATATTATTATGTATGAGAAAATTGCTATTTATAACACGTAATTATTTACTAACTTCGATTTTTAGTACAAAATTGAACGGAATCCTTAAATAGTATGAACTATTTACGGACTGTCAAATGTGAGCAATTAAGGATTCCGTTCAATTTTCCGGCTAAAAAAATCTGAAGCAAGGGCATAAATGTCCACCCAAATTCGAAAAAAAGAAAAGAAAATCTCCATTTATATCACATAACTATTTGCTAACTTCGATTTTTAGCACAAATTATTTATTAAACGATAAATAACATGAACTATTTACGGGATGTCAAATGTGACCAGTTAAGGATTCCGTTCAATTTTTCAGCTAATAAGCAAGGGCATAAATGTCTACCCAAATTCGGGGGAAAAAAAAAACAACCCGTTGTACCCGAATAACAATCGATTTACCCATTAACCCCTCATATAAATTAAAACACTTAACAAAAAATTTGATTGTATAACAAAATCCTAAAATTCCCTAGCCCTTGAACTCTCATATCTCGTACCATCCCTCAAATTTTCTAGAAGAAGCCACTTAATTTCATCGAGTAAAACCATAATCCTTTGTATCAGTTGGTAGATATTGTTGTGAAGATGCACATCCGACCACCCGAGAAGGCAAAGCCGCAATATGGTAAAAAACATAATCGTTTATGAATAAATCTTCAATATAGTAGTGTATTTGTCATGTAATCTGTAAAGAAAGTATTTTTTATTTTTGGTGAGTCGTTCATTATTCTAGGATTTTTTTGAATATAAAAATTATTTTGTTCAGTGGTTAAATATTCTATGGTTTTTTGTTAGTTTTTTTATTCTATTTGCCTGGAAATCTGTAAAAAAAAAAGTATTTTTTGGTGAGCCGTTCTTTATTCTAGGGTTTTTTGTTCTGTTTTTTTAATATAAAAATTATTTTGTTCAGTGGTTCATTATTCTAGAGTTTTTGGTTGAGTTTTTTATGGTTTTACTTGATGAAATGAAGTGACTTCTTCAGGAAATTTTGAGCGATGGTTCAGATATGGGAGTTCAAGGGTTTTGGAATTTTAAGGTTTTGTTATACAATCACATTTTTTAGTTAAGTGTTTTATTTATGTAAGTGGTTGATGGGTAAATCGATTGTTATTCGGGTACAATGGGTCGAGTTTTATTTTTGAATTCAAGTGGACATTTATGCCCTTGCTTCCGATGTCACGTGAAATTTTTTAAATAGCAATTTCTCGCATTCAATTCTTAATCTTACACTTGATTATGGTATTTATTTGGAGTTGGTGGCTTGTGATAATATTGCAGTATACGTTTCCCATATTATAATAATAAAAAATAAGAAGAATCTAAATTTAATTGCACAACGACGAGCGAAATCATAGGAAAGATCGAAACTTTAAGGTTCAGTGTTTGGATTGGGTTTAGGTTTGGATTTGAGATTTTGATCTCAGTTTCAAATCGAAATAAGATTTTAGATAATTTAATACTTCAAATTTCATTCTCATATTTAATCTAAAGTTGATTTGGGTTCGAATTTGAGTCTCAAAACAGATCAAACCCAAATCAGACCCAATTCAAGCAGGTTGTTTTGGGACACCAACTTTGCCTGCATAAGCATTATTTTTACTTGATTGAGAATGGATTCCCCAAATCCGTTATCGACTGAGAACGGATGTGTAGAATTTGTTCTCCGGTGACGTGGTCAAACGCGTTAAAAAAATTGTCACATCAGCCCAGAACGGATCACACAAATCTGTTTTCAATTAAGAACGGATTTGGGGATATCCGTTCAAGCTAAAAATATATTATTATTTTTTTGCGGCCCCACAGGGGGGAGCCCAAGAAAGGCGGATTATTATGCCAAAGAAAACATGTCACGGTTGACCCATTATGCCAAACTATGGCTAGTCTAAGGCCAAGCCCGAAAATCAACCCCCCCCCCCCCCACAAATCTGGAAAAAAAAAATATCCAGATAAAAAATACCCAATTCGAATTTGTACAGAGTAGGCGACGTGAAGAAGAGGAAAGTTAGTGTCTTTGGTGAGTGATTTGTTGGTTCCAAACCTTGGCTAATAAGAGGCTTTGTACAGATTTAGTTTGCATTTAATTGCTTTCGAATCAACTTGGAGTTGGAGGTTGTTGCCTTCTCATTTCTTTTATGGGTCTGCCTGGTTGGGTGTTTTTTTTTTACGAAATGAATTGGATGGGTGATGAATCTAATCATATTAGACTCTTAATTAATTAATCAATCTACAATACTAATTCATTGGTTTTCAATATTATCAAGGTGTGGAAATATGCACAAGACTGAAAAATGTGTTCAGTAGAAGAGGTTGAGGGGGTTTGGTGGTGGTGGTGGTGGTTGGGGAGGGGGGAGAGGTGTGTTGCGGTGGTTGTGGGGAGGTTGTCGGAGGTATGGGTTCGGGTCATAAATAGGTGCCCATAGTTACAAAATATGGGTAAAAAATTAGTTACCACTACTTACATCGGCAAGTTTTGATGAAATGTCAACTTTTGGCCGGAATTCTTAATTTTTTTCTATAATTGTAGTCTCGTAAATTGTTTAAGTCTAGAAAAGTATCAAAAAAAAAATTATGTCTAAAAAGAGAAAAGCAAAAATTGTTAAAGTCCAAAAAAAACATTAACTCAAAAAAAAAAAAAATGCTGTAGCACCGTACAACATTTTCTTGTTTCAACATATTTGATTACACAAAGAAACTATTATAAATCTTCTCATCTCAGTATTTTAGAAAAAATATCTAGAATTCTTCTAATTTAATGACTAGATATAATACAAGTTCTTACAACCTGAGATGGGCTAAAAAAAATTGGATATGCAATCAAAATAAGTGTGGTTCTGGGGGCTTCAAGACAGCAATTATCTGAATCCAATTGATATCTATAATTTCTCCAAAAGTTGTGAGAATGAAGTATATGTCCCAATAATTGCACAGACAATTCCAAATGCAACAATTGTACCGCTCAGCACTACCTGGATATAACCAAAAATAATTCTCATCAAGGAAATTACTAATAGAAAGAAAAATTAAATAATAGTAACCCAATATATAGGCTGACACTCTTTTACTCTTATACACTTCACATTAATTACCTGTGTAGTGGACGCTTTCGGTCCCAATACTCTCAAAAAGCACGTAGCTGGCATTATCACTGCCTGAAACAATGCAAGGTTTGCATGCATATAAGCATATTTTATACTTTAGAAATACTCTGAAAATTTCAAAATAGCGAAATAGTACAAGAACGTTGGGATCCTCTCGTCCCCTTTCCCATCCGCGCCAAAGGCGTATAGTACTCACCATAAGTATGCTAAAAAGAGATCCAACTATAGACATCACAAGGCCTGAAACACAAGGAAAATGTACATTAGTAAATTTTTATACGATAGTAGATTTTTTCGTAAAGTTTGTACATTATATGATCATAAAATGAACTTTCCTCTAGAAAGTGTTTGATACGTGAAAATATGCAGAGAGTGATAGGAAATGGCTACTCTATAATATAACATCCAAGCTAAGATAAAACCTTGCAAATGATATCTCATTATTAATCAAACTAAAGCAAGTGAATTAATTAAGAAGGAAGGAAGGAATGCTTACCAAAGAAAGGAACAACAAATGCAACACAGACGGTAGAGATCACAAGTGCTGTCCTTAGAAAAATGAAGAACCAAAAATTAGTACACAAGCTAGCTGGGACCAACTCTTCTATACTTCTGATCAGTGGGTTCAGCGATAGTGCATATGTAAACAAGCATTAAGGAATTCACTGGTGGAATTTCGAGGGCGATAACATAAGATGAATACTAATATCATATTTAAGAAACTCTTGTGGAAGGATATTTGGTGAGTGGGTTAATAACCTGCAGAAAACACAAAGAGAAAAAGTAAATATTTCTCTGTTGGTTCGCGAAAGGAGAGAAAGTATAAAGTTTGTATAATGTGAGCATATCTAAATTTCAAATGTTGATACTCACCGTCGTCCACAATGCAATTTGAGAATCAATTGTGTGTGGTGGCAGATTCAAAGTAATCTGTGACTGTGTGCTTTCTCCAAACATAAGAAATCCCATGACTGCAGCACCACCGTATAAGAGAACACACAAAATAAAACTGCACAACAATCAAAAGTTATGTTTGTGATCGAAGAAATGGAAAGATTAGCCAAACTAGAACCCCGGTAAAATTTCATTTTACCATATCACTACTGCTTTAGTAAATTTTGTTTTATCAGCCATTGATTGGTAGATATTTGGGAAAACAGAGTGCCCTGAATAGCAGAATCCGGAGATGCCTATAGCAAAAGGAATGCCACTCCATTTTACCACAGGACCATTATGATGAAATCCAATTCCACCCACAGTACCGGCGATAAGAAGGCAAAGGACTACTAGAACTGTTGAAATGACCCCTCCAGCTGCAAAAGACTAGCTATGTTCAAGTATGATGCATGAGAGAGCAACAATGTATACAGATTTACATGTTAAAATAGGATAATAATATGAAGCAGCAGCTGGACTTTCCAAATACCCGAGAGAAAAGACAGCAAGCGCAAATCTTTCAGGCAAACTGTGGGTAGAATGACCAGAGCAGTGGCAATTCCAAATAAATGCATGGAATCCAGATTAACACCAGGAAAAGAAATTGACGCTCCAGGAAATAGTTGGGTAAGATTACTCCCTTCTAGCGTGATAAATTCCACACAAGACGTCTGCGCTCCACAAAACATGTCCTAGTGAGTACTAAGTTACAAATGCAATGTAGAAATTCTAGGGAAAGTGATATACTTACATAGAGTTCTGCATACAAAATTATCTGCAGCAAAATCCAAGGGAATGGTGATGTCAGCAAAAACAAAAACTGAAACTGCTAACAAATCTCTAGCTAGGGAACGTTAAAGTTCATAAATATTTGCCTTGAAAGTGACAAGCAGTGAGGGTTTGACGCTACACTTACAGATATGAAAATGCGTCCCTATTTTCCCAAATGCTGCTTCTCCCATATCTGGAAAGGTTACGATGGCTTCTTTGCTCTCAAAGCAATGCCTCATAAGAATGGCAGTATAACAACAGACACAGGCAAAGAGTATTAGTACTACCAAACTTGCCCAGCCGCCTTCTCTGATGGTATATGGTGTAGAGAGAAGTCCAACTCCAGCCATTACATTTACTCCTGTTACATTTGCAACACACTGAATTAAGCTATGATGTCAAATGTTCTCCCAATCATAGTTAAAAAAACCACAAATTTAAGATTAATAATACGATAAGGTTTTGTAAAGAAAAACTAAAAGAAGACAACACACAACACATTGCAATAAGTCAAATATAGCTCTAACCATTGAATATAGTTTGAACCAAATTGCATCCATGACCGATTGGCATTTCTCCGGTAAACTGCTTATTGAATGAAGTATGATCAGGTACAGCAGAATGCAATATTGACCTCCTGAACTCATCTCTAAGATGGTTGTTTCTGTATATCTCAGGTAGCAATGGTGTCTTCTTACCAAAATCCAGGTTACTTTGTTCATGAACACTAACATCACAACTCGAAAAATAAGCAGCACTGGACAGACGCTTAAGGGTGGTTCCAAAACCCGGTGGTGCAGCAATAGATCGAATATCTGTTGTTTCTCTGCAACAAATATGGGATCTTTTTTAGTCTATTATTCTTCTAAAAAGACTATGCACTATTGCCCAAATGCTCAATAAATACTACAAGCAGCCCCAGACATTA